>CAMZMU010000068.1:42240422-42844234 GCA_947311845.1 Poa pratensis
CTACGTGTGCGAGACCAAGTTTCCTGATGCCATTGCTTGGGGACAAGCAAATTCTCCAGCGGCGGGTGATGTAACACCTGCAGTGTTACCTGATGAGCTACATAGTGAGTAGTTGTAGCTAGTCAAGCGTTGTCGCTGCTGAAACCGAACTGTATCCACTTCACAACTCCCCGTCTCGTAAATCGTAATGTTTTCGACAAACGCCGTAACGAATGGAACGGTGTGAAGGTCTATGACTTGAAGAAACAGACCCTTGAGGCTGCTTTCCCGTCAAATGGAGGACATTATGGACGTATTATCCATCGGAAGTCTGGTTCACACCGAGTCTCTGATGGCTTAGCAAACCTTGTTGTAACCAAGGTTTTGGATACCGGTTCAAAAAAAATTCTGGTGGGGGCCGATATTTCCTGTAACCGGGTTACCGGAAAATACCGGCCGGTTACCGGCCCGAAACTCTCCGAAATTTTTTACGATTTAAACTTAGAACGTCGAATTTTTTTGAAATTCAAATTTTCCGAGCATGAATTCGGTTCAAATTTTACTAATCCGGGATTTTTCATCCGATATACACAAATTCCGGGGGGGGGGGGGGGGGCGATAAATCCGGTTACCGGCCGGTAACCGCGAAATATCGGCCGGTAACCGAAACCTTGGTTGTAACTTGTAAGAGCCGTTTTGGTATGTAATCAACTTGCATTAGACCTAATAATATTTTTCTGTGAGCTTTTCATTGTTATTAATAAGGGGGAAAACATGCCTTCAGGTTTCTGCTTCCCCTTTGAGATCTTGAATCATTCATCTATAATAGGTTATATGTCTTTTGATTATTTCATTTATGAGATGTTTGCATGAAGAAGATGCCAGGTGCTAGTCTTATTACACAGTATATGCATTTGTTTTGTTTCAGATAATGTTGTTGCATGACTTGCAAAATTTATGTGCTTGCGTAGCTCAACAGGAGATCAGACAGTTTGTCTGATTCTGCAGCTTGTGGCTGTTGTTACAGTACATGCTCTGCTTTATTGTCTAGGCCGTGGCCGTCAGTTAACTCTGCTTGAATGGAATTGCGATTATATGGTCAAGCTCTAGACTTGATTAACTCTTTTCAATGTCTCAATCAACCACGTTGATATTTTCGTTGAATCCAGACAAGAGCTTACACGAATCGGAACCGTTTGGAATTGTATACATGATCTTTCTGTACGTCTGAAGGGGGAAAAGGAAAAGGAATTCTTGTCCGAGTGAGCAACGTACACGGGCTTGTTCTCTTTGCTTTCCTATCGCAAGACGTCTTTTAATGCAGAACGGAGGCAGTATTATCAATCCACAATGGCAGAACCTTACGCAAGCACCGGCTGGTCGGACCTCCCCATCGATCTCCTGATCAAGGTCCTTCAGCTCCTCAAGCTCCCTTGGCCTTCTGATTCCAAATCGGATTCTATGTTCCTGTTGTATCCTTGTTCTTCCACTACTACTCCGTACATCTTAAGGTGCCTTTCTGTCCAGGTCTGTTACGATAGTTAGCGCCATGCAAGATCATAGACGACACCGAGGCACGATGTTTAGTAACGCAGTTCGGCGAACTCGCCTATATCTGCGGGGCATGACTACGGGCGCTCCTTCCTAAGATACCGCAACGGCCGCCCTAAGCGCCGGCACAAGCCGCTGGCTCCCCTGCGTGCCAATTGCTATCAAATCGTCATGGGTTACATCGTGTGGTGCCCCCACATTATATGGGAGGCCCAGTCTACAAGAGTTCGACTCCAATACTATTCGTATCATATCCACACCTATTACAATTCCAAGTCCTACCGTAACCCAACTCGTACATAATATTCGACACAAACACAACAAACTCCACCTTGGCGAATATTCTCCACCACCTTGAATTTTGCTAAGCGTCGAACTCCATGTACTCCGGACTTGAGTTGTCTTCTTTGTAGCTTACAAAACGCTACCCGACGAGTCTTCCTCAAACTCGCCGCCTCCGTGGAACACAGTTGCTACTCCCGCAGCCTCATCCTTCATGACTTCACCTGCAGCTAAGAGAACGTTGCCGTCCAAGTCATCACTATGAGCTGCAATATTAACACTTGACCCACCATTAAGAACTGGACAGTCCCTTTTATAATGTCCCCACTGCTTACACTTGTAACATTGCACCTTCTTCTTTTTCTTCCCCGCCTCATGTCCTTTCCTGCCTAGCTCACCCTTGACCAGCAAACCATCACCATGAGCAACTTCTTCTGTGATCTTCTTCTTCCTCATATCATAGGATAATAAGGCCGCAGTGATATCCTCAAGCTCGACGGTCTCCTTGCCATACGTCAAAGTAGTGATCAAATGCTCATAGGACGGTGGCAACGAACAAAGAAGAAGAATCGCCCTATCCTCATCGTCAACCTTCACACTCAGCCGTGCTAGATCCGTGACAATCTGATTAAAGGCATTCATGTGCTCCACAAGATCCGACCCCTCTTGCATTGACAGCTTATATAACTTTTGCTTCAAATACACATTGGTCGTCGTAGTCTTGGACATAAACTGACTCTCCAGCTTCTCCCAAATCTTCTTCGGCACATTCTCATCCATCACATGATACATGACCTGGTCCGAAAGACACAACCGTATGGTCCCGGCTGCTTGCATCTGCAACTCCTCCTAGTTATCATTGTCCATCTTAGTTGGTTTGACATCCCGCAACGCCTTCAAACATCCCTGTTGCGCCAACAAATACTTCACCCTTGTCTGCCATAGCGCGAAGTTTCCAGTTCCTTCGAACTTTTGCACTTCAAACTTGGTAGTCGGTGCCATGACCGTTGACTGGTGACGAATAACTTCTGCTCAACATCCGATGCCTTGGCTCGCCTTGATCGTCAACGCCCTCCTGATGAATGCCCACTGTATCGCTGATCCGATTATTCGGCCGAAAAGATTTGCCACGATCTATCAAGAAACCTCAAACACGCACTCGTCTGCACTTCGGAAGCCGTGGACCCTTTGCACTTCGGAAGCCGTGGAACCTTTACCGTAACCGCAGGTCCTGCTCCACCTTCTCCAGAACTTGCAGGTTGAATTTTCTGTGCGTCTGCTGCCTCCGCCTTGCCTTTTATTGCGCTAGGCACCGGCCGATTACTTTTCCTTGCCTGTCACGGAAACCGAGTCTCAGGCTGTCACGTTTTTGCATATTCTCCGATCGATCGATCAAGTCCAACTTGGACTCAGACATGCACACACACGTCCGCTGGTGGTTGTCCCTGGATCCAACTTGCACGCGCATACCTTCACGTGCAAGGTAAAATCCCTTGGACTTCTACACCAATACGTGTTGTAAAAAATCATGGACACGGAAACCAACTGTTGTACGCCACCAAAACACCTGCTCTTCTCAATTGCGTTTCCGTTCACCTCGGAAAAAATCCGCCGATAATTCCGACGGCCAGCTCTTCCGCTTCTCGATTCTCGCCAGCAATCTGCTGCCTGCCCTGCCGCGCGTACTCTTGCCGCTGACCCTGCCGTTGCAGTCGCCACCTCGCGCATTATCCATGCACGAGCCGTGTGCACCATGGCCACCCGCATCGTCGAGACAACTCGAACGCAGTGCCACGACGCCGCCCTTATGCAACACCGAGCGCACCATCTAGATGCCCTCACACTCCGATCTATTCGGCCGCCCCCCAAGTCTGGTCGCCAATCTGATCGCGAGTCGAAGCGCCGCCTCCACGACGTCTTCCCAGCCACTATGTCGGTCCGATTGCCACGTCTAGCCACTCCCTACCGATTGCAGCTCATCGAACGGTCCAGTCCTCCTGCCTGAAGTGTCCGACTCCACCGACCGCATCCGCGATCGCCGCCATGCTCCACCTTGCGCCTATCGGACGTTCGAGCATGATCCTCGTACCTCCAGATGATCTTCCGCATAGCCTCGACCAGGCTCTGATACCACTTGTTACGATAGTTAGCACCATGCAAGATCATAGACGACACCGAGGCACGATGTTTGGTAACGCGGTTCGGCGAACTCACCTACATCTGCGGGGCATGACTACGGGCGCTCCACCCAAGATACCGCAACAGCCGCCCTAGGCGCCGGCACAAGCCGCCGGCAACAAGGTCAAAAGAAAAAGGAGAGTTTCTGGCCGAGTTGGCGACGTACACGGACCTGCTCCTATATAAATCTGCTCAGGTCAATTTGCAAAACGAATAGCATAAGGGAAAGGGTTGTAATCACCCGAGCGATCACGCGCGTCGCGTCCCCGGCTTCTCCTCTTGACACGTGTCCGGCCTTTTCCCTGTGTCACGTGAAGGTGGGTCCCGCCCCCAACCTTATCTCCTCCCATCCCGTTCATTCGTCAATTTCACTTTCCCCACCGCGACCACCCAGCATCGCTCTGCGCCGCCACGCTACATACGCGGCCTCTCTCCACAAGCTTCTGCACGAGCTCGCGCCGCTCGACCGCCGCCGCGGTTCGTCTCCCACCTAACCACGCGCCGCGGCCGAATCCCCGTCGACGCTTGCTGCCGCTGCTTCGAGCTTTTCACTGTCTGCTGGCTCTGCTCCCGGCCGCTCGAGCTTCCCGTCGTGGCCGCCCTAGTGGTCGAGCTCGTCTTGCTCGGTTCCACGTCGTCTGTGCATGCTGCACGAGGTCAGGACGGCGACGCCGCGAAGGCACACCAGCGGAGCAGGGCGGTGCTGCCAGCGGCACGTGGGGTGACCACCGTGGCAAGGATCCCAGACCCGCGGCACCATGTTGCTGCAAAGAGGCCACGAATCGGAGGCAAGCACCGCCGAGCTCGGTTTTTGAGCTGGGTGTGCAGATCTTAGAGCTTTTTTCTTCTTTCTTTTTTGCTATATGTGGTGCAAATTTTTGCAAGGTTTATAGCAATTTTGTCTGTCTTTTGACGCAACTCCACATAATGATTGTACCCTTTTTGTCCCTCAGATGATTTATTTTTAGCGTGATGCAAATTTTCGAAAGGTTTGTTGCAAAACAAATCCTCTCTGTATGCAAATCTGCAGAACTGTTGTAGCAATTTGTTTTCTCACATGCTGCAATTTTTTGTTCACGAGATTTTTATGGAATTTTGTGGTGTGCAAATTCTGAAAAGGTTTGTAGCAAAAAAAATCTCTCTGGATGCAATACTTTTGAACTGTTGTAGCAATTTTCTTTCTTCACTTGCTGCAATTTTTTCTTTTCCTCCAGGTGCATTGTAGCAAAAAAAATTGCTACTTGCTGCAATCTTCTTCTTTCAAACAGGTGCATTGTAGCATTTTCTTTTCTTATTTTGATGCTACTTGCTGCAAGCTTCTTTTTCAGAATTTGTGCATCATACGTTCTGTGAATTTGCATTATAAGAAGAATTTTTTGCTTCAATTTGTTCTGTTGTTTGCATCATAAGTCTCATCAGAAAATCTCGTCGTAAGAATTTTTTGCTGCGATGCTACAATATAACAATTTTTTTGCTATTATTGTTATGTGATTTTGCTACAATAGATTAAAAAAATTGCTACGATGTTTTCCGGCGAGGTCTTCGTCGATGTCTCCGCCGAAGTCGATTTTGCTATAGTAGCACATTTTTGTTGCTACGAAATCTCCGGCGAGGTCTCCGGCGAAGTCAGTCTTTTCATTTTCTATTTTCTACGTGAACCGTTTTTGCTACAAGGGAGCAAAAGCGGGTAATTATTTGCTGCACGGTAGCAAAAACGGGATTTGGTGCGATTTTGGGTCAGGGAGAGGGACACGTGTCGGCAGGGGGACCCGGAGGATTTTTCCCCCAGATCCCCGGGGGACGCCTAGCAGTGCCCATAGCATAACCCTAGTTATTCACAATGGCAGCGGCAGGACGATCTGATGCAAGTCTCGACTGGTCAGACCTCCCCATTGATCTCCTCATCCACGTCCTTGGGCTCCTCGATCTCCCAGAAGCTCTCGCCTTCCGTGCCGTCTGCCCGTCATGGCGCTCTGCCTCCACGGCAACCGCCGGCACCCCGTGTGCTCGCCACACGGCGTGGCTCGTGTCCTTGGCGCCCGAGCCTCTTCCTACATGCCAAAGAAGTCATAGATTATCAGATCCAGCCGTTTTATTCTGTAATCTTCTAGACAAGAAACCTTCCAGGCCAGTTTCCCCCGGTGCAAGGTCGTGGCCCTGTGCGCGCCTCTCACGGCTGGCTGGTCGTGGACAACGAGCTCTCCAACCTTGTCCTCTATGACCCTTTCACCGCGGCATTGGTACCACTCCCGCCGCTCGCCAGCTTTCCTGGCAAGCATTTGTACGACAAGGTTGTGCTGTCCGGTTTTCCGTCTGCATGCGGTGCCGTTGCTTTTGTCATCCACACTGATGGCAAGCGACTCTCTTACGTCAGGGTAGGAGACAGTTCTTGGCGGCGAGTTTCCACAATCCAAACAAGCGGTGAGAGTTTCGCCGATTGTGTCCACCACAGTGGCAGGTTTTACGCCCTAACAATGAAAGGGGCACTTACATCTTGGGACTTTGGAAGATCGCACATACCGCCGGAGGGTCCGGAAAGAGAAGAGATCTTCACCAAAGACAATAATTATCTTGGTGTTATCACGAGGTACCTAGTTTCAACTCCCTGGGGACATCTTCTACAAGTACGTGTCAGCCACGACAGCCATCTGGATAATGGTGTTAAGGTCGAAATAGACATGCTGGATCTCAGTAGTCGCAAAATGTTAAGATTGAGCCCCGTGAAGGCACTACGGGGATACACGGTGTTCCTCGGAAAAAATAGCTCAGATATTTTTTCCACAGTCGAATTCCCGGAGCTGAACCTGAGACCCGACTGCATCTACTTCACCACTCCTCGACTCAGGAATGAAGTAACTTTCTGGAGTAACTATAACAAATGGTACGGTGTAAAGATCTACGACTTGAAAAAACATGCACTCGAGGATGCTTTTCCATCAGGTGGTTGTAACTACGGAAGAGTCAATCCATCGGAAATCTTGTTCACGCCTAGCACATTGCCCACGCCGAGTCCATTGCCATAGAAAACATCCGGTGTTTCTTCGTCTAATTAGCATTATCCTTAATATTTTATCGGCTATCTTGTCCGTTGTTATTATAATTTTTCGTGAAAAGACAGTCTCATGTTTTTCTTCTTACGAATAAAAAACTGTCTCAAGTTGATGTCTCCTCTATTCTTACATGGAATCATTTCTCACTATTTTCTGCAGATAAAGTCTCTTGTTATTTTTCTTCTCAACTATGAGTCATATGTATTATGTCATAAAGGTGCATTTTATGTGTTGGTTTCCTTGTGTGCAACGGGAACTAGGGTGCTTAGTAGGTTTGCCCTATGATTCTACCAAAAAAGATGATGTAATTTCCCTGTTTTTCCTTCTGAACATGCTTTCCTTATTATGTAGACTTCGGGCAACAGTTAACTTGTAGAGTATAAGAAGAATCCTCATCTTTTGCAAAAAAATATCTTACATACAAAGCATTAATGTTATGAGTTCCACTATCAGCGGATAGGGGAATACGAAAACCTGAAATGGAGCCCGGGCTACATGGACACTTTTTTTGAAAATTCAAAATCGACATTTCTAAATTTCCAAAAATCACGAAAAAAAATATCGGTTATAGATATTGTCGAGATCTATAATCGTGCAAATTTTCAACTCCAGATTCATTGTATTTTGGGCTTTACAAAAAGACAAACGGTCCAAGCTTTTAAAGTACAATAGTTATTTAATGACGAAATCTTGGTGAACCCATTGGCAAAATTTCCTCGCTCCGCCCAGACGTAGCTTTGGTCTGGGAGAGAAAGCCCAAGTCGATCGATTCATTGGGGTTTGGGCACCATATTTTGCTAATTAACCTTTATGATTGATTAATGTAGTTGAGCTGTAACCAGTGGCGGAGGACCCTTCGGGCGAGGTAGGGCGGCCGCCCTACCTTGATTTTTGCCAAAAGATCAAGTATACGTATGTATCTCTGGCATCAGCAGCAGATCGAGTTTTTGCAGTTCGTCGATTTTTGTGTTCCTGCCTCTTTTGGAGAAGAAAGAGAAGGGAAGAGGTGGACTAGCACACAGTTGGTTACTAGGCCTTTCTGGCTCGCGTTGGAGGCACGACTGGTTGGAGTACCGGCTCGGTTGTTCGACCGGCAGGAACTCAGCTAAGCGGGGGAAAAAAACACAATAAATTTCTCCAATCTTTGCAATTTGTCGGTGGCTAGCTGACCTTACCTCGTCTATACCGGCTTAGTTGTCACAAAAAAAGAGCAGCAAATTGTTTTAAGAAAGGAAAACTCTTTTTCCAAATTTTTGCAATTTATCAGTGGCTAGTGGTTTTACGAGAGGAATTATCAAATTCACTAACTGAATTGTGTTCATTGTAAGGGCCCAAGCTGCTACTCTCGTCTCACTATTTCCGGTGGACACACACACGCAGCTAGCTCACACTCGTCGGCGGCGAGAAAGCGAGACAGGAAAACAGAGAACACACGGTGGATTTGGTCCAGCCCCCTTTGGCTTTGGGAGCCTTCCTCTTTTACTGAATATTCAGAGTTGTGTTGCTACACACTGCAACCTCTCTTTTACATCTGCTGTCCGACCAGCAGTACACCCAGGTCGTGCTTCTACAGTGCACCGACCATACACACTATCAGCTACACTAGTGCTGATCTAAGCCATGCCTCCACTATGCTGCTTGACAAGTAGCAGCACGGTAGATAACTGGATATACTACCGATGCTTGTGCTTATACAATTGCAGCAAGCCCCGGATTAGTAAAGTGCAAATTAGACTTACAAATTTGCTTAAAGAACATCATTGTACAAGGTCAGGTTCTAACATTCTCCCCCCTGATCTTGTACTTTTGATCTTACCATACGGAGACCAATCTTATTTCTCATCTCCAGGAACTTTGGACGAGCCAGTGCGTTTGTCAAAATGTCAGCAAGCTGTTCTTCTGTCCTGACATGTTCAACATTGATCTTCTTCTCCTCCACGCAATCTCTGATGAAATGATATCGTATGTCTATATGCTTGCTGCGATCATGGTGGACTGGATTCTTACTAAGTGATATTGCAGATTTGTTATCCACCAAGATTGTCACTTGTTCTGGCTCCTAAAATTTCAGCTGAGCTAGCAATCTGCTCAGCCATATGCCTTGACAAGCTACAGTGGCAGCAGCAATGTATTCTGCCTCGCATGAGGACATGGCCACCACTTTCTGTTTTTGAGAAACCCAAGTCACCAAGTTTGAACCGAGGAAGAACACTACTCCCATTGTGCTTTTCCTGTCATTGATATCCCCTGCCAGATCACTATCATTGTAACCTGTTAGGTTGGTGTCTGCCACCTCTTTCCTTCCATAGTGATAGCCAAGGCTCACTGAACCTTTGATGTATCTCAATATTTGCTTTACTGCTGCTAAGTGATGCACTGTAGGACATTCCATGTACCTACTCACTATGCCAACAGAATATGCAAGATCTGGTCTAGTATTCACCAAGTATCTTAAGCTGCCAACAATGTTGTGGTAGTAAGTAGCATCCACCTTTTTTCCTGATCTGACTTAGAGAGTTTCAAGCGTGGTTCCATTGGAATCTGACATGAATTACAGTCAGACATGCCAGCTTTCTCCAAAATCTTTAGAGCATAACCGGCTTGACATAGCGAAATTCCGTTCGCAGTTTGAGCTATCTCAACGCCCAGATAGTAAGACAATAACCCCAGGTCACTCATTTGAAACAGTTCCATCATCTGCTTCTTAAAACTGAGGATTTCTTCCTTGTCGGATCCAGTGATTACGAGGTCATCAACATATACACCAACAAGTAAACGAGCTGTGCCGTCATTCTTCAAATAGATTCCATGATCTAGTGGACATCTCTGAAACCCCAAGGTTAGCATAGTAGCGTCCAATTTTGCATTCCATGCTCTTGGGGCTTGGCGCAGCCCATACAATGCATTGTTCAGTTTTAGGACCTTGTGCTATTTCCCCTGTATCTCAAAGCCTGGAGGCTGACTAACATATACATTCTCCTCCAAGTCGCCATTCAAAAAGGCTGACTTTACATCCATATGGTGAAGCTCCCACCCTTCTTGAGCAGCAAGTGCAATCATTAGTCTTACAGTCTCCAAACGTGCGACGGGGGCGAACACCTCGTCGAAATCTATCCCTTTTCTCTGCACATAACCCTTTGCCACGAGTCTGGCCTTGTGCTTTACAACTGCACCGGATGGGTCCTTCTTCAGCTTGAAGACCCATTTCAGACCGATGGCTTTTTGACCTACAAGCTTGTCTGTAATTTCCCATGTATTGTTCTCAAGAATTGACTGTATTTCTTCATCCATTGCTCTTTTCCAGCAAGTTTCTTTTTCAGCTTCAGCAAAGGACGTTGGCTCATCAACACCAAGCAAGCACAAATTTACATCTTCTAGTTCACACTGAGGCACTTCATCTAGTAACTCCTGTATGCTTCTCCGCCCTTGAGGTCCTACAGATTCAGGTGAGAAAACTGGACTGGTTGCTTCATCATCTTCTACTGTGACAGATACAGGAGATGTAGGTGCATTCAGTTGTTCAGGTGATGTTGGTGGTGTGGCCACTCGATTAACCTCCACCACTTTATATTTTTTTCTCATTATTTCTTCACAGGTTTCATTCATTTCTGTGGCCTGTTTTGTTTGTTCGGTACAGGCGGCAACATCAGGATATGCTACAGTGAATACTTCTTCTGAGGTGATATTCTCCGGTGCATTTATGCTGCTCCAATCCCAATGCTTTTGTTCATCAAATATTACATCTCTTGAGACAATTATCTTCTTGTTGGCTGGGTCATATAATCTGTAAGCCTTAGTTCTTGGTTCATACCCAAGCATCACAGTACGTACATTCCTGTCAGCTAGCTTGGGTAGATTCGGCTTTGTGACTTTTGCATATGCCACACACCCAAATGTGCGCAAGTGATCCACGGAGGGTTTCCTCTCATGCAATGCTTCATAAGGAGTTCATACGTATCAAACGTATCTATAATTTCTGATGTTCTATGTTGATATTATACCAATTGTTACATGTTTTATATACACTTCATAGCATTTTTATGCATTTTCTGGGACTAACCTATTAACAAGATGCCACAGTGCCAGTTCGTGTTTTCTGCTGTTTTTGTATTCCAGAAAAGCTAGTCTGGAAATATTCTCGAAATTGGACGAAACTTGGACAGAACCTCCTATTTTTCCAACACGAATACGGAGTCCAAAGGAGATGGAGGGGAGCCACGTGGCTGCCACACCATGGGCCGTGCGGGCCCCCCTGCCGCGCCGTGGGGTGGTGTGAGGCCCACGTGGCTCTGCAGCCGCCGCCCTTTCGCCTATTTATTCCTCCCGACGCGAAAACCCTAAATACCCGAGCCATTATCCACGAAAAGTTCCGGAGACGCCGCCGCCGTCAACCCTAGCTCGGGAGGGTTCAGAAGCTCTTCTCGGCACCCTGCCGGAGAGGGGAATCATCACCGGAGGGCTCTACATCACCATGCACGCCTCCGGAGTGATGCGTGAGTAGTTCTTCCTTAGACTACGGGTCCATGGCAGTAGCTAGATGGTTGTCTCTCCACTTTATGATATCATGTTTAGATCTTGTGAGCTGCCTATCATGATCAAGATCATCTTATTGTAATGCTATATGTTGTGTTTGCTGGGATCCGATGAATATTGAATACTATGTCAAGTTGATTATCAATCTATCTTATATGTTATTTATGATCTTGCATGCTTTCCGTTACTAGTAGATGCTTTGTCCAAGTAGATGCTTGTAACTCCAAGAGTGAGAATTTATGCTAAATAGTGGGTTCATGCCTCCGGTAATCTGGGAGAGTGACAATAACTTCTAAGATTGTGGATGTGCTGTTGCCACTAGGGATAAAATAACCGATGCTTAGCTTAAGGGTGCGCCGTTAGGTCTAATACATTTGTTTACTTTACGCACATTACTTAATGCAATTATTCGTTGCTTGCAACTTAATACCAATGGGGAACTCGGATGACAACCTGGCGGTGGATTATTAGTCATAGACGCTATTGGATAACGGTCTATGTATTTTGTCGTAATGCCCATATGAATATCATAGTAATCATCATGTCATATATATGCATTGTCATGCGCTCAATATTTTATCAATTGCTCAGTTGTAATTTGTTCACCCAGCATGTTAGTTATCTTTTATGGAGAGACACCACTAGTGAACTGTGGACACCGGTCCATTCTTTTACACTGATAATACAACCAACTGCAAACATTGTTCCTTTTTATTCTCTGCAATTTACTACTGTTTTCCACACCATACGTTTAATCATTTGTTTTCAGCAAGCCGGTGAGAATGACAACTTCACTGTTTCGTTGGGGCAAAATAATTTGATTGTGTTGTGTGCAGGTTCCACGTCAGCGCGTCACTGACAACCTTCAGAAGTGATTTCTTGCTCCTACTGGTTCAATTAAACCTTGGTTTCATACTGAGGGAAACTGCTGGTACACTGCTTCATACCTTCCTCTTGGGGTCTCCCAACGAACGTGTGATCCACGCAATCAAGCATATTTTCTGGCGCCGTTGCCGGGGAGTGGAAGCACTTCGGTTCAGAAATCTCCTTGCTTCCCCTTCCACACGCCAGCACATTTTCTGGCGCCGTTGCCGGGGAGCAAGAGGATTTCTGTAAGGGGAGTTTCACGCTTCCAATCTCATTACTTTGTTATTGTCTTGCTTAGTTTATTTTATTTTATCTTGTTTGCTTTTAATTATCAAAAACACACAAAAAATTAGTTTCTTACATCTATTTTATTTCGGTTTGTTATTATGTCTAGTTGTTTACTTGCTATCAATGGATAACTTCTTTCAAACAAATTTTATTGGCACGGTGGGTTCACAGAGGGCCATCAAAAGCATTTTAAGAAACACCGTTTGTTTGAAAAAGGGTTACTATTATGGAATTTTATTAAGAAAGTTAAAACATGTGCATGGGATTTATGTAGGCTTTATGATGTAAAATGTTCTTGTGGATTGCATCACCTTCCTTTCCAATGTGCTCACAATGATAATGAAATCTTGTCTCTTATGCTAATGGGGATTATGATTTTTATAATGTGAAGAGAATTGAAGAATTTATTGCTTTTAAGGTGGCTTATGAAATTGCTGATTTATTTGACATTATTGCTAATGATGATGTTACCCTTATAAATCTGAGAATCTTGTTGTACTTAAATATTGTTTTGAGAATTACAAGGATAATGGTTATATTACTGAATTTATTAATAGGATCTTTCCTCCAAAGGAGGAGACCATTGCCTTGCAGGAACATGTGGAAGAAGAAACTGCTGATGCTGAAATCCCATCGGATGAAAAAGAGGAGGAGAGTGATGAACAAAAGGAGGAAGAGTGGATTAACTACCCATGTCTACCTTCCAATGAGAGTAACTCTTACACTATTTGATTGCCCTCCATGCTTACAAAAGGAGGAAGAATGTTATGTTCCTGTGGTTTCTCTTGAAATATTCCCTATAAATGAAACTTGTGGAAATAATTATGCTACTGTTATTTATGAAAATCCATGCTATTTTGATAAGTCTTATGATAATCCTCTATTTATGCCTAATTTCAAAATGCATGGTAATGAGAAAGTTTGCTTAGAAAATGTTTATGATAAAGATTTAGATGATGGTCCTATGTTGCTTGATAATATTATGCATTCTACTATTGAGAATGACCAATCATCTTGTTTTAATATGTTTAAAAGTGGGTTTGAAATTTTTGATCCCACTACCTTGGTGCTTGATAAAAATTATGTGTTTGTAGATCATGAAAAGCATGCTTTATGTGATAGTTATATTGTTGATTTGTTCATGATTCTACTGAAAGTTATTATGAGAGAGGAAAATATTGTTGTAAAAGTTTTCAAGTCACTAAAACACCTCTCTTTGTGAAAGTTTTGAAGTTGCATTGTTTTGTTTGCTACGCTAGTTCTTTGTGCTTCATTGATTTGTTTTCTACAAGCTCCTATGCATAGGAAGAGTGTTAGATTTAAACATGTTTTATATATGCTTCTTGATGCTCTCTTTTATGTTTCAACTCTTATCTTATGTGAGCATCAAAAAATCACTATGCCTAGCTAAAAGGCGTTAAAGAAAAGCGCTTATGGGAGACAACCCATTATTTTATTTCTGCAATTTTTCTTTTCTTTTTGAGTCAAGGAGTTGTTTACTTCTGTAACAATTCCTTTGTATCTTTATTTTATCGCATTGTTGTGCCAAGTATTGCCTCTAATAGGAAGATGATGCTAGATTTGGATTTCTGCGCAGGAACAGATTTCTGCTGTTCACCGTTTTAATTCTGTAAAATCACAGAAAAATTATTTAAATCTGCAAATTTTTGTGCGTGATCCTCAGATATGTACGCATCTTTCGTTAGTTTAAAGTTTTTCGATCTGAGCAACGTAAGTGCCTCGAAAAAATTCGTCTTTACGGACTGTTCTGTTTAGACAGATTCTGTCTTTTATTTTTCGCATTCTCTCTTTTACTAGTGTTGAGTGGAATTCTTTTTTAGGGTGAAGAGCTTCACATAACATCAGTGGCAGTAGCTAATGTTAAAAGTAACGGTCATGTTTGTGTCCTTATAGAACATGTGAGTTTTTGATTGTGCACTAACCCTCTAATGAGAATTACTTTGAGTTTGGTGTGGCGGAAGTTTTCAAGGGTCAAGAGAGAAGGATGATATAATGTGATCAAGAAGAGTGAAGAGCTTAAGCTTGGGGATGCTCCCATGGATCACCCCAGCATATTTCAAGAAGACTCAAGCGTCTAAGCTTGGGGATGCCCAAGGCATCCCCTTCTTCATCAGCAACTTATCAGGTCATCTCTAGTGAAACTATATTTTAATTCTTTCACATCATATGTGCTTTACTTGGAGCGTCTGTGTGCTTTTATTTTCAGTATTTTATTTTTCTTATGGTCAACTTGATTGGACCCAGCATTCTTGATTGGGAGAGAGACACGCTCCGCTTTTTCATATGAATACTCCTATTCTTCACTTATACTTGTTGAGTATTCTTATCTAGCTATTGCTATGCTTTTAGCTCCTGTTTTGCATGCATCTCTTATTCAGAGCTGTTAGTTCTTTTAAAGAAAGTACTCTCTTGCTTCACTTATAATTGTTTGGAGAGTTTATGTTGAAATAAATTGATTGGTGTTTGGTTGGAACAGAAAATGTTGCATGTGGTAGATGGTATAATGGAAAAAGCTTACATATTCTTGTAGATCACTGTATTGGATAATTTGATACTTGTCAATTGTTTTGAGTTATCAAGTAGTTCATGTTTAAGCTTTTGTATCATGTAGTTAAAACCTATTAATGAAGAACTACCGTAAAGCTCGTTGAAATTTGGTTTGCATGATTGGTATCTCTAAGGTCTAGATATTTTCTAGTAAAAGGGTTTGGTTAACAAGGAAGACAGTGTAGAGTCTTATAATGCTTGCAATATGTTTTCATATAAGTCTTGCTGTGTCGGTTGATATCCTGTGTTTGCTTCAAATAACCTTGCTAGCCTAAACTCTGTACTGAGAGGGAATGCTTCTCGTGCATCCAAAACCTTGAGCCAAAATCCATGCCATCTGTGTCCACCATAACTACCTATATGTGGTATTTCCTTGCCATTCCAAGTAAATTTTTCATGTGCTACCTTTAAACTATTCAAACTTTATTACTCCTATTTTGTGTCAATGTTTACCAAGCTCATGAGGACGGGGTGGATGTCTTTATGTCAACTGTCAAACAGACTTTACCACCGGACTAGCGGCATATACATCCGCTTATCCATTAATTTTGCAAAAAGAGCTGGCAAATGGGGTGCCCAGTCCCAATTAATTACAACTTTAACCGCTTAATTCTCTTCACATTTTTGCCCTGATTTATCAGTCAAGCAATGACAAACAGTGAAATATCTGCATGTGTAAACAAAAGAGAAAGAGGGATGATCTGCCTTGCTGGTAGAAATAACGTCCTTCATGGGAGCCGCTCTTAAAAGTCTGGTTGGCAGGGGTCATATTGTACTTTCCATTTTCTGATTCGTTGACAATTAACAAACACCTCTCAAAACTTATTTTTACTCTCTATATGATTTCAAAAACTTAAAAAGCTCTAGCACATGATTTAATCCCTGCTTCCCTCTGCGAAGGGCCTTTCTTTTACTTTTATGTTGAGTCAGTTTTCCTACTTCTTTCTATCTTAGAAGCAAACACTAGTGTCAACTTTGGTGCAACAATTTTTATATGCTTGTATATTGCACTTATTATATTGCTTTGTGTTGACAAATATCCATGAGATATATATGTTGAAAGTTGAAAGCAATTGCTGAAACTTAAATCTTCCTTTGTGTTGGTTAAATACCTTTTACTTAGAATCTATTGCTTTATGAGTTAACTCTTATGCAAAACTCTTTGATGCTTGTCTCGAAAGTACTATTCATGAAAAGTTTTTGCTTATATGATTCAGTTGTTTGCTCATTATCTACTTGCTAGCAAACTATAGACCATTGACCTGGATCACTTCATTCATAACATGTGCTTTACAATATATTTGATCAAGATTATGATTGTAGCATGTCACCTCAGAAATTATTTTGTTTTTATCGTTTTACCTACTCGAGGACGAGTAGAACTAAGCTTGGGGATGCTTGATACGTCTCAAACGTATCTATAATTTCTGATGTTCCATGTTGATATTATACCAATTGTTACATGTTTTATATACACTTCATAGCATTTTTATGCATTTTCTGGGACTAACCTATTAACAAGATGCCACAGTGCCAGTTCCTGTTTTCTGCTGTTTTTGTATTCCAGAAAAGCTAGTCTGGAAATATTCTCGGAATTGGACGAAACTTGGACAGAACCTCCTATTTTTCCAACACGAACACGGAGTCCAAAGAGAGACGGAGGGGAGCCACGGCAGCCACACCATGGGGCCGCGCGGCCCCCCTGCCCGCCGTGGGGTGGTGTGGGGCCCACGTGGCTCTCAGCCGCCGCCCTTTCGCCTATTTATTCCTCCCGACGGAAAACCCTAAATACCCGAGCCATTATCCACGAAAAGTTCCAGAGACGCCGCCGCCGTCAACCCTAGCTCGGGAGGGTTCAGAAGCTCTTCCCGGCACCCTGCCGGAGAGGGGAATCATCACCGGAGGGCTCTACATCACCATGCCTGCCTCCGGAGTGATGCGTGAGTAGTTCATCCTTGGACTACGGGTCCATGGCAGTAGCTAGATGGTTGTCTCTCCACTTTATGCTATCATGTTTAGATCTTGTGAGCTGCCTATCATGATCAAGATCATCTTATTGTAATGCTACATGTTGTGTTTGCTGGGATCCGATGAATATTGAATACTATGTCAAGTTGATTATCAATCTATCTTATATGTTATTTATGATCTTGCATGCTTTCCGTTACTAGTAGATGCTTTGGCCAAGTAGATGCTTGTAACTCCAAGAGTGAGTATTTATGCTAGATAGTGGGTTCATGCCTCCGGTAATCTGGGAGAGTGACAATAACTTCTAAGATTGTGGATGTGCTGTTGCCACTAGGGATAAAATAACCGATGCTTAGCTTAAGGGTGCGTTAGGTCTAATGCATTTGTTTACATTACGCACATTACTTAATGCAATTATCCGTTGCTTGCAACTTAATACCAACGGGGAACTCGGATGACAACCTGGCGGTGGATTATTAGTCATAGACGCTGTTGGATAACGGTCTATGTATTTTGTCGTAATGCCCACATGAATATCATAGTAATCATCATGTCATATATATGCATTGTCATGCGCTCAATATTTTGTCAATTGCCCAGCTGTAATTTGTTCACCCAGCATGTTAGTTATCTTTTATGGAGAGACACCACTAGTGAACTGTGGACCCCGGTCCATTCTTTTACACTGATAATACAACCAACTGCAAACATTGTTCCTTTTCATTCTCTGCAATTTACTACTGTTTTCCACACCATACGTTTAATCCTTTGTTTTCAGCAAGCCGGTGAGATTGACAACCTCACTGTTTCGTTGGGGCAAAGTAGTTTGATTGTGTTGTGTGCAGGTTCCACGTCAGCACGCCACTGACAACCTTCAGAAGTGATTTCTTGCTCCTACTGGTTCGATTAAACCTTGGTTTCATACTGAGAGAAACTGCTGCTACACTGCTTCATACCTTCTTCTTGGGGTCTCCCAATGAACGTGTGATCCACGCAATCAGGAGTCATCCTTTCAACACTTTTAGTGGGTGCTCTATTCAAAAGATACACAGCAGTATTTACGGCTTCACCCCACAGAGTTCCTGGCATTCCTTTACTTTTTAACAGGCTTCTGGCCATACCAACGATGGTTTGATTCCTTCTTTCTACCACGCCATTGTGTTGTGGTGTGTAGGGTGCTGTGAGATAGTGTTGTATACCATGCTCTTCACAATGAGCTGCAAACTGCTTGGATGTGAATTCTCCCCCTCTATCAGTGTGTAGGGCTTTTACATTGTTCCCAGCCTAAACTTCAGCATTCTTGCACGCTTTCTTCACAGCTTCGAATGCTTCATCTTTTGACCATAACAGTACTATCCACATGTACCTACTGTAGTCATCTACTAGCAGCAAAAAATAATTTTTCCCTGCTGGTGTTGGTGGTGAGATCGGCCCACACAAATCACCGTGGATCAAAGCTAATCTCTCTTGTGCTCTGAATTTTGCAGTTGCAGGAAATGAAGCACGTTTCTGTTTTCCGACCAAGCAGCCATCACAGATTTGATTAACATGGTCAACATGAGGTAATCCAATGACCATTCTATCTTTGGCTAGCTTTTCTAAAGACCTGAAGTTCAGATGACCGTAGCATGCATGCCACAACCAAGCATCATCCGAATAATTTGCCAACAAGCATATTGGCTTCCCCATGGTGAGATCAAGCAAATATAATCTATTTGCTGCTCTTCTCACCTTTGCCATTAGTTGTCGATCCTTGTCATATAGGTGAAGGTAATATCCCTCTATCACAATCTTGCAGCCTCGTTCTGACAATTGACCGAGACTAATGATGTTTGATTTCAGAGAAGGAATGAAGTAAACATTTGTTAGGGCACGGTGTTCTCCATTTTTGCATTGGAACAATATTGTTCCCGTCCCATGATTTCAAATGTTGAGTTGTCCCCGAATTTCACTTTGCCTTTAACTGACAAATCTAAATCAGTGAACTTTTCTTCAATACCAGTCATGTGGTTACTGGCCCCTGTGTCCAAATACCAAATGTCTCTACCATTCTTCTCAATTTTCTTAGGAATAACCTTCTCTTCATTCAGGAATACTTCGCCACTGACTTCATTTGCTGCCATAGTAAACTCACATACTTGCATCATATGTAGAGCTTTGATTCTCACCATCATCCTCTTTTCTGGCCAAGTAAGCCTTTTCTTTCTTGGGCTTTGTGCAATCTTTCTTGAAGTGCCCTTTCCTGCCACAATTGTGACATTTTACCTTTTTAATGTCAAACTTCCAATCAGGGTCTCTAGTCTGGTAATTGTTCTGACTACCATTGCCAGATTTTTGTTCCGACCTGAATTTCTGTCCTCCACTGCTCGAGCTCTCTCCTGCCTTCTTTTTGCCAGAGAAGTGCTCCCATTGTGAGCGAGAGAGCATGAGGTGCTCCCCTTCTTTTGGATCACCAAATCTGGACCTATCCTCTCTTTATAGGCTTTATATCTTCCTACCAAATCCTCAACAGATAGTGTATTCAACAGTACACATTGTTCAATTGAGGTGACAATTTGCATGAACCTAGCAGGTGCAGCAGCTAGGAATTTCTGCACTATTCTGAGGTCAGGTACATTCTCACCGAGGGAACGAAGTCCAGCGACCAGCGTGTTGATCCGCTGTGCGAAGGCATCCATTGCTTCACTGTCGCCCATCTTCAGTTCTTCAAAGTCCAGCCGCAGTGACTGCAGGCTAGCCTCCCGGACGCATTCGTGGCCGATGTTCGCCACTTTGATGGCATCCCACGCCGCCTTCGCCGAGTCGCGCCCGGCGAGCAGTGCCATTACCAAGTCCGGCACTGCCGAGTAAATGTCGAGGAGTGCTTCACGGTCGACTTCATAGTCGACATCCGTGCGCTCGATGGCTTCCCAGACACGCGCCGCCTGAAGCGCGACACGCATCTTCATCGCCCATATCCCATAGTTCTTCGAGGTTAGCTGCGGCCATTCAATGTGCGGCCGCCCTCGCGGCGCCGCCGGCGCCTGGGTTGTTAGCGGCGGAGTGATTTAGGCACTCTGGCCGCCGGTCACCGCCTTCAGCTTCCCCGCCGCCTTCGCCGGGTCATCCTGCTCCGCCGCCTTCCTCTCCTCTTCAAGACGTTTCTTGGCCGCCGCCGCATCTTCGGTCTCTTCCGGATTCTTCGGCGCCATCTGCCGCCGCCACCGGAAACTAACCTAGCTCTGAGGCCAAATGTAAGGGCCCAAGCTGCTACTCTCGTCTCACTATTTCCGGTGGACACACACACGCAGCTAGCTCACACTCGTCGGCGGCGAGAAAGCGAGACAGGAAAACAGAGAACACATGGTGGATTTGGTCCAGCCCCTTTGGCTTTGGGAGCCTTCCTCTTTTACTGAATATTCAGAGTTGTGTTGCTACACACTGCAACCTCTCTTTTACATCGGCGAATTAGTGATCTTTCTATGTCGTTTTCATTATAAATTAGTGATCTTTCTGTCGCAATTATTTTCATGCCTCAAAGGTTGCCCGAGCTGAAATTTTTTTCGCCACTGGCTGCAACTTGAAAATTTTGTACTATTTAGCTTGCTGCTTCGTGCATGCAGCTGGAGGGAGTTTGGTAGTTCCAAAAGAAAGGAGTTGACTTAGCTGAATGCGACGAGATTTGCGATAAGATAGGTTGGCGACTCCTTCCATACGTAAACGTGCCCCGTGTAAATATTCTGCTAACTAGGAATCAATTGCTTGCGATGACAAAATCTCCGTCCTTGCTCTTTCTGTCCAGGTCATGGAAAAACAAAAGTGACTTTCGTCTGTCTCCGAGTTGGTCACGTATACGGACGTACGTGCTCCTATATAAATCTGCTCAGATCGTATTAGTTGCAAACAGAGTTAGCAGAACGTGTTATTCACAATGGCAGGAGAATCTGATGCAAGTCTCGGCTGGTCAGACCTCCCCATCGATCTCCTGATCCACGTCCTTGGGCTCCTCGATCTCCTGAAGCTGTCGCCTTCCGCGTCGTCTGCCCGTCATGGCGCTCTGCCTCCAAGGCCGCCGGCGTCGGCGCCTCGCGTGCTCACCGGAAGCCATGGCTCGTGTGTCCTTGCCTCTTCCTGCAGGCCAAACAAGTCATAGATCGTCATGGGATCCAGCAGCTTCTTTCCACGGTAATATTCCGTAATCTCGTGGACGGGAAAACCTTCCAGGTCAGTTTCCCCGGGGCAAGGGCAGGGCCGTGGCCCTGTGCGGCGCCTCCCACGGCTGGCTAGTCGTGGACAACGAGCACTCCAACCTCGTCCTCTACAATCCGTTCACCGCAGCATTGGTTCCACTCCCACCGATCACCAGCTTTCGTCCCATGCATTTGTTTGACAAGGTTGTGCTGTCCGGTTCTCCATCCGCAGGTGCTGTCATTGCTTTCGTAGTCCGCGAAGATTGCAAACGACTCTCTTACACCAGGGTAGGAGACACTTCTTAGTTTCGAGTTTCCACGACGATGATCGGTGATAAGTTTGCCGATTGTGTCCACCACAGTGGCAGGTTTTACGCCCTAACATGAATGGAATACTTACCTCTTGGGACTTCGGAGAAGGATCGCTCAAACCGAAAGGAGAAGAGATCATCGCCGGTGACAATAATTTCCCCGGTGTTATCATGAGGTACCTAGTTTCGACTCCGTGGGGACATCTTCTACAGGTGCGTGTCAGCGTTGACGGCCATGAGGAGAATGGTGTTAAGGTCGAAATAGACATGCTGGATCTCAATAAAGGCAAAATGGTAAGACTGAGCCCAATGGAGGCTCTACGAGGATACACGGTGTTCCTTGGATAGAATAGCCCAGCTATTTATTCCAAAGAAGAATTCCCGGAGCTGAACCTCAGACCCGACTGCATCTACATGACACCTCCACGACTCGGGACTTTTCGGAGTAGCTACTATAACAGATGGTATGGTGTAAAGATCTACGACTTGAAAGAACAGATACTAGAGGATGATGTTCCATCACGTGGTGATAATTATGGACCAATCAATCCATCGGAAATCTGGTTTACGCCAAGCCCATTACCCACGCCGAGCCCGTTGCTATAGAGAACATCCGGTGTTTATGCGTATAATCAGCATCATGCTTAATCATTTGTTGGTTCTATTCTCCGTTGTCGTCATCATTTTTCACGAAAAGACCGCCTCAAGTTGTGACGTCTCCTCCGATCATAGATGGAATCATTCAACTCTATTTTGTGCTTGTAATTTGCACTTTTCAATTGTGAGTCGTATGTATTTACCCCTTCCGTTCCAAAATTCTACTTAAAGATTGCATTTTTAATATGTTGATTTCCTTGTGTGCAATGGAACAACTGCGGTGCTTAGCCTGTTTGATTTGCAAATCTACCCAAGAAAAATGCGTGATCAGTTTGACAGGTCAGTTTCGTGTTTTTTTCACGGCTGCACTCAAGTTTGGAGCATCTTAGATTCTTAGGACAGGAAATGGTCAAAAACGCAATTGTCACGGCGGGCGGCGACTTGCGAGTAAAACTAAACGGATTCCAAGACCCACGGACACGTCTGGGCTCTTGGTGCATGGTCCAGATTCCACAAGACACTCGAGGCACACGTCGGTGACGACGACGACGACTCGAGCCGTGCTGTGCTCTGCAATCTGCACCCATCCATCCATGATCCATCCAAATCCAAGACGTACTCGCCCGATTCACGACTTAATTCTCGCTCTGTTTTCCTGACCCGAATTTCATGTCACCTTCTCCCTTCTCTTCTCTTGCACGTCACTTTTAGAAGCAGATGAATGACACCACCAAACGCATTCCATTCCATTCCACCAGGTTCTGGATCAGTAGAATCCAAGCAAACCTCCTTCTCGACTCACTCGGTCTCCCTCGCACTACAGGAATCGCACAAATACGCCGACGGCCGGCAGCCGTCGGCGTACACCCTCAAGCCATCGACGTACCGATACGCCGACGGCTGCTGTCGGCCTATCACCGTCGACGTTTGGGACTGTCGGCGTACCAACCCGGCCGTCGGCGTATAAATATCCCGTCGGCGTACGTTGTGGTGGGACCCACAAGACGGCATCTGGACGTTCCGTTAGCTCATCATACGCCGACGGCAATGCCGTCGGCCTCTGCGTGCCACGTGGCCACGCTGCGCGTCGCTGGGCCGTCATCATATGCCGACGGCAATGCCGTCGGCCTCTGCGTGCCACGTGTCACCACACTGCGCGTCGCTGGGCCGTCATCATACGCCGACGGCAATGCCGTCGGCGTATGGATGACCATATTGTCCGTATTTGTCGACGTGGCGCCATCTTATGCGTCCGCGAGTGCCGTCGACGTATAAGTGACCATATTTTCTTTTTTTTGCTAATTGTTGTTGCTTTTTCAGCACATTTCAAATACACAAATATAATTCGAATTCATACACGAACATCACAGAACATCACATATATAATCCAAACCATCATACAAATTTCAAATGACTCAAACACAATTCGAATTCATACAAACATTCATACAAACTCCAAATGACACAAACATAGTTCGAATTCATCCAAACATTCATACAAACACACCTGGACACATCCTACATCTCCTGAAGGTGGGAAACAAAATTCTAACCCAAATAAACACAATATTCCATCCGGTTCGCCCGATGGGGGGGTTTTCACCTCTAAGGGCTCATTTGGTAACAGAAATCACAGGGGGATCCCAACCTTTTCCCGGGGTGTATTTTCCCCTAGTCCGGAGGTCGGGAACAGAATCCCGAAGATTTACACTTGGTTCTTCAGATTCCCGGCCGGGATTATTTTCCCTGGGTGTTTCTCCCTCTGTAACCAAATGAGCCCTAAGTGCAGAAACTCACCTCTAAGGGAGAGTTTTTTCACGGCTTCACTCAAGTTTGGAGCATCTTAGGACCGGTTGCCCGTGACAGGAAATGGTCAAGAACGCAATTGCCACGGCGGCGACTTGCGAGTAAAAGTAAACGGATTCCAAGACCCACGGACACGTCCGGGCGGGTACCGTCAAACTGTTGGTGCATGGTCGAGAAGACACTCAAGACACACGGTCGACGACTCCAGTACTAGCCGTGCTCGGCACCCGTCCATCCATCCAAAACCAAGACTCGCCGACGACCAACCGATCGAAAACTTAATTTCCGCTCTGTTTTCCTGACCCGAATTTCATTTCATTGGTGACATCTCATCTTATAATTCGGGGTTTTCCAGAGGGAAAAAAGGTGCGCCGCTCCTTTCGCAGTTGGCAGCAGCTCCGCACAAACACACACGGACGGACACATGATCCTCCTCTCATCCCCTGCCAGTCCCTCTCACCTTCTCCCTTCTCTTCTCTTGCACGTCACTTTTAGAGGCAGATGAATGACACCACCAAACGCATTCCATCTGGTTCCGTCCTCGGCAGCTAGCAGTAGAATCCAAGCAAACCTCCCTCTCCATCGACTCCGTCTCCCTCGTCCGTCCATATCTCTGCCTCGCGCGCGCGCGGTTTACAGTTGCACGAGTGAGAACCCCGCAAGCTCTAACCATTTCTTTTCTTGCGAGCACACCCCACCTAACCTCGCTCGCTACCAAACGCGCCCGCGCAGGTCGTCGTTAGCATCCTTCTTGCCTGGCTTCTTCCCTCCCATCTATAGCTCGTCGCCAAACAGAGGAGAGGCGAGGTGATCGGCGGGCGGCCATGGCCAGGCGCGTGACATGGGTCTTGGCACTTGTCGTCATGGCGGTGATGGCGGTGCAGCCGGCGCGGGGGCGGTTCGTGGTGGAGAAGAGCAGCGTCAGGGTGCTGGCGCCGGAGCACATCCGGGGCCACCACGACGCCGCCATCGGCAACTTCGGCGTGCCCGACTATGGCGGCACGCTCACCGGCGTCGTGCTCTACCCGGACGCCAAGCCCACCGGATGCGCCGAGTTCCCAAAGAAGTTCAAGTCCAAGTCCGGACGCCCCGTCATCCTCCTGCTCGACCGCGGAGGTACAACCTACATAGCTTAATTAGCTCATTCCATTAGTCCGTGGTTTGCCTTACCCGTTTTCGCTGAATATGCGAGGAAGAAATGGTTGCCGGTGACCATGTGCGAGGTTGAATCGTTCAGTCGTGCTGACGGTTAATGTACGGTGATGTGTCGATTAGAACTTTACAAGTTTAGTATTAGCCATTGATGGGTCAAGTCAATGTGTGCTAGTCTTAACTTGAAAGCTACTACTAATGGCTACATAGTTTAGTGTTAGGCACACACGCTAATTACTACTTTAGTGCTAGCAGTAGTAGTAATTTAAATTTGTTGATGTGGATTGGTCTCCAACTTAAGATAGCATCAGAGATGTTGTGATCATTTTTTTTTCATGTTTGCTTGCATTGGCCATTGGGGGAAGGGGTTTTATATTTCTAGTCTGCTCCTAGTGGAGCTGAATTTGACAATATTCCATCGAGTTAGTTGCAAAGTTTTAAATAGTGGGCTATTCCATTTAGCGGCGGCTCCAACAAAAAGCTATGAAATGCTATATCGGAGCTATAGCGAATCTAAGCCCATTTAGCGTTTTTTTAAGTAACAAAAAATTGTAAACTATAAGTCTATAATCAAGCATCATATATTATATATCACATATAATTGATATACACACTCACATATATCTTAAAACCAAGTATTTATTAGAAATTTCAGCTCAATAACTAAACTTTGCATCAATGCGCCATATATACAGTAAAAACAGGAAGACATAATAAGACAGATGGATAACTTTATGATACTAACTTATGTCCCTTCTATGGCTGTAGCGGTTTAGCGGGCTAAATGACTCCAAATTTAGCGCTATAGTGGGATTTAGCGGGCTATTAGCGTCGTTTTCAATTTAGCGTTAAAAGTGTGTAGCTTTAGCGGGAGGGCTCTTGAAAAGCTATAGCGAGGCTATAGCGGCCGATTTAAAACAGAGGTTAGTTGCCATGCGATGGCGAAAATTTTGAATTCAAATGAAAATGTGTAAATGAAGAATCTTAATTCAGAACTAATCAATACAAATGCACCACATTCAAACGGCCACATAGAAAACACGCCAAATTGAAACGATAATTTCTAACATTTTCTGTTAGCTTTTCTCTCCGTCATGGGTTTTAGACAAAAATACCTGACCTGACAACCCTGAACCCAGAAAACAAGCAGAATAGGTTCAGACATACAGTCAGTATCCAACCATTTCATTTGATCCATCCATCGCAACGCACTTGATCACAACACTTGCACTACCAGTCCGTAGGTATCACAACTCCTTCAAGCCAAAGGTAGCATCAGGCCAACAATCTATCTCATCATTCTTTTAACTAATTTCCAAGCAAAGCCTTTCCACACCTCAGAAATCTTCTTCAAGAAATTGCACCTTATCCAATCAAAACTATCCTAAAATTTGGCAAGTTTGCATAAACTATATACTCCCTAGTCCCTACAAGAAATTACATCAGTAACATAGCTTAGCTCCTTCCATTAACTAGATACTCCCTACTGATCCGTGGCTGATTTGCTGATTCTCCCGAGGAAGAAAGAAATTGCCGGTGACCGTGTGCGAGGTTGAAGGCCCGTTTGGAGAAAAAGTTTCTTGAAATACTTTGGTATTTCGAAAAACTGAAGTTTCAAATACTTTGATGTGGTTATTGGGGTTCGGGACAAGTCCCTGTCGGCGATGGCCGGCACCGACGTGGTGACTGTGGGCGCCGTCGTCCTTCTTGAAGGGCGTCGGGTGTACCCATTCCCCACTCCCCTCCGTGTATTGGGAGAAATCCTAGGATCAGTCCGGGCAGCAGCAGCTCGTTGTCGTCACATTCCTTCTTAAAGGTGTTGCTTGGTACATGGCAAGTCGGAGGCATGGGAGAGTGGTGGGACATCTTCGTTTTCGTCGATCCAACGTTGTTGGCATTAGTTTCTCTTTTATTTCTCTTGTTGTTTTTCTTGGGCTTATTTGTGCTGTCTGCCCCAACGATTGTCTCACGGTTGTATGGGTGGTTGCTATATTAATATAGCGGGGCGCAAGCCTATTTCGAGGGTATAAGAAAAACTGTAGTTTTCTAAACTGTAGTATTCTCAATACTGCAGTTTTTTTTTTTGCAGTATTCGAAAAACAGATCGCGACCTGTTTATTTCTGAAGTGTTTGGCTTCGTTTATCTCGTGATATTCTCCATTCTCTCATCGTCTTCTCCTAAGGCGCCATCCTCTCCAGCCATGGAGAAACCAAGCTGTGCTCACCCAGCGAAGAAGGTTCGGCCTACTCCGGTTTGGCCCTCCGCTCTGTCTCCGTAGTGGTGCGTTGGTGTTGCGTGTATCTCAACCTGAAGTCCCTAGATCTATTTAGGTGGATCGACTCCTAGGTGTCCAATTTCTTACCTCCTGATGATTAAGGGTCTTAGCTTGTCGTAATGGAGTGTAATTGATCAAGAGTTTGTAGTTCTCAGGTGTCCAGACGGTCAAACGAACATTAAAACAATGCTTACCAAACGCCACAGGAATTTTGCTAAAAGTGAGATATACTGCGGTATCAAGAAAGCTGCAGTATTGCTTCGCCGGGCATTCAAATACTTCAGTTTTACAATACTGTGGTTTTAGAAAAACGGAGCTCCCAAACTGAGCCTGAATCGTTCAGTCTTGCTGACGGTTAATGTATGGTGGTTTCTTAATTAGAAGTTTAGTATTCGGCATTGATGGGCCAAGTCAATGTGTGCTAGTTTTAACTAGAAAGCTACTACTATGGCTAGATGTTTAGTATTAGGCACACATGCTAATTACTCCATTGAGTCAGCTGCCCTGGGACTGGCAACTTAGATAGCAGTATCAGAGAGAACAGATTATTATTTTAAATTTTGCATAGGGGGAAGGGATTTTACATTTCTTAGTCTGCAAGTGGAACAGAATTTGGCAATATTCCATTGAGTCAGCTGCCCTGGGACTGGCAAAAATTTGAAATTCAAACGACACTTATAACAAATTCAGAAGTAATTCCTACAAATGCACCAGATTCAAACACGCTATAGAAAGCACACCAAATTGAAACCAAAATTTTCAACAGTTTCAGATAACTTTTCTCTCCGTCAACCGTGAGTTTCAGACAAAAACGTCTGACCTGACAACCCTGAACACAGAAAACAAGCAGAATAGATTCAGACATACAGTCAGTTTCCAACTATTTCATTTGTTGGTGCTCATTCCATTTCATCCAGCAATCTCAACGCACTTGATCACAACACTTGCACTGCCAGTCAGTCAGTAGATGTCACAACTCCTTCAAGCCAAAGGCAGCGTCAGACCAACAATCTGCCTCATCATCCCTTAACTAATTTCCAAGCAAAGCCTTCCACACTTCACAAACCTTCTTCAAGAAACTGCACCTTATCCAATCAAACTTATCCTAGAATTTCCCCCTTTTTTTTACTTCACATCAGTACATTTTGATTGTAAACAATAAGAAGAAGAGTTAACAATGTGATTATTTGTGCGTCATTTTTTCCAGAATGCTATTTCGCGCTGAAGGCGTGGAACGCGCAGCAGGCGGGCGCGGCGGCGGTGCTGATCGCGGATAGCGTCGACGAGCAGCTACTGACGATGGACACCCCCGAGGCGTCGCCGGACACGGAGTACATTGACAAGATCAACATCCCCTCGGCGCTGGTGAACCGCGCCTTCGGGGAGTCGCTGAAGAAGATGGCAGAGAAGGCAGACGCGGAGGGTGAGGTGGTGGTGAAGCTGGACTGGCGGGAGTCGATGCCGCACCCCGACGAGCGCGTGGAGTACGAGCTGTGGACCAACAGCAACGACGAGTGCGGGCCGCGGTGCGACGAGCAGGCGGCCTTCGTGAAGAGCTTCCGCGGCCACGCCCAGATCCTGGAGCGCGGCGGCTACGCACGCTTCACCCCGCACTACATCACCTGGTACTGCCCGGAGGCGTTCAAGCTCACGAAGCAGTGCCAGTCCCAGTGCATCAACCACGGCAGGTACTGCGCGCCGGACCCGGAGCAGGACTTCGACGCAGGGTACGAGGGGAAGGACGTGGTGGTGGAGAACCTGCGGCAGCTGTGCGTGCACCGGGTGGCGAACGACACGGGCCGCCCCTGGGCGTGGTGGGACTTCGCCATGGACTACAAGCTCCGGTGCTCGATGAAGGAGAAGAAGTACAGTAAGGTGTGCGCGGAGGAGGTGGTCACGTCGCTGGGGCTGCCGCTGGACAAGGTGCTGGAGTGCATGGGAGACCCCGAGGCCGACGCCGAGAACGTCGTCCTGTCCAAGGAGCAGGCGGACCAGGTTCGGCTCGATGTACTATTGCGGAATCTTCATCTTCAGAACAATGACCATTCCTTATGCTCTTCAATCGTGATGATGTGCTTTCAGATTGGCCGTGGATCGCGAGGAGATGTGACCATCCTACCCACGCTGGTCATCAACGACGTTCAGTACAGAGGTATTGGTTCTTGTCGTCGTTGATGTGTCTCTCTGTGTCCGGTCATCAAGAAGAATGGAGGAACACCGGCATGAGATCTTTTATTATATGATCGATTTGAATGTTGTGTGCGTGCGTGTAGGGAAGCTGGAGAGGACGGCGGTGCTGAAGGCCGTGTGCGCTGGGTTCAAGGAGGGGACGGAACCTCACGTCTGCCTGAGCGACAGTACGAAGAAACTCTCGAGTCTCAGGTTCCTTCTGTAAAGACTGAAACGTCCATGGTTTTCTGAACTTTTCTTCTTGTGGTGGCGTATTTGCAGACATCGAGACGAACGAGTGCCTGCACCGCAATGGCGGGTGCTGGCGAGACGAGGCCACCAACGTGACCGCCTGCAGGGTACGCAGACGCCAGAACACTGAGCGACATCCACTCCGCAGCTATGTTTGATCTGAAGCCCTTCTACTCCCCGTTGATGATATATGTATGTATGAGCAGGACACGTACAGGGGCAGGGTGTGCGAGTGCCCCGTGGTGAACGGCGTCCAGTACGAGGGCGACGGCTACACCCACTGCAAAGGTACACTTTGGAGCTCTCATGCCATGGCGCGGCCTACAGAGTTATTACGGTGTGCTTATGTATGTTTGTCCCTGTTGTTGCATCAGCTGTCGGGCCGGGCAGGTGCGCGCTGAACCACGGCGGGTGCTGGTCGGAGACGAGAGGGGAGCGCACCTTCTCCGCCTGCTCGGTAATACCACTTCTCTTCTCGCTCTCACACAGTTTCAGTGTTTCACTTCCACAGCCTCATCATCTTCTATCCATGGTCTCTGCCAAGTGCTAACCCATGAACCGTAACAGGACAATGCGCTGACAGGGTGCCGGTGCCCGTCGGGGTTCCAAGGCGACGGCCACACCTGCCAAGGTGAAATCCACACCATTCCTTCCTGAAACTGATAGTGCAACAGATGATCGAGGTGCTGATAACGAACTGTGTGTCCTTCAGATCTGGACGAGTGCAAGGAGAAGCTGGCGTGCACCTGCCCCGACTGCCGGTGCAAGAACACCTGGGGCAGCTACGAGTGCGGGTGCAGCAAGGGCAACCAGATCTACATACGAGGCGAAGACGTCTGCATCGGTAAGCACTCCAACGTTCTAATAATCTGAATCCTACTCCTCATGTGACCATGGCTGGGTATGAATTAATGCTTGGGATCCTCATCGCCTTGTCTTTGTGTCGACGGATGCAGCTAACAGCATGTCGAGGTTGGGCTGGCTCGTCGGCGTCCTGGTCGTTTCATGCGCCGCCGGCCTAGGGTCGCCGGCTACGTCTTCTACAAGTACAGGCTCAGGGTACGTTCCTCGTGAACATTTTTCCTTTTTAACTGAAGTACACAGAGAAAAAGGTGCAAAGCGTTCTCTAGATTATAGGATGTGGTTCAACGATTTATTCGATTTATTGTTTCAGTCGTACATGGACTCGGAGATCATGGCCATCATGTCGCAGTACATGCCGCTCGACAGCCAGAACAACGAGCACCAGCCACTTCGGCAACATCCCTCAGAAGCCTAAGGTAAATCATTAATGTGCGTCACTTGCCAGGTTTTACAACTACAGGGTTTACCTGTGCAACATTCCAACTGCAGTAATACCCTTAGATTATTATTATAATGCTTTGAATTCGCAAAAAAGATGATTTTTTCACGCTAAACGCGCCACTGCAAAATGTCCTGACTTTTACATCTTATTATGAGCAGGCAGTAGTAGATGGAGATGGATTTGGGAAGGGAAAAATACAGAGTTACACCTCTTGGCCTCAACAGTACTCGACAGACATTTTGCCATGCTTTTCGATGATTTCTTTCTACTTCCCTTTTGTATAGAAAAGAAAATGATGGTTTGTACAAAGCCCACAGGGGTGAGCTGTAGATGATTAGCTAGGTAGGCATTTCTGCTCCCCTGGTGGATCGAAAACATTACAAAGAGATTACTTTGGCAAAGTAAAATGTATGCTGGGATGTACAAACCAATGCCAGGACTGGTGTTTTTGTCGTTTGAGGTTTGTTTTCTTCAACGCACCCGGTGCTTTATTATGATATGTATCGATACTGGTGTAGGTGCTTCAGTCTGGAATCGATGATAAGAAAGAACAGACAGCTGAGAACTTGCTAGTTTTCTAGTAGGCAGTAGTGTTCATACAAGTAAACCCAAATTCACCAATAGCTGAGTGAACATGCTCCGTCGCACGATCCATTCCTTGGACAGTGGAGAATGACCAGGTTCGGTTTGTGCATGATGTGATTCTGGTGGTCCTATACTTGAGCGGCCGACTCACGTACCCTGAAAAGAGGACTCCGTGCTGAGAGCTCACTCCCCTTATGCAAAATACCATTTCATTTGTAAAATGGTCCAATATGTGATCCATAGTACAGGGAACAGACCAACCCATGATCAATTCAAGAAATTATAATTTGATTAGCGCCATAATCAAGCAATCATAATTTGATGAGTGCATTAATCAGGCATTCATAATTTGATTAGCGCCTTAAATAGGTAAGGGAGTTCAAGAGTCATAAGCAAATAGCAATGACACTTATAGAACTAAAATGACAAGGAGAGGAAAATCTCCCAAAAGAAATATCCATGTATCTCAGTGATTTTATTTGTTTAACTACCATCCCAACAGAAATGAAACATATTGCATGGATTGAACATAACATCAACAAGCCTTCTCTCTCAAAAAAGGGAAAAACTGCTAAATCTTCTTAGGGTAACATGAGATCTTACAACAGTCTATCAGAAGGCTTTTACTTGTATTGTTCTGAAACTTCACGAACAAACTTGTCCATGAATTGACATTTCTTGTCAAAACCCATGCCAGGATTATTCTGCAAAATACAAAAGGCAAAGAAGAACAGTAGCTATGAGTACTGAAACACATCCTTTTTAAGGTACTATCTAGAACATTGCATTAAGTTGTAAAGTGCAAACATCATGATTTGTATTAAGAAATACCAAGACAAATGGCTAGCAAGCTTTCGAGATAGATGGTATCAGCCATTTGCTATTTTCGACGAAGAAAGGTAAGCAATTATCAAATGACACCCATACAGATATACAGTGATACATGCAGCTAAATACAGAAATGTTCTACAACCAGAGTCAAGCAAAATCAGACTATAGATGAGACTTGACGGTGAAATCGACAGAAATATTATAGAAAATACGATCACAACCGTAGTAAAAATCTTTTTTAGTATGCAAACAAAAAGCAGCTCTACTCTGGAAACAAGCTGACTATTAATAGTTATGTCAGAATCCGTCAAGTTAGACAGGACTCAAATTGCTAGATGTGCAAGCTCTTACTGAAATGGCTATTCAAAATTGACCAATAAATACAATCTAGAGCATCAGTATGTAATAAGAACTTAGGAAGGCAAACCTTAAGAGAGAGTAAAGTTTTATCAGTGAACCGCTTCACTGAATTGGGTATGCTCTCTGGAAGAGTGTTGGCAACCCTTTGCAGCTCCTCTTCTTGCTGTTTTGCAGTTACGACAGGTTCATTCGAACTGTAAAAGTCTACAAGTTCTTTCATATGGGGTGCCCTTTTCATGACATCTTTCACGGTTTCCTAAGAATGATACAGTAGATTATACCAGGTCAGTTAAAGATACCACAAAAGAACTCATATAGCAACGAAGTGAATGCAAGTACATAACTGTGCTGCTAATGTATACATGCAATCTGACATTGAGGGTACACTGAAAGCTGAAGTGTAAAACCGGAGATGCTTACTTATAAGGTCAGTATCTGGAAACTATAACCATCTTACCATATAAATGATGAAACTATCGAGACATTTGTGTCTTTCCACAAAGATAATCTAAAAAAATTAAAGCAAATGTGTAGAGAAAACACCCTTATTTTAGAAGAAACTCATCTGATAGTTTAGCAGCTGAACCTCATCAGTCAGATCAGAACAAGAGAATTGACGTACAACTACAAGGCAAGACTACAATGGCTGGGAGAGTTAAATATTACTGCCTCTGCCCTCCAGACCATTTACAGAAATATGCATATAAGCTAGAATGATATAAAAGTAAAACTGAGATTTAACAGCAAATTTACTAGCATCATTTCGACCAAAGTCACGGTAGTTCTATATGTATTCTACTGGAAAAAATTAGTGGAACTTAAACTACAGAGATAAACAAGGCTGTACAATTGCAAACTAAGTTATACTATTTTGATATTGATCTATGTTGCTAGTCCATCAATTTATTTATCAAGCCTATAGCAGGCTATCATAATCTAATATCATCGAACTATATAGATATGAATATGATTATGCAAGCTATAACAGCAAAACAAGGTAACAAGATCTGAGCCAAACAGACTTACCTAGCACATTTTAATGCATGTGGTTAGTCGAAGCAGTAATACACGTATGTAAGAAAAAAAAACAGGAATTATCTACTCGCACAACCATTTACTTGGCGAAACATATATCTCATAGGGCCAATAATAAGATTCACCTGCCATTCGTCCTCGTCCTTGATGCCTTCGTAGGCAATTACAAACGGCTTCACTTTCTGCAGCACCTCCTCCAACGACATGGGCGGCGTCTCATCGATATCAGGATTCTCAAAGCTCGCATTGTACTCTGGCTCAAACTCAATCTGCACACAACAGACACTCAGAAACAATAAACCCCATCAGGAACTGAACAAGCACACCCAGATCTGATCATTTCCGATGCAGTGCAGCACGCACCATGTTATTGCTGTGAACACCATCCCACCACGCATTCTCCACTGCCTCTGGCAGTGCATCAACTGCGGCCTCATCGAACGCCTTGTCCCAAATCTCCAGTCTCTCGGGACCAAGCCGCTTCTCGAACTTCTCGGCATCGGCGGGGTCCCCCAAGTAGGCGGCCTCTTTCTCGTCCACCTCAGCAGACCGGCGGCCACCGTCACGCCCACGTCCGCGGCCCCCGCGCCTCCCTCTGCCGCGCCCGCCGCCACCATCGCCGCCACGGCCAAGGAGTTCCAGAGCGCGCTTCACGGCCTCCTGTGGGTCCAGTTTCGGCTGCCCGCTTGGGGTCGAAGGGGCTTTCTTCGCCTCGCGGCGTCGGACGAAGCGGTTCTCCTCGGGGGCTTTGTCCGCCGGTGGTTGCTGCGCGCGCGGCACGCCGCGGCCAGCGCCGGAGGTAGGGACGGAGGACGAGGAGGAGGCGACGGTCGTTGGCGGCTCCGGATCGGAGGAAGGGGGGACGGAGTCGAAGCGCGTCGGTTGCTTGGGGGCATCTTCGACGGACAGCGGCGGGGGCAGCGGCGATCCACGACCGCGGCCAGAGCCGGAGAAGGACGAGAAGGGCGGGGTTGTGGGGGAGGGCTGGATTGCGGGCTCCCCGCGGCCACGGCCAGCAGAAGAGGCTGCTGAGGCGAAGAGATCCGCGCCGTCGTCGTCGGCTTCGACGATGGGGCGCCCGGGAGCGCGCGGCGGCGCGGAGGCGGAGGGCGGGAGGCCGCGGCCGCGGCCGCGTCCAGCGCCACCGCTGCCGCCGATGCCGGAGAAGGAGGAGAAGGCGGCAGCGTAGGAGGGGAGGTTGGCGTGCCGCCGGGCGGCGGCGGCGGCTGCGGCGGCGCCGATGCCGATGCCTCGCATGGTGGATGGGTTTAGCGCGATGCAGGTTAGGGTTCGACGAAATGGAATGAATTTGCGATCTGGCGCAAATCGTAGCCATTAAATCTCACTCATTGACTGTTCTCTCAGCCGTCCGATCTTCATTCTAACTTCTAAGAGGAGTATAGTTTTTTCGACTTAGAGAGCTTTATTACTCAAAAATAGTGGAATTAAAATTCTTAGAAAGGATCCCTTAAAAGAAAGAAAAAATCCTTAGAAAGGATACTACTTTGCTATGGTGTCGTGAAGTTAATCCACATGCACCACTTTCTCTCATCTCTCATGACTAGTTGTATGAGCACAACTGCACAAGCATAGGTTGCTTCATTATTTGAGCGTCACTAAAAGATCTCTTAAAATAGTACTGTAAAAGCGATTTGAGATATCCCTTAAAATAGTTTTGCGATATCGCTCGGTGTCGGGTTTAGGGAATTTGTTCCGCCCGATACCGAGCAATACCGCAAAATAGATTTTAAGTTTTACACCCCAAATAAGATGCAGATAGGTTTGTGTAGCAAATGACTTGCAATTTTGTTACAAAACACTAGTGTCTCTCTCACCATTTGCAAATAACTTAAACATGACAATAGCTTTTTATCAAACGACATCACATGCCGAAGAACATCCATCACCACGAGCCGGAGCATCACCCCCACCATCACATGCCGAATAACTATCGTGAAGTTAATCCACATGCACCACCTTCTATAGTCACTAGCTCTATGAGCACAAGCATGGGCTGCCTCATTATAAGAGCATCTCTAGGAGCTCTTGAAACGGCATACCGTAAAAACGACTTGAGGTAGCCCTTAAGACAACGCCCGACACCCTGCAATGTTGTAACACTGTTTGCGAAAAAGGTTCAACTTTTACACCCCAAATAAGATGCAAGTAGGTTTGTGTAGCAAATGACTTGCAACTTAGTTACTAACACACTGGTGTCTCTCTCACCATTTGCCAATAACTCGAATATGGCAATAGTTTTTATTCAAACAAAATCACAGACCGAAGAACAAACATCACCATGAGGCGAAGCACCATCGCCACCGGCAGATGTTTGTCGTTTTCGTTGCATGATTTTCCTTCTTCTCATCTCACACACTCTTATAATGGCATCTGTTCCACCTGATTCTTAAAATAAAAATTAGGTGATCACTCCTCTTGTCGTATTCTCAAGTATTACCATTATCTCCAATTACAATGTCCAAATCCGTTTCTTATAGGCTAAGCAAATCCTTTATTTTTCGTCATTTACTAGGTAATATTTGTGTGTGATCTTGGCATAAAGTATTGATCGTACGAGAATAAATAGGAATGAATTTATTTCCAAGATTTACTAACCAATTATCGCACGTGTATGGGAGAAAACATTGATCGTGATAGAAACATAGGAAGAAATATCTTGTTAGCTTATTTATTGGCACTCTAACAGAAGAAAATTATAGCATCTAAGGATTTTACCCAAAGAGAATTGTAGAACATAATGATTTAGTAGTTTTCCTCCACGACATTTCAATAGAACGTCATGGGTACTATTCACAACGGACATGTTCGTCATCTTAACCCTTACCCAAACATGTGATGCTTGTATAGGCACATACATATTTACCTTTATTCTTAGAGAAAGTACATTATTGCCCTGCTTTAAGGAAATCATCAGGTTTTTATGTACAATGGGACAAAGCTCAGTCAGCAACAACAATGAAACGAGTCTAAACACAAATCACGAGTCTCAACCAGTTCCCACACATGGGGCAACAAGAAAAGCAAAACAAACTAGAGATCCTAACCAGGAACAGATAATATTTACCTTTATTTGCGCATACAGTTTCATATTTTCCGTACTAGATGTTAAAGTTATTTGTGGTGTGCTGATTTTGTTACGATATTGCATTTTGTTCTCCACAAATACCATAATGACTTGCTTGGATATGTGCGCACATACTGACTGCAAGCACAAATGTGCACGCCAAAGTAGGTTACGGTCAAAATTTTGCAAAATGATGTTCATGTAAGTTCGTGCAAGAATGGGCAAAAGCTACAAGTATCCCCTCATGGTATGATAAATTCAATATAATACAATACGTTATCTTTGTTTTCTTGGAGTACAAAATGAATATGCATGGAACATCTATCTATCTATCTATACTTTTTAATAAAGCAAAACCCCACTAAGTGTAATTAATATTTTTCTATCTCCACATGCAAGTTATCCACTTTCTTAGCCAATCAATTGTCCATGTCATCTTCATTAATATTTACTTCTTATAAAGAAAAATTCCACTAAGTGTAATTAATATTTGTCTATCTCCACATGCAAGCTATCCACATCATTCACTTCCTTAGCCAATCAATTACCCATTTCATCTCCATTAATATTTATTAATCTTTACATGAAAACTCCACATTATCCATTTCTTTAACCATCTAATTATTCACATTAATAATTTATAATACACACTCATTTCATGTCGATTAAATTTAGTATCTCAACTATGACAAGTTGAATTTTGAATATTATTTAGAAAACTTATTTTACCGTACCTATTATACATTTTTGTTTACACAATATAATTTATAAAGGGATTCCCGCTGCAACGTGTGGGGTATCTTTCTAGTTCTAGAGATGTTCAATGATCTTTGGTCAAATGACAACCGATGAAAACCTTTGAGTGAACAGCGCATAACTACAAGATGTTGTATTGTTTACCATGAAGGTATGAAGGCCTTTGCTTTGGGATGTTTCTTGCAAGGCTTGTTGTTGAAGTTGAAAGGTTCCCATGATCAAAATATTGTGATTAAAATCTTTGGCATACCACAACTCATCCTCCTCTTCTTCAAAATCTATAACGAGAAATAAATGCACAACAAAGTGGTAAGGCATATGAGTGGACCAAGGAAGAAAAACACAGTTTCATTAATTCTCTTGTAAAACAATCTTTAGCTTTAGCTTCTTTAAGCTCCCGTGTTCCCTTTGATGTAATTATTGTAATTATGTAACTCTCTGGTGGTGTCGTTTGTTGGTAATATATCAAGGCAATAGGACCCTCTCCTACTGTCATAAAAGCTTAAAAAAGGCATATGAGTGGAATTTTGTACTACATTTAGATACCAATGGATTCTGTTATTCAAACTAGGAGGTTTGCAACTTAAATCCAAAATCTTTATAGTAGGTAGTCTTATTCGTGTGTGTTGTGTCCATAACTAGACACCGTCCACATTCTGATCTGCTTTCCCCAATCTTGAGTCCTGATGACGAAGTGATCCAGCGCCACCGGTGGCCAAACTATGCCGTTATCCTCTCCGTCTCTTCTCCGCCCTCCCCTGGCTCTCCCGCCAACTTCAAACCGCCACCACCACCCGCCGCCGCCGCCCTCCTCCCACCTCCAGCCGCTCGCACGCAGCCGCAGCATCCTCCAACCCGGGCCACCGCGCGCGGGCACCGGGGACATGGCCGCGCCCTCGCCGTCGCCCCCGACGCTGCTCGAGCACATGGGCCGCGCCGGCACGCCCGCCGACCTCGCCGTCCTCGTCGCCCACATCCAGGGCGCCTGCAAGACCATCGCGGCGCTCGCGGCGTCGCCCGGCAACGCGGACCTGTCGCGCGCCAAGGCGGCGGGCGGCGGGGCCGAGGCCGTGGCCGCCGGCCGGGACGCGCCCAAGCCGCTCGACGAATTGTCGGTGCGTGCCAGGTTCCGCTGTTACTTGATCTGGCTTCTTTGCGAGATTGGTCGTACCATGAACCGTGATCCTTAAAAGGCTGCGTGTTTGGAGACCTGAAGCACCGGCAGGCTCAGTTATGTAGAGTTTGGATCGTGGAGACGATCACATATGAACTGTTAAAAATGCTTTAGCCGCTAGATTTTCCTCCCGACACAAGATTCTTCTACTTGATTTGTTCGCTTGGATTCCAAACCTGTATATCATACCTCAAGAGTGACCGTCAGTTCCCACCGTATGTGTTGCTCTCGCAGCAGAATTTCACTGCAAAGACTACTTGTTTTTGCTCCTACCGTATCCTCTGATTGAAATCATATGCATCTTGGCATGATAGTCGCTTCAACTAACCCGAATACTAACTTCACCTTATAATTCAGAACGAGATCATCTTGTCATCACTCCAAAGTTCTGGGAAAGTTGCGGTGGTGGCGTCCGAAGAAAACGATCTCCCAGTTTGGATGTGCGACGACGGTCCCTATGTTGTCGTGACCGACCCGCTTGACGGTTCGCGCAACATCGAGGTCTCCATCCCCACCGGGACAATATTTGGGGTGTACAAAAGGATGGTGGAGCTCGACCATCTCCCTGTGGAGGAGAGAGCTCAGCTAAATTCACTGCAAAGTGGAACTCGCATGGTCGCTGCTGGGTATGTCCTGTATTCGTCTGCCACCATCTTCTGTATCAGCTTCGGGGAAGGAACCCATGGCTTCACCTTGGATCGGTCGACTGGAGAATTTGTCCTCACACATCCTTCCATGCAAATACCCGCTAGAGGTAACTAAGATGTATATCTGTAGTTCATGCAATAGAAAAAATACTGTATATCAGTACATATTGATTTCTTATCGCCTAATTGTTTATTAATCTTGATTGGTTGTTACCTAGTTCCAGTTGCACTAGCAGTACAAGCTTTCTCAAATCTGACTTCTTGCGGAAAACAATGAGTTACTTTACAAGATACTATGGAAAAACTTTCTTGTCCTAAAACTGAAATATGAACAGCATACTTTGCTCCACTGCTGCTATGCTTGATTTTTTATAGCTGGATTTATGTGTGAAGTATGAAATATCCCCATAATCTACGAATGCACGCTTTAACAGTTTCTTTTATTTTCTTCTCAAAATTTGTAATTGCACACTATGTCAGGACAGATATATTCAGTGAATGATGCACGATACTTCGACTGGCCGGAGGGCCTACGGAAGTACATTGACACGATCAGACAAGGAAAGGGGCAGCATCCAAAGAAGTACTCAGCTCGGTACGTGTGCTCGCTGGTCGCAGATTTCCATCGGACGCTCATATATGGTGGAGTCGCAATGAACCCAAGGGATCACCTTAGGTTGGTTTATGAGGCAAATCCTCTCAGTTTCCTTGCCGAGCAGGCAGGAGGCCGAGGTTCAGATGGCAAATCCAGAATCCTCTCCATTCAGCCTGTGAAGCTGCACCAGAGGCTGCCATTGTTCCTAGGAAGCGTAGAGGACCTGCATGAGTTAGAAAGCTATGGAGATGTCCAGCAGATGGTCAATCCTGGATACGAAGTTTAATGTTAACTGGGAGGTAAAATCTTCAGCCATTGTACCATACAATGAGGTAATGAATGTATGTATGTTAAGTCTATATTTGGAAGAACAATGTTGTGTATATGTCCTGTTTTCTTTGCTTTCTTGCCTATGCGGTTGCAGAGAGTACTGCATAGTAGAAGACAGATTTTTCTTTTTTTGCTATATATAGTTCAATGTTGCAATATCATTTTTGTTGCAGCTTTCATGCCTCTTTTGGTTACAGAATTTATATACTTCCCCAAATTTGGCCAGAGATGTAGACAATGTGCTATAGTAGTTCACAAATGGTTAAAAAAAGGAAGACAGCAAATTGGACAAGGGGCACAAGCGACCAGTGTTGAACATTCATGGCTTAAGTTAAGGCGCCTTAGCAGATCAATGTAAGCTGGAATCAATGTTTATGCAGTGACTGAGCCTATCCAACAAGCATCAAACACAATTGCTGAAAGCCTAAACAGCCAAACAAAAAGCTCACAAGGATACATGAATTAACCGTGCACAAGATCAAAATACATCAATTCTTCTATTTCTAAACATTTTCCCATCTGAGCAATAGTGATATGCTGTCACTTGGGCAGCAGCACTTGACATGATGGCCCTGGTCATACAAATCATAGATCACAGCCTAGAGTTAGGATTGGAAGCCAAAATGACACCTTAGATCATCAACCAGGAAGTACTGATCCCTCACATCTATCCACGCAATCTTTAAGCATCTCTGGAAAGCGGGAGGACCACAATGTAGACAGTGACAATGTACAAAAGATGACAAAATCTGTCCAGAGTCAACTAAGTTTACTGCTCCAAGGCAAGCTGCTTGTGCTTGTCCAGATCGTTGAGGTAGCTTGTGCGAGTGTAATTTTCTGAATCACAGGATTCGAACATAGGGGGCTTCGTCGGTTTAGGCTTTCCCATCAGTTCAAGTGATTCCATATCTCCCTTCAAGAAACGGACCACCTGCAACCGGCGCATCACTCATCAATCTACAGTGCTCATTTTCAACATAAAAAAGTGACAGGCGCCCAAGTTACTCACCGCTCTCATACTAGGCCGCAAGCTTGAGCTGTGGTGAATGCACATGGATGCTACTGCTAGGGTGAGTGCCATCTCTTCTGGGTCATATCCAGCATCAAGAGAAGGATCCACTAGCCCCTTCATGTTGTTCGACTCGAGCAGCGGTTTTGCCTTTGAGATGATAAAGAAAAAATTATGAATTCAAAGGGTTCCAGTAGTACGTAACTATCCTGCTTTATGTTTTCCATGCACATTCTTAACTTCAAATTGAATTGTCAGTTTGCTATATTTATATGATCGAAAAATTATATTCGGTGAACTGATTGGAATCTACTTGCTATAAAGTATATCAGAGCAATCTGCTATACTCACCCAAATCACTAGGCTTTGTCTGGAAGAGTCCACTGCTTTCCGCCCTGTCACTAATTCAAGAAGCAATACTCCATATGCAAACACGTCGGTCTTCTCATTTATGATCCCATGCATGAAGTACTCTGGAGCCATATAGCTGTAAAAGGGTGTAAAATCAAATTTGGAATAACAAAGAAACATTGTTTTGGTTTACTGGGAAGTACGATTGTCATCATGAACATGAAGCAGTAGTCAGGAACATATCAAACTCACCCAAATGTGCCTTCAATGGGGAACACAACCTGATGGGTGCATTTGTCAGGAAGCCATTTCGCAAGGCCAAAATCTGAGATCTGTGCAACGAGGGAGCAAACGATGTATCAGCTTGCATCATCAGGAATAATAGAACGGGGTGGGGCTAGTGTAACAGACTTAACAGCAGAATAAGTACCTGAGGTTGATAGTCTTCAGTTAAAAGAATATTTGAAGCCTTGATGTCTCTGTGAATTATGTGCCGATGGCACCCTTCATGTAGATAAAATAGCCCTTCAGCAATTCCTAGTGCAATATCAAACCGGGCCTTCCACTTGAGGGCTCCCTTTGCACCTGATCAGAAAAGCTACATTTATCACTAGATTGACGGCACCTCAAGTACATTCTTATTTACAGTGTCCTTTTCATTAGAAAAGAGTAATTCTTCTGACATGTATAAGTTCTAAACTATAGAATATGTGATTCTGAAGCAACTGAAAAAGCACTACATGAAGTCATGATGCATTATTTGTAAATAGCATACAGAAATGCAAATTATGACCTTTGACCTTACATGATCCTAATATGCACTCAATGGACAGCAGCATTTAAGATACTTTTTAAATCTTTATGTTGTATTGGCATACATGTCTAACTGAAATGCTCTGTCCCTCTTTTTTTGTTAATATGATGCAAACTACGCCACCACGACACCTCAACTGTATCATTCATTGCCTAACAAATTGTTAGACAGGACCGTACCATGGAGAACAGAAGCCAAGCTTCCATGTGGTGAGAATTGAAGAACCAAGTGCAGACCACCTTCCACACTGAACCCCAGGAGCTGTGCCGCATTTGGGTGGTTAACATGTGCTATAATTCCAAGCTCCGATAGGAAGTCGCTAATCCTGTCCTCTTTGTTACCACCTTTTGTTAATCTCTTCACTGCCACAAATTGTCCATCAGCCAGCTGTCCTCTGTACACCTCAGCATGCCCTCCCTTTCCGATCAAATTATCTAGTAATATAAGGTGTGAAGAAAAAATGTTTAGCGATAATGCAGATACAGAAAAGTAATTCTGGCAAAAATAATCAAAGCTTTATGACACTACAGTCTAGAAACAGTAATGTATTGGAGGTACCACAATCTAGAAAATCGGACACAGCTAAAGATACTAGCATAGACTAATAGCAATAATGAATTCTAGTACTTGAATTTTCCAACTGGTAACCAGTAACAACCATCATTAACCTAAGGAGCAGTTCATGATTAGGACCTCAAACCATCTTTCCTGTTGAAATCACAGCAGTCCAATTATACAGCCATAGCTTTATGGCAAAGCTACATCCCACAAGTTGTGCAATGATAGTGACAGAGCCTAATTATTAAGTCACTGAATTACATCAACATCGAAGTTAGTGTGCATGTTACCTGAGCTAAATCTGTCAGTTGCAGCACAAAGCTCATCGTAGTCAAAGCTTCTCCATGATGGCCTCCACTTCTCGATCTCAGGGAAGATCTCCGGAGTGATGGCACTGCAGTCTATCTGGTTCCTACCGCTCCGCATCCTCCCCAGGTATCTTTTAAGACCTGTGCTCTTGGATCTCTGAGGGAATGTCACCGCTCTAGCCATCAGCTTCTTCCTCGACAGTATCAGTCCACCGATCAGGTTCCTCCAGTGCAAACCACGGCTGGACTGTGCTGTGTGCTCGACGGAGGAGCTCTCGTCAGAGTCCACGCTGCCGGACACCGATATGTCTAGCACAGCACGTGGTGAGCTCTGACCGACGCAATCGCTGCTGTCGTAGCTGCTGCCCTTGGAATCCATTTCAGGCACCTCTTTGGCACCTCCATCAGAGCCAGCACACTGGCTGCTGCTGTCACTGCTGTGCCCCTCACTGGGGTCTTCACTCGGCGCAGCGGCATCGGTTACTGACCCGCCGCAATCCTCGTCGGCCAGTTCGCTAGAGCTTATCTTGCTCTCTTCTTGCTCCACTCCTTGCACTAAAACAGAAAGAACAGAAAAACAAGTTACATAATCAGGCAACCAAATTGGAGTCCTCTTCTGTCACAAACAAGACAAACCGTGATGCCGCACATCGCAAGGAACACATCATTATCACATAGAGGCTCTATTCTATTCCATCATGATTCGGGATAGGGGGAGGCTTGTGCTTGTCTGGTTTGCCATGAAAATCACATGCTGCCCGCTGAGAGTTGCCGCTGAGGCATTCTCATGGAGAGATATGCATGCCCCCAACCCAACAAATTGACATCTGCACTACCCCCTGCAATCTTCCAAAACGAACTGATGCTCCCCTTCTGCCTACTACGTCCAAGGCTTAAAATTAACCCATGCAGACGTCTTGGATGGCATATTTGAAACCGATGAGGTGGGTGCAGATAGACAAAACATAAATGTGTTGGTAGGGGAGGAAAAAATCGGAGAAATTTGACAACCTATCAGTCTTTTATATGCAGGTATTTTAAAGACAGCTCAACCTAATTTTAATATGTTTGCCGGTTTCAAACATGGCTAGAATACCCAAAATGACATCAATTATCTCACTTAAAAAAGTCTGATATGTTACCCAGTCCTACTTAGAACACGTGTCGTAGATAGCACAAAACTAAACTCCAGGATCACATGAGAATCTTCATTTTTTTTGGCAAAATTCTGATTATATTGTATTTTTTAACTTAACTCTGAATATATTATTAAAAAAGAAGAGATTTTGCGCCTCCCTAATGGAGCACGAAAAATCGAAGCAAATGAGGAAAGAAAAGATCCAGCTAAAATTAGCCAAGATTCTGATTTCCCACGCAGGTCGAAAATGGGGGGAAACAATCTGCAAACCGCGGCTCACCTTCCTCGCCAGAAGCAGGACGATGGGAATCCCCCGCCCTCTCTGCTCCTGCTGCGTCTGCAGATTCAAGCAGGAAATACTCCTTCAGTTTCGTCATTGCCAGCAATTACTCACCACTCTGCTCCTCCTCCGCATCCCCAAACGGACGCAGCGAAGGAAGGAGAGGGGGGAAAAGGGGAGCAAAAAATTATTCTGTTTGGAGCACCAGAATTTGGTAGAGAAGAAGAAGAATACCTTCCTTGGAGGCCATTATATCCCCTTCTCCTACCTGCAAGGACCTCGCTTTCGGGGACAGCGACGAGCTTGACGAAGCTCACCGGGTACAGCTTCTTCCGTCGATACTTTCTTGCATTGAAGAGACTTGTTGGAGAATCACCAGAGAGGAATGGACGGAGGTTGGGAGAGAGATGGAAGCAAACACGATAACTAGCTCCAGGTTAGGCAGGTCCAAGAGCAGTTCTTTCTTGGAGCTCTGTCTCTGCACGGCGACCAAGAAAATGGAGGATGGGGGCAACCAGTAGTAAATACGAGAGAGAAAAGATTGTCCTAGGCCGGTGCAGAGAGAGAGAGTGGAGGGTGGCGGTTCTTTTGAAACTTGGCTGTGTTTCCCTCTCCGCTGCAGATATTCCTCCCTTCTCTCAAAAGAAGAGAACAATGTGGAAAGAAGACTAGAGAGAGGAAGAGAGAGTGTGTGTGGAGGGGACAGAGAGGCGATGAGCAATGAGTCTCTGGTCTGGTGCAACTTTATGTAATGACCCTGCTTGGACCTCTAGGGGACCTACACATCACAAGCCAAGCCAAGGCTAGAGAATAAAATAAGTATAACTAAAATATTGGCACAAAGAAAAAACCTTGGGTAATGGAATGGGTTCTCGTGGAGTGATCCAGGAGAGGGAGATATCAGAGTTGGTGGTGGAAAAATAGTTAATGGATTCTTCTTGATGTGCTTGTCTTCTTTCTGCTCAGTAAATATTGGCGCATGGATTAGATGTTGCTGTTAGTGTTAGGGGGCAGGGCAATTGAGCTGGTGGTGTGGTTTGGCTCTGTGCAATTAGGGATAAAGAATGGTATACTTTTGTCCATGTTGGATCCAGGGGCGGCGCCAGGTGTATGCACCTGTATGCACGTGAATACCCAAGATTTTGGACGAATTTTTTTTATGTACATATCAGCCCATCCAGCGAAGGCACGCACGTAGAGGCCAGCGTTCACTTGCAGACTCGCACTCGCACGCATCCACTGACCACTGCTCACGCGATGCACGCACGCAAACAGCCTCTCCCCTGTTCGTTCTTTCCTCCAGCGAATTCTCTTCCTCCAGACGCACGCACATACAGCTCTCGCCTAGATCCCCTTTCTCTCTCCCCTCGTGCGCCCGCCCGTCTCTTCCTCGGCGAACCTCCCTCTCCCAGCTCGCCTCTCACACGAACGCCCGGCTCCGGCCACATCGGCAGCTGCCGCGCCGCCGGCCTCCTCGCGCTGCAGCACACCGTTGGGCGAGGCGGGATATCTGGGAGGGGAGCAGCCAACGCGGCAACGCGCCAAGGCTGCTCGGGCTCCAGCCGGCCACCGTTCGCCAAGGAGGCCACGCAGCATCAGGCATGAATCGAGCTGTAGCCCCCCAGCACCACGGCGAGGAGCTCGATTGCCGCACGGCAAGGATCTCGTCCGGCCGCCTCCGATCGCATCGTCTCAGGCTCACAGGCTGGTCCTGGCCGGATGACATCAAGCGTCATGGAGGTCTTCTTCCGGTAGATCGACGCCAAGGAACAACACCATCTCGTTAGGTTTGCTACACCCTTTTGTACTAGTAGTAGATCTAATTTTCTAGATGAAATGTTTTAATTTATTAAATTTCCTCTTGTTTTCTTGTAATATAGATTGTAGATGTAGAAAAAATTTCTCCTAGATTTACCGTGTTGTTTGGTTCATATATAGCATTTAGAGAAAAAAATTTTTTGGGTGAATACCCAGCCACCAATTCCTAGCGCCGCCACTGGTTGGATCCAGTAGGATTTGGCAGTGGGAGGGGTGATGTCTTGCCTCGTGTCTTCTTCCAACCAAATCCATTTTTCTTGTTCTATTCTGCTACAGGTAGTACTTTTAATATGAGTTCCGGGAGATCTGGTGGTGTCACTAAGCTAGAGATACACTCCATTTTGCATTGCACATGCGTTGAGATGGACAGTGTGAAAATGCATGCCCTGAATTGGTGTAAAAGCGGCAATGGCCGGTTGGCAAAATTCATGGATCATGCTTCGATCCACGTTGTGGTGGCAATAAAGGTTGGACTCAAAAGGTGGCATAAAGCATCCCTTTGCCCGGGGATAATTGCATCCCTGCTCGCACTTACGGACTCGTGACCATACAAAAACTAGTTTTCGCGCCTGAAATATTCCGGTCCGCTAGACGAAACATTTTACATACTCTCTGGTTCGGTGCGTGGTGGATCCATTACGCGACTTCCTCGCAAAAATAAAAGAACATAATTTCACGGCAATTCTTGCTCATTGCTTCTGGATATCTCGGAGGTTTGGCTCGATTAAGTTTTTCGACATTGTCCAAGAGAGACAAACAAGGTGGAACACAATTTAGCTAGATTATGCTATAAATCTCCCCCCCCCCCCCCCCCCCCCCAAAAAAGATGATGCTACGAATCTGATAGAATTTTCTTGTGTACTTAAATTCTAAGTAAATTGATGTGATGAACGATGTTTCGTTGTTACGATGTGAATACGATGTGTCCTTTGATAAAAAAGACATTCCGCTTAAATAAAATTTCCATAGTTTTCCTAAATGCCAGGGTGCGAGTTTACTTGAGTTTTCGGATGTGGAGCGCTATCATCTAGGGAGGTTCAGAAGAAAAACGCGACAGGTTTATGGAATAAGATGCTTATAAAGCAAAATTTATATAATTTTATAGGAAAGAACGCATCGAATTTGTACTTATAGAAACACAATTTTTTTCTTTCTCTTTCACGGGCACGTACCGGCGGTTAAGTCTGTCTAGCTAGTCTACTCCTACGCTACATGGATGGCTCGTACTACTCTTTGGGGAAGTTCAAATTCCGAACTTCGAAGCTGCTTGTGCAGATCTGAGCATTATTCACAACCACATTAACTACTCCTAGCCTTGGTGTGCGGCGCAAGTGCTACCAGACCAGAGCACACAGCAGCATGAATACATCCTCCGTATCCACCTTGGACACGGGAAGATCGCCTTGTCCTTGGTTGTACCGTCTGTACAACGTTCACATCCGGATTGGATCCATCCATTCATCGTGTCCCAAATCGACCCTGCTCATTGAATAAATTTTCTGCTCACTGAATGTAACCCCAGCCCGGCAGAGTAGGTGTTACTTGTATGATCCCGATCTCGATCGATTTTCGTCAGTTAATGTTTTGTCCAGGTGCCGATCGCCGATCGATTTACCAGTAGTAGCTGGAGTAGATCGTGGCGAAATCATCAGCGCAGCTCAGCTGGGATCGTGTGCTGGCGAGCTCTTGATGAATGAATTGTTTGTTTAGTTTGAGCCTCTCTTGCTCGCTGCCACGCGTGCAAATGTCACGAGAGCAGATACTACTATTAGCGTTGATGCCTGCGGGCAACTGTCGCTGATAGGTTTCGTTAAACAAGAACTGTCGCTAATATAGTAGATTACGTGTGCAGTGTGTCCCGACTTTGGCTTTACCCAACCTGAACACTTACTCTATATTCAGGCAGAGAGTAGTGTACTCGTAATACCATGAGTTGGTGAACCGAATCCCCGTCGCCCGTTAATTCAGTTCCTGAGACGCCACCCGTCACCCGGAGTGCGTGGCTACTACGAGTGGGGTTTTCTCCACTCCACCATATCGCCGTGTTTCTTTCTTTCTTGCGCCTGAAATCCGTCAGCCACGCTCTTCTCTAACAAGAGTGGGTAGGGTAGGATTAATTAGACCAGAGCTGCCTCTCCATCGTTTTATGAACAAAACAGAATGTTTTCGAACGGTGGCATTTGCTTCCGTGTCACTCGTACTGCTGCCGCCGCCTACTGGTGGTTAGCAACCGCAATTTGGTCTGCATTAAAATTCGAAGCCTCCAACGAAGCAAGAATGCAGACCAAACATTCAAACCGTTGCCCCGTACAGCCGTATTGCCAGGCGAGGACGAGAATTTCGGTGCCGGCTCGGTCGTCAGGCGACAACATAATCGCGAGGTAGAAATGGGGTTTGTTAGCGTCGCCGGCCGCCCATCCGTGTGGTCAAACGCTAAACGAAGTTGGTATTCTTGGGTGGCAGCTTAAGACCAGTGAGTGCTAGCTACACTACACCTTTTGGGCGGCGGATAAGGCAGGCATGATCCGGGTTAAGTTTAAGTCACACTCCCCACCACTGAGAAACCCCGGGAATTCGACTTACGTGTGCAACAAAGCGTGCAGTGCAGTGCAGTGTAGCCAGTGGCCTAAAGCAAACAGTGAGAGATCGATCGAGCAGGTGGAGCGACTCCTCGATCGGTCCATGCATGTTTACATGATGCCAAAAAGAAGGGCGTGTCACTGCGCACACTGGTAGGGTACCTCGTCGTCCTCCTCAACGACCAACAGTGGTGCTATCGACTAATCGTGTAGCTTCCCGCCCTCTCCAGCATTTTCATCTAAAGCTAAAGAGAAGAATTTTGCCCACTACTTTATGTTTTTTGCGCTCGTCATTTCCCTTTCTCCCCCCACACAAAAACATACTGATCCTTTTGTTTTATTATTGTTGTGTTTTACTGACACAGCTACCACGAGGGTGAGATCAGGAGAATTTTTTTTAAATAATATTATTTTTAATAGTAATTTTGCTTAATAGCACGCGCGGTGCTGTTATTTGAAAAATAGGGCGCTGTCGGCCCGGAGCTGGCCGAAAGTCACCTTTCGGCTTGGAGGAGGCCGAAACTAGGGTGTCGGTGACGACAGCGGCATGCAGCTCTGCGCGCGCGGCAGGCGGGGCCCCCGACTTTCGGCGCGGAGCGGGCCGAAAGCTAGCGGCACGTCGACGCCTCCTTTCTTCTCCCTTTTCTTCTCTTCTTCCTTCTCTGGTTTTTCCCGCCACCGTCTTATGCCAAATTTCTTCCCGCCACCTTTTCCCGCACAATTTCTTCGCGCCACCGTTTCCCGCCCAATAATTTCCCGTTATTGTTCCCGCCACCGTTTCCCGCCAAATGCCGGCACCGTCCAATTTCTTCCCATCACCGGTTGTTCTATAAAACCCAGTCGAAGGTAGGCATGATACTCACTTGAGCGCAAGCATGGTGTGTATTGGTCCTTGCGAGAAGTGTGTGTCCGGGTTTCACAATACCGCATCCGAGCATCTCGCCAAGCTTTCGAGCAATTTGAAGGTAGATGGGAGGGTAGTTTCATTTGAAGAAATTTTGCACACTGAGAGTCATCTCGCTTTGCTTGGGGCGAAGCTATGCCGCGATGGGTTTCCGTATAGGACCCCGCTCCAAATTCGTGCTGAAATGCTCAGGCTTGCAGATAAGTTTGACAGGAAAGTTACGAATAGTCCGTTCCACCGAACTGAAGCTGACCGTCATTTGTACGGTAGTTCCTGTCTCTGGGTAGTTGACAGCGATGATGACGACGATTTCATGCCGTTGTCAAAGGAAAGGAGGGTTGAAGCACTGAGCAAGGGCAAGGAGAAGAAGGCTGAAGCATCGAGCAAAGGTAATGGCAAGAAGGCTGAAGCTTCGTCCAAGGGCAAAGGCAAGAAGGCAGAATCTTCGTCAAAGGGCAAGGGTGGCAACCCGGCGGATGGTGCAGGCTGCATCGATGGAGATAGGTAGAGTCTTTTTTTACTTGTGTTGTATCGTAATATGAAGTTGTACCTTAATTTGTTCTATCCAGTATTTAGAACTAGTGAAGTTGTAACGTAGATCTCTGGTTGTATGTTAAATTAATTTATCGATTCAAAGCAAGCATTGTCGAGTTTGTGATGCAGACGCCTGCGAAGCTTGTGCAGCTCTCACCTGCGCAGCGATCGCTATTGCCTGTGCAGCTCTTCTTTCCTTCACTTGTTTGTTCATGAATTCAGTGAGTATTTCCCACAGAAAATTGTACTTCATTTCCTGATTCATATTGCAGAGTCTTTTGAACAGATTCATCAGCCGCTTACTCTTAAAACATGAGTAAAAATTTGCAGCGAGATGACGCATACACCATCGGCTCTGCAGGTCAGTCCATGGTTCAGGTTCGTCCCCAGCAGGCTACTGTAGTGCCTTGATTGCCTTCAACATACCTGGATGTCTGTCATGAAGTATGCACACGTTTGGCCGCTCATGGACGACCCCCTTTTTTAATTCCCTCAGAAAGAATAACCAGCTCTCATAATTCTCATACTCTACGAAGGCAAAGGCAATAGGAACGATCTGTTGGTTACCATCCACATCAATGGCGGTCAGTATCTGTCCCTTGTACTTGCCTGTGAGAAATGTGCCATCGATGCAGAGCACTGGACGACAATGTCTGAAAGATTCGATGCATATTGCGAACGAGAAGAACATCCTGCAAAATACAGAATAGTTTGGCTCCTCGGGAATCTTAATTAGTTGCAAAGATGCATGGGTGCCAGGATTCCTCTCGCTCAATGTGGTAATTTGATGGACAACATTATCATATGCATCATAAAATGTCCCAAACCTCTCCTCCAGAGCCTTCTGCTTTGCTCTCCATGCCTTCCCATACTTAATGGTTGTATTCCATCTAGCCTTAACTGTCGAGATGATGTTTCTCGCCACCATGTCTTTTGTCCGCACTATCTCATCATACAAGAGGCGTGCAATGAGAGTTGAAGTCAGGTTTGGATGGTCCTTCAATGTACTCGATATTTCACAAGTGTGCGGCTCGAAGCCTGAAACCACCCACATCACGTCATACTTCGGTAAGTGACCATGCACCCTTCCTAGACAGTTAATATCAACACAACTCATAGTCAAATATTTATTGTTCGAGACTTCAGTGCGGAAAACCCTTTGCGTGGACAAAGCCCACTTAATCATAGCTTCCCTAAGCTGCTGCTTTGTCCTGTACTGAGCACCGACTTGAATATTATTCATGTGATACTCCATGATGAAGAGTTTCCGTCTTGCACGACTGTCATGTTCGACTTGTCCTCATTCCAAGAGTCGGGAATAGGCACATCGTCAACATCCTCTTCATCATCTTCATCAGGACCATCATTTTCATTATCAGAATCAAGATCTTCTGCAAGGCCATCCTCATCTTCATCCAACATCTGTTGCTGCAATGTTCCTGCGTACTCATCCCCATCTGCCTCCCCTACATGCGCAGGTCCTGCCGACTGACTACTAAGTGCCGGTTCATAATTATCAGAAATATGTTCCATGGAGCCAAACAAATCAACATTCTCTGAGCCAGTAACCTGACTACTCTCTCCATGCTCAGGACCCCCGCCACCGTGTTCCAAATTGTTCTCTTTCAGATTAAATACCAGCAGGATTTCAGGTTGTGTACCTCGGCGTTTGCATGATGCTAGCCAAGATGTCCACTGACTTGTCCGATCAAGCGGCAAGAACTCCTGAAAAATATTTGTACGGGATTTGCTCCATACGGACTGAATCTTAACAGCCCAGATATTAGGATCAAACCCAAAATTTATCGTGAAATACTGCTGAATGGCAGCTATTCTCAAATTCACTGGGTCTGTAAGCTGAATCGACATATTCCCAAATTCACTCAAATCAACACCTCACTCGGTTACACCGACATTACCGGCGCCATAGTGCACAACAATTTCAACCACTTCCATGACCTAAACAAATTTATAGCATCATCACATGCCGATCATTGAAAAATATGACGCCCAATGAATAATATTTATTCTAACCGGTCGCAAAATTTCTACACTGCATTAATCAACAAAATAATAGTACTATAATATTAACGCATCCACCAAATAAATTATTCCGACAGTAATACTAACGAATCCACTGACTAAAATTGTCTACACTACTACTAACGCAACCACCAACAAAATACTTAATATGCACCCGTCCACTAACAAAGTATTATTACAGTAAACAATAATTATCTAGTGACTAATAAGGGTTTACCCTTGACGCGTGTCGATCCGGTCAGCGCCGCTCTCCGGCTTCAAACTACCGCCACCACTGCTCCACCACAACACCACCTTCTCAAACAACAACTTGTACCATCACTAGGCACCATTGTTGACCACCATTGCTCCCAATCCTCCACCTCCACACCTCAAAACGACTCCACAAAAAGCTATCCATCCACAGATCCTGGATGCCCTGTCCCTCCTCTCTCTTTTTTACCGATCAAATCTGTGGCAGCACAAATTTTTGGACTGGATTTGATGGAGGGAGGAAGAGCAGGAAGAGGAGAGGAGGAAGAGGAACCATGGAAGGAAGAAGAGAAGAAAGGGGAGAAGAAAGGAGGCGTCGACGTGCCGCTAGCTTTCGGCCCCCTCCAGGCCGAAAGTCGCTTTCGGCTCGCTCCGCGCCGAAAGTCGGGGGCCCCGCCTGCCGCGCGCGCAGAGCTGCATGCCGCTGTCATCACCGACACCCTAGTTTCGGCCTCCTCCAAGCCGAAAGGTGACTTTCGGCTCGCTTTGGGCCGACGGCGCCCTATTTTTCAAATAACAACACCACGCGTGCTATTAAGCAAAATTACTATTAAAAAAATATTATTTTAAAAAAAATCTCGTGAGATCAGTGATCACCGGTTCAATCACCACCACACCATCTGTCGCCGTTGTGACTGATCAAAGACCAAATCCATCGGGTATTCACTACAGGAATGGCCGGATGTGCCGACGGCCGCAGCCCGTCGGCAAAGGAATCAATGCCGTCGGCACACACCTATGCCGACGGCCACCGTCGGCACAGGGTGGTCGGCATAGGGCCCCGTAGGCACAGGCCACCTGGCCGTCGGCACAGAAGAAAACCGTCGGCACAGCTTTTCCCGACGGCCAGAGACGCACCGTCGGCACCTACTTTGTCGGCACAGCAGTGGGTGGGGCCCACATTGGTCGGGCGAGGTGGAGGGGTCTGTGCCGACGGCCTGCCGTTGGCACAGAGTCGCCACGTGGAGGCAGCTGGGCGCTCCAGGGATTTACCTGTGCCGACGGCAGTGCCGTCGGCAAAGGTACGCCCATTTGGTCACATCAAGAGGTCTGTGCCGACGGCAGTGCCGTCGGCAAAGGTACGCCCAGAATTTTTTTTCCAGCGGCCCGTTTTTTGCAGCAAAAATAGCAGAAAAAATAATCAAAAATCACGACAAATTCACAACAAACAAGATCACACAATGGCTCCATATATCATCAAGTAGATACACACATAGGACCATCATCAAGTAGATACATACATAGCTAGATGTCTAGACGTCCAAATCCCTACATCTATTGCGCCAACGGCGACGGGGTGAACCCCATATCTCCCCGGCTGATAATAGGTGAGCGTCGGATCGGCGCAGCAGAAGCACCGGAAGAAGGCGAAGCACCAGGAGAAGCTGAAGAACCGGGAGAAGGACCACCAGAAGCGCTTCCCTTGCCCTGTCTCATATTGTTCAATCAACTGCATTGAGAAAGAGAAAACAAGTAAGCATGTCGAAAAATAAATACTAAAGAATAAAAGACATAATAACATGTAGATACCAAGCATAAAGACGTAATGCAATTAAGAAGCATGTTGGAAAATAATTACTAAAGCATAAAGACATTATAGACCGTCACCTATCGTCATCACTCTCCTCATCAGGGTGTTGGTTCTCATTCTCACTATCACTATCACTATCACGTGAGTAGTAGGGCGGAAGCTCATCGCCAGGCTCGTCATCGTCGTCATTTTCCGCATGAAACTTCGAGAGCACATCTATGTCCTTCAGATCCACCACTGACTCACCACGAGTGTGTGCATTGTTCTCGAGGTCCTCGAGACCACCTATTTGTAAGTCAAAGTGCCCGAAGTCCTCTTGCTCTTGATAGAAAATTCCCTCGTATGTTTTAGGGTCAATGTTGTTGTAATCGTCGTCGGAGGGCCTGGGTAGCTTACCATGTGGGGATACCCGGAACACGACTTCCCAGCCCTTGAGGTTCTCTTTCTGGCATGGGTAGGGCAAATAATAAACTTGCTTGGCTTGGTGAGCCACAATATAGACATCGGCTCCGGTATAGGTGGTTGAAGGCTTAACTTCAACTAACCCAATGGAAGGCTCACTTCTCTGTCCACCATGTGGTCCAGTGCATGGGTCGAACCAGTGGCACTTGAACACAACGAGCTTGAGTTCTATGTTCGTACGATTGAACGTCAGCTCGTATACGTTTTGTAACCTTCCGTAGTAATCTACGTAATTGGCTCCATCGGCTCCTCTGGATCCTTTGGTGAAGACCCCAGTATTTACAGTTTTTGCTCCAGGACGATTATTCTGGTGATACTCTGTATGGAAGCGGAACCCATTCACATCATACTTCTCATACTTAATGACGGTACGGTTAAATCCTTGGGAAACACATCTCAGCTCATTTGTCATCTCAACGTTGGGATCAGCTCCCTACAAGTACGGTTCAAATTGTTTTGTGCATTAGTTACGTGTAATAAGAGGGACAAGTCACATATTGCAAGGTAAGAGGGACACGTTAGAAATTACTTTTCCCATGAACCAAGACACAAATTTTTTTCCTCCGTGAGCACCCTCTTTCAGAAGAGTGTCCAGCTCCGCGGGATCGGGATCCACCGTTCCCAACCAGTATTCATCTTGGAATTGTCTAAAAGGAGAAAATACGTATTAGACCGAAACTGAGTTACTAGTTGCAAAGTAATTTGTTCACCATTTACCTCATGAAATCGAGTACTTCCGTCATGTTTATAAGCACATAGAGCATTATGCAATCCTTCTCTTCCTTGGTCAATTTACATTTTTCACCGGCACCGGCCTTGCCACCGGGACATTGGAAGAGGAGGAGCTTGGGGTCATTCTTGGGCTCGTCGACATTGTACCGAGTGACCGGGTTATGCATAGTGGCAACTTCATCGGGAAAGTACGTTGTCACGGCGTCTGCCATCTCCTTGAGTATTGTTGCCTCAGCTATGCATGCTTCAATCCTAGCTTTGTTTCCAGTTATGTTTCGAATGTACTTAAACTCTCTCTCAATACAAAACTGCCAACGAAACTGCACCGGTCCACCCAAGAGTGCCTCGTTCGCGAGATGCACAACGAGATGTGCCATCGGAACAAAGAAGCCTGGCGGAAAGATCATCTCTAACTTGCATAGCAACTCCGGCACAAGATCACGCAGCTTCGCAATAATCAGGGGACATATCTGTTTCGCACAGAGCGTGCGGAAGAAATGGCTCAACTCCGCAAGCACTCGCCAGATACTATCGGGGAGATACCCTCGAAGCATCACCGGCATCAACCGCTCAATCCATATGTGATAGTCGTGACTCTTGAGCCCAGTGACTTTTCCTGTAAGAAGATTGACTCCATTACTTATATTGGAACAGTAACCATCAGGGAACATCACGGCGATGTTTTTGAGCCACTTGAATGCCTCCTTCTTTTGGATATTATCAAGGCAGTAGTCGGCATTTGGCTTAAACCAATTTTTTTGACGAGGGTTAGGAGGCTTCATGTGTAATCTCTCCCTATCACAGAGCTTCTGAACATCAACTCTAGCCTTCACATTGTCCTTTGTCTTCTTAGGAATGTTCAGGACTGTGTGAAAGATCATCTCTCCAACATTCTTTTCGGTGTGCATCACATCGATGTTATGGGGAAGTTCGAGGTCCTTGTAATACTCTAGCTGCGTTAAGCCTGCCACATGAGTCCAGTTGTGCGTTACACCATACCCTCAAATCGTGGGCCATCCCACAGCAGGCACGAGAGCACTTAGCTCGGCATCAACTTTTGCACCATCGAACTTCGGTATCGCTTTTTCTTCACGCACAACTACGCCCTTCGTGAAGTTTTTTTGGTCTTCTCGATAAGGATGCCTTCCTTCGAGGAACTGTCGATGCTTGTCAAACGCGACATACTTGCGACCTGACTTTAGCCAAAGGAACTCAAGTTGGTTCCTGCACACTGGGCATGGCCATTTACCAGCTGTACACCATCCGCAGAATAGGGCATACCCGGGTAGGTCGTGCATGGAATAGTGGAACCAAATTTTCATCAAGAAGTTTTTCTTTGATGCTCGGTCGTATGTCCACGTCCCATTGTGCCATGAGTGGTGCAAATCATCCACAAGCGGTTGCATGTAGACACTCAAATTCTTCCCCGGGTATTCGGGCCCTGGAATGATCAGCGACAGAAACATGTGCTTCCTTTGCATTAGTACCCCAGGAGGGAGATTGAGCGGAATAACAAACACGGGCCAGCAGCTGTACGACGCAGTCGACATCCCAAATGGATTGAACCCATCTGTTGCTATTGCAATTCTGACATTCCGAGCATCTGCTGAATTAAGGGGGTGTTTCAAGTCGAAGTTCTTCCATGCCTCACCATCAGATGGATGTCCCATCTTTTCCCGTCCTAACTCGTCGACGTATCTCTTCCCTTTCCTGTGCCAAGTCATTTGTTTGGCAGACTCCTCGGACATGAAAAGCCGCTGCATTCTTTTTATGAATGAGAGGTACCGAAGAACCTTCACAGGGATTTTTCCCTGCGTCTTCCGACCATCAGGCAGCGTTTTCTCCTCATACCTAGAGGCCCCACAAAGGCTACAGTACTTGTCATTCGCATATTGTTTCCGGAACAACAGGCATCCTTTTGGACAACAATGAATCTTTTCATAATCCATGCTGAGCGATCCCAATAGTTTCTTCGTCTCGTGCATGGATTTTGGCAGACAATGCCCTTTGGGCAACATGTTACCAGATGTTGTCAGATTAGCTTCAAAGCCTGCACGGGTGGTGGAGAACTGACACTTGTCACTTAGTAGTTGAGCTACGGCATCGAGCTGAGAAACGTTTGCACCCTCGTATAGAGGCTTCGTAGCCGAGGCCATCGTCTCATAGAAAGCCTTCGCGGTTGGCTCTGGTTCCTCCGGTTCATCCGGTGCCTCCGGTTCACCCGGTTCCTCCTGTTCCTCCTGTGGAGGTGGCGAATCCGGCATGTAAGCAGCATGGTGATCATCTAGCATGTTTCTCAACCCATCGTACTCATTGCCATCGATCCGCTGCCGCATCACCCCAACTCTGAGACGTTCGTACTGATCAAATTTGACATGCGTGACGTAGTTAGGCGTATACCCATACAACCAAAGATGTTTAGTCATATCTTCCTTTCCTTGACGGTCACGATTCTTGCAATGAGTGCAAGGGCACCTTCCACGAACTCCTTTTGCCTTTGAACCACGCCCTAACTCCTTCACTAATATATTGGTCTTCATCTCCCACTCCTCTGTTCTTTTAATCTTATCGACACGGCCAGTGTACATCCACCCATTATCAGCCATCCTCTGCTTTATTGGGAGCGAAACAAGCACGCAGTCTTTTAATATGCACCAAGTAATAATAAAATGATTTAGTGTCACCAGATTAATTACGGTCAAATTTTAATCTTTACATCATGCAAGGGTTCACCTACACTTCTAATAGGAGGGCCTATCCCGCCCGAGTACGTGTAGATCGAGCCGTGTTCCATGTTCTACCCCGACCCGAGACGGAATTTCGGCAGCACCTCCCCGCTGTTCTTCAGAATACACGTCTCGAGCTTGTCAAGCCGAGAGGGTGTGCATCCGAAGAACAACAGGGAGGTGCTGCCGAAATTACGTCTCAGGAAGGGGTAGAACATGGAACACGACCCGATCTACACGTACTCGGACTGTCCAACAGGACAACCCGGAAGTGTTACGGTTATAAATATGCAAAGATGGACAATCCTGCATATTTATAAATTTGTAACCCTTCCGGATGGGATCTGACTCGGGTTACGCGACTGACTTGGTGATCTAGACCAAAATAAACCTATGCAGCAAGAGAGGCGAAAGATTTATACCCTCGAAGCGTGATCGGTGGCCGGAGAAGGTCGAGGACGTGCTCCGGAAGAGGGCGACAAAACAAAGGGCACCGAGGCGGCCCCTCCTCAGCTGGAGAAGCCGCGACGACGCGCGGGACCGACGGTGCTGGCTGGCGGGAAGCTACGTCATCTAAAAAGTACAAACAATCGAAATATATAAGCAAATATCCCTCCATTTTACCTAATAATTAAACATAAAACAGAATAAACCACAGAACGATGTAACCATATTAGCTAAACATAACACATATAGACAAGTAGCACAATAATACATAGGTAGCATGTATGATAAGTCTAGCAGTACAACAGGTAGCAAGATAAGTCTAGTAGTACGACAGGTAGGATGATAGACATCCTAAACTCGACTCGCGCCGGTGTCAGTGGCGTCGTCCAAGCGGTCCCAACAAGAGGACAGGCTGCTGCTAGAGTCCTCGCCCTGCTGCTGCGTGCCGGAGGGGCCGGCCTCGCCCTGCCCGCGCTGCTGCCGGCTCTCGCTGAAAACCTGGTACTGGACCGCCATCACCTGGGGATCAAGGAGGAGATCCTTGACCAAGGGGTCATCCTCCTCGCGCTGGTGGCGCGCCCTGAGCAGCCTCTCTGCCTGCCGGTGCTCCCTCTCCTCGGCCTTCGTCGCGATCCTCATGCCATCTGGCGCTAACAGATGCGCCACGCTCCGCTCATCCTCAAAGTTGAGGATCGCTCTCGCCCCAAAGTGCTGGACCGCCGCGCAGTCGTAGGCGCGGGCCGCCTGCCACGGGCACCTGAAAGTACCAAGCTGGATCTTCCTGTGATCCACTGTGATCTGAGCTGCCCAAGTCGGGATCTTCGTGGGTCTCCGATGAACACCACGAAACTTTCGCTCCGGCTCCGACATGATACTTAGTTAAGTAAAAGCATTTGATACACGGGTTAGTCATATATGAAATGAATATATAAAAACACTAACACCTATTTTCCTTCTATGATTGTCAACAACATTTTATTTGCTACATCTATCCCTAAATCATTTTGTTATTTTCTATTTTCTACCACTAAATTTCCATCTATAATTTCTATTGTGCTATTTTCTAATTTCTACCACTAATTTTCCATCTATTTTCCTCTTTTCTACCACTAATTTTCCTAAAATCCTACTCCTAAAATCACTAAATCTAAAATACACAGAAAATAGGGGAGAGGCGAGGAGCACCTGGCGGTGCGGAGGGTACCTGCGGCGAGGAGGGTAGCACGTCGAGGGGAGCGGCGAGGTTGCGGGGCCGGTGCGGCCAGAGGGGAGCACGGCGGAGGCGGGGCGAGTGGCGGCGGGGGTCGGGTAGGGGCTGGCGGCGGGGGTGGGTAGGGGCTGGCGGGTGGAGGGGGCGGGGTTGCCGGCTAGCGGGTGGAGGGGGCGGGGTTGGCGGCGGCGGGGTTGGCGGCGGGGGTGGGTAAGGGCTGGCGGCGGGGCTGGGTAGGGGCGGGTGGCGGGGATGGCGGCTGGCGGGTGGAGGGGGCGGGGTTGCCGGCGGCGGGGTGGCGGCGGGGCTGGGTAGGGGCGGGTGGCGGCGGGGTCGTGGCTGGCCGGAGCAGGGCGGCGGGGGAGCGGGGCAGGAGCCGGCCGAAGAAATGCGGATGGGTGGTCGAGGAGCTGTGGCGGGATAAGGATAAGGTGTAGGACTATGCCGACGGCTTTGCCGTCGGCATAGGCTTTTCCTTTTTTTTTTTTTCACTTACATCATCTTTTTTAATGTATTTATTTATTACTCTTATCACAAGTTTTTCCGTAGGCACATGGGAAACCAACTTTTATCACAAGTTTTTACAAGATTCCCCCGTTTCGTCCGAAGTGCGAGTTTTCACCTCTAAGTGCAGAAACTCACTAGAGAGAAAGTGAAGCCGGTGATGTCGGTCACACCTAGGAGTAGATTCTTGGACATTTACAACACACAACACACTTGTATACATATGGTATGGCACAACCTAGGTTTGGTGGGGTTCCGACGCTCCGGGGCCCCGCTTCGGCGAAACCCTGAATCCGCTGGAAAAACCCTAACGTTTTCGTCTACCCCCTAGACGTGCGTCGAAAGGGGGTAGCCCAGTGGACTTTTTTGCCTGGTTGTGTTAGGTTAGGCCGTAGGCACATGGGAAACCAACTTTTCTCACAAGTTTTTACAAGATTGCCCCCGTTTCGTCCGAAGTGCGAGTTTTCACCTCTAAGTGCAGAAACTCACTAGAGAGAAAGTGAAGCCGGTGATGTCGGTCACACCTAGGAGTAGATTCTTGGACATTTACAACACACAACACACTTGTATACATATGGTATGGCACAACCTAGGTTTTGGTGGGGTTCCGACGCTCCGGGGCCCCGCTTCGGCGAAACCCTGAATCCGCTGGAAAAACCCTAACGTTTTCGTCTACCCCCTAGACGTGCGTCGAAAGGGGGTAGCCCAGTGGACTTTTTTGCCTGGTTGTGTTAGGTTAGGCCGTAGGAACATGGGAAACCAACTTCTCACAAGTTTTTACAAGATTCCCCGTTCGTCCGAAGTGCGAGTTTTCACCTCTAAGTGCAGAAACTCACTAGAGAGAAAGTGAAGCCGGTGATGTCGGTCACACCTAGGAGTAGATTCTTGGACATTTACAACACACAACACACTTGTATACATATGGTATGGCACAACCTAGGTTTTGGTGGGGTTCCGACGCTCCGGGGCCCCGCTTCGGCGAAACCCTGAATCCGCTGGAAAAACCCTAACGTTTCGTCTACCCCCTAGACGTGCGTCGAAAGGGGGTAGCCCAGTGGACTTTTTTGCCTGGTTGTGTTAGGTTAGGCCGTAGGCACATGGAAACCAACTTTTCTCACAAGTTTTACAAGATTGCCCCCGTTTCGCCGAAGTGCGAGTTTTCACCTCTAAGTGCAGAAACTCACTAGAGAGAAAGTGAAGCCGGTGATGTCGGTCACACCTAGGAGTAGATTCTTGGACATTTACAACACACAACACACTTGTATACATATGGTATGGCACAACCTAGGTTTGGTGGGGTTCCGACGCTCCGGGGCCCCGCTTCGGCGAAACCCTGAATCCGCTGGAAAAACCCTAACGTTTTCGTCTACCCCCCTAGACGTGCGTCGAAAGGGGGTAGCCCAGTGGACTTTTTTGCCTGGTTGTGTTAGGTTAGGCCGTAGGCACATGGGAAACCAACTTTTCTCACAAGTTTTTACAAGTTGCCCCGTTTCGTCCGAAGTGCGAGTTTTCACCTCTAAGTGCAGAAACTCACTAGAGAGAAAGTGAAGCCGGTGATGTCGGTCACACCTACGATGTATACTAATACATGGCAGGCAATGCAAAGGAATCCTTATCATGTGAGTATTTACCATGTGATGGTTCCTACTCTTTGGGTGAGGAGCGCTCCCCGTGATGCACCCCGCGGCCTAGTACGAGGCAGAAGTTAGTTAAATAAAAATGGCATGAGGACGATCGATCCAGCTGTAACTGGAGATTAAATAAAGATGTAACCGTCATACTTTTTGCATATTAATTTGATCTATGTTGCTTTTTGCATAGAGTATTTTTATGTGTACTTGTTGCTATGTGAAATGATGAACTTGATTTTCGACAAAAGTTTTTACAAACATTCTTCACAAAATGCACTTGTATACATATGGTATGGAACAACCTAGATTTTGGTGGGGTTCCGACGCTCCGGTATAGACAATTATTCGCGACGTTATTTTATGTGGGTGGAAAGCGCTATTCGGCGAAGCTATGTACATAGAATATGAATAAAACATATTAAACTTAATTGAGCGTAATAAATAGATACATAAAAATAAGATTAGGGTAAAAATGTTAAAAAATGGTAGATACCTGGCCGTCGGCACAGATTGCCGTCGACGTCACCTTAACCTCTGTGCCGACGGCTTCCTGTGTCCCGACGGGTACCGTCGGGATAGAACATCTGTGCCGACGACCGTTTCTTTGCCGACGGCCTTGTGGGCGGCTGATCCTCGTTCGCCACTGTGCCGACGGCCCCGATAAATAGCCGTCGGCACAGGTTATGGCCGTCGGTACATCTGGCCATTCTGTAGTGATTGGGAGCTTTAAAAACATACTACTAACAAAAAAAAAAACTGTACTGGTCCACCGGAGTGTATTTTCCCGCCGCGATCGCAGTCAAACAACATGCTCTGCTCCTACTGCCTGCCGTGGTCGTCAGTTTCCACGTGGACTTTGGTGCTCCGGCTCGCAGGCGAAACAGCACGCGGGCGCATGTGATGACGGACCGCGACGGCGACACAGCAGGAGAGGAAACCGACCGGACTTTTTACTCCGGCCACGTGAGGCGGTCGTGGGTGATCCGTCCCGTACCTGTCTTGATTGGAGATACTGACGTCGCAGAATTTGCTCGGCGTTTACCTTGTTATTATTACTCAGTCAGTGATATGATGCTTCTTCACAGCTTTTTACTCCATCCGTTCAGATTTAATTGACACACATTTTGTTACACATGGACGTATCTAGACATCAAACAAGTATAGATACATCCATATTTGGACAAAACCAAGTCAATTAATTTGGAACGGAGGGAGTATATCTCAAGGCCCGTTCCGCCTAGTTTCGTTTCTTTTTTTAAGTTAACCATGTATTTCATTAATGTAAAAATAGATAACCAAACATACATTCGTTTCTAAATATAACATGTTTTAGGTGTTTCACAATATACACACTAAAATATGTCTAGATACATTTGTATACATGTAAATGTAGACAAATGATAAAACATCTTATATTGTGGAACGGAGGGAGTACTCATGAAAACTACCAAAAACATTGTGCAGACACAGATGACCTAAACACTTTGCAAATAGAATCCCCATAAAAAAAAACATTGCCCTTGGAGATCCTTGCACGCGGTCATCGCCCACCACCAGCACTGCCAAACTCAGAACAGGAGAAAGGCCTCCATCATATACAGAATCAGAGAAGCACCACCGCTATCAAGGTGTATTGAGCTAGGAAACCAAGCCTGCCGCGTGCGCGAGGCACATATCGCTATGGCATGTCAGCCGGGGATTTTGTCTTCCTGACCCCAGATCAATTGCACGCCGACGCCGCCACAAACACAGGTTTGCAGCCGCCTGACAGCTCCTAAAAAAAAATCCTACCTGCTCCACCATGGCGCCGGAGACGATGCTGCGACAACGGGACAAAAGCAAGAGAAAAAATACATCTGATGTAGTTATCGCTGACACCATCCATGAACCATAAAACTGCTGATTTGAAGCACCAGCAAGCACACGATGCCAACTACGCTGAGGCAACGCCATGATAGACACCGCCAGGTGTGGAAGTAGAGCTGAGGCCGATTTTTGCCCGGGCGCCGTTCTCACCACCCAACGCACCAGGATTTTATTGATCCTAACCCTAACTACCAAGTCAGAACGGAGCAACGGACCCCTCCCTCCTGCCGTCGGAATAGCAAGCGGATGGAGAAGGGACTAACACCTTCGCCGACGAAGATCGGGGAGTCATCTCCCCTGTCTCGTGGCGGCTAGGTTAGGGACTAAACTAGACTAATGATCGGCTGGTAGTGGCGCCATGTTTGTGGATTTTTTTTGCATATAAGTTAGTCGTCGCCGTGTCGTCTAAAATGGTGAACGATTTTCAATACTGTAAAAAAAAGTGATTGATTTCCAGGCTACAAAAAAAAGGTTAACGATTTCAACGCTAGTATGGCTCTTGACGTAACTGGGCCTGCTATCTGGAAAATCTGGCCTAACCTCGGAAGGGCTCACCCCATACACTGTCGGCGTTTCCTACTCCGTATATGACGCCTGCTGCGTTGCTTACGGCAGCTACGCCAACGGGCAGAACGGTGAGCTCCTTTTTCCACTTGTTTTTCTTTCTTTTTTCCTGTTTCTTTTACTCCTTTTCTTTTAGATTCCACTTTACTGTATTCCTTTTTATTTATTTATTTTCCCGTTTCCTCATGTTTTTTTGCATATTTTATTAAGACGTAGAATTTTTTATTTGTTTAATGAGTGATTAATTATTTTGCAGAAAACAGATGGGGAGAAGATAATTTGCACATTTTTTTTAGATAAAGAGTGTATATTAATATCGCGGAGATACAAATTACACCCAGCCTCTGCAACAACGCAATAACCAAATCTACTACGGATGCACACAGCCGAAAGACAATAAGAAGAATAAATAAAAGAAAAATCCCGCTACAGAGTTACAGTCCTTGCAGCAGCCGCACAACCACCACCAAAACAACACCTGATGTCCAATTCTTCAAAAGCAATGCCTTCAAGAAGAACAGTGATAGGCACAACCAATTAAGGCTAGACCTTGGGTTTTCACCCTGAAGATAGTCCTCGCTCTCAAAACAATGTCTTCAGCAAGACCACTGTCAGGCACAACCAATTAAGGCCAGACCTTGGATTTTCACCCTGAAAGGTAGGACTCGGACTTCACGTATGTTATCGCCCCCACTTACATGCCGCTGCTCCAAATCATGAAACACCAAGCCAATTCTTCATCGCCACCAGGAATTGAACCACCGTTACTAGTCTTCAAATCTACGCCTCCATGTCCTTCTCCGCAGTCTGACTTCACCGGGAAACGGAAAGGCATGTCCCCAATAGCAACCGACTTCAGAGCTTCGCGACGCTTTCTCTGAAACCAAACGGTCAGAAAAAATATGGCTGCGCGCGACCGAATCCCACCCGATCCGACAATCTCCAGGCTTGATTGCCCAATGGAGTTCGCCGACGGAGCCTTCCGGAACTCGACACTCCGGCGAGATCGAATAAACAGGTGTCAGTCATATCTTCTTCTTGGCGCTTGCGGAACCCTAGGACCTCCGCCATTATTCAGCAAAACCAGCCAGCCCCCACGCCGCCGGTTAAAGCAACTGAGGGGAGAACGGCCGCATCTTCACCATCCCGCAGCACTCCAATCGGAGCAGTCCCGGCCAGCCCAGATCGCCCTGAGGCTAGATCGGACCCGCCACCTGCGCCACCAGAGGTGTCGCTGCAGAGGGCCTCAGCCGCGCGTGCACCACCTCAAAGTTGCTCTGCTAGGGGACGGCTACCCGGCGAGAGTACCGCGCCGCCCCAAACCCCTCCGCGCCGCCAGAAGACGACGGGCCTAGGCGGGGACCCGAGACCCACGAATTGCCTCCGCCACCCGCACCAGGTCCGAGGAAGAAGCAACCGCCGCCTGGTTGAGGTCACCGCCCTGACCACCGCTCTCAACCGCGTCCGCCGGCGCCGCCCCAGCCGCATCTTCGGAGAAAGTCGCCGCGACCTCCACCCCTAGCACCTTAGGCACCAGGGGCCGCCGCCACCGCGGCCTACGCCGGCGGCAGCGGCGTAAGGGATCCACTCGGGGATGGGCTCGGGGATGGAGTCGGGGCCCCCGGCGGCGCCCTGGGGTGCGCCACGGGAGGGAGAGAGGGAGTTAGGTTTGGGGATTTTGTGTCTACCCTCTAGGGGTCGGATAATTTGCACATACGTACACTTCAAGAGTGAAAGCAAATAAACATACGCATATATCCGGCTCAATAGACCATTCCATTTCATAGTCAGTTCGTGTCAATCCAACTTAATACGAACACTACCATCAAACCAACACTCGGCGTAGTATTGTAGGTTTCCATAACCATTATTTGCCGTGCAAGATAGAGGTAACCAGGCAAAGAGTGATTCTTCAGACAGTTGGTGGCGACAAGTATCGTGTACCCGGCATAAAACCAAAGGTCTGTTAACGTGAAGCACGTCATGTCCGGCCTGGGCACAGTAAGGATTACAGAACTTGCAAAATTCGAAAAGAGAAAAGTGGGAGCTTCCCGCCTGCGTCAGGTCACGGATACCTGTAACTGATGCTGCTTCAGGTTCAGGGCATCATCAACTAGAAGAGTCTGGCTCTAGATAGAGAACTGAAATCAGCCTCTGACCATAAGCTATTTTTTTTTAAATAACATGCATTTTATTGCCCGGCTTTGACTTAACAAAGCCGTTTCCAAGGTTTAAGGTTTGATTACAACGCTGCGGCATACAGCTTAGCCAACCAGAAGCTGGTCCTCCTCAAAATCACGTACACTAAAGCAGGTGGCTGGAGCCACCTTAATGTTAGAATTTGGGTTCAATATGGGCAGCCCAAATAGAAAAATTCTGAAATCTCAAATTGGCCTATCTGCATGTGCATATGCATGGCTGGTTGTGGGTGCTAAAGTTTAGTCCCACATTGCTAGTTGGAGGAGAGTTGCACCACCTTATATAGTGGAGTGTTGTGCTACTTGGTGTGCTTGTGAGAACATAAGGCTCTCTCCGCGCACTCCTCCTCCTCCGCCGCCGCCGCTCGTCTCGTGGGGTTGTGGGAATGAGCAGATGGCTATATTTTTGCTGTTCGGGAAAATCGAGTCGTCAGCGTACGCGTACAACTTAGCCAATTCGGGTCGCTCCCGGATCGTGGGCTGCTGTAACCGACTCAAACATGTGCGACGTGGACGGCCCACGTTGTACTCGTTAGGGTTTTTCCGAACCGCACTATATATTGCCTTGCACTGCGTGCGCCGTCACGACACCGAACCAATCTAGGTTTTGCCACATCTCGCGCCTTGCGCCGCCATCGTAGTCTACTCCGTCCCGAGCGCTGGCGTGCACCGGCGTTTGGGAGAGCAGGTCTCCGGAACCAGTCACCTTTGTGATCCTGTACGGGAGAGGGTGAATTAGGTTTTTGGGAAGCGCTCTGCGCGACAGCTCGCCGCTTCCACCACGGGTCGTCTTCCAGCCGGACCTGCGGATCTTCTCCGCAGGCATCGTCTTCTTCGACTCGTCTTCACCAATGTCATCGTCAACAACATCACCACTGCACTCGGCGTGGTGAACCTGCCTGCATCGACTGATGCTTCCTCTACAAACGTTCGGTACGTGCAACGTATTCCGAACTGTGGTTTTACTATGGATATGTTGGCGTTTGTGTTGCTGCTGTTCATGTTGCTTAGTACATACAGTATGTTCGTATTTAACATGTTAGTAGCTGCTGTTGTCATGCTTAATATTCTGGAATTAATCATGGAATTATTGCCTAATTATCCAACAATCCAAAAACCTAATGGTAGGCAATTTCGTGATTTAACTATGGCTGGTTATACCGATGCAATGAAACCGGAAAAGTTCACCGGTGGTATGGGCTTTAAGAGATGGCAGCTGAAGTGCCAACTCTGTCTCTCGGCCATGAATGGGTGGGAAGTTAGTAGTGGTCTTCCTGAAGGAACTATATCTGAGGATGCTCAGAACAAGTTCAAGAAAGACATTACTATGTTCTGATGATGAATTCTGAGTGTTCTTGATGGTTGTCTGTGTGATGTGTATATGCACATAGAAGACGGCAAAGAGCTCTGGGATGCACTGAATGCTAAATTCGGTGCAACCGATGCAGGCAGTGAACTGTATATCATGGAGACTTTCACGACTACAAAATGGTGAATAACCGTGGCGTGGTCGAACAAGCTCATGAGATACAGTGCACTGCGAGAGAGCTCGAGCTCCTCAAGTGTCCCTACCTGACAAGTTTGTGGCTGGATGCATTATTGCAAAGCTACCCTTCATGGAGGAATTCGCCACAGCTCTCAAACACAAGAGACAGGAGATATCGGTTGAAAACCTGATAGCGTCTCTTGATGTTGAGGAGAAGGCTCGGGCTAAGGACACTGCTGAGAGAGGTGGTGAAGGTCAGTCTAGCGCCAACATGGTGCAGAAAAACCATAACGGCAAGAGCAAGGCCAAGAGCAAGCCTGCCTTCAACATGCCTACCAAGACTACTTCTTTCAAGAAGAAGAAGAAGATGCTGAACAAATCTGAGCTAAAGTGCTACACTTGTGGAGAGCTCGGCCACTTCTCTGTGGACTGCCCAGATCGTGCAGACAAGAAAGGGAAGACGCCAAGTGTCAACGTCGTGACCGCTAGCAATACTGATGGGTATGGTAATTTACCAATTGTGCTTTCAGTATTTCAATCTCCATGTTGGTGGATTGATACGGGTGCTAATGTTCATGTGTGTGCTGACATTTCTATGTTCACTTCTTATCAGGTCGAACAGGATTCTTCCGTCCTAATGGGGAATGGATCACATGCTTCTGTTCGTGGTGTTGGCACGGTAGATCTGAAGTTTACTTCGGGAAGATCGTGCAGCTGAGGAACGTGCAGCATGTCCCTACTATGAACAAGAATCTCGTTAGCGGCTCTTTCTTTGCAGAGATGGTTTAAATTAGTCTTGGAGTCCAATAAAGTAGTTGTGTCAAAGTTTGGACAATTTATTGGTAAAGGGTATGAGTGCGGAGGCTTGTTCCGCTTTTCATTATCGGATTTTGTAATAAGTCAGTAAACCATATTTGTGGCAGTGTGGATTCGGATGCCAATGTGTGGCACTCTCGTTTATGTCATGTTAATTTTGGTTTAATGAGTAGACTTTCCAGTTGAGTTTAATTCCTACTTTCACCATTGCCAAAGGTTCTAAGTGCCATAGTTGTGTGCAATCTAAGCAACCTCGAAAGCCTCACAAGGCAGCCGAGGAGAGAAACTTGGCACCTCTAGAACTCGTACATTCGGATCTATGTGAGATGAATGGCGTGTTGACAAAAGGTGAAAAGAGATATTTCATGACTTTAATCGATGATGCTACTAGGTTCTGTTATGTATATTTGTTGCAAACTAAAGATGAAGCTTTAGACTACTTTAAAATCTATAAAGCTGAAGTAGAAAATCATTAGAGAAAAGATCAAACGTCTTAGGTCGGATCGTGGTGGCGAGTATTTCTCCAACGTATTTGATGAATTCTGTGAGGAACACGGTATTATTCATGAGAGGACGCCTCCCTATTCGCCCCAATCAAACGGGGTTGCCGAGAGGAAAAACCGCACGCTGACCGACTTGGTGAACGCCATGTTGGACACTGCTGGTTTATCTAAGGCATGGTGGGGGAGGCTTTGTTGACTTCGTGTCATGTCCTGAATAGAGTTCCTAACAAGGATAAAGAGAAGACACCTTACGAGGAGTGGTCTGGGAGAAAACCATCACTTTCTTATTTGCGCACTTGGGGATGTTTGGCGAAAGTCAATGTTCCAATTCCTAAGAAACGTAAACTCGGACCGAAGACAGTGGATTGTCTTTCTAGGCTATGCTCAGCGGAGCATTTGCTATAGATTTTTAGTGGTTAAATCTGAGATACCTGATATGCATGTTGATACTATTTTGGAATCTCGTGATGCAACATTTTTTGAGAACATGTTTCCTATGAAGGATATGCATAGCACTGCTAGAATTTCTTCTGAGATATTTGCTGAACCTAGTACATCTGATGATCATTTGAACAACCACATGTTGAGGAAGTCCTTGAGAAGGATGACAATGAAGCTCCCAAGAGGAGCAAGAGACAGAGGACTGAAAAATCCTTTGGTGATGATTTCATTGTGTACCTTGTGGACAATACTCCCACGTCCATTGCAGAGGCATTTGCATCTCCTGATGCTGATGACTGGAAAGAAGCTGTCCATAATGAGATGGACTCGATTCTTTCTAATGGAACTTGGGAATTATCTGAACGACCCTACGGTTGCAAACCTGTGGGTTGTAAGTGGGTGTTCAAGAAGAAGCTAAGGCCTGATGGTACTATTGAAAAGTACAAGGCACGGCTTGTAGCCAAGGGCTACACCCAGCGCGAAGGCGAAGATTACTTTGACACCTATTCACCTGTTGCTAGACTCACCACCATTCGTGTACTACTTTCCCTGGCTGCCTCCTATGGTCTTATCGTTCATCAAATGGACGTAAAGACAGCTTTCCTTAACGGAGAGTTGGAAGAGGAAATCTATATGGATCAGCCTGATGGGTTTGTAGTAAAAGGTGAAGAGAGAAAGGTGTGCAAATTGTTAAAATCTTTGTATGGGCTGAAGCAAGCACCTAAGCAATGGCATGAGAAGTTTGACAGTACTTTAACGTCTGCAGGCTTTGTCATTAATGAGGCTGATAGGTGTTTATTATCGCCATGGTGGGGGCGATAGCATTATATTATGCTTGTATGTTGACGATATACTTATTTTCGGAACAAGCATGATAGTGATAATGAGGTCAAGTCTTTCTGTCAAAGAGTTTTGATATGAAAGATCTGGGACAAGCTGATGTGATCCTGAACATTAAGCTGATTAGGGATGAGAGTGGGATTACGTTAACGCAATCACACTATGTTGAGAAGGTCTTGAGCCGCTTTGGTTATATAGACAGCAAGCCTTCTCCAACACCTATGATCCCAGTGTGACACTCAGAAAGAACAAGAAGGAAACGAGAGATCAATTAAGATATTCTCAAGTGATCGGTTCACTCATGTACCTTGCGAGCGCGACGAGACCTGATATCTCTTTTGCTGTGAGCAAGTTGAGCAGGTTCATGTCAAACCCGGGTATTGATCATTGGCATGCACTTGAAAGGGTCATGCGCTATCTGAATGGTACAATGAGTTATGGGATTCACTATTCAGGGAACCCTGCGGTGCTTGAGGATATTGTGACTCGAACTGGATCTCAGATGTTGATGAGCTCTACGCCACAAGTGGATATGCATTTATTCTTGGAGGTGGCGTAGTGTCATGGAGGTCTTGCAAACAGACCATTTTGACGAGGTCAACCATGGAAGCAGAACTTACTGCTTTAGATACAGCTTTTGTTGAGGCAGAATGGCTGCGTGAGCTCTTAATGGACTTGCTGGTGATGAGAAACCTTTACCGGCCATCCTTATGAACTGTGACAACCAAACAGTTATCATGAAAGTGAACAGTGCTAAGGATAATGCGAAGTCATCAAGACACGTTAAAAGACGTTTGAAGTCTGTCAGGAAAATGAGAAACTCCGGAGTAATAACTGTTAGTTATATTCAAACTGACAAAAACCTGGCAGATCCCTTTACGAAGGGACTATCACGTAATGTGATAGATAGTGCATCGAGGGAGATGGGGTTGAGACCGTGAGCGTTACACCATAGTGGTAACCCAACCTATGTGATCGGAGATCCCGTGAATTAGGACCTGGGAAGAACAAGCTAGTGGTTTAACAGATGAGAGTTTTTATTTAACCCTCTCCGTGGAAGATGCATAACTCTCAAATTCTGTAAGGCAGGTTGGCAATATGCCTTAATGTGTTTCTATTGCTATTCGTAGCAAAGGTGCTATCCTACAGAGCGACCTTGAAAGAACACATCTATATGAGTCCGACTGTTAAACGTCGCAGTCTATGAGATTTGGGTGATCTCTAGTAAGCTCATGAAGAGACCAGGGAGTATGACGCATATGCTCCACCCGCGGGTAGGCTACTGGCAGCCACGTACTGGTTATGACTTTGAGTGAAGTCTATTGGCACCAAACTTGCAATTCAAGGTTCGTCCATTGTTCAAGTTGCTGGTAGATGTAGCTTAAAACTCTAGGCGGAAGTTCAACTTAACAGTCTCTGCTGAAACACTGGTATATAAACAAGAAACGAGATTTGGCAAAATCTCTAAATGGGAATTTGAGATCTGATGGGGGATTGTTAGAATTTGGGCGCAATATGGGGCAGCCCAAATACACAAATTCTGAAATCTCAAATTGACCCATGTGCATGTGCATATGCCTTGCTGGTTGTGGGTGCTAAATTTTAGTTACACATTGCTAGTTGGAGGAGAGTTGCACCGAGAGTGTATAAACAGAACCCGACGACATATGATCTTGCTTCAACTCGGCACCTCATTGGTCTGCAAATGTGTGTGGGGTCCAGTACTACTAGTGGGCTTTCCCGTATACGGTGAAAAAAATGGAATAGAATACAAGCATGTGGGACCCGCTCCGTGGAGATTGAATACAAATTTGGGCAGATGGTCTGCATCTTCTCGCTAGACGTCAAAGCACATACGCCGCAGGTCAGGTGCGACCTGTACGGTGCGCCCCAGAGCACCTCGACGAGCACGGTGGCCTCCAGGGCCGGGGGCAGGGCCGCGTCGCGCACGCGTCGGAGGATGTCCAGCTTCGCCACGCTTCTCTCGTGGCCCCAACCCTACTCGACATCCACCTGGACCGCGAACCGCGCTCAGCCGCCGCGTCGTTGACAACGCTGTCTCGCCGTTGGCGTCTGAGTCGGTGGCCAAGCTGCCGAGGCTAGAGTGCCGGAGGCAGAGGCGGCGCTTGATGAGGTCGTTCGCAAGCAGCGCGTCCACGATCTCCCCGCGGACACAGTACACGACGCGGAGGGCGAGCTCCTGCGCGAGCGCGCGCGGCCGGCAGACCATGGCCACGAGTCGCGACAAAGCTCGCTAGATGCAGGGCGCGCGTCGCATGGCGACCACATCACCTCGCTAGATGCAGCTCGAAGTATGCACCTGCGTTGTTGAGATCAGCAAGTTCCCAGATTCGGGCTCGCGTAGAACCGCCGCGGGACGCCGTGTGGAGAGAAATTTGGTAAGAGAGGGAGACCACATCCACTCCAAAAAAGCTCTGACCAGATTGGTCGCCGCCAGACCGCCACCATCTCCGGCTCAAACCTTCGCTGGAAGAAATGGGAGAATCGGAGAGAGAGATGAGTCGTCGGACTGGAGCATGGTCGTCTCTCTCTCTCGCCCATAAAATGCGGGTCCCACCTTGTATTCAATACGTATTGCTGTATTATCATCAAAAAGTTATCAGCACACTCAGTGGACCCTGGTTTTGTTAGAGCCAGTAAAATGAGGCACGTGTCCGGACCAGATGCCGCCAGGATAAACGGAACATTTTCCGAGTTGCACCACCTTATATAGTGGAGTGTTGTGCTACTTGGTGTGCTTGTGAGAACAGAAGACTCTCTCCCGCGCACTCCTCCTCCTCCTTCGCCGCTGCCGCTCGCTCGTCTTCGCGGGTTGCGGGAATGAGCCGAACTGATGCCTATATTTTTGCTGTTCGGGAAAATCGAGTCATCAGCGTACGCGTACAGCTTAGCCAATTCGGGTCGCTCCCGGATCGTGGTCTGCTATAACCGACTCGAGCGCGTGCGACGTGGATGGCTCACGTTGTACTCATTAGAGTTTTTCCGAGCCGCACTATATATTGCCTTGCACTGCGTGCGCCGTCACGACACCGAACCAATCTAGATTTTGCCACATCTCGCGCCTTGCGCCGCCATCGTAGTCTACTCCATCCCGAGCACCGGTGTGCACCGGCGTTTGGGAGAGCAGGTCTCCGGAACCAGTCGCCTTTGTGATACTGTACGGAGAGGGCGAATTAGTTTTTGGGAAGCGCTTTGCGCGACTGCTCGCCGCTTCCACCACGGGTCGTCTTCCAGCCGGAGTTGCGGATCGTCTCCGCAGACGTCGTCTTCTTCGACCCGTCTTCACCAACGTCATCGTCAACAACATCACGCTGCACTCGGCGCGGTGAACCTGTCTGCATCGACTGCTGCTTCCTCTACTACGTTCAGTACGTGCGACGTATTCTGAACTGTGGTTTTACTATGGATATGTTGACGTTTGTGTTGCTGCTGTTCATGTTGCTTAGTACATATAGTATGTTCGTATTTAACATGTTAGTAGCTGATGTTGTCATGCTTAATATTCTGGAATTAATCATGAAATTATTGCATAATTATCCAACACTTAATTCGTCACCACATCTTCTCCTGGATGAAAGACATCACTCACCGTCCACATTCAGGGACCAGCCATGAGACATACAAACTGATAATAAAATTAGATCATCTCCACCGGCGGTCCCCAAAGCACCCCGAAGGCCCATGGTGGTGTCGGACACCAAATTTCAACCCACCGGCACACCCATCGGTCCGGCCCGACCCAAAATCTGTCCGGCACCCCCCGACCTGGCCCCCAACTTTGGAAGCCCTCTCGGGGGTGCCAGACAGTGGCCGGTGAGTCGCTCTGACAGGGGAAGCCCGCCTGCCAGTGACACATACCGACGCCCAAGTCAGCTGCGATTATGACGCCGTGCAGGAGGTCGTTCCGGCGTAATGGCGCCCACTGCGCCGGGACGCGACGCGTCTGGGCGGCATTCCCCAGGCGACGCGACAGGACGGCGTTGCACCTTCCCCACGCGTCGCAATTACGCCGGTGTTGCGCCTTCTCCACGCGTAGCATTTACGTCGGCGCACCGCCCCTCGGCCAGTCCCCGTGTATAAAGCCCGCCTTCCTCACCGCAGACCACACACACTCCTTTTCCATCCTCCTCCATCTCTCCGACGTACCTTTCAAGAACGAGCGCAATGCCGAGCTCGTGCTCTACGACTGCGCGCTGAGGCCTACACGGTACAATGCCGCCGGCCAGTACTTCTGGTGGGACGCCACGCAGCACACGGTGGCCAGTGCCATTGCGGCTGCTCGGGCACACACCGCAACTGGGAGCGACATCCCTTTTAGACTGCTACCACCGATGCAACGCGTCGTTCCCAGGGCACGGGGAGACGTCTGCCACCGGGTCAAGGAGGAGCGCCGCTCCCCGCCACGCGGAGGAGGCGGATGCGGCATCGTCATCTGCGACGCGCCACGCTGTGGCTCGGTCATCCACGACTTCGGCCTGCCGAAGCACGACGTCATGCCCCCTCCCTGCAGTCGCATGTACGTTCACCGTCCTGAGCCACTTCCCGTGGAGGTGCTGCCCGCGGGGTACCACGTGCCGTCGCCATTGCCCGATGAAACGCACGACGGCGACTGCGCTGGCTTAAGCTGGGCGCTCGTTGCGTCGGCGACAGAGCTCGAGGAGGAGTCTCAAGGTTTCATGAAGACCATCAGCTGACGGCGCAACAGGCTTCCTCCGGTAGCGGTAGCTGCGGCGCTTCCACTTCGTGCACCGGAGCTCGGGACGCCGCTTCTACCTCCCGCGCAGCCTCCTCCTCCACGCTAGTGTACATCGACGACGACGACGAAGACGACGATGGCGGCAACGACTGGGATAGCCTCGGCGTGGAGTAGGTTTAGAGTAGGGACGCCGAGCTGGTCGGATTTGTTTAAATTTTGTTCAAACCTTGTAAAATATAATGAAGTTTGAATGAAATTTTAATAATGTCAAGTGTCATTTTTTTTTCATTTTGGGGGGTGCCGGTGGGAGGGGCGACCAGTGATTGGCCGGACAGGTGACCGGCACCACCCAAATGGTGTCCGCTTTGGGTGGTGCCGGACCAATTTTAGGAGCCGCCGGTGGAGATGCTCGTAGAGATCTTCTCCATTTCTTTGCGTTTTTGTTGGCAGTTTGGCACACAGCTGACCATCTTTTTTTCCCATTTTAAACTTCTACAGACCATCTCATTTTCAACTTCTACGGCCTCATATCAGGAACAGACAAATGTGCACCATCCTCTGCTCACACAGCTAGCTTGGTTCTAATTTCGGAAAACACACCAAGCTTTCTATTCCCATGTTTGAATTCTGCAGGACTATATAACTACAGAGTACGCATTATCTGACAGTCACTATTGCATGTCTAGAGTGAGATTTAACTAAAATAGATGATGAAGAGATGACATTCGGCACAACAGAGAAAATTAACAGGTAGCAGTAGTATGTTCCGCTCTCGCCAAATTGGCAAGGTACCTGAGTACCTGAGTACTACTTTCACTATACTGGCGAGAGCGGAACACAACAGAGAAAATTACTAACAGGTACCTGAGTACTGCATTCCCTTACATGTTCATACCATGCTTGGTTAAGTCATCATCTTTGGGATCAAAATCTTCGTTTCCTTTTCTCCGATTCCAGCATACATGTCTTAACAATAGATTGTAACCAACACAGCTAAAGCAATTATAAAAGATCACCTAGAAAGCAGATAAAAAGTAGAGGATGTCACATAAGACTTCTTATCCTAAAAACATATGCCAAGGGATAAAATATGTTGCGAGTATCTACATAGACAGGCAGTGCTAATATGGAACAAAATTAGCTAAGAAGTATGGCAGAGATTACATGGTAATGCCATAACCATTTTTAAGGTTATCATCATAAGTTCCTTTACTTTATAAACAACAACCTACTTTCACTACAGTTAATATCTTGTAAACAAAGTTATCGCAGGAAGAATAGAGGAAGCAACCAACATACTAGATCAAAACTGCACCATTGGCAGTGATCAACACATTGTGATCATCAACAAATACACACTTGTTCCCCACCAAATAATAAATTTTCGTCTAGAGAAATTTTTTAGACTTCATATCATCTACCAAAAAGAGATAAGCTTCTTTCATGGAAAGATACATCGATGTTTGCACTGAAAACTGCAATGGCTAATTGAGAACACAAAGATATAGTGTGCAGATATACTACTCACTGATACTTGAAAGCATCTGCAGAATGCCCTAATATGCGATCTCACTCGCGTAGTTCGAATATGTGTGCCAATATGACATGAGGATGGATAATATAGCAGTGTGATGTTTTCTTCTCTACTGAATGAGGTCATGAATATGTCATCCTGGATTACCAACACCTAATCAACATGTAACTAACGCACATACTGGAACTAGATCAAAACTGCACCCTTGGCAGTGATGAACACATTGCGACCATCAAGAAATAGAGACATTTTCGTCCAGAGAAAAATCTGAGACTTCGTATCATCTACCAAAATGACAGAACCTTTTTTCATGGAAAGACAGACTAAGGTTTGTACTGAAAAGTGAAAACTGCAGTGGCTATTTGATTAAAAAAAATATAGTGTGCAGACCACTGATACTTAAAAGCATTTGCAGAATGCCCTGATATGTGATCTCACTCTCATAGTTCCAATATGTGTGTCAATATGACATGAGGATGGATAAGATAGCAGTGTGACGCTTTCTTCTCTACTGAATGATGTAACCAACATATCAATTTCATCACAGACTACCAGCACCCAGTCAACATGCAACTAACGTACATAATATAATAGACATCCGCCACTTAGTTAGGTGAAGAACACCAGATCAGGAATCGTCAGCCTAGTACGCACAGTGAAAATTTGTTGTGCCATACGCAGTTACTGGTTTTTATATCCATTCTTCAAATCCAAATCTAGTAGGCACTTGCCCTCTGCAGGCTGCTGCGTAATCTTCAGCAAGGTGCGATGCAGCTTCCACGTGAGGGCATATGAACTTCTTCATATATACCTTCTCGCTGACCATGACAGCGCTAAAGAAACCTCGGTCTTGATGTAGCAACCCTTTTTCCTTAAGTAATTTTAGGACATTGTACCGAGGTCTCATCCGCCCCTCCAGGTTATAACTTATAAGAGAGCAATGCCGGTCGATGAGCAATGTACGCCGGTTCCAACCCCACCTCAGAGATAAGGAACTCTGCTTTGCTTGCAGATTGCCTTTAGTCCTCATCAGCACCGATGGATCCTTACAACAGAATGCCCACCTCAGTATCTGACCACCTGAACGTGTTCTTCAAGTACTCCACTTTGACCGCAATCTTCTCCTCGCTCAGGAATGTGACAGCCTGCAGCGCTTTCCTGAACATTCCAGAGCCACGTGGCACACCTATAGCTTCGGCACGCGCCACCATCGCCCGGACGTGCTCTGGGCGAGAGCCAAGCATCCGTCGCGAAGCGATGCACAGTGAGGCAATATCACAAGCAGTGAGCCCACACACTTGCAGGAACGCAACATTGGGCTTGATCACCTCCTCGAGACTGCTTCCGAGGAGATAAGAGCTGAGGTCGAGAGCCCGGAAGAGCTTCTCGAAGGAGCCGAAGAGAAGCAGGTAGTACTGAATCCTGGAGACGATGGATCTAGAGCGAAATCTGTCCGGGGCGAGCGAGATGAGGCGGGTGACCTGAGAAGGTGATGCACCAAGGCCATTGAGCTCGAGGACGACGGGGTACAGGGTTCTCTCCACGTCGGTGCAGAGGAACCTAGGATCCTTGACGACGACGGCGGCGACGTCCGCGCTGGAGAGGCCGAGGCCGGCAAAGAAGGCGAGCACAGCTTCGGGATTGGATGGGGACTTGATGTTGGAGATCTTCGTGGAGGCCTTGAGGGCTTGCGCTTGGGTGGGGCCGCAGGTGGTACTCGTCGACGGCGAAGCTAGGGCTTGGGAAAACGGTGGACGTGGCCGCGGAGAGGAGCCGGTGCAGAGGGCGGATGGGGGAGGCGGCGGGAGACGAGAGGAGGTAGGTGAGGATGGATTTTCTGAGGCGGAGCATGGCTGCGCGCGGGCGCCGGCGCCGGCAACAGAGATATTTCCGGTGGTCTATTTGTTTCTTCTCTTTTCTTCTTGTTTTTTCCTCGCCGGCGTCATGTGTTCTCTAAACTGCAAGCGACTGGGCCTTTCGGGCTAGGTGTGACTGGCCTTTCGGGTTACGTCGTGTGTACATGTGATTTTTCTCGTAACTTCAAAAAATTCTAGTTTGATTTTTTGTGTGTAAAGCATACACGTATACAATAAGACTAGAAAAAAAACCTTGTGAGTATCGGGCTATCGGCACGAGAGAAAATTACTGTGCACCATAAAGTTGAACTTGCTACAAGTGTTATCATGCGATAATTCATCTTCTACTTCTTTTTCTCAGGTCGTGGATGGTATTTGTTTTACAGAAATTGGTACTGGAGAGTTTGCATTCAGCCGCATGTGTTTTTAGGTGCCAAAAAGATGAGAGTACCAACCATACTCTGATTATCCTAGTTTATCCCAATGGTTTTCGTAGTGTTAGACTAATGTAATTTTGGGTATCCGAAAATGGAAAAATCATACCTGGCTAAAAGAAATACACCCGCTGGTCTAACTCACATGAATTTTTGGTATCTTAGAAATTTTCCCGATGATACTAGCTAATTAGTTTATCATTTTTTAGATAAAAATAGCATTACGACCGGTCAACGTCTGAAAAGGTTACAACATGCCAACATAAAAAGAAATGATTACTCCCGCAATGCCCACGACTCTATCGCCGGACTGCAACTCTGTCAATGTCGTCATGGCATGCGTAATTTTTTTTGCACGAAGGAGTCTTGCCCTCCTCCATTGGCCATACTCGGATCTAACTTTATCAACGATCCAACGTGTCGAGGTTGATGCGCCATTGAATACACTTCATTGTGTTGTGTTCATATGCATCACCAGACCAAGATGATCATCGACCATATGTCGTGTCTATCCTTTGGCGTCATCGGGTGCCATGTTCACCAGTTTACAAACCTCTAGTTCGTCCACGTCTGGAGACAGTACTCAAACTCAAAGGAAAATGCTGAAATTATTTTGGCGGTCCAACAGGTCATCACATGCCAATATCATCAGATTTTTCATCACATGTCGTGCAATATTAAATAATACAAGTAATGATCCACATGCCATCCAAAAATACAAGAGAAAAATAAACGGAAAAAGTGGCACACATTTCCGATCCGAGGGAGTAGTAGACAATGACATACACTTTCATTCACTTAATATCTTGTAAACAAAGTAATTGTAGGAAGAATATACCAAGGAACTAACATACTAGATCATGTTGGATTATTAGGCAATAATTACATGATTAATTACAGAATATTAAACATGACTACATCAGCTACTAACATGTGAAATACAAACACACTAGACGTACTAAACAACATGAACAGTAGCAGCAACATATACGCCAACATATTCATAGTAAACATATAGTTCAGAATACGTCGCACGTACCGAACGTTTGTAGAGGAGGCAGCAGTCGATGCAGACAGGTTCACCGCGGCGAGATCAGCGGTGATGTTGTTGACGATGACGTTGGTGATGATGGGTCGAAGAACATGACGCCTGCGGAGACGATCCGCAGCTCCGGCTGGAAGAAGACCCGTAGTGGAAGCGGCGAGCAGTCACGCGAAGCGCTTCCCAAATATCTAATTCGCCATCTCCCATACAGGATCACAAAGGCGACTGATTCCAGAGACATGCTCTCCCAAACACCGGTGCACGCCGGCGATCGGGATGGAGTAGACTACGGTGGCGGCGCAACGCACGAGGTGGCAAACCTAGATTGGTTCGATATGTGATGGCGCACGCAATGCGAAGCAATATATAGTGCGGCCCGGGAAACCCTAATGTGTACAACGTGGGCCAACCACGTCGCACACGTCCGAGTCGGATAACAGCCCACGATCCGGGAGCGACCCGAACTGGCAAAACTATACGCGTACGCAAAAACTCGTTTTTCCCGAATAGCAAAAATATAGGCATCGGTTCGGCTTATTCCCTCAACCCGCGGCGTGTCGTGACGAGACGAACGGACGGACGGCGGCGGAGGAGGAGAAGGAGGAGTGCGTGGGAGAGAGCCTTATGTTCTCAACTAGCATACCAAGTGTCACAACACTCCACCTTATAAGGTGGTGTTTGTCTCCTCCAACTAGCAATGTGAGACTAAACTTTAGCACCTTATTGCACCTCCAAAATTCTGCCATGCACATGGGCCAATTTGAGATTTCAGATTTGCTTATATGGGCTGCCCACAATGGGCCCAATATTCTAACAATCTCCCAGCAGATATCAAATTTCCATTTAGAGATTTTGCCAAACCTCGTTTCTTATTTATATACCAGTGTTTCTGCAGAGACTGTTAAGTTGAACTTCCGCCTAGAGGTTTAAGCTACATCTACCAGCAACTTAAACAATGAACGAACCTTGAATTGCAAGTTTGGTGCCAATAGACTTCACTCAAAGTCATAACCAGTACGTGGCTGCCAGTAGCCTACCCCGTGGGTGGAGCATATGCGTCATACTCCCTGGTCTCTTCATGAGCTTACTAGAGATCACCCAAATCTCATAGACTGCGACGTTTAACTGTCGGACTCATATATGTATGTTCTTTCAAGGTCGCTCTGTAGGATAGCACCTTTGCTACGAATAGCCAACAGAAACACATTAAGGAATATTGCCAACTTGTCTTACAGTATTTGAGAGTTATGCATCTTCACACGGAGAGGGTTATAAAATAACTCTGCTCTGTTAAACCACTAGCTTGTTCTTCCCAGGTCTTAATTCACGGGATCTCCGATCATATAGGTTGGGTTACCACTATGGTGTAACGCTCACGGGTCTCAACCCCATCTCTCTCGATGCACTATCTAGCACATTACATGATAGTCTCTTAGTAAAGGGATCTGCCAGGTTTTTGTCAGTTTGAATATTACTAACAGTTATAACTCCGGAGTTTCTCATTTTCCTGACAGACTTTAAGCGTCTTTTAACGTGTCTTGATGACTTTGCATTATCCTTATCACTGTTCACTTTCATGATAACTGTTTGGTTGTCACAGTTCATAAGGATGGCCGGTAAAGGTTTCTCAACCACCGGCAAGTCTATCAAGAGCTCACGCAGCCATTCTGCCTCACCAGAAGCTGTATCTAAAGCAGTAAGTTCTGCTTTCATGGTTGACCTCGTCAAAATGGTCTGTTTGCAAGACCTCCATGACACTGCGCCGCCTCCAAGGATAAACGCATATCCACTTGTGGCGTAGAGCTCATCAACATCTGAGATCTAGTTCGAATCACAATATCCCTCAAGCACCGCAGGGTGCCCTGAATAGTGAATCCCATAACTCATTGTACCATTCAGATAGCGCATGACCCTTTCAAGTGCATGCCAATGATCAATACCCGGGTTAGACATGAACCTGCTCAATTTGCTCACAGCAAAAGAGATATCAGGTCTCGTCACGCTCGCAAGGTACATGAGTGTACCGATCACTTGAGAATATCTTAATTGATCCCTCGTTTCCTTCTTGTTCTTTTGAGTGTTAACACTGGGATCATAGGGTGTTGGAGAAGGATTGCTGTCTATATAGCCAAAGCGGTTCAAGACCTTCTCAACATAGTGTGATTGTGTTAACGTAATCCCACTCTCATCCCTTATCAGATTAATGTTCAGGATCACATCAGCTTGTCCCAGATCTTTCATATCAAAACTCTTTGATAGGAAAGACTTGACCTCATTTATCACTATCATGCTAGTTTCAAAAATAAGTATATCGTCAACATACAACATCATAATATAACGCTATCGCCCCCACCATGGCGATAGTAAACGCACCTATCAGACTCATTAATGACAAAGCCTGCAGACGTTAAAGTACTGTCAAACTTCTCATGCCATTGCTTAGGTGCTTGTTTCAGCCCATGCAAAGATTTTAACAATTTGCACACATTTCTCTCTTCACCTTTTACTACAAACCCATCAGGCTGATCCATATAGACTTCCTCTTCCAACTCTCCGTTAAGGAAAGCTGTCTTTACGTCCATTTGATGAACGATAAGACGATAGGAGGCAGCCAGGGAAAGTAGCACACAAATGGTGGTGAGTCTAGCAACAGGTGAATAGGTGTCAAAGTAATCTTCGCCTTCGCGCTGGGTGTAGCCCTTGGCCACAAGCCGTGCCTCACTAGTACAGAACGACACATCGGATACCTCTCTATGCAAACGGCAGCAAAAAGGCGACGGTTAAACGACACTGTGCGCGGAAAATAAGAGTCCGCGCCCGCGAATCATGACACATCGGAAACGGTAAAAAAATGACTGTTGCCAATAGCCATTGGCAACGGACATTTTTAATGTCTGTTTGCGATGTGAGCCAGTATAGCAACAGACATATAAATCGAACCGTTTGCAATATTAAGTGGGCCTACAAGTCAGAACTAACTGAATATATAAACTAGCAACCCTACCTCACTTTTCCTCTTCACCTCTAACACACAGCCGCCGAGCCGGACTGGGATTGAGTGACTGGCCCATGGCCAGTCACGCCGTAACTGTCTCTCTTTATCCACCGTTCATACTTGATCCAATGGATCAGATTGACCCAAAATTTGAACTCGAAATTTAAATATTTCAGAAAAAAATTGAAAAAATTCCAGTAAATTGTATATGGTTCGTTGTGTATTCTGAGAAAGTTTCTCTTCATTTGGATAAGTGGTTTATCATTAAACAGCGTTTTAGTTTTTGATCTTATAATGCTATTAACTCGTAAACGATTGATCCAAATGACGTGCAATTTTGTCAGAATACCCTAAAAGGTGTATGCACCTTACTGGATTTTTTTCAATTTTTTCTGAAATATTTAAATTTCGAGTTCAAATTTTGGGTCAATCTGATCCATTGGATCGAGTATGAACGGTGGATAAAGGAGACAGTTACGGCGTGACTGGCCATGGACCAGTCACTGAATCCCAGTCCCGCCGAGCCTCCCGTGCCTTATCCCCTCTCCATCCTCTGGCATACCTTGTTGATTCTTCCGCCTCCGGCGACGAGGCGGCGCTCCCCATCTATCAAGATCTGCGAGCCCTAGCAAGTCCATGCGCAGCTCCCGTCCCCTTGACGCTATCTGCGTCACTCTCTCCCGCAGAGCCGCCCTTCTCTCCGACTCCCAGCCGACTCTATGGCGCCAATGTCGCCATGACGAGGCGCTGGTCTTGCGCGAGAAGGACAAGCTGCTGGTCTACCACGAGCAGGACAATGGCGGCGGCCAGATCCGGGCTTTCTGGACAAGGCGTCGCGTGGCTAAGCCGGCCGGTGAGCAGCCCGGCCTCAATTACCGTGCTGCCGATGAGCCTCACAGCTCACGAATTTTTCTCTAGGTCAGTTCACGTCTTCCCCTCTCGATCCACTTATTTTTGTAGATGAGCCAGATCCCGATCCCGATCCCGATCTATCTTCCATGTAACCTAGTTGTTTTCGTGAGCCAGATCTCGATCCAGGCGTGGTACTGTCTGCCAGATCGATGGAGAGGCTTTGTTATGACCTCCCTACTCTCTCCAATCCAAGCCATGTTGCCGCTGTTGCTGTACGGGAGATAGCAAAGAGATTCGCTGGTCATCTAGTTCGTATGTTAGGTGCATGTGCATATCTTGGCCAGGTCGTTTCCTGGAGTGATTCTAGGAGGAGGGCGTGGTCTTGATTAGTTGTTGGCCTAGTGGTGGATTAGTGGCCAGGTTAGTGCGTCGGTGGCACAAAACTAGGATAGTTGGCTGCTTTGGCAGTGTAGATATGTGCCTATTTAAGGTCTTGTAAGCATGTTTATTTGAGATGAGATAGAGAGCAGAAGACATTGGCTGTGTGAGGCAGCAGAACACCTAAACTATTTGTCTCCATTGTTGTTCGCTAGTGAGCTGTGCGAAATATCTAGACGTAGAAGAAGGGAACTGCAAAGTGCAGCTCCAACATTAGAGACGTGGACAAATTAAGACATGACTTTACGCAACAGAATAACATATTCCAGCTGAACAATGTGTATCCCTTAAACTTGGATGCATAGGAAACCTTCTGTAGTTGCACTATGGCATGCCAGAAGCAACACATCTTAATTGTCAAGTTGACCAGTGCTGGATCCTGAATATTGATGACAAGTTAACCATCACATCTATATCGAGCTGGTTGGTGTATTTCTAGTCGATGATTGACGTGGTGGCTGGTCCTATTTTTGTAGCTTGCTGGTCACAATGATTGCCCTTGCTGGATAAAACAATAAATTGCAAGATTCCCCAGCTGCATGTGAGGCCAATTTGTTGATTTATCCAGCAAGGGGAGTTACTAAAACCCTACTGGGTTGTGAGCTTGTTTTTCGCTTTTGAACAACTTGAAACCGTACTGGACAGCAGTACTTCATTACTTAATTTGACCATGTGTGTTGGCTTTATTTCCTTACTCTTTTAAGTAACTAGTATAAGACTAGCTAGCTAAATTTTCTGGCCCTTGTGGCGATTTATGTCTCCATAGAAATCTAGGTCTGTCCAAATAATCTAACACCTAGTGATTATAATTTGCTTTATCCATTGTTCAACTACCTAGTGCTTACTAGACTAAAACTGAGCTAGAATCTTATAGAAAGCACAATTTAGGATCGTCTCTTCATTTGTGTAAGAGAACGATATCTTAGCTCAGGCCAATGCACATTACTAATGCTGATATATTTAAACACTATAGGTCTAAGGTGAGCTTTGCAAGACGCACAAGACTTGCAGAACATGCAAGTAAGCAAGTAATGGGTTGAGCACCACTACTGGTACTTTTTGGATGATCAAGGTGAAGTTTTTTTTATCTCATTGGTTCAAAGCATATTGTAGTCCGCCAGTGCCATGTTCAGATAATCTTTTAAAACGTAAAATAGTGCAGAGGACTCCCTGATATTTTATTGGCTCTGTCATTACCATATAGTACACATCATGTTGCTTGATTGACTTCAGTTGCTTCCGTTTTTTCGAGTGCAATTATATTGAAGAGAAACAATAGTTGTTTCACCATGGCATTTGATTATGAGATGAGGGAGACAAAGTTCTGTATAAATATCTATCACGTAAGACCTATCGGTAGTTGTTTCACCATGGCATTTAAGGCTTTTATGTTAATAAATACTAAATGCTTTTCAGTCAGCATGGCATTTGTACCATATTGTAGTCAGCTAGAATGTAAAATACTATAGAGGATTAGGTGCTATTTATTGGTATTGTATTGTATCTTTCCCGTATATAGTACATATTATGCAGCTGGATTGTTTTAAGTTGCTTCCGTTGTTCGAGCAAATATATTGAAGAGAAACATTAATCAATTGGATTATGCAGCTGGATTTTTTTAATATGTCCATTGTTTGTTGTAGATATCAGTTCCTGAACACTGGCCTTACAAAGAAGCTCGGTACTTGTTCCAGCAGAAAATGGGTATGTGGAAGCCATGGAATGCCCGAGGTGCATTCATTGTAGTTGGTTGGAGCTTATGCTTCTTCTTTGTAGTTGGTTGGAGCAGATCTAAAACACACTTGTATGTGTAGCATCTTTTAGCTGTGTAAATGTTAGTACATAGCTTTGTGGAGAGGAAATATGTAAAGTTGTATAGGGTTGTAACTTTGGTAATAAAGAAATAATATTGTCGTCAGAAGCTGGCAGAAGCCAGCAAGAAGCTGGCGAGAAGCTGTTTTTTTAAATATGATTTTTTTCACATCAGAAACGGTTGTCTTATTTTCTCTGTTTCCATTGCTTGTTCTTATCGGAAACGGAGATCCATAAAGGTCCGTATGCATTTAGGGCCACATCAGAAATGGTTATTGTGCTCCGTTGCCTTTGTGTCGTTTCACATCAGTATCGGAAGCGGGGACACGGACCGTTTCTCCGTTTCCGATGGGCTTTTTGGTCCGTTTCCGATGTGTTGTTCTGTACTAGTGCCTTGTACTTTTCAATGGTACCGTCAGGCCTTAGCTTCTTCTTGAACACCCACTTATAACCCACAGGTTTGCAATCGTAGGGTCGTTCAGATAATTCCCACATTCCATTAGAAAGAATCGAGTCCATCTCATTATGGATAGCTTCTTTCCAGTCATCAGCATCAGGAGATGCGAATGCCTCTGCAATGGACGTGGGAGTATTGTCCACAAGGTACACAATGAAATCATCACCAAAGATTTTCAATCCTCTGTCTCATGCTCCTCTTGGGAGCTTCATTGTCATCCTTCTCAAGAACTTTCTCAACATGTGGTTGTTCAAAATGAGCATCAGATGTACAAGGTTCAATAAATATCTCAGAAAAAATTCTAGCAGTGCTATGCATATCCATCATAGGAAACATGTTCTAAAAAAAGTTGCATCACGAGATTCCAAAATAGTATCGACATGCATATCAGGGATCTCAGATTTAACCACTAAAAATCTATAGCAAATGCTCCGCTGAGCATAGCCTAGAAAGATGCAATCCACTATCTTTGGTTCGAGTTTACGTTTCTTAGGAATTGGAACATTGACTTTCGCCAAGCATCCCCGTGCGCAAATAAGAAAGTGATGGTTTTCTCCCAGACCACTCCTCGTAAGGTGTCTTTTCTTTATCCTTGTTAGGAACTCTATTCAGGACATGACACGAAGTCAACAAAGCCTCCCCCACCATGCCTTAGATAAACCAGCAGTGTCCAACATGGCATTCACCAAGTCGGTCAGCGTGCGGTTTTTCCTCTCGGCAACCCCGTTTGATTGGGGCGAATAGGGAGGCATCCTCTCGTGAATAATACCGTGTTCCTGACAGAATTCATCAAATACGTTGGAGAAATACTCGCCACCACGATCCAACCTAAGACGTTTGATCTTTCTCTCTAATTGATTTTCTACTTCCGCTTTATAGATTTTAAAGTAGTCTAAAGCCTCATCTTTAGTTTGCAACAAATAAACATAACAGAACCTAGTAGCATCATCGATTAAAGTCATGAAATATCTCTTTTCACCTTTCGTCAACACGCCATTCATTTCACATAGATCCGAATGTACGAGTTCTAGAGGTGACAAGTTTCTCTCCTCGGCTGCCTTGTGAGGCTTTCGAGGTTGCTTAGATTGCACACAACTATGTCACTTAGAACCTTTGGCAATGATAAGCAGGAATTAAACTCATGGTGGAAAGTCTACTCATTAAACCAAAATTAGCATGACATAAACGAGAGTGCCACACATTAGCATCCGAATCCACACTGCCACAAAAATGGTTTACTGACTTATTACAAAAATCCGACAATGAAAAGCGGAACAAGCCTCCGCACTCATAACCTTTACCAATAAATTGTCCAAACTTTGACACTATTACTTTATTGGACTCGAAGACTACTTTAAACCCATCTCTGCATAGAAGGTAACCGCTAACGAGATTCTTGTTCATAGTAGGGACATGCTGCACTTTCCTCAGCTGCACGATCTTCCCCGAAGTAAACTTCAGATCTACCGTGCCAACACCACGGCAGAAGCATGTGACCCATTCCCCATTAGGACGGATGAATCCCGAGCGACCTGATAAGAAGTGAACATAGAAATGTCAGCACACACATGAACATTAGCACCCGTATCAATCCACTAACATGGAGATTGAAATGCTAAAAGTACCATCGGTAAATTACCGTACCCATCAGAATTGCTAGCGGTCACAACGTTGACATTCTTGGCCTTCTTCCCTTTCTTATCTGCATGATCTGGGTAGTCCACAGAGAAGTGGCCGAGATCTCCACAGGTATAGCTACCTAGCTCAGATTTGTTCAGCTTCTTTTTTTTTTTGAAGGAAGTAGTCTTGGAAGGCATATCGAAAGCAGGCTTGCCCTTCCATTTGCTCTTGCTGTGGTGATGGTTTTTCTGCACCATGTTGGTGCTAGACTGACCTTCACCACCTCTCTCAGCAGTGTCCTTGGCCCGAGCTTTCTCCTCAACATCAAGAGACGCTATCAGGTTTTCGACCGATATCTCCGTTCTCTTGTGTTTGAGAGCTGTGGCGAAGTTCCTTCGTGAAGGAGGCAACTTTGCAATAATGCACCCAGCCACAAACTTGTCAGGTAAAGCACACTTGAGGAGTTCGAGCTCTCTCGCAGTGCACTGTATCTCATGAGCTTGTTCGACCACGCCACGGTTATTCACCATTTTGTAGTCGTGAAAACTCTCCATGATATACAGCTCACTGCCTGCATCGGTTGCACCGAACTTAGCTTTCAGTGCATCCTAGAGCTCTTTGCCGTCTTCTATGTGCATATACACATCACACAGACGACCATCAAGAACACTCAGAACGCAGCCACGGAAGATAGTAGTGTCTTTCTTGAACTTATTCTGAGCTTCCTCAGATATAGTTCCTTCAGGAAGACCATTACTAACTTCCACATTCCCATGGCTGAGAGCCAAAGCTGGCACTGAATCTGCCATCTCTTAAAGCCCATACCACCGGTGAACTTTTTCGGTTTCATTGCATCGGTATAACCAACCATAGTTGAATCACGAAGTTGCCTACAATTAGGTTTTTGGATTGTTGGGTTATCAGGCAATAATTCCATGATTAATTTCAGAATATTAAACATGACTACAGCAGCTACTAACATGTGAAATACGAACACACTAGACGTACTAAACAACATGAACAGTAGCAACAACATATATGCCAACATATCCATAGTAAACATGTAGTTCGGAATACGTCACACGTACCGAATGTTTGTAGAGGAGGCAGCAGTTGATGCTGACAGGTTCACCGCGGCGAGATGACGGGTGACGTTGGTGATGACGGGTCGAAGAAGACGACACCTGCGCAGACGATCCGCAGCCCCGGCTGGAAGACGACCCGTGGTGGAAGCGGCGAGCAGTCGCGCGGAGCGCTTCCCAAAAACCTAATTCGCCCTCTCCCATACAGGATCACAAAGCCGACTAGTTCCGGAGACATGCTCTCCTAAACGTCGGTGCATGCCGGCGATCGGGATGGAGTAGACTACGGTGGCACCGCAAGGCACGAGGTGGCAAAACCTAGATTGGTTCGATATGTGATGGCGCACGCAGTGCAAAGCAATATATAGTGCGGCTCGGGAAACCCTAACGGGTACAACGTGGGCCAACCACGTCGCACACGTCCGAGTCGGATAGCAGCCCACGATCCGGGAGCGACCCGAACTGGCAAAACTATAGGCGTACGCAAAAACTAGTTTTTCCCGAACAACAAAAATATAGGCATAGGTTCGGCTTATTCCCGCAACCCGCGGCGTGTCGTGACGAGACGGATGGACGGTGGCGGAGGAGGAGGAGTGCGCGGGAGAGAGCCTTCTGTTCTCAACTAGCACACCAAGTGTCACAACACTCCACCTTATAAGGTGGTGTTTGTCTCCTCCAACTAGCAATGTGGGACTAAAATTTAGCACCTCATTGCCACTCCAAAATTTTGCCATGCACATGGGCCAATTTGAGATTTCAGATTTGCTTATATGGGCTGCCCACAATGGGCCCAATATTCTAATAGATCAAAACATCACCCTCAGCAGTGATAAACACATTGTGAGCATCAAAAAATACAGACTTGTTATGGACGGAACAATAATTTCAAAATTTTCACCGAGAGAAAAAACCAAGACTACATATCCTTTACCAAAATGATATAAGCTTCTTTCATGGAAAGATACACTGAAGTTTGCACTGATAACTGCAATGGCTAGTTGAGAACACAAGGATATATTATGCAGATATACTGCTCACTGATACTTGAAAGCATGTCATGCAGCTCCATGGTGTAGCGCTGATGGCCCGACAGCGCGTCAGCGCTTCTCCTCCAGCGCTCGGCGTTGTTCCTCGATGAGCTTGTTAATGTTCTCAAGCAGCTCCTTGTTTGTGAGGTTCTCTACTTCCATGGCGAGATTGGAGGTGTACTAGCGTGTGCGGTGGTGGGTGAGTGGGGTAAAAGTTTCCTCCAGATGAGAGAAAAGGCTCACGCCCTGCTTTAAGAAAGCAACACAAGGTTTACATAGTCTTTTACACGAAAAAGCGCAAAACAAAAGGAAGGAAAACACCGGCACTGGGGAAGGCCCAGTTTAACAGGAAGGACCAGCAAACTACAACAACAACACCAACTAGTAGCATCACTGGGTCTATTACAGGCCTAGGCCAAAACCCGCGCAGGGGAAGCAAGCAAACTAAAAAGTCCGCCAACAGGAATAAAAGGACAGCCGTCACCCAACGCCCGTACGCGCAGGGAACAACAACTGCAATTCCTTGGCCTTCATCTTCAACATGTCCAACTTCCCGGTCCAGCATCCCTCATGCTTTTGAGGTAGTAAATGTTGAATATAAATATATTGCTTAACCCCTTTCCATCAGTTCAGACATTTGGTCTACATGGCTAGTGCAACAATTCTATATGGTATCACAACCAAGAGGTCTCGAGTTCAAGACCCGCTTACGCAGATTTAAAAAAAGGAAAAAAGATCCTGTGGCCCGCTCCTATCCCACACTAAGGACTAAAATAGCCTAGACGTGAGGGGAGTGTTGAATATAAATATATTGCTTAACCCCTTTCCATCAGTTCGGACTTTTGGTCTAGATGGGTAGTGCAGCAATTCTATAGTAAACACCTGCACTGCAAAAAAAAAAGAAATCATAACAAACAAATTGGTAAGAGGAGATGCTACTAGCTTTTTGTTAAACACATGATCACTGCGGGCAAGCCACAACGTCTAGCAAGCTGCCCCAAACATCACCCACATAGTATAATTGCGGTGGTGGGTGGGTGGGGTAAAAGTTTCCTCCAGATCGTCGACTCTGATACAAAAATGTTAGATCTAGACTTCTACCAAGTGATCGGGACAAAGGTAGTAGTCGATCTCGCTGAATTTCGCAAGTTTGCTTTAGTTCAGATACGCATCATGAGTACAAGCCACGGCCTCACCGCCTATCCTCCAAGTCAAGGTTTACAACAGGAGTAGGTCTCCTACTTATACCCCAATCTGTCTCGCAGACGAGGCGTGCACGCGTGGTAGTTGCCTGGCGCGGTTTTGCTCCTTTGTGGTGGGCTTGGTCCGCCGAGAGGGCCAGTAGTTGGGTCGCTAACACATTGCCACAGCAAGCAAATACAGTTTAAGAGGGATGAATGTTAGCTATTGCATGTTGATGTTTTCCATCGATGTTAAAGAGAGTACTGAAGGATCATATATTTTCTGGCTTAATTTGGGCATTACAGAAAAGTTTTATGTTCCATGTCTAATATTTTTCATTGTTCCATGCAACACAATGAGACTAATCGGTTCCATTAGACATAATTTATTTCTACGTTTTCACCAAACAAAGTGAAGTACTGAAGTAAGAGAAACAGAGTACTGTAGAAAACATGGGAGGTTTTCTATCCGTACCAATGTTTACATGGATCGAATGCAAATATCAGGAGTCTCCGGATGCTTTTTGAGCGCCTTCCTGAGTTCAGCACGGAGACTGTCCAGGTACCAATTAGCTGCAGCTGCAGGCTCTGAAGAATTATACCTCCACGTACGAAGACTGAAGTCCTTCTCCTCGTAAACATCCACCTTGAATGACACGAGGCTTCCCAGATGCTGGATGCCATCAAGTAGACCACCGCCTCGCCGCTCTGATTTTTCGTAGCAGTCCACGACGAGGCTCTGGAGCTTGGGCATAGCCCCCACTTCAAACACGAGGCAGACCGCTTCATACCTGAACATGAAATCATTGAGATTTGGGAAAGATGCGGCGCTGATGAGGACACCTTCCTCCGGAATATAACTCTTAACATGAAGTGTAAGGTGCACCAGCAAGGTGAGCCTAGCAAGAATCTCGACACCATCCCTCGGCAGCAAAACAACATGGATTTTCAAGCTTCTGAGGTTGCCGAGGTGGCTGACCCAACCTTCATGGACAGTGGAGAAGGGGAATTCCAGCATGTGCAGCCTACGAAGATGGCGTGAAGGCGGAGACCAGGATGTTAGGACATCAACAGTTTCGAGGTATCCACACATACGGATGGATCTGAACTTCTTTTCGGGAGGAAAACGGATGATTAGGGACTGGAGGCACTCGAGCTTGCATAGGGAGGGAGCGAGATCATCGCAAGCTTCTTCCGGGATGCCTTTATGTAGCATTAGCTTCAGCTCCCTCAGTTCATCGAGTCCTCTAATGTTCTTCACATCTTTGAGATCTATGCTGAGCTCACCCAAAGTGCGGAGGTCATGCATCCTGCTCATCTCACCAACCGGCTTCATGGTGTGAGGGACGATCAGATGCCACAACGTGGAAGGTAACTGCTCCCGGACCAGATCCACAGGCCCAATATGGCCAACGCTAGGCGTAGGTCGGCCTAGATTGGCCAAATCTAGGTCCCCACCCCCACCGTCGGATCTTGATCGTACGTCCTAAAATTAGCACAGTATACATTTGCAATTTAGCACCTCATGTTTTTGCAAATCAACCCGCACTACACAGCTGATCCACTCAAACGAAGGGGTATATCGCGTTGCCCCCAAACTTGCCGATATTTACAGCAAAAATGCCACTGCGGTGTGTATTGCAACAAAAATTATTGTCTCGTGTACAATTTTTTTTAGTATTGCAACAAATCATCGTAACATTTTAAAAACTAGTAATGCTATAAAAAAGTGTTTAAACAACATTTTTTTGCTGCAGATAGCTTTGCAACAAATATCGTCAGCAATTTCAACAAAAATCACAACATATTACAACAAAAACCATGTGTTTGTAGCAATAAAAAAAGTGGGCAATTATTGTTGAAGATCCATTTGCAACAAAAACCACCAAGTATTTCAACAAATCTCACAAACTATTACAACAAAACACCATGTATTTGTAGCAATTAAAAAGTGCGTAAACAACAAATGTTTTGCCACATATTCATTTGTAACAAAAATCACAACCTATTTCAACAAAAAATAAAAACTATTACAACAAAAAAACTTTGAATTTTTTGGGTGTGCCTTCACAACAATCTCACACACTTTTTGTTACAAATTTAACGCAGTATGAAAATATAAAAAATTCTCAAAAAAAACTTAACAGATGAGCCTAGCTAGCTAACTGGGTTTTTTGGACTCTTTCGCATAGCACAAATGGGCCAGAACTAGCTAATGGGCCGAAAAAGTGTGAGCGACGCAGGTGATTTGCTAGCGATGACGCGCGCGGACAGGAGCGACCTACATTTGCGTGTTGTAGGTCGCCCTAATCAAAGCGTTTTCCAACCAATATTGTGTTTTCTTTCGCGGGCAAAACCCATATCACCCATCGGGACTATCTCCAGTGTCTTCAAATTTCTTAAATTTCAGAGTTGTTTCGGCAGATCCTTGCAGCCAACGCCTGCGATCCTCAGATATCTCAGCTGGGTATAGCTGCATATGGAAGACAGCTCAAACTGCTCATTTGTGGAACCACATATAGTATCAAGGTGTAGAACTCGAAGGAGTTGGAACCTCGACAGAGAAGGTATACATTGCTTCCAAGGTTGAGTACAGGGTGTGGAACCCCTTCAGATCTAAGCTGGCTGCCACTGTGCTTGGTGGTGTTGACAACATCTGGATTGTAAGTTCGTTGAGATTGTGCCTCAAACTTGCCTTAGACCTTGCTGTTCAAGGTTGTGTAGATTAGCTACAATGATATCCTTTGTAGTTGACCTTGCATTTGTTATTTCAGGCTCCTGGTATGCGTGTGCTGTATCTTGGTGCCGCCTCAGGAACAACAATGTCTCATGTGTCTGATATTGTTGGACCGGTGAGATCTTGATTGTAGCTACTTACTATTGGTGAATGATATCCATTTGTGTGAACAATCTTAACAACTGAAGTCTTCTGATCACTTGCAGACTGGGATGGTGTATGCTGTGGAGTTCCCGCACCGGTGTGGCAGGGATCTTGTCAACATGGCCAAGAAGAGGCCCAGTGTGGTCCCCATCATTGAGGATGCTAGGCACCCTGCTAAGTACCGGATGCTGGTTGGCATGGTTGATGTTATCTTCTCAGTGTTCTCGCAGTGCATGGTGAATCTGAGAAGATAACATCAACCATGCCAGCCAGCATCCGGTACTTAGCAGGGTGCCTAGCATCCTCAATGATGGGGACCACATTGGGCCTCTTCTTGGCTATGTTGACAAGATCCCTGCCACACCGGTGCGAGAACTCCACAGCATACACCATCCCAGTCTGCAAGTGATCAGAAGACTTCAGTTGTTAAGATAGTTCACACAAATGGATATCATTCACCAATAGTAAGTAGCTACGATCAAGATCTCACCGGTCCAACAATATCAGACACATGAGACACTGTTGTTCCTGAGGCGGCACCAAGATACAGCACACGCATACCAGGAGCCTGAAATAACAAATGCAAGGTCAACTACAAAGGATATCATTGTAGCTAATCTACACAACCTTGAACAACAAGGTCTGAGGCAAGTTTGAGGCACAATCTCAACGAACTTACAATCCAGATGTTGTCAACACCACCAAGCACAGCGGTAGCCAGCTTAGATCTGAAGGGGTTCCACACCCTGTACTCAACCTTGGAGTACCCAGAAGCTAAATGATCTGGCCTGGGTGAGAACCAAGCTTCCAAGCAAGTCCTTGCTGTCTTCTGATTTTCTGACTTGGAGGGACAACCGGTGAGCCTGCAAACGTCCTTTCACGCACGGTGGATCATGGGATCCCTTAATTACACTGACGAAATTTTCTTCTGTGCACTTCAGTATGATAAAGTCAAGCATTACATCATGCATCTGTCAAGACAACACGTGCCCGCAATCATCGAACTCGACTATTTGGATGATGTTCTTATTGATCAGCTCATTGAAGAAATCTTCTGCGATCTACTCTGGACTACACCCCTGCCTTTCAGTAACGAAGCCCTCAGCCATCCATCTCTGCTTCAAACCATCCTTCATTATTTTGGAATCCTCTGGAAATATACCAAGATATAGCATGCATGTCCTAAGGTCCAGAGATAAATCAATGTACCCTAGATTAAGTACATGTCTCATCCGTTGTAAAGCAGGGTTCTGTGCAAACTGGAAACCAAGATAACTGTGTATCTTCTCCCAAAATTCTTCTGAGTTCACCTCTTTATAACAAGCCAATATGCTGGCTACACTGAGTATGACTAGTGGAACCCCTTCACATTTCTTCAAAATTTCATCAAAAACATTCTTTAGTTTCCTAGGACAATACTCTTTTGAGGGAAAAAATCCTTTTATGGAATAATCTCCTTGACTCGGGATCATTAAGAGGTTTGATCTTGTAGACATGGCAATCGAAATCAACACAACATGCTTGAGCTACAACTTCGATACGTGTCGTTGTTATAACTCTACTAGCAAGATTATTATCCACAAAGGAACATTTAATAGTGTCCCATGCTTGAGTTGTCCACAAATCATCAATGACGATAAGGTACCTGTATAGTGAAGTAAAATACAAGCTGTCATACTCAAGAACACTACAGGATCCTGACTGTTTGAAACTAGTGACAAATTTGAGCCCAAAAAAAACACTATATACATGGTAGGACTATTTAGAACCCCCCGCAATGAGATTCCTAAATAGCTATTTAGGAACCCCCAGCCTCGAACAGAAGAAACCGACCAAAAAAGCCTACTCCTAATAGACCACGGCGAGGACGAAAAGACTGTTGGTAAGACGGAACCGCTCGCTTGAACATCCACATGGAGGCGGCGGTTCCGACCTCCGGCCAAGCCTCTCGCTGGCGTTTCCACCGCTCCCCTTCCCCCGATTGCCGTTTGGCGTCACGAGAGGGAGGGGACCCTAGTTCTCTTTTATGCGTGCTTAGTCCTAGGTCTTTTAGGTTTTTGAGTCTCCTCTGTCGACGTCATGGTGGGACGGATGGTGATGGTGCTAGTAGAAATAATGGTCTCCCAGCCCATGCTCCTGCTCGTCGGAGGTGGTGCTGACGCCGACGAGAGGCTTGTGGAGTCCAAACTATTGAGTGCAGCGGTGTTGAGTGCTACGGATCTGCGAAACACGCTGGAGGATCCAGATCGGGCGCTGAAGAGGCCCAGAGGGCTCCTCCGGCCGATGTTCTTTATCGGGTTAGATCCAGCCTTACGAGGCTGGTGGCTATCGCGGCTCATTAACGCCTCGTGGCAAGGGGTTTCTTCAGCGTCAAGATGTGGACCAACTGCAGGTTTTCTTCTTCTCGGCGACGGCGAAGGACATGGATGCTTGGTAGTTGCGGCGATGGTGGTATGCAGCAGTATAATCGCTTGTATTTTCCTAGTTTTCTGTTACTTGTATTCATCTCAACTATGTATCCGTACTATTATCAATACAAGTAATGTATGCCTACGGGCGTGCAACGTAAAAAAGCCTACTCCTCTCAAACTAACCGACAAACCCTCCACCTCCCACACAAAAAAACCACATCCTACTCCTACCTACCTCTAGAGCTGGCCATATGGGCCGTGCTTCGTGGCCGACGCACGGGAACATATTTTCGGCCAAGCACGGCACATGGATAAAAGGGTCAAGCCGGCCTTGTCATGGATTAAGGCCAATGGCCAAAAGAGGCCTTAAAACTGGCCCACACAACCCTTTTATATTATTTTCTATATTGCTTTTGTTTTTAGTTTTTTCTTATTTTTTACATCTACAATATTTTTATAAAAATGGCCCAGAAGGCCCAAAAGCACACGGGTGCAGTTGTATCGTGAAGGGAGGATCGCACTTTCCATCCTTCGGGCTGGCACAACATAACCCATTTATAAAAGGGCCGCCGAGGGCCATGCCGGGCCAGGCCCTTTTACTTGCGTGTGGGCCGTGCCGGGCCAGGCTAGGTAGTGCTTTGCATCATTTCATTGCTGAAGGAGAGCTTAACACAACCAACCGAGCAGAAAGGCAAAAAGGAAAGACAAAACTCTCCAAAGATGTACTCTCCCTGCATGATATATTTTGTAAGTGTTTATGTATGTAATGGTTGGATGTATATTAACTATCTTCATATAATTAATTTTATCATGTATGCCAAAGTCATGTGGTTCAATAAATTAGTCTACAAAAAGGTATTCAGCTTTGCTGAATTAAAAATGGTGACTGTTTTTTTTTTTGCAGTTCTAATTATTTGTGACAATTTAGTTATTGGTATTTTTCTGTATATTAAAAAAATTATGTATAGTTCTAGATTTAAATTTTGTATTGTACTATTTGACACTTCAAATAGCTTTTTTTGTTGCAATACTTGGGGTTAGAAATGTGCAATTTGGTATCTGCATATTTGGATTGCACATAATTCTTTTGCGTAATTTTAGTTTGAGGAACGTGCAATTGGGTAGTTATTTGTTTTGCGGTCTGAATTTGCACACAATTGTTTTTGTGCAAGCTAGAATTTAGGCATGCCATTGGCTAGTCTGATCCTTATTAAGGGTGTAATTGCACATGATTGCTTTGTGCAAGAAATACGTATTAGATAGTTTAGTTTAGAGACTCCGGTTTTGTTCTCTTGTTGTGCGCCTCTTCGGTGGCTGCATCGGATTTGGAGAAGTTTTTTTCAGGGAAGAAGATATATGCAGTTTGGGGAAATTTGGGAAAGAGGATGCGTACGAGAAGAACAGATCAGTGTGTTAGATGATTAACAGAGGCATCTGCTGAGTTTGCATTATTCATCTGACATGCCTAATGCAAACTTCCTTATGGATTTAAGATGCCTAATGCAAACTCAGCATCCTCTTTCCCAAATTTCCCCAAACTTCCAAAATTTTCACATACGGATGTATCTAGACACGTATTAGTGCGTGGATTCACTATTTCAATCCGTATGTGGTACATATAAAAATATCTAGAATATCTTATATTTTGATACGGAGGGACTATATTTATAAGTAACTAGGAAAACAATCAACTGATGTCAAGTCCAGTTTGCCTTTTGTACTCAGACTAAATTGGAAATAAAATAGTCCATCCATTACAAAATATAAGGCACGCTATTTTTGTGCTGGTCTTTGAAGCTCGGCTTTGAATAATAATAGATACTAAATTATATGGATCTAAGATGTATAAATGATACCATTGGATCCGTCTTATAAAATTCTTACATTTCATATATCATTATACTCAATTTGTGGACATATTATAAGAACGAATTATGGTTAAAATTGTATGTCGTTGACCAGCGAAATTTAAGTGCACCTTATATTTTGGGACTTAGGGAGTATATGGTTTGTTTTTATCTTTCCTTGATCTACAACATCCATATACTGCTGTTTTTAATTTGGATCCGAGCTTGTATCTTTGTTTGGGCCAGGTATGAACAATTAATATCAAATTAAAGAGTGTGAATTGCAGTGTTGCATCTTAAAGTCATCAAAATGGTAATGAAAGCGAAAAAAAGATGCAGACTCAAATAAGTTATATATATATAAAGAGTACTTCTAGCTAGAGTTTGAAGCTCGATAGCTGAACCAGTTGTGTGAGCATACCTTTTATCACTGAGGTGTTCCCTCAGTTCGTCGATGAGTTGACGCTCGTTACTCAGGGGTAAAGGCATGTAACAACAAGTTTGTGAGAGTATATCCGTCAAGATCTGAATCAAACTTGGATTTTGAGATACCGACACGAAAGCCGTGCATAGAAATTGGTCTTTTATCTTGTCTCGGACTTGGGTTGCGAGAGTTGTCTTCCCCATGCCTCCAAATCCAACAACAGCCACAACTTTGAGCTTCCCCGTCCTGCTGCCATGTTGCTCTTGTCTCAACAGCTCGATGAGCTTGTTCTTGGGGCCATCGATGCCCACAAGGCTGCTAGCCCCTTTGTAGAGTGCATAGAGACGAGGGTCAACGGCCACGGGGCTCCGAGAAGAAGCACCAGCTCGCTGCTCACCGAGCTTATATCGGTCATGGCGATTTCTTGATTCCACCGCCCGAGACTTGAGTGCTTTGATTCGGTCGGCGATCTTGTGCGACGCCATGAGCGTCAGAAGCTTGTTGGGGGCCCATGCCCAGGCGCCAGCGCGATGATCAAGGTCATCGGTGAAGGCGTCGACGCAGTCCTCCATGTCGTAGGACAGATCGCGCACCTCGTCCCGCCACGCCCTGTCCTGCGCAGTGAGCTCGCCATCCTTCTGGGCCAGCTCCACAAGCAGAGCGTTCATGCTTGTCATCTCGGCACGCAGGGAGGCGATCTCCTCCTTGACGCCTTTGGAGAGCTTGTAGTTCATCTCCAGCAGGGCGCCGAGCTTGGGCAGGAGCGTCCGCATCGCTCCTGTCACAGCGCTCGCCACCACGGCCTCCATCGGCAGCAGCAGGATCGATCGTACGTCGACTCTGCCGGGACCAGCAGCTTATCAGTGCAATACAAGAAAAACACTCTGCGTGTATGATGTTTCAGGAAGATGGGTAAGTGGCTAGTGAAGAGGCCATTGCAATGAATATATACAACTCCTCCACCGAGAAAAGATTCTTCTGCGTAGCCTTCGATGTGTGGCTCTACCGACCACGTCCACGAGCAATGGGTCAGAAACTTCGCGTGTGGGACGCTCCGTACAGCCCGAGCATGGGCACACCATGCACGCGGGCCATAGTTGGCGATAGTGAAACATTGCAATAAGGGAGATGTGTACTCTGACCGAAGAATTAAAAACGGTATCGCTCCTCGCGTCGCCTCCTCCAGCGACCGGGGGGCGACCCTCACCTCGCGCCGCCGCCGCCTCCCCTACCTCCCCCTCCCCTCGTCGCCCCCCGAGGCCGCCGGTGGACAAAGGCCGCGCGGCGCCGGTGAAGGGGGCGGCGGGGATTTGCTCCTTCTCGGCTCCTCATGGCGATATGGAGGAAGATCGCCAGCGAAGCCCGCCGCCGCCACCCATCCTTGCCTCCCCGTGCGCCGCCTCCTGCCCTCGCCCCCCACCCCCCCCCCCCTCCCGTCCGCGGCCGTGCCGCCGGTGCGGTGCAGCCCTCCCGTGCCTCCCTGCCGCATCTGTGGCGGCGGCGCGCCTCCAGGGCCCATCTGGGCCCAGATGGGCTTGGCGGACCGCCGCTCCCTGCCTCGGTGCTTGTTCCGGGAGGCTCCCCCGTCCGCGGCCATGGCGCTGCGCGGTGCAGAGCTTCCGTGCCTCCCGGCGCGGCTGTCGCGGCGGCGCGCCTTCAGCGCCCGTCTGGGCCCAGATGGGCTTGGCAAGCCGCCGCGTCTCTGCCTCGGAGCTGGTCCCGGGAGGCTCTGCTGCTCCCGCCGGCTCCTCAGAGCTCTGTGTCCCGGTGGTCCGACCGTCGATCCCGGCCCCGGGGGCGTCGCCGGTTTTGACGGCGCTCGACCGTGCCTTCCGGTGGTTGCAAGGGTCCTCTATACTCGGCCATCCTCCTGCAGCGGGGCGCCGCTGGGGAGGACATGTGCCATGGCTTCGCAGATGGCGGCCATGGCGGTGACGTGCCCCCTACGTGGGGGGCCGTCGTAGCTGGGTGTCGAGCCCCCTGTCTTGCCATCAGTGTCATGCTGGTGTGCTCCATGGTTCTGCAGATGGCGGCCTTGGATGCGGTATTCTCTCCGATGCGAGGTGAGCCGTGGCAGTGGCGGTGGTAGCTTCTCCTTGTCGGTTGCTAGTCCCTCGCGTCGGATCCTTGTCGGAGTCCTGTGGCGTGACTGGCGTGGGCAGTCTCTGTGCGTGCTCTAGGCTAGCCCACCCTTCGGGTAATCGAATCCAGATGGGGTTGGGGTTGCACTCGGTGGTGCTATGCCCTGCGACTACGGCGGCGACCCCCACGTGCGGAGAGGGTGTCTCCGATGCCCTTCAAATTCAGCCGGCGACACACAGGCGTCGTGGCGTCGTCTTGCCGCGTGCGACCCTTCGGCCATGCCCCCGACACAGGTGGTGTCGGCGCGCTGTGTGGCCTCGGATGTGCGTTGGATTTTGACTTCGTCGATGGTGCAGTGTCGTGGATGGGTATCCGCTGTCTTGTCCTGTGGATCCTCCTTTATGATCGCTGTGCTTGGGTCGTGATGAGCTTCTCATCAATCAACTGTCTCCGAGTTTCTCTCTCGGAGTGCCCCTTTCTTGTGTGTTGTTGGTGTGTGTTCTTCTCTTTATTTCTCCTCTCATGTATCCCCCTGTAAACTCTAGTTCATTTGAACCCATCTTGTAGAGGCTGCAAGGCCTCATAGGCAACATTTTTGAGTAATGAAGTTCAGGCTGGCTCTAAGAGCCCGCCGTAGTCATAGTAAAAAAAAAGAAACATTGCAATAAGAGCAGGCCTACCGTACGTCATTTTAATGGATTCAGTTGGTAGTTAGCACGAAATGAATTCTGCTAGGTCGTTGGTTGATGTCTTGAGTGTACTCCCTCCGCCGGTCTCGTCCGTCCACACTTAGGCCATCTCCAGCCGTGCCCCCCCAGGAGCCTCCCCAGGCCATTTTTTAGCCAAAATACGCCGAATAGCGCCGAAATTCCACCAGCCAGCCCCCCAAGACATGAAAATACGCCGTTTCGCGCCGTTTTAGCGCCGGCGCACCTAGGCCGAACCCAGCAGGCTGGGTTCGGCCTGGGGGTCTTTTTGCATGCGAAGGCCCACGGTCAGCCTCTCAACTCCCTCTCTCTCTCCTTCTTTTTCCCTAATCCCACCACGTGCACTGTGCAGCGCTCTCTCTCCCCACCTTGCTCGCCCCTCGCCGCCATTCTCCCCGTCGCCACCGTGCCCTCTCGCCGCCGCCTCTCCGCCCAGCTCCACCTCCGGGTGAACCGCGCTTTTTTTCTGCGTCTTCTCGAACTCGCCGCGCTCTTCCTCGCGCCGGCGTCGCCGCCTTGCTCGCGGCCGTGGCGGAGCAGCACGCGCCTCGTCGCCGCCTTGCTCGCAGCTCGCGGCTCTCGCTGCGCCACCTGGCCCTCGCGCCTTGCTCGCGGCCGGCCGTGCGTGCGAGCTCGTGGCCGTCCCGCGCCCCAGGCCTCCTCCAGCTCGACCCCGTCCTCTTCTTCCTCCAGCCCGGCCGCGGTCAGCTCGCTGGGCCAGCTCTGGAGCTCGACCTGGCGCGGAACAGCCTCGACGGCGCGTTCCCGGAGGTGGGGAAGGTCCCGGCCGCGGTCAGCTCGCTGGGCCAGCTCCGGTACCTCGACGCGTCCCGGAATCGGCTGCAGGGGTGGATCCCGTCCTCCGTCTTCTCCCTCCCCGCGTTGCGGCACATCTCCGGTAGCTCTACCTGGCGCGGAACAGCCTCGACCAGCTCTCCGGCCAGCTCCCGGCGACCACGGTGATCCGGGACGGGGAGCAGCGGGGCGAGAAGGGCGTGCTGGCCATGTCGAAAGCGGGCGGCATCGGCATGCTCTGCGTGGCCGCGTCATCTTCTGGTACGCCCGCGCGTGTTGTGCTGCAGCTTCAATCTGAAGCAAGCACACATGTAGGTGAATCGAATTGCGGACGACCCAGCTAGCTAGCTCCGCTTGATCCGTCCACGACCGTGCCCATGGGCGCCGTTGCTCGCCGCCGCGCCTATGCTCCACCCGGGCGTCCTGCCCCTGCGCGAGGACGTGGAGGCCATGGCCGTGGACGCGAGGACGCGGGATGCGCGAGGTCGCGAGGACGCTGCAGTGGCCTCGCCGCTGCTGGTCCTCCCTCGCCGCGCACGTCCTCGCCGCGTCCGGCTCGCCCAGCACGTCGGCGTCGCGTCCCGGCTATCCTCCCCTCCGCCATGGGCGCGACCAGCAGGGGCTGGGGGCGGAGCTCGCAGGGCTGGGAGCGGGGCGGAGCTCGCGGCCAGGAGCGCGTCGGACGACGGCCACGGCGCGGCCAGGAGCTCTGCAAGCGCTCGTTTTTTTCTTTCGCTGTCATCTCGTCTTTCCAGCTTGGGGCGGGGTTGCGGCTGGAAAAATGCCCACCCCAGGTTTCGATTTTGCGCCGTTTGCCGCCGCGGCGCTAAATTTAGCGCCATTTTTGCGTCCTGGGGGGCTAGACGGCTGGAGATGCCCTTAGGTCTAGTTTTTTAACAGATTGGAGGAAATTATTTCGGATCCCGGAAAATCTCTCACTAATCTGTTTACTTCTAGTGTATTTTAGAAGATTGGAGGTCATTGCAATGAATATATACAACTCCTCCACCGAGAAAAGATTCTTCCGCGTAGCCTTTGATGTGTGGCTCGCTCTAGTGAAGGAGCCATAGTGGACGATAGTGAAACATTGCAATAAGAACAGGCCTACCGTACGGATTACGTGTTCGTTCGGTTGGTAGTTAACACGAAATGAATTCTGCTGGGTCGTTGGTTGGTGCCTTGAGTTTACTCCCTTGGCCAGTCTTGTCCGTTCACATTTAGGTCTTGTTTTTTAAGAGATTGGAGGAGATTATCTTGAATTTCGGAAAATCTTCCACTAGCCTGTTTATTTCTAATGTATTTTAGGAGATTAGAGAGGATAATCCCTGGATATTCCCCACCAATCATCTCGTTTTTGCCTAAAACAAAAAGTTCATGCTATGCTAGTGTATTATAAGGGAAAAGTATTTGTGAGAATTGAGTGTTCACCAAATCCCCTCCCATCCTCACTCATTCCATCCCCACTTATCCCATCCCCTAGAAAAATCCTTGGAGTAAACAAGACCCTATGTGATGTTTTTATTTCACGTGCACGTACTTTGACTATGGATTTGATCAACTAATGTTTATTACGTTCTATACAAATTGTATCGTTGTATTCGTATCCGAACAAATTTTTAATGGTATAATTTTTATGACAGTATTATTGGTCAAATTTATGAACAGTTAATCTAATCTAACAAGGGGATGTGCCCCACGAGTTATTTCTGTCCGGCGTTTGAAGATTCGTGCGGAACGGGAATCAAACGGCAACACGCCCACGCTACCCTCCTCCTTCCATAACGGGCGCGACCGCGGCAAAATTTCAGACGTACCCGGTAAACCGCCCTCCTCCTCCTCGAGCATTCCCCACTTCTCGCGAGAGCGGTTCTTCCTCCGGCGAAACGAGCGCGATTTCCCTTTCGCCGCTAGGGCTCTGGTTGCTGCCGGTGCTGGCCGCGATAACGGCGAGCAGGGGACGTGTCGCGGTGAGTTCCTCTCTCATCTCCCGTGTTTCTGGCCCCAAATATTCTGCATCAATTTTGTTCGCCTGAGAGATTTTGGGGTACGATGCCCAGCAATTCTGTGGCGGTGGTCCACCGCAGCATGTTGTTGGTGATCGTGCGGGCTTCCGCGGCGAGCGAGTAATTTGGTGTTGGGTGCGGCGAATTGGGGAGTGGATTTTTGTGTTTTTCTCCATGAATGGTGAGCAAGTAGCATGTGTGCGGCGTCCATGGAGTTCGTTTTGTTAGGTTGATCTCCTCCCGTGTGACCCAACGGTCACACCGGACCCTTGACCACGCCCTGATCGGGGGCATCCAACCATACACTAGTTGGTGGGCCCCTGTGGCCTGCGCTATAAAGACAGGTGGGGGGCCGGAGGCACAGGTTACGAGGTTAGTCGTGCTCCACTGCCCCACCGATGCACCCATCCGATCTAGGGTTTTGCGCAGTGCCCACGGGAAGCTCCACTACCGCCGCCACCTACACTCTGCAATCACCGCCGCCGTCCACCATGGACGGCATCACGAGTGCCCCAAACCACGGAGGAGGTACACGTTTTCCCCTCCTCCTATCCTTCTACCGAAATTGAAGATTCCAGGATTCTAACAATGGTATCAGAGCACATCTAGATCCTAGATTTTTTTCGGTAGCAAAGTTTTTTGAAAAGAAAAAGGTCACCGGGATGCCCTCGGGCTCGCCGGAAAAGCAGCGCCGCCGATCTGGCCGCGCCTGTTCCTCTCGACTCAGATGCACACCGCAAGGGGCATCTGAACGAAGAACACCACCCCCTCGGGGGCAAAGAAACAGAATAAAGAAACCCTAACCCTAGATGCAAAAGGGGAAACAGAATTCTCACCGGTACATCGCCGGAAAAGGGCACCGCCGCCTGCGCCACTTGACGGTGATGCGTTCACCCTCGGGTGAACGCACGCGCCGGCAAGGGGGCAGGGGAGGCGCCGTCGTCTTCTTCCTTTTTGACCTTCGGGCTTCTATAGTTTGGGGAAGAAAAAGAAAGAGAAAAAGAAAAGGGCGCCGCGGTGGGGCTTGCGGCCGTCGCCGGCCGCCGGCCACCAGCGTGCCATTGCCGCCGTGGAGGTTTTTGTCCCACGGGCGACCATGGCGCACGGCGCGGCGCAACGCGGCGTGGCCGCCAGATGGAAAGGGGGAGGCGCGGGGCGCGGGACGCAGCCCGGCGTGGCGCACGGCGCGAGGCGCAGCTCGGCGCGGTCGCTGCGGCGGCATGCGCGATTTTCCCGCCGCCGGCGCGCGTGCGGGAGGGAGAGCGAGCACGGGGAGAGGAAAAGAGGTTTTGCAGCTAGGGTTAGGGTCGGCCGACCCGTTTTGTTTGAGCGTGGAGTGCGGACGGCCGTCGGATCGATCGGACGGCCAGGATCGCCCTGCCCGCAAACCCTAGCCAGCAGAGTGGGCCTTCGGCCGAAAGAGAGCAGGCCGCAGGCCGTGGGCAGTTTTTCTGCGTCGCCGCGAGCGACGGATAGGAAACGGCCGTGGGCCATCATGCGCAACGCGCGCGCGGCAGATAGCTATCGGGCCGTGGGCCGTCTGTTTTTTCGCACAGAATAGTTTTTTTTTGCTTATTTTTTACAGAAGCATGTCTTTGTCCAGGTTTTGGGCAAATTTCATACAGTTTTTTCCTATTCAATTTTATCCAACGAAAATTTTGTTTAGGAAACAGAAGAAAGAAAAGGAAATACTTGTTAAAAGTATAAAAGTTTATGAATTTTATTCATATTTTTCCGCTGCAAATAGTTAAAAGTAATTGCGTAAAAAGCAATAAAGTGATATTAATGATGATTATGATTCTGTTATTAAATGACCAACGTTGTTAATAACATGATCATGATTTGTTTATTATGTGTTAAAAGGTGCATTTATTTCTTTTATTGCCCAACGGTAATATAGTTTTAATTGCACAAACAGTGACAGAAATAGTTGTGAAAAGTATAAAGTTCATGAATTTTATTCATGTTTTTCCGCTGCAAATAAATAAAAGTGCTCTTAAAGTGTAAATAGAAATAAAGAAAGAATTAAATTACAAGAGCATGTTAAAGAAATTATTGAAACAATTATGATTCTGTTATTTTATGACCAACGTTGTTAATAACATAATCATGTTTTGTTAAATGTTGAACAGTGCAATGTTTGTGAAATACAGAGAATACATTACAGTTTCTGCTGTAAAGTAAAAGGACTCTCCTCTAATTAAATTGGAACCAACGGGAAAATTTAATTAGAGAGGAGGAAAAAGAGAAATACTTGTTTAACAGATTAATTATGGTATTGTTATTTTCTGACCAACGTTGATGATAGCAGTACTATAATTATATGAGTTCTATAGTCAAAGGGCTAGATCTCTGATAATTTTGCATGAAAGTGATCAATTTTCAGAGAAAAGATAAAAGATCAAGAAATGCTCTTGAACTATAGAAATATGTATATTTCATGTTTCCGCTGAAATAGAGTTGATGATAATGTCATTTTCCAAACAGAGTTCTTTATTGCAATAGAAATATTATCATCATATTGTTTATGAGTTTTATGCATTGATTCTATTTCTGCCCAACGGTGATGTAGAATTAGTGTAGAAAGATGATGTTTCATTCTAATTCTGCCCAACGGTGATTTAGAATATAGAAGAAAGTTTTAAAGATTTAAGGTGCATATCTTTAACCAGACCAACGAAGGGTTATTTTTATGCTCATTATTGTTTATTATTATTGAATATTTTCTCAGACAAAGATTCTCATGTTTTCATTCGTGAAAGCAAAAGAATGGGTACTTGTGACCCGAAAGATGACCAAGAAAGGTCATAAAGTGAGAGAGTATGTTCTCTCTAAAGAATGACTGCAAAAGAAAAAGAATTCTTGGATGTTAATCCAAGAATACAAATAGATCATCGAGAGTCTTGTTTGACAAATGTCTTTCATGTACTCTCCATGCAGAAAACAAATAAATCATTCAGAGTTTTGTTTAACGAATTTCTTTCATGTACTCTATGTGAAGAAATTTTTTAAACGAGCAACATGAATGCTTAATTTGACTAACGTTGGATTAAGCATGTGTATAAAAGAGTATTCAGATTTATTTCTGAATTTGATGATTGAATATGCAGTCTAAAGAGCCAATTGTGGCATCTGTGTCTCTTAATTACCCGCATGACGGGAAAAGACGATAATAATACCCACGTGGTGGGAAAAGTCTGGGAAAATACCCGCATGGCGGGAGAAAATTTTGACAAAGGACTTATCCTGTATGACAGGAGAAGATGTGATGACTCATGTGTTTTTATATCGACCGCACACTTTATGTGTCATAGTTACAAAGCACTTAATGAGTCAAAAGAGAATAAAGTTACAAATGAACCTAAAGATAAGAATGTTATGCAAGTGTGACTTGCAGTACCATTGAGAAAGAACTCTTGTGAGTTTTGAAAAGGAATAAGGAAAAAGTACTCCCATACATTAAAAGACAACTTCATTTTGAATGAAGCAGATAAAAGATAACTTCATTTTGAATAAAGCAGATAATCAAAGTTTCGAAATTGTGGCAAAAGGTTCTTGCCACATTTCGAGGGGGAGATAGAGAATGTTACAGAATAAACTCCTCTAAGTGATCTATGATGAATTGTGATCGTCTGGGGAGTACGACGGTCATAATAATGATACCCCTAAAGTAAAGAGATAGATTTATTCTGGATCTTTTACAGCTCCGAAAGGAGACTAAGGACGGTACTCAAAGTGCCATAAAGAAGACAGATTAACAGGTTAACAGAATAAACCCAAATAAAAAGGATTAAGGATACACCATTTTGGAGAAAATGGAGTAATCTGGGGGAGCATGGTATGAACATACCTAAGGCTCGAATAGATTTTATCTGGGGGAGCTTGTTGCTTTATAATAGAGATGAACAAGTAAACATGGATCTTGTGATTTAGGTCCTTGTAAGAGCTATTGCCTTTTGGCGATAGAAGACTACAGAATTAATTGCCTCTAGGCAATGACAGAGCAACAACATCCCCATATGAGAAAAACAGATGACTATAAAGTCTATATCAGAGAAATTTAAATGAAGGTTGATCCCACCTCATTTACAGAAATTATAAGAAGCGCTCAATCAATTTTGACAAGTGTCTACTTGTCTTAATGATTAGAGACTATGTGAATCCCGACGATGTTTGGGACTCATAAGTAATTTCCAATGGAGCCAAAACAGTAGGCTATAAAGGGTCTACAACACCAATGTGACTCCAAAGGAAATATGTAAAAAGCGATTTTAAATCGAAAGATTTGCGCTAAGAGAATAAACAGATTATAATGAGTGCTAATGGCACATAATGATCTGAGTTACATCAGATGAAAGTAAAGAACACAAGGGATCTTATGGACTAGAGCAAGTCTCTAGAATCAAAAGTTATTTTGGGTTAAAGAAAATGAGAGGACAATCGCATTTGTGCAAACTTATAGAATGGGAAATTCATTTCCTAATCCGTGTATGTGGATGATATCCTACTTGCTAGTGGTGATGTCAATCTACTACCGGCAGAGAAAAGAAGTTCTTGTCCTCAAAAGAGTATTCTCGGTAGAGTGTCTCTCGTTATAAGTATCGAGATTTACTGAGAAAAGAAGAAAAGGGGTATTAGAAATATCACATGGACATGCTGAGAAGAAGTCTCTATAGCATGCATGTCGAGAAAACCTACGCCTGTTCTTATTGACAAGGGTAATGGAATTGGGAACTTTAGTGTTCCAAGAGATAACATAGAACGGATCAAATGGATATGGTACCATGTGCTTCCGCTGTTGGTTGCTCAATATTACCCTGACAATTCATGTATCCGGGTTGTTTTGGCAATGTCCAATCCAGATATAGATCACTGGAATGGAATCAAAGATATTGGCCTCATGCTAAAAGAAACAAGTGCTCTCAAAAGGTTGTGAGTACAAAGATAGATCTATAAGAGTGCTCTCAAAAGGTTGTGAGTACTCTGAAAGAATTTGTGAAATGTATAGCGAAATCCACAATTGTCGCTAAATTTTCACATTTGGAGTTTTTGTGTGGAAAATCTCCAAAGAATTAAAGTTTTGACATCAATGTGATGTAAAGATATGTTATAGCATCATATGAGGCTGAGGGATAGGCAAAATGGTTAAGAAACCTGTACCCGGAATTGATAATGGTTGACAACAGCAATAACCATTAAGTAATTCACTCCTAAGACAACGAGTCAAGTGTGGTGCCAAACACATTGACACAGAGTTATACGTTGTAAAGGAGAGTCCGGAATTATGTTGAAATGCTTGGAGCATAAGAGAAATAGATAAAAGAAACACACAAGTGTTTGCAGATCTGCTAATTAAAGGCTTACCGCCCAGTGTGTTTTGGAGAACACATAGTCGACATGGGTTTATGGTATAGTCTATATTATTTCTGGACAATAAAGAGGCCCAAAAGTAACAGGATTTGTTTCAAAACAGAGACGTATATTGTAGCTGTCTGATTCTATCGGCAATTGAGCTGTGACGATGAAACATGCTCTATGTACTGATCTGTGATGAAACGAGTAAAGCGAAAAGTATATAGTTAAAAGTAAAAGTTGAGATCAAGGGGGAGAATGTTAGGTTGATCTCCTCCCGTGTGACCCAACGGTCACACCGGACCCTTGACCACGCCCTGATCGGGGGCATCCAACCATACACTGGTTGGTGGGCCCCTGTGGCCTGCGCTATAAAGACAGGTGGGGGGCCGGAGGCACAGGTTACGAGGTTAGTCGTGCTCCACTGCCCCACCGATTCACCCATCCGATCTAGGGTTTTACGCAGTGCCCACGGGAAGCTCCACTACCGCCGCCACCTACACTCTGCAATCACCGCCGCCGTCCACCATGGACGGCATCACGAGTGCCCCAAACCACGGAGGAGGTACACGTTTTCCCCTCCTCCTATCCTTCTACCGAAATTGAAGATTCCAGGATTCTAACACGTTTGTTTTGTCTCAGACGCGTGGCAAGCGCCGATCTGATGTGTGGCAAGCGCGGTGTGCGCCGATCTGATGCGCGGCGAGCGCGACGACTGTCGATTTGATGTGCGTTGAGCGAGCGAGAGTTTTGGCCTGCCGCATGGTGAGCTTGGTATCTTACTTTGCGGGATTGATCTCGGCAAGGGTGGGTTGCCGATGGTAAGGGTGAGCGTGGTGAGCGGGTGAGAGTTTTTGGCCTGCCGCATGGTGAGCTTGGTGTCTTACTCTGCTGGATTTACCTAGGCAAGGGTGGGGTGCTGATGGCCATGAGCGACTGTATTGCATGCGAGGTGTTGATGTCGGCTGTTTTTTTCTTTCCAGAGCGAGGCATTTGCTTTCAAGCAGGAGGGATTCATCAGGGCAACTGCTTGAAGGTTCCTTTAGTGTTTTCATGAGTTCGTTATTGTGGAGATGGTTCTAGGCAGAGGATTGGATTTTTTGTTCATGTTTTTTTGACAGAGCACTGGCATGCTTGTGTTGAAGGGGAACACACAACAACATTTTTGTTAGGTGTTTTTCTTTGTGGTCGTTTTTTGTGTGCAAGGTGTGGGAGGGAGAGGGCAGTGCCATAATTTTTGTGCGTGTGCAATAGATAATTTTCAGCTACGAACATAAATGCCTAACTATTTTTTTTGTTTTTTTGTTCAGCAAGGGGGTCGATTGCTGTGCCATACCATGTAGATTATGATATTGAGGAGGGCTTTGTCCAGTAGCTTTTCCCTACCGATGGCAACAGGGCCAAATTGAGTAGAGTTGCAGAAATCTTGTCACAGTACAAGGCCGCCGATGCCAAATTCTAGAAATTATGGATGGTTTACGTGACCTGTGGTCTGCTGGCACCCACAACTCGAAGAATGATCAGCAACAAATGATATCCTATGCTTGTGAGCTTTTTTGAAATTTCCAGGTAATTAAGTAGTTATGAACTGGCAATTAAGCACAAGTGGGGTGGTAAATTCTATTTTTTAACCCCCGGTGCCTTAGTAGACAGTACTCGACAATTGCTCTATTGTTGCCTGGTAATTAATTATCCATTACCTGGTAATTAGGTAGGCGTCAACTGGCAATCAAGAAGTCATGTGATGGTAACTACTAAGTTTTTCACGGGTGCCCAATTAGACGGTACCTGGCAATTGGTGTCTAGTTGCATGGTAATCCAGTATGCATTACCTGGTCACTTTAAGTAGATATAATTATTTTGAACCGGGGCGGGAGTAGGATCCTAGAAATTAAGTAGTTATAAACTGGGAATTAAGCACGCATGGGGTGGTAAATTCTAAAAAACAATCCTTGGTGCCTTAGTAGACGGTACCTGGCAATTGTTCCACTGTTGCATGGTAATTAAGTATGTATTACCTGGTAATTAGGTAGGCATCAACTGGCAATCAAGTAGTCATGGCAATTTACTTCAACATAATCTGGCAAATTAATTCAAGTAGCCTGGCAATTTGATACATGTAGTCTGGCAAAAAACGAACTAAAATGCATACTTGGGTTTTCAAATACGTATTGATTCATCTTATGTTTTGTGTTTTGTTAAGTTGAAGTACAACTCCTGAAGTAACTGCGGCTATCTTGGATTTCTGTTGGTGTTTTGGTTCACAAACAAACAAGTTTGTGTAAGGCGTAGGTCGTAAGCAGTGGCGGAGCTATGGAATTATCAAAGGGTGTGCCACCGGCAAATTTTTTTTACAACACATGTAATCCACAATTGTACGGAAATAACTATATAAATAAGTTGAAGCCTCACAATACAGAAGCTACCGTGATGCAAAGGGGAACTACTAAAAACAGGGGAAGTGGCCAAGTGGGGAACTACCTCCTCGATGCGGCGATGCGCGATGACTTCCTACGGCGGTGCTGCTCCGGTTCGGCGCGCTCAGCTGGACAGCTGAGCTGGTCGTCCCCGGCAGCCGGCGGCCCGGCCGCCAACACCTGGGACCTGGATGCCCTCCGATTCGACCCTTGGCACGGCGGACCGGCGGCGCTGGCTCGGCCTCAGTTGCTCGATGCGCTCTCCCGCCGCCGGCAGCCGAAGTGAATCGAGGGCGAAGGTGCGCGGGAGGCAGGCAGCGAGCGCACGCCGCACAACCCTGATGCGATGCGATAGGAGGAGCGAAGGACGCGAGCATGGAACCGGGTGGACTTTTCTTTTTCTTTTTACTACGATTTTGATTTTTTTTTACTGCTAAAACATGACAAATCAACTACTAAAAAAATAATCACAGGACTCCGCCACTCGTAAGCAAACATGAATATTCAGATATTATGTCTCTCCACTAATCTTTCTTGTTTGCTTGAGCAATTGCATCCATTCCCTCATTGCGTTCAATTGTTATTCGAGAGTATGCTCAAAACTCATTTATTTCCATTTTATTTTCTATCACCTGCTGTTTTTGATGTTAGTTAGGTCAGCATAGGAATAACGAACCTGATAACACTACCCCGTTGCTTCAAAACGTATGTCAACTTGGAGATGAATTACCTTGTTGCTTCAAAACAATATTGTTGTTGTTTTCATTTATGTTTGTTCGATACTGTGTTTTTTCTGCAAAAAAGATTGTTAATGAGCAAGTAGAATATTAATCACAATTTATCTTTTTTTCATATCTGTTTTGTTGCTTTTTGAGGAAGTCACCAACACGACAAGGCGACGAAGTACAAAAAGGATCCGTGTATTGTCTGGACTGATGGAGGTTGTGCATTTGGGGGTTAGGTTTTTCAGTATAGTTGTTCCAGGTTATTCAGTTGTTTAGTCAGCAGTTTCCTACAATACAGTTGCCAGTTTCCTAGTTTTTAGGTTCCAGATTTCAAGACCCTAGTCACCAGGTTCCATATATACATTTTCCATGTTCCAAGTTTCTAGTTACCAGATTCGTAGTTCTTAGTCACCAGGTAGAATGTTCTTAGTTGCCATGGACAAATTTATCTACCTTTTATTTGGCAGACAACTCCTTTTTATGAACCATTCTACCATGGTTAAATGTTGTAATTACCATTTTTTTCTACTCCATCTATGGATCCATCTGTTATTGCATAAATCTTGCTTGAGAGAATTTAGGGTGGGAGGGGGCAGAGAAGTTTATGTCCCGAATTTTTTGCATTTTATTTGTGTGTGTGTGGAGGGGGGGGGGGGGGGAGGGGGATAACTTCAGGTTTATTAAGAAGCAGGTTAAGAAGCAGGTTAAGATGCTCGGGTTGAACTGCAGTTTGATAAAGTTTTTCTTTTAGTACAAGCAGTTGAATACAGGTGATACTAGTCCATTTTTATAGTGGGCCGAGCCATGGCCCAATAAAGAAGCGTAACAGTTTGGTACTGGGCGAGGCATGACATGGTTAGGAAGATGCTCGGGGCGTGTCGTTCGCGCGCGCAGCTGGGCGCCGTACGAAAATGTGTTGTTGGGGCACTATACCCATTTATGAAAGTTAGTGCACCTAAACTACACGACACCATCTAAATAAGGACGGAGGCAGTACTTGACTCGCGGGTGGTGGGGTGGTGCGACATGGTGGTACTTCATGGGCCAATCTAAGATGGACCACCGAATACCGAGGAACAACTGGGCAGTTCGTTTTCTGTACCGAGAATTCAGTAAACTTTTACTACCTCCGATCCATATTAGTGGGCACAACTTTGTCTAGATACACATGTATCTAGTCTAAATACTTAACTAGATACGTATGAATTTAGACAAAGCTATGCCCACTAATATGGATCGGAGGGAGTACTTGTGTTGCACGCAACTGATTCTAGATACTCAATGCCAAAAGAGGAATCAGTTGCCGTCTCCCAATGTGACAGTCGTGAGGAGAGCTCCATGTCTACATCCGTGCATGGCAGCCGAGCGCTGATCCATGGCCTGGTGGCATCCGTCCACGGTCCACACAAGCCAAGCCCAACAAAGCCGAAGAGCCCTGCTACCCCAAGGCCTCCAAGAACATTGGGTCTACAAACGGTGGTCTAGTACTCTAGTTGACGAGTGGGTGGCTTGTAGTCGCTAGCAGTAGTTTCCTCTACGTTAGAGGATCTCGTTCCGCAGAGGGACATCGTTGGCAGTGGTCCACTCGTTTTGCATCGGACGACGTTCGTCGGAAACAGAGCAATTGGCCCGTGCGGCGCTGTCTAAACGACTGAACCCATCGCTCTACCATCTCCAGCCATCGTCGTCGCCACTCGCTCTTGATTCGTCCTAGGATTCGCTACGCCGGCGGGATGGAACGAGCAATCCATGCTCCATCACGGAACGACGCCGCCCAAGCATGGAGGCGGCGGAGCCAGCTGTTGCCGCCCCTTCCGGGCGTGACGCCGCCTAGCCGTGGACGCGACCGAAGCCAGCTGCTGCCCGTACAAGGCTCGACGCCCCAGAGCCGTCGAGACCGTTGAGCAAGGAACAAAGTAGCGTCGACACCGTCGAGTAGTCCAGGGCACAAAGCCAACGCCGTTGCTCTGATGCTTGCCTTGTGTTGCATTGATCAGCTGCTTGCGTTGCTGGTGTTTTCAGTTTCAGACTTTCAGTTATGCAGAAACAGCAAGCTTGCTCAACGGCAACGGCAACTCAAAGGATGAGCGCGGCGACCAGGAGGACAGGGAATCTTCTCCTCCTAATGGAGGACGCTGCCGGCGTGCTCCAAGGCAGCGATAACGCACAGGTCGGGTGCGGCGACCTGGACGACATCGTGAGGGTCGAGGCGAGGCTTCTCCGCGCAATGGGCCTGGTGCTGCTCTGCTTCGAGGCTAACTTCCAAGGCGGGCACTGCAGCGGCGCCAGCGGCGGAGACGGAGGTCGGAGGCGGTAGTGGCGGAGGCCACACAGGCAGAGCTGGGCGTGCCGGCGAGCGGACGGCGACGACGACTGTTTCTATGCGTTTCGACTAGTTCGAGCTGCTACTATCAGATGCGAAACAAGTGGACCTCATCCAACGACGTCCCTCTACAGTAGTTTCCTCTACGTTAGAGGATCTCGTTCCCCGTACCTGTCTTGATTGTCTGCTGACGCCGCTGAATTTGCTCGGCGTTTACTTACGTGTATTACCTTGTTACGTGTACTCGAGTACTCAGTGACACGATGCTTCATCGTGCACGATGTTTTGGATAGTATGTTTTGATGCAACCGTTATAAAATGCATTTTAAATACATACTAAATTGATAAAAAATTCAAACAAGAATTTTGGTTGTATATCCGGACATTTTATGTCCGCATAGAAGTTTCGTAAAAACATGCATTTTTTGTGGCCTGTATAAAAAGACAAAAAATATCTCATAAAAAATCATTTTGAAACACCGGAGTTTGTCTTTTTCACATGGGCCACAAGAAATGTCTTTTTTTGGCGAACTTTTTATACATACAGAAAATATCCTTATATACACGTAAGTTCAGCTGAACCTACGAGTAAAAAAGATTTTCCTGCTTCTCAGCATGTGGGACATATATATATTTATCCATATATACCGCATTTATATAACAAGGTGGACGCAAATAGAGGGGTGCTCACATATAGCGCCCGGGTACGACCCATGAGCCTTGCACCGCTTGAAGAAAGGCGAGATGGGCCGCACCCGGGCGCTATATATGAGCGAGCTCCTGATTGACGTCTTGGTCCGCGAGCGCTATATCTCGCTCTTTGCAAGCTCGAGTACGGACTCGCCTAGAGTGATTCGCCCCATGGGCTGGCCCATCTACATCAGGTTTTCTTCCCTTTTTTGTTGTTTTGTTTTTCTTCTTTTTTTTTCTTTTTTTGTTGTTTCTTTCTTTTCCTTCTTTCCTATTTCCTTTTTCTCTTAATAAATATTTTCAAAAATCTGAACATTTTTTAGTATGGAAATTTTTGGAAATGGTTTAGATTTTTTTTTTGAAAATAGTGCTGATGTGGAAAATGTTTATTGTTGGATTTTAAAAATGTTCATCTTTTAAAATGATTCAGATTTAAAAATTGTTCATTTTTAAATGGTTCACATTTCTAAAAAAGTTAAATATTTAAATAAAGTTCATTTTTTAAATGGTTCGAATTTTTAAAATATTCAGATCTGAAAAATGTTTATTTTTTAAAACGGTTCAAATTTGAAATTTTATCATTTTCTAAAATGTTTCAGATTTTAATAAATAATTCAGATAAAAAAAACATTTTTGAATAGTTCAGATTTTTTAAATAGGATTTAATGTGTTGATTTTTAAAGTTCAGATTTAAAACCATTATTCAGGAAATAAAAAAAGAAACATAAAAAGACTAGAACCGCATGGGTGCGTGCGGCCCATATGGCTAGCTACGTGAGGGTGAGGCAGCCCACACATTGATCGATTGTTCGGCTAGCATTTCCTGATTTCCCCAATTCTCAGATAAAACAACGGCCGCCGGAAGTATCTCAGTTGCCGGCGCCGGCGCCGGCGCGCAGCCATGCTCCGCCTCAGAAACTCCATCCTCACCCACCTCCTCTCGCTCTCCGCCGCCTCCCCCGTCTCCCCTCTCCACGGCTCCTCTCCGCGGCCGCGCCCGCCTTTTCCCCAAGCCCTAACTTCGCCGTCGACGAGGTACACCCGAGCGCAAGCCCTCAAGGCCTCACGAAGATCTCCCACATCAATTACCCATCCAATCCCGATGCTGTGCTCGCCTTCCTCGCCGGCCTCGGCCTCTCCAGCGCGGACGTCGCCGCCGTCGTCGCCAGGGACCCAGGTTCCTCTGCGCCGACGTGGAGAGATCCCTGTACCCCGTTGTCCTCGAGCTCAACGGCCTGGGTGCATCGCCTTCTCAGGTCGCCCGCCTCGTCTCGCTCGCCCCGGACAGATTCCGCTCTAGATCCATCATCTCCAGGATGCACTACTACCTGCTTCTCTTCAGCTCCTTCGAGAAGCTCCTCCGGGCTCTCAACCACAGCACTCATCTGCTCGGAAGCAGTCTCGAGGAGGTGATCAAGCCCAATGTTGCGTTCCTGCAATAGTGTGGGCTAGCTGCTTGTGATATTACCTCACTCTGCATCACTTCGCGATGGATACAAACCAGAGCAGGTATGTGCGATGGTGGTGCGCGCCGAAGCTATAGGTGTGCCCCGTGGCTCTGGAATGTTGAGGAAAGCGCTGCAGGCTGTTTCATTCCTGAGCGAGGAGAACATTGCCGGCATCTGAGGTGGGAATTGCTGTTTGTAAGGCTCCAACGGTGCTGGTGATCACTGAAGACGCTCTGCAGCGCAAATCAGAGTTCCTAATCTCTGAGGTGGGGTTGGAACCGGCGTACATTGCTCATCGACCGGCATTGCTCTCGCATAACCTGGAGGGGCGGATGAGACCTCGCTACAATGTCCTAAAGTTACTTAAGGAAAAAGGGTTGCTACATCAAGACCGAGATTTCTTTAACATAGTCATGGTCAGCGAGAAGGTGTTCATGAAGAAGTTCATATGCCCTCACAACGAAGCTGCACCGCACCTTGCTGAAGACTATGCAGCAGCCTGCAGAGGGGAAGTGCCTAGTAGATAGGGATTTACATGAACCAAGAACGGGTATGAAAACTAGTAACTGCATATGGCACAACAAATTTTCACTCTGCCCTTCAGGCTGACAATTCCTGATTTGGTGTTCTTCATCTAACTAAGTGGTGGATGTCTTATTATAGTATGTACATTAGTTACATGTTGATTGGGTGCTGGTAATCCATGATGAAATTGATATGTTCGTTACATCATTCAGTAGAGAAGAAAGCATCACCCTGCTATCTATCCATCCTCATGTCATATTGAGACACATATTGGAACTACGAGTAGGGATGTTGACGGACGTCCGTTACACGTCCGCTGAGACTTCGGATCGTATGCAGCATGTACGTACGCTATGTGTAACGTACACAACTTCGTTTTTTTTTCCTGAACAAATTCGTTCCGACGGACTGTCCGTCACGTCCGCCGGCGCGTCCGCCAACATCCCTAACTACGAGAGTGACATCACATATCAGGGCATTCTGCAAATGCTTTCAAGTATCAGTGAGCAGTATATCTGCGCAATATATCTTTATGTTCTCAAATAGCCATTGCAGTTTTCAGTAAAACCTCAGTGTATCTTTCCATGAAATAAGGTTCTCTCATTTTGGTAGATTATATGAAGTCTCAAATTTTTCTCAGGATAAATTTTTTGGACTTATTTTTTTGCGGGTAACAAGTGTGTATTTCTTGATGATCACAATGTGTTGGTCACTGCCAAGGGTGCAGTTTTGTAGTGGTAATGTTGGTTGCTTTCTCTACTCTTCCTACAGTAACTTTGTTTACAAGATATTGACTGGAGTGAAAATGGGTTATTGTCTAGTAGTTGTTCGTGTCTGTTTTTTCGTTTATTTTTCTCTTGTATTTTTGTTTGGCCTACTGGCTGATACGTTCTCTAAAATTGAATAGTGCAGTACAGGAACTTATTAAGGAGAGATATATTGATGCTTTTTATGGTGTGGTGCTGAAATGCAGAGGTTATTTCATACAGTAAAGGGACTTATTATGATAACCTTATAAAGTTATGGCATTACCATGTAATCTCTGTCACACTTTTTAGCTAATTTTATTCCATATTAGCACTGCCTGTCTATGTAGATACTCGCAACATTTTTATCCCTTGGCATATTTTTTTTTTAGGATAGCAAGTCTCATGTGACATCCTGTACTTTTTATCCGCTTTCTAGATCCTCATCTATAATTGCTCTAGCTGTGTTGGTTACAATGTATTCTGAAGGCATGTATGCTGGAATTGGAGAAATGATGACTTAACCAAGCATGGTATGAACATTTAAGGGATGCAGTAATTTTCTCAGTTGTTCCGAATGTCATCTCTTCGTCATCTATTTTAGTTAAATCTAACTGTAGACATGAAAGTACTAACTGTCAGATAATGCCTAGTTATGAAATCTTGCAGCATTTCAAACACATGAATATAAGTTGTGTTTGTCAAACTTAGAACCAAGCTGATGTCTGAGGAGAGGATGGTGCGCATTTGTCTTTCCACATTGAGGCTGTAGGCTGTAGAAGTTCAAATCAGGATTTGTGGCACTCTGTCTCCCTTGTGCCGGCGCCTGACATTGTTAAGCGATGGCGATCAGTTGCTCTAATCTGCTGGGGCTCATTGGCGTTCGGCAGGGGTGCTGGGTTCGGGGCGGGCCCGGGAGAGTGATCACTTCCTTTTCCCCATGCAGGACTTAGCAAAGCTGGTTCTGCTACATTTAGTTGCTTAGTTAGTTAGTTGGCCTGTAACTTCATTTGTGTTCATAGGTCCCCTTACCCCTGTTCCCTTACATTTGTACTTTTCCCGGCATTTGTCCTGGCATCTCTTACGTACTCAAAGCAGCTCCGCTGCATTCCTTTTTGTAAAAAATCTCTGATTTCATTATCAGTTTGTGTGTCGCTTCTCTAGTCCTTGTGGAGTTATGGGAGTCCCTGAACGTGGACGGTGCTTCCTTTCTTCCAGGAGAGATGTGGTGACGAATCAAGGTGGCTGGAGCTCTGCTCTAGTATATGTGATTCTGAAGGAGGATCAACATCTGGTCAGAAGCCGATTTCAATCTCTATCTAGAGTCAGACTCGACGATGCTAGTTGATGATGCCTTGAGGCCCCTGAAGAAAAAAAGAAACGAAAACAAAACAGAAAAGAAAAGGAAAAAAGAAAAACTAAAACAGAAAATAAAAAAGAAACAGAAAAGGAAAAAAGAAAAACAGAAAAGAAAACAAAAGAAGAAAAAACAAAACAAACAAAACATGCCACTATGGGCCGGCCCACTAGGTCTGTCCCGTTAATGCTTAGCGGCACGACGCCTACGCGCCGCTAATGGGCGATATATATGAATTGCAGGGAAATGCCTCGACGGCGTCAGGCATTGCAAGGGACTGGGCGCCTTTCATGTACATATGATTTGTTTTACGTCTTTCATAGTTTGAAAAATTCACTAAAAAAGCATATATGATTCTCAAAAATACATATGAAAAAAGCATATACACGTATAAATAAGTACTAACGTGAATATCTGCACAAGAAAAACTTACCGTGCACCATAAACCAGAAATTGTTTTACAACAAACTACGTAGTACATTACAAGTTATCATGTAGTAATTCATCCATTCAACAAAATATCATCTAGTAATTCATCATCTACTTCTTTTTCTCAGGTTGTGGATGGTCATATTATGTAAGTTTTTTTTAGAGCAACAACTTATTTCACTAATAGAGAACCAATGTACAAAAACAAACACATTCGGAAACTAACAACTGATCAGGAAAACACGAGTGTCCTGAAAACTTTGAAGATAGAACCCTAAAAGATAGAATTTACAAAGATATCATTAGAGGTTTTTGCACTCGCCGTCGCCAAATTCTAACGTCACAGAGGCGCACGCCGGAAGAGACATCGAGGCTCCAGCTTTACCAGATCCAAAGAAGCATTATCGCCAACATGACGTTATGAGTCGATGAACAAGCCCGCTGTGGCATGTCGACCGATGGACGCCCTCGTGCTACCTTGGATCCAAATTCTATTCTTTTACTTTTTCCATCAGAAAATTACTTTGCCTCCCGGATGCATATGCTCTCTTTATTAAAAACAATAGTATTTTGAAATGTCGAAAAATCCCAAAAAATTAAAATTTGAGCATACATCTTCACATTCTATGTGCAAATGTACAGTTTTGCGAGAAGCCGACATTTTTTTGACTTGTGTAAAAACACAAAAAGATTTCCCATGAAAAGGCTTATTTAAGCACCAAATTTTGTCTTCTTTACATAGATCACAAATAAAGTCTGTTATTTCGTGAAACAACTTCGTGAACACAAATGATGCAAGCGCGAACATTTTTTTGGAATCTTTTTTACATGTCAAAATGTGTTTGAAATAAAGGGCGCATTTGCACCCCGGGAGCCAAAACGTGCTACCATTTTTCATCTCTTTTGTTATGATTCAAATAATAGGTTTGCAGATTAAAAAAATGTTCATGAGTTTCAAAAAATGTTCATGCCTGTCATGCAACTATTAGTCAATGGGTCGGAAAAAGAAATGGGGAGAAGATAATTTGCACAAACACTTAAAGAGGGGAAGCAAATATACATGCATATGTCCGGCTCAATAGAACAATCCATTGGATAGCTAATTCGCGTCAATGAGTCAATCGAACTTAACAGAACACTACCATCAAACCAACACTCGCGTAGTGTTGCAGGTTTCCATAACCATCATTTGCCGTGCAAGATAGAGGCAACTAGAAGGATATGGCGCGCTTTGCCGCGCCCAACAAATTACTGCAGTAATCTAACATCATTTTTTACTATTTTGCATGAGATCATGTAAGTTCAACTGAAGTAGGAGTCTAAGGTTAAAAAAAGACTCGAGAGGAGAAAGCATTGTACTAAAAATATGGTGTGGTGTAACCACAAAATCTATTTCCACCGACAATTTGAGGTGACTCCAACATTAATGGAAAACCTGTTCTACAAAAGAAGGCTACAATGATAGCTTGCACATTCTGATTTAAGGATGAAAACCTCATGAGCAGAGGGTAAACCAGTTAAAAACTTCATGGAAGATTTTACGTCTCTCCCAAGCGCACAAGTCCAATACACATTTCAGACAGAACTTTACAGGTCATATTTAACACTTCCAAAAAACTATAGCAAATTAATATAAACAAACTCTTGGTTTCAAATAAGTTATAAATCATTAAGAAATTTTATCCAAATACATGTAAAGTATTTATCCCCATAGAAGCATGCTCACTTCTTCTCTCGAATAACACCATCTTTTCGACCTATGTAGCTTTATTTTCTGTGAGCTGCACAATTATTCTTGGGTACGTTCTCCGCTAAAAAAATGCAGCTTGCAACATACCAAAAATAAGCTATGTCTACTATGCTAACAAACCATGTACCAGTTTGTTCGAATATAATCCACAAAATCAAATAAGTATAAGCTCTTTTGATCCGCTTTGTGGTTCTTGATTCTCTCAGAAGAATACTGTAGTATTTATTCCCTCTCTTGAAGCATATCATATTCATAGATGAACAAGTAAGCAGAAGCTATAGAAGATATAGCACATTTACCATCTTCACACTTCATAACCTCTACATGCAGCTAAAAATACATACATTATTATTTTCTTACAATTTTTTTAGGTCTCAACCGTACAGAATGGAAAAAATATATAACTTGGAAATACTTCATAAAAAACAAATAGATGCGTGGAATGGATATTAGTATAAGAAAGTTCATCCTTCTTACCATTTTTTGGTCTCATCGGAACTCAGATGGCTTTCTAGTACGTTCAAAATAAAATGTTTCTGCTCTTAATTTACGTGGAACTGAACTCAAGTATGAAAAACCAATACGGCTACATCCTATATTATGACAACAACAATTTAAAATGATAGATCTGTATGCATAGAGAGGCTTCCCAGATATTTATAACAGCGTGTCATGGAATGAAACATTGGGAAATAAGAAGATGAAGCTGTTAATTGTGGTAGTAATATATCGGACCGGAACGAATCTGGAGTAGTAGTGTAGTAGTACAACTTCACTTAAAAAAGTAACACTAAAAATATTATATCTGCATCATTAAGTGCACAGAATAAGCAGTTAGCACCGTAGTGTTAATAAAAGTGACCATCAAGGATCAAAACAAAATCATCAAGATACTTACAGGTAGTTATAAGATACAACTTGTAGCTGCTACCACTGAGCTTGAACATCACCGGAGCCAATCCCCATAGTCACAAACAAACATGCACCTGCATGAAACAACCCACATAGAATATTTCCAGGGGAAACATAGCTTCCAGGCCATAGTAATCCTAGATATGCAGATGAAACCATTTTACTTACATTGCCTTGATGAGTATTATCACATTCCAAATGGAAAAAATATATTTTAAAACAAACATAGGACAGGAAAAATGTTGGGAAAATATCACAAAACGCAAATATGACTGTACAAACTTCTGCACACATTTATTATAGCGAACCTTCATGTGAAGCTTTGGTCTATTTCCACGAACCTTCACTGAAATCTCGGGTGTATTCTCAGTTCTGAAGATACATATGATGTGGATTTTTTTTTCGACAACATGCAGGAGATCTGCGTATCTATATATTAAGATAGAAAGGAATTATTTTACAATAGCAATTTAATGGCGCCACACATGGCTGCCTATTGGTAGAGCCCACTCCACTACAAACACCTACCGGATCACTCTCTCTAGCCTACCTCCACTTGCTAGCTTCCATTCTCTGCAGGTGTTCTGAACTGCATCAGCAACCAGGCGTGGCGACCTGGAGCGAGCCTTGAACACACCATCGTTCCCCTCTAACCAAACTGTGCGAAGGGCGCCCTTCCGAATTGCAGCTGGCATTGGGGATTGGCTCCTTAACCACCACTCCAAGATTGTATTAGCGCTAAGTGGAGTAATGTGCTGATAATGTATGGGGACATTAACTTATGAAACCATATTTGTTAACTAAATAAAAAAGCACGGTCAAACACAATGGCAACTTTGATGGCTCACGAGTCACAACTTCAACTGTTGCTCAAGTAAATACTCAACAACAATGTAGTGCTCCTTCTGTTTAGAGCAGCTTTATTCCTAACCACATAAACGGCATTAAGGAAATGAATGGACAGATACCATGGGGAGAAAATGGAGGGGAGAACAAGATTATGCAACAGTTGAATGCCACTTAAGGCCTCAGCTGATTCATTCTCTTCTTTCTAGCAGATCCTGATGATGACCATCAGAACCAGTAGCAGTTGCCCTCATCCATCTGACTGGAGCAATGAGATTAAGTTTAAAGATGAGACATTCAATACTCCATTGAAGATGCTATGCTGCATAATTCTGTTGATTCCTTTGGAAAAAATAACCTGCACTTAGACTATAAGCAGTGATGATATAACACAGGGTAATAGGCAACACTGCTTGCCAACGCAAGGCAGAGAAGATATAGTTATTTGGAACAAGCCAGCAGTGATCTTTGTACAAAAATATTAAACTTCTCTAACCTCAGTGTGGACTCTAGGTTTTATAATCCACATCTCAGTCACATGACAAATATAAGCTAAGCTAAAAAAAATTAAGCCTCCATCTTTGATGCCAACAAGATATAATAGTAGAATACCCTCAGATTAAGAGGGGTATTCATATTAATTTGGAAGAATTCTATTTCTTTCTCAAGTTTTAAAGAGAAACCAAGTTCCTTCCCCTCGAATGACATCAATCTGCTCTGCCCTACTCTGCTACTCGTATTGATTTCCAGCCATGACGTGCAGTTTTTGTCATGCCTTCCATGATTCACTATAATCTTGCGAGACTAGGTCAGTTCGACACTTAATCTTGCATCACACCACTATACAACTATTTACAACTACACATTAAATCCATTTGTTATGTCCCAAACATGGAGTAGAAACTTCAGTTCCATTTGTTTTCTAGCACATGAAATTCAGTCTATTTTGCAATAGTACGATTTGTAATAGAGATGACAGAGCAAGAATTTGTGTTCCACCATTTGTAATAGAGATGGCAGGCATGAATTTGTACATTCTGATTATGTGTTTTTACTTTTTAGACGATTATGTTATCCACACTTGTGTAATGCAGATGACTGAAGTATTGCAATGAATCTTTTATCTTATCCGCTTCTTTTTTTCTTACTACCAAGAGTACATGTGACAAACTGACAACATACATGATAGAAGCAGGTGTACTAATGAAAGACCGTGGGATTCTCTCTTCAGTTTCAGCTCAGAAATCCCATGGCGGCTATATTAACACGGGGAGACGTAGGAGTGGTCGGGGATATGTGCCTGCAGTGCTCACCCTGGACGAAGTCGAGGTCGCAGTCGTCGATCTGCTACTTCCCAGGCATGATCCAGAGGGCGGTGACGAAGAGGACGAACTGTCATAGCAATTCCGCCACCGAGTGTTGCCCCTACAGAGGACCGCCGTCAAGGAGAAGAGGACCGCTGTCCCGAACGCCTCAGCTTTGCTTCCGCAGAGGAGCTGCTGTCCCGGATCTTGGAGCCTCGCCGTCAGATTCGACTGCTTTTGTTCTGCTCCGCACGGCGGCGGAGCGGCGGAAGAGTTGCTGGCGGGCGGAGAGCACGAAGGCCACGACGGAGATGTCGATGTTTGTGGCAGCGGCAATCCATGGGGAGCAGAAGAGGCGGCGGTGAAAATCCGGCGCCGCCAGGCAAACGGGGGAGAAGGCGCCCATAGGAGGTCGCCGCTGCTGCGCTCGAGGTAGCGGCAGAGGAGGAGGCTGACGCCGCCGCGCTCCGGATCACCGGTCGGTGTCGGGGTGGAGGAGGTTGCGGTCGTCGTGCGAGGCGCCGCCGTTGGGAAGCAGACAGAGAGACCTAACCCTAGCGCTTCGTCGATTGGGAAGCGAGCAACGAATCCCAGGTCGGCGAGGTCGCAGCAAGCCCACCAAAACGCCTACCCTGACAGTCGGGCCCCACACCTGTGCCACTGACGTCCGGGCCTAGAACGCGGACGCACAAGAGGCCAGGGATTCCTGCTCGGTTAGATGTTGTAGAGACTAGGCAATGAGTGATTCTTCAAACAGCTGGTGGCGACAAGCATCGCGTACCCGGCATACAACCAAAGGTATGTTAACGTGTATTTGCTCCCACAAAAGACTCGAGCGGGTCCGAAGATCCAGCGAGAAACACGCCATGCCCGGCCTGGGGATTGTATTCACGTCTCAGCCTTCTGAGTCCTCTCTAGCAGGTAGGTACCTCCTGCAATGGCTATGATCTCGAAGCCAGTGTACACACAATTTTCAGTCTATCGCCTCAGCCATCCAATTGCTTGTTTGCTTTCAAGCTAGGTTGGCATTACACCGGAACATGAAGATCTAATGAAATTGTTGCATGTTGAGACACACCCCAAAAACATTTATTCCTGTAAGAGTTCCCTTCCACTTCTCCTTCCTTGTGACGCCGATTTTGGATTGCATGGTGATATGATATTGGACAGGTTCAGAATTTTACAAGGTTTAGGATATGAATGCCATCCTCCCTTATGTGACCTTCCAGATTGCCTCGAAGTTGTATGATAGACATTTTGTATCACTTGGCAAACACAAGAGTACACGTCCAATGGCCCAAACAACAACCATAGGTATACACAAGTATCGTAATGTGCTGAAGATCATAATTTGGCTCATTCCGTGTCGATAAGTGTCTGCCACAACATATCAGTAGCCAGAAAGACAATTTTGGCACACTTGCTAGCTGGCATCAAAACCACATTAACGTTTTGTAGTAATAATGTTTCCCTGAATGTCATCCAAAATACATTTTTTGAAGCGCAGTGGGAAAGGCTCCCACTGCTATTTTCTATTTTCCAATTTCCATGCAAAATACATAATTTAACCAATAAACAGATGCAGGGACTTTAGACAAAACCAGTGGTGACAACTGACAAGTACGGCGGAAACCCCACATACAACCGGGGTTTAAAGTTGTCTTTATTCCCGCAGAACCACTCAAGACGCAGAGAACCACTCAAACTGCAGACTTCAGAGATCGAGCGAGAAGCATGCTGTATCATTCAGGTCATCATCAACTAGCATAGTCAAGCCTGACTCTAGATAGATAATATAAACAGCCTCTGACCAGAAGTTGATCCATCTTCAGAATCATGTATACTAGAGCAAAGCTCCAGCCACCTTGATTAGTCACCACATCTTCTACTGGAACAAAGAAAACACCTTCCACATTCAGGGAATCAGTATGCTCCGATAATTCCACAAGCCATCTTTGCGTTATTGTTGGTCCACAGCTGACCATCTCGTTTTCTTACATTTTCAATTTCCACAGCCTCATAACAGGAACAGACAAATGTGCATCATCTTCTCCTCACATAGCTAGCTTGGTTCTAAGTTTAAAGAATACAACATGCCTTTTATTCGTATGTTTGAGACTCTGCAAGATTCTATGACTACACATTATCTAACAGTTAGTACTTGCATGTCTAGAGTGAGATCTAACTAAAATAGATGACGGAGAGATGACATTCCGTACAACTGAGGAAATTACTGCATCCCGCTAAATGTTCATACCATGCTTGGTTAAGTCATCATCTCGTCAATTCCAGCATACATGGCTTCAGAATAGATTGTAACCAACATAGCTAAATCAGTTATAAAAGATCATCTAGAAAGCAGATATAAAGTAGAGGATGCTACATAAGACTTACTGTCCTACAAAAAGTATGCCATGGGCTAAAGATGTTGTGGGCACTATATAGACAGGTAGCGCTAATATGGAACAAAATTAGCCAAAAGTATGGCAGAGATTACATGGTAATGCCATAACCATTTTTAAGTTTACCTTAATAAGTTCCTTTACTGTATGAAATGCCTTCTGCTTTTCAGCACCACATCATACAAAGCATCAATATCTCTCTCCTGTACCAATACGAGGGCCTTCGAAATATCCATTACGTAGTGGTACATGGGTAGGCCGTCAACAAAAATGCTACTAGATAAGTAGATAACTAGTACTGCAATACTGAGTTTTGAGATCAGATGTCCCTAGAGAACATATCAGCCAGTAGGCTATGCAAAAATACAAGAGAAAAATAAACGAAAAACTGACACGAACAAGTAGTAGACAATGACCCACTTTCATTACAGTTAATATCTTGTTCACAAAAAAATTGCAGGTAGAATCAACACATTGTGATCATCAACAAATACAGACTTGTTCCCCACGGAATAATAAGTTCAAAATTTTCGTCCAGAGAAAAATTTGAGACTACATATCATCTACCAAAATGAGAGAATCTACTTTCATGGAAAGATAGACTAACGTTTGTACTGAAAACTACAGTGGCTATTTGATAACATAAAAATATAGTGTGCAGATATACGACTCAATGATATTTGAAAGCATTTGCAGAATGCCCTGATATGTGATGTCACTCTCGTAGTTCCAATATGTGTGTCAATATGACATGAGGATGAATAAGATAGCAGTGTGATGCTTTCTTCTCTACTGAATGATGTAACGAACATATCAATTTCATCATGGATTACCAGCACCCAATCAACATGTACCTAACGTACATACTATACTAGACATCCACCACTTAGTTAGATGAAGAACACCAAATCAGGAATTGTCAGCCTGAAGGGCAGAGTGAAAATTTGTTGTGCCATACGCAGTTACTGGTTTTCATACCCGTTCTTGGTTCATGTAAATCCCAATCTACTAGGCACTTCCCCGCTGCAGGCTGCTGCATAATCTTCAGCAAGGTGCGGTGCAGCTTCCTTGTGAGGGCATATGAACTTCTTCATGAATACCTTCTCGCTGACCATGACTGTAGTAAAAAAATCTCGGTCTTGATGTAGCAACCCTTTTTCCTTAAGTAACTTTAGGACATTGTACCGAGGTCTCATCCGTCCCTCAAGGTTATAAGAGAGCAATGCCGGTCGATGAGCAATGTACGCCGGTTCCAACCCCACCACAGAGATAAGGAACTCTGTTTTGCTCTGCAGATTGCCTTTAGTCCTCATCAGCACCGATGGATCCTTACAAACAGCAATGCCCACCTCAGTATCTGACCACCTGAACGTGTTCTTCAAGTACTCCACTTTGACAGCAATCTTCTCCTCGCTCAGGAATGCGACAGCCTGCAGCGCTTTCCTCAACATTCCAGAGCCACGGGGCACCCCTATAGCTTCGGACGCGCCACCATCGCACATACTTGCTCTGGGCGAGAGCCAAGTATCCATCGCGAAGTGATGCACAGTGAGGCAATATCACAAGCAGCTAGCCCACACTCTTGCAGGAACGCAACATTGGGCTTGATCACCTCCTTGAGACTGCTTCCGAGGAGATAAGAGCTGTGGTTGAGAGCCCGGAGGAGCTTCTCGAAGGAGCCGAAGAGTAGCAGGTAGTACTGCATCCTGGAGACAATGAATCTAGAGCGGAATCTGTCTGGGGCGAGCGAGACAAGGCGGGCGACCTCAGAAGGCGATGCACCCAGGCCATTGAGCTCGAGGACGACGGGGTATAGGATTCTCTCCACGTCGGTGCACAGGAACCTGGGATCCTTGACGACGAGGGCAGCGACGTCGGCGCTGGAGAGGCCGAGGTCGGCGAGGAAGGCAAGCACAACATTGGGCTTGGATGGGGACTTGATGTGGGGGATCTTCGTGGAGGCCTTGAGGGCTTGCGCTCGGGTGAGGCCGCAGGTGTCGACGAGGTACTCGTCGACGGCAAAGCTAGGCCTTGGGGAAACAGCGGGCGCATCGGCGGAGAGGAGCCGGTGCAGAGCGCAGACGGGGGAGGCGGCGGAAGACGAGAGGAGGTGGGTGAGGATGGACTTTCTGAGGCAGAGCATGGCTGCACACAGGCGCCGCCGCCGGCAACAGAGATTACTTCCGGCGGTCTCCTGTTTTTTACCTTTTGACGTGGGGAAATGCCTCGCCGGCGTCAGGTGTTGTCTAACTGCAAGAGACTGCACCGAAAGTGCCCAAATACCATTAGTCAAACCCGACAGTGCCAAAATACCACTAGTAAAAACTAAAAAACCAAAGTGCCAAATACCACTCAATTTCGATTTTTCATGCCAAAAAGACTAACTGAGACTAACATTCTCAAAGAAAGACACAGAATACCCTTACCTCTTCACATGTTTTTTTCTCTTTGGCTCTTAGAACAAATTAATTTTGTAGTACTCCTACTTATTAACAAATTCTGATGTTTATTTCCTTTTGTGGTGCACATGATATTTATGTGGTGTGTAGAATCTTTCAGGAACATTGGATCTGGTGCTGCGAATGGCACATCCACTGAAATGGCTGGGATCAGAGATACTACAAGTGGGGAATCAAACGCGCATGATGAAAATGGATTTTCTAAAATTAACGAGCTTGTTCAAGTAAGTTCTCGTATATGTACTATGCTAGAATTGAAACTAGAGTACAATTTACATGCGACTGTTAACCATCTGTACCAAATAATAATAGTTGAGCTAATCACCTGCTTTACATATATGCCTCTTCACTTCACTTGGCACGGGGAGGGAACGTCGTCAGGTGATCAAATATGGGCGTGGGAGCAGAATGAGGCTGCGATGCGGGGCGGCACGATCATAGGCCGCGGCGCGGGGAGAGCGGCGTGAGGCGGCGCTGCCGATGGGAGTGAGCAGAGACGAGCCCGCCTGGAGCGGCGAGAGGCGCCCACACAGTTGGGGAGAGCAGGGAGAGGCGGCTGTGCCTACCGAGTAGGGGAAGGACGACAAGGAGGAGTTAGCGGCGGAGGGACACGGCGCGGCGGCGGGGAATGGGAGTTTGGCGCGGCGGCGCCATGGCTGGGGAAAAGAGAAGCTGCGGGGAGGGGGAGAGAGATAGGTTTTCTTTTGCTTTGATCAAGTCTAGGGCAGTTTTAGCATAGCATGAAAAACTGACATTTCGCCCTGTGTTGACTAACGGTATTACTCCCTCCGTTCCAAATTAATTGACTTTCATTTGTCCACATGTAGATGTATCTAGACATGTTACACGTATAGATACATCCACATATGGACAAATGGAAGTCAATTAATTTGAAACGGAGGGAGTATGTGTGTACGTGCAACACACGTTATAATATAGCAAACATGGAGTGCGGCGTTTTGTCGCACGGGCGACATGGCGCCCGTTATTTGAAATTTTAAAATAATTAAATTTAAAGTTTCCGAAAATTTTGAAAAAAAATACCATGATGTAGATAAACCTATGCACTACGCTTGGTACAAAGTATTTATGTGAAATATAATGTATTCTATCCTCAGCAAAAAAACAAAAAAACAGATCTGGACATGATCAGATCTAACTTTTTTTTATCTAATTTTTTTCGATTTGTCTTTTTTGCTGAGCCAAAAATACAGTGTATTTTTAAATGAAACTTTCCAGATCCGTAGTGCGTGCAGTTGGCTACGGCCAGGTATTTCTTTTCGAATTTTTTGAAACGTTTTTGAAAGTTTGAAAAACGTGCGCCGTGGCGCCCGGGCGACAAAGCGATTATCCGAGCAAACATGCCCATATTTTGCAATGGGAGAGAAAGAACTCTTTGTACATAACTTGTTCTCTGATATTGCATCACCAATGCGGCCGCTCGAAACTGATAACCTGCGTGAGCATCACAATATATAAAACCCTTATTCTGGAGCATAAAAGTCGACCACCTACTCTGCTCATTGTTCCAAGAGGTGACTTGGAGGCCTAAAGAAGCATCAGCAAGATCATAAGCGGCAACAACACAACAGGTAGAAGCTGAATATTGGCATGCATATTAGGTCTCCGGCCTCCACCGTTGTCCTTGTCGTCGCCGGTCACCGATGGACACTCGCCAGTGCTCTAGTTGTGTTGGATCGTCCATGGCGACGTGCGGGGACGCAGGGAAAAAACATGGACACAATCAATTCCCAAATTCTCTAGCTTGCTGGGGGTTTCTGCTGGACGGTGAGACGCCGAGGAGCAGCCGACGACGACCACCGAGTTGATTTGGATAGCCTGTGACGATGGCGGTGACCGTCCCCGTCTTCGACTTATGAGCGGCACAGCCAAGGCCAGGCGTAACCGAGACTTTGGCTGGCGGTCACAATGGCGAGGCGACAACTTCGGCTAGCAGCGACTTGAGCTGCTTTACAAGGTGGTAGTGCATGTGTGCCTTTTCATAGAGGACGATCGGTCGACCCCAGACAAAATTTTGATTTCGAACTTCGGTGGCGACCGAACTCCGGCGAGCTCATGGGATCGATTTGGTTGGAATTTTAGGATTCCTATGAGAATCACGAGTAGAGGAGGTGGACTATAAATTAAATGGAGGGATCTTTGCATTCGGGAGGAAGAGAACTTCTCTATCAGATTCTGTAAAAACCGGACCCTGAAAACACGTATAAGAAAACCGTAAAACATTTTTGAGGACCAAAAATCGCACACGCAAAACAGAAACCGTAAACATGTACCGTAAAACCGAATTTTAGGACTATGAGAATCACGAGTAGAGGAGGGGGACTATAAATTAAATGGAGAGATCTTTGCATTCGGAAGGAAGAGAACATCTCTATCAGATTCTATAAAAACCGGACCCTTAAAACGCGTATAAGAAAACCGTAAAACGTTTTTGAGGACCAAAAACCGTATAAAATGACATTTTGCCCTGTGTTGACTAACGGTACTATGTGTTTGACAATTGACCAAAGTTTTTTTTAACATAACCATAGTGGTATTTGGCAAGGAAAAACTGAAGTTGAGTGCTATTTTGAACATAACCACTATTTTGACTAACTAGTGGTTAGGTATATGGAGGTGATTTTCGGAGTAGTTTAAAAAATATGAAAAATGCATACGTGTATAATATTTTAAGGGTTTTACTGTGCCAAAAAGATGAGAGTATCAACTAAATCCAACCCCTAACCAGAGTATTACACTGGATTTTTACTATGATTATGCTAGTTTTATCCCAATCGGGTTTCATAGTGTTAGGCTAGTGGAATTTTCGGTATCCCAAAATGGGAAAAAAAATCATACATGGCTAAAAAAAATACACCGGCTGGTCTAAGACACATGAATTTTTAATATTTCAAAATGGAAAATTTTCTAGATGGATACTAGCTAATTTCTCTTTTCAAGAATAACATATCATTTGTATAGATAGAAATAGCATTACGGACGGTCAACGCTGAAAAGGTTACGACATGCCAAAAGAAGAAAAAAAGATTACTCACGCAATGCCCACGGCTATATCGGATCAGACTATTCTCCGGACTACAACCCCGTCAATGTCATCATGGCAATGCTTACAAAACTTTCCACTAAGAGTGTTGCCCAACTCCATTGACCAATCTTGGATCTAACTTTATGGGTCTCTCTACGGTTCAGCTGACTGAAACGTAAGTTATGTCTCAGTCAGGTGATGTTACCGTACGGGCCAACCCACCGAAACACGGATCGCAAAGCAAAAAGACGATCGGACGGCCACGGATACGACTGAGACATAAGCTATGTCTCAGCTAGTTGAGACTTAGCAAAACCGTAACTTTTATCAACGATCTGACGTGTCGAGACCGATGCAACGTTGAATACCACTTCATTGTGGTGTGTTCACATGCACCACGGGACAAGGATAATCATCGGCCATATGTTGCATCTATCATTTGGCCACATCGGGAATCGGGTGTGTTTACAAACTTCTACTCCTAGTTCGTTGTGGGCAGAGGACGCGCAGTGGCGCGTTGGTAGCGTGAAGCAGTGGCTTCGCTCCCAACCCAGGTTCGACTCCTCTAGGAGCGATTTTCTGGGTTTTCCTCACCCGCAGTACTGTTACGTCTTCCCTGTAGCAGTACTGTAGCACCACTGTAGAACACTGTTTACTAGGAACAGTGTAATAAAACAGGGAATGCCTCTCGACGCCTATGTACCACAGGCGAGGTCGACGTGCCCGTCGGTCACCGAAGCTCCGCTCTTCGGGAAAGTCTCTCAGGTCGTATTAGGGATATAAGGTTGTAGGTCTTGTTTAGATACATAGGTAGGGGTGTGTGCGTGCGTGTGGTGTGAGTGTGGGGTGAGTACCAATGTATCCAAACAGATGCTACAAACTTGTACTCTCAATAGAAGGGCTCAAAAAAAAGTTCGTTGTGGGCACAGGGCACCCATTCGGGTAGTGTTCCACTACTGAAGCAGTTCGTACCAAACCTATCGCGCACGCAAAAAATAATGAAGTGTACGATCAACTATAGTTTTTTTTTTTTTGAGGAAAGTGTACGATCAACTATAGTTTTTTTATCACATAGCGGGTAACAAACTGAGTCCTTTTTTTTTTCCGAAACAAACTGAGTCCCTTGTCGCATGAATCTTTCCATCGCCCAAAATTGAACCTTTGCTAGCCAAGAAAAGAACTTGGAACTCATCGGTGTCTCTGACCTCCACATCTACTGTCTCATTTGGTCCACTTTTGTTGCAAAAGAATGCACTATAAGCAAAGCATGCATCGTCAGCTCCCTGTCCTCACGTGGCGTTATCCTCACCTTCTGACAATTGCAAGGTCATCATAATGTCCCATAGAGTGAAGAAATTGTGGATAGCGGGCTCATCCAGGTAGAGTCCAACGTCCGGATCAAATATCCACAGCATGCCTCGGCCAAAGTGCACTCCTGAAGTACATAGCGGCTTGTTTACCCCAGTGGTGATGCATGGGAACATGTCTCAGAATAGCGTGCCATAGTTCCACTTGGTGGTCCAAAAGAGTGTATGCCGGTCATCTTTAACCCTTTAAATAGTCCAATCGCCTCTCCTTTAGTACTTGAATATCAAATTAACCCCCGACTTGTCCTGCGTGGCATGCAGAACTATAGTGTTGGGATGCCAAGTCCGCCCAAGAGCTTCAGCCTACACACTTTATTCCACGCCGCCCTGCAGTCGCCTCATCCTTTCAACCATGCCAAAGGAAGCCCCGACATACCTATCATCTCGGGAATGAACTTGACCGGTATGTATATGGGCTTCATAGCGTGCAGAGGGTATATATAGTGTTGTCTTGACCAACACTAATAACCCCCTCCCCCCCTCCTAAGTACGGATGCTCGCCAATTTTGCAGCTTATTCCCTAACACTACAGCACGCGCACTCTGTGCCGACGGTTATTTACCGTCGGCACAGATACCTTCCCCGTCGGCACAGGGCCGTCGGCGTAGGTGCCCGTAGGCACAAGTTTTTTCCCCGTCGGCACAGATTTTCCCCGTCGGCACAAGCGGTGCCTACGGTGAAAAAATGCCCGTCGGCACAAATTCCGTCGGCGTAGGTTCGGTGGGCCCCACCGCGGGCGAGCTTGCTGAGAAGCTGTGCCGACGGTATTACCGTCGGCAGAGGTGTACACGTGGCGTCTCCTGGGACGCCCTGGCTGGGGGCTGTGCCGACGGTAATACCGTCGGCACAGGTCTGACCATTTGGCACAGATGCAACACCTGTGCCGACGGGAATACCGTCGGCACAGGTTCGTCCCAGATTTTTTTTTTGCAATTTGGTTGCAGCAGCTCGTTTTCCAGCAAAAATGGCAGAAAATAAAATATAAAATACTGACAATATCATCACAAATAAGATCACACATAGCTCCATATATCATCCCAAAGCAATATCATCAAGCACAATGCTAATATCATCAAAGTGGATACACACATAGGACCATCATTATACATAGCTAGATGTCTAGATCATCAAGCCCTACATCTATTGCGGCGGCGACGGGGTGTACCCCATGTCTCCCCGGGTGAACACAGGCGATCGACGGCTCGGCGCAGCAGTAGAACCACCAGAAGAAGGCGAAGCATCAGGAGAAGTCGAAGCACCAGGAGAAGGACCACCGGGATGTACCGGTGTGATCTCACGCGAACCCGGCGAAGCACCAGGCGAAGGATCAGCATCAAACCTCACCATCTCACGCGAACCCGGCGAGGCACTAGGAGAAGCACGACCAAAGTGTGGGTTCTCCGACGAGCATCCCGTTCCCTACATGTTTGAGTAAGAGTTAGCAACTTGCGAGGCAAAGGAAAAGCGGTAACTAGTGGTTTGGCATCAAACTTACCGTGGTCGATGAGTAGTAGGTGAGAGCGAACTCGTCCTTCGATGGAAACCGTGGACACGGCCCCGGCTCCGGAGGCTCCTCCATAGAAGGGGGGACCCGCACTCCAGTGGTGAAAAAGTTCAGCACCGACTGCAAGATAGTTTAGATGTTAGACGTTGTCAAAATAAAGGTTCAAACTAGGGAAGTGGGACTTGTCATATTAGACAAAAATAAAGGTTGAAACTTACAACACGCAACGACTTTTGATACGAGGAGTAGGCTGTATTCATCTCCAGCCACTGGGCATAGGCCACCTGATACTCCGCATGAGCGGCAGCGTAGGCTGCCTCAAGATCGGGCTACAATTTCAAAAATATGGTATGGAACTGTCGACTTAGCCATGCAGGAACGAATGTCGGAAAGAGGATGAAAATGAGAAAAACTTACATCGGTGGAAGTGGGTCGACGAGGCCGTGGACGAGGCGCGATAAGGGGGCTGCCGTCAGGGAGGGTAGCTTTTGCCTGCGTGAAGCTCATGGAAGGCCTGACCACATTCTGAAGAAAGAGATTACGGCCATGCGGCCTTCCATACCCCGAGAGGACCATCGACCTCTCGTCGACCTCCTGGCTCATGGGGTCATCCACCTCCGGGTGAAAAGACTGGAATGTCGTGGAGTACCTCTCCAAGTTCTCGTTGGTATTGTTGTAGTACTCAGGAAGCTGGGGCTGAGGCTTCGATAGATCGCGCTTCTTCTCCTTCATCTTCTGCCACGATTGCAACTCAGAGCTTACCTCCCCCCTATCGGCGTCCTGCATCGCGAAAAGAAATGTCATGCGTAGCAAGTACAAACATGAGGGGAAAATAAATGGAGGTCGTTCCATGTATATATATACATGCTTTTCCTTGAAGCGGAAGAGGTTGCGGCTTCCCGCACTGTGTGTTCCCTCGGTACCTCGGTTTGCCTTGTTCCGCTGGCTCACGGCGTCGAACTCGGGGTCTCCCCCGACCCACCTCGTAACCAACGCATCCCATGCGTCTTCTTTGCCGTCGGCCCAGTCAGGCATAACCTGAAAATGTAATTCAAGAAGAGATAATGCAATGGCAACTTAGCAGCAATATAGAATTTCATTGACAGTTTACTTACCGAATGGAATTCCTCCCTCGTCATCTTCTGTGCCGTCTTGACATTCTCCTCCTTCTTGGCCCTCTTGCCCGTCTTCTCATACGTGAAAGTGTTGACGGACGTATGCTTTTGGTTGTAGAATTGTTGATGTGTCAACCTCACACAATGAGCACGAAATACGCGAGCCGCCGTGTCTCTATGCTCGTCCGCCACCCGAAAATGCTTCTTCAACCATGCATAAAAAAATTGTGAGAGTCATGAGTTAGCACGGTGGAGTCATAAACTATGAACGGAACTCGAAAAATATGTCTTACCCAAAACCAGGTGATCACAGCGTCAGCAGCTGTCTCGAAGCCCGGGATAGGGGCAGCCTCATAGTCCACCCATTTATAGGCTAACTTTGCCTCGGCGTCGGGACCGACGGTGTACAAGCCCGGCCAATTTTGCCTAATTAGAGCTCCAAGCAAGCTCCCAGGAGTGCGGGGAATCTTAGGTGCTGGCCATGTCCATTTGCTGCACAATAATCAAACATTAGTACATATGCCAAATTGTTATGAACACAATGAAATTACATGTTCAAAATTACAAAATTAGTACACTTACTCAACGCCCTGAGGAACAATGAGGGCTTTCGCCTCCTCGCTCCTAGGCTCCATGTCCTCGTCGGGGACTCCCGCTTCGCCACGCATCCGCGGCCGCTTCGCCGCCAGCTCGACCTCGTCCTCCACCTCGTCCTCCACCTCATCCTCCACCTCGTGTCTAGACTCGGTCTCCGCCTCGTCCTCCACCTCGTGTCTAGACTGGGAAGCCACGTCGCCAGAAGCAGAGGGCAACTCCACCTCGTCCTCCGCCACGTCTACTCCACCTCGTCCTCCACCTCGTCCTACTCGCGCACCCTCGTCCACGGCGTAACGCGAGGTGGAAGGTCGTCCACTCCGTGTAACTCCAGGCTTCCGTACCGTCATCTTTCTAATCTTACTAAGCAGGGACGAGGAGTTTTCCTTGCCTTGGCTCATATTGTTCAATCACCTGCATTGAGAAAGAGAAAACAAGTAAGCATAAAGACATAATAAAATATAGACAGTAAGCATAAAGACGTAATGCAATGACGAAGCATGTTGAAAAATAAATACTAAAGCATAAAGACATAATAACATGTAGACACCAAGCATAAAGATGTAATGCAATTAAGAAGCATGTTGAAAAATAAATACTAAGCATAGAGACATAAAAGACGCTCACCCCGAATAATCACTCTCATAATTTAGTTGGTTCTCATTCTCACTATCACTATCACGTGTGCAGTAGGTTGGAGGCTCATCGCACGGTGGAGGCTCGTCATCGTCGCCATTGTCCGCATGTAACTTCGAGAGCATATTTATGTCCTTGAGATCCACCACTGACTCACCACGAGTGTGTGCATCGTTCTCGAGGTCCTCAAGACCACCCGTTTGTAAGGCAAGGTCCCCGAAATCCTCTTGCTCTTGATAGAAAATTCCCTCGTATGTTTTAGGGTCAATGTTGTTGTAATCGTCGGTAGAGGGCATGGGTAGCTTACTATGTGGTGATACCCGGAACACGACTTCCCAGCCCTTGAGTTTTTCTTTCTGGCATGGATAGGGCAAATAATAAACTTGCTTGGCTTGGTGAGTCACAACAAAGACATCGGCTCCACTATAGGTGGTTGAAGCCTTAACTTCAACTAACCCAATGGAAGGGTCACTTCTCTGTCCACCGTGTGGTCCAGTGTGTGGGTCGAACCAGTGGCACTGGAACACAACGAGCTTGAGTTCTATGTTCGTACGATTGAACGTCAGCTCGTATACATTTTCTAACCTTCCGTAGTAATCTACGCAATCGGCTCCATTGGCTCCTCTGGATCCTTTGGTGAAGACCCCAGTATTTACAGTTTTTGCATTCGGCCGATGTAAGTTTAGCCAAATGAACTCAAGTCGGTTCCTGCACACTGGCATGGCCACTTACCAGCTGTACACCATCCGCATATTAGGGCATACCCGGGTAGGTCGTGCATGGAATAGTGGTACCAAATTCTCATCAAGAAGTTTTTCTTTGATGCTCGGTCGTATGTCCACGTCCCATTGTGCCATGAGTGGTGTAAATCATCCACAAGCGGTTGCATGTAGACACTCAAATTCTTCCCTGGGTATTCGGGCCCTGGAATGATCAGCGACATAAACATGAACTTCCTTTGCATTAGGACCCCGGGAGGGAGATTGAGCGAAATAACGAGCCAGCAGCTGTACGAGGCACTCGACATACCATATGGATTGAATCCATCTGTTGCTATCGCAATTCTGACATTCGAGCATCTGCTGCCTTATCGGGGTGTTTCTCATCAGATTTCTCCCATGCCTTACCATCAGATGGATGTCCCATCTTTTTCCGTCCAAACTCATCGGCATATCTCTTCCCCTTCTTGTGCCAAGTCATTTGTGTGGCAGTCTCCTCAGAAAAGTAAAGCCGTTGGATTCTTTTTATGAATGGGAGGTACCGAAGAATCTTCATAGCGACTTTTCCCTGCGTCTTCTGACCATCGGGCTCAGTTTTCTCATGATACCTAGAGGCCCCACAAAGGCTACATTATTTGTCATCCGCATACTGTTTTCCAGAACGGAAGGCAACCTTTTGGACAACAATCTATCTTTTCATAATCCATGCTGAGCGATCCCAATAGTTTCTTTGTTTCGTGCATGGTCTTTGGCAGACAATGCCCTTCGGGCAACATGTTACCAAATGTTTTCAGATTAGCTTCAAGGCATGCACGGTGGTGGAGTACTGGCACTTGTCACTTAGTATTTGAGCTATGGCATCGAGCTGAGAAATGTTTGCACCCTCGTATAGAGGCTTCATAGCCGAGGCCATCATACCAAGGAAAGCCTTCGCGGTTGGCTCCGGTTCCTCCGGTTCACCCGGTTCCTCCTGTGGAGGTGGCGAATCCGGTATGTCAGCATCACGGAGATCATCTAGCAAGTTTCTCACCCCATCATACTCATTGACATTGATCCGCTGCCGCATCACCTCAACTCTGTCACGTTCGACCTGAGCAAAGTCGACCTTCGTGACGTAGTTAGGCATATACCCAGACAACCAAAGATGCTTAGTCATTTCATCCTTTCCCTGACGGGCACGATTCTTGCAATTAATGCATGGGCACCTTGGACGAACTCCTGATGCCTTTGAACCACGCGCTAACTCCTTCACTAACATATTGGTCTTCCATTCCCACTCCTTTGTTCTTTTAATCTTACTGATACGGCCACTGTACATCCACCCATTATCAGCCACGGGAGTTTTTAGCTATAAGTCCACACACTTAGTAGAGAGAAAGTGAAGCCGGTGATGTCGGTCACACCTAGGAGTAGATTCTTGGACATTTGAAACACCCAACACACTTGTATACATATGGTATGGCACAACCTAGGTTTGGGTGGGGTTCCGACGCTCCGGGGCCCCGCTTCGGCGAAACCGTGAATCCGCTGGAAAAATCCTAACGTTTCCGTCTACCCCCATAGACGTGCGTCGAAAGGGGGTAGCCCAGTAGACTTTTTTGCTTGGTTGTGTTAGGTTAGGCCATACGAACATAAAAAACCAACTTTTATCACAAGTTGTCACAAGATTGCCCCCGTTTCGCCCGAAACGGGAGTTTTTAGCTATAAGTAAACACACTTAGTAGAGAGAAAGTGAAGCCGGTGATGTCGGTCACACCTAGGAGTCGGTTCTTGGACATTTGAAACACACAACACACTTGTATACATATGGTATGGCACAACCTACGTTTGGGTGGGGTTCCGATGCTCCGGGGTCCCGCTTCGGCGAAACCCTGAATCCGCTGGAAAAACCCTAACGTTTCTGTCTACCCCCATAGACGTGCGTCGAAAGGGGGTAGCCCAGTGGACTTTTTTGCTTGGTTGTGTTAGGTTAGGCCATACGAACATGAGAAACCAACTTTTATCACAAATCGACACAAGATTGCCCCCGTTTCGCCCGAAACGGGAGTTTTCAACTATAAGTCCACACACTTAGTAGAGAGAAAGTGAAGCCGGTGATGTCGGTCACACCTAGGAGTAGATTCTTGGATATTTGAAACACACAACACACTTGTATACATATGGTATGGCACAACTTAGGTTTGGGTGGGGTTCTGACGCTCCGGGTCCCCGCTTCGGCGAAATCCTGAATCCGCTGGAAAAACCCTAATGTTTCCGTCTACCCCCATAGACGTGCGTCGAAAGGGGGTAGCCCAGTGGACTTTTTTGCTTGGTTGTGTTAGGTTAGGCCATACGAACATGAGAAACCAACTTTTATCACAAATCGACACAAGATTGCCCCCGTTTCACCCGAAACGGGAGTTTTCAGCTATAAGTCCACACACTTAGTAGGGAGAAAGTGAAGCCGGTGATGTCGGTCACACCTAGGAGTAGATTCTTGGACATTTGAAACACCCAACATACTTGTATACATATGGTATGGCACAACCTAGGTTTGGGTGGGGTTCCGACGCTCCGGGCCCCCGCTTCGGCGAAACCCTGAATCCGCTGGAAAAACTCTAACGTTTCCGTCTACCCCATAGACGTGCGTCGAAAGGGGGTAGCCCAGTAGACTTTTTTGCTTGGTTGTGTTAGGTTAGGCCATACGAACATGAAAAACCAACTTTTATCACTAGTTGTCACAAGATTGCCCCCGTTTCGCCTGAAACGGGAGTTTTCAGCTATAAGTCCACACACTTAGTAGAGAGAAAGTGAAGCCGGTGATGTCGGTCACACCTAGGAGTAGATTCTTGGACATTTGAAACACACAACACACTTGTATACATATGGTATGGCACAACCTACGTTTGGGTGGTGTTCCGACGCTCCGGGGCCCCGCTTCGGCGAAACCCTGAATCCGCTGGAAAAACCCTAACGTTTCCGTCTACCCCCATACACGTGCTTCGAAAGGGGTAGCCCAGTGGACTTTTTTGCTTGGTTGTGTTAGGTTAGGAGATAGGAACATAGAAAACTAACTTTTATCACAAATCGACACAAGATTGCCCCCGTTTCGCCCAAAACGGGAGTTTTCAGCTATAAGTCCACACACTTAGTAGAGAGAAAGTGAAGTCGGTGATGTCGGTCACACCTAGGAGTAGATTCTTGGACATTTGAAACACACAACACACTTGTATACATATGGTATGGCACAACCTAGGTTTGGGTGGGGTTCCGACGCTCCGGGGCCCCGCTTCGGCGAAACCCTGAATCCGCTGGAAAAACCCTAACGTTTCCGTCTACCCCCATAGACGTGCGTCGAAAGGGGGTAGCCCAGTAGACTTTTTTGCTTGGTTGTGTTAGGTTAGACCATACGAACATGAGAAACCAACTTTTATCACAAATCGACACAAGATTGCCCCCGTTTCGCCCGAGACGGGAGTTTTCAGCTATAAGTCCACACACTTAGTAGGGAGAAAGTGAAGCCGGTGATGTCGGTCACACCTAGGAGTAGATTCTTGGACATTTGAAACACCCAACACACTTGTATACATATGGTATGGCACAACCTAGGTTTGGCTGGGGTTCCGACGTTCCGGGCCCCCGCTTCGGCGAAACCCTGAATCCGCTGGAAAAACTCTAACGTTTCCGTCTACCCCATAGACGTGCGTCGAAAGGGGGTAGCCCAGTAGACTTTTTTGCTTGGTTGTGTTAGGTTAGGCCATACGAACATGAAAAACCAACTTTTATCACTAGTTGTCACAAGATTGCCCCCATTTCGCCCGAAACGGGAGTTTTCAGCTATAAGTCCACACACTTAGTAGAGAGAAAGTGAAGCCGGTGATGTCGGTCACACCTAGGAGTAGATTCTTGGACATTTGAAACACACAACACACTTGTATACATATGGTATGGCACAACCTATGTTTGGGTGGGGTTCCGACGCTCCGGGGCCCCGCTTCGGCGAAACCCTGAATCCGCTGGAAAAACCCTAACGTTTCCGTCTACCCCCATACACGTGCGTCGAAAGGGGGTAGCCCAGTGGACTTTTTTGCTTGGTTGTGTTAGGTTAGGAGATAGGAACATAGAAAACCAACTTTTATCACAAATCGACACAAGATTGCCCCCGTTTCGCCCAAAACGGGAGTTTTCAGCTATAAGTCCACACACTTAGTAGAGAGAAAGTGAAGCCGGTGATGTCGGTCACACCTAGGAGTAGATTCTTGGACATTTGAAACACACAACACACTTGTATACATATGGTATGGCACAACCTAGGTTTGGGTGGGGTTCCGACGCTCCGGGGCCCCGCTTCGGCGAAACCCTGAATCCGCTGGAAAAACCCTAACGTTTCCGTCTACCCCCATAGACGTGCGTCGAAAGGGGGTAGCCCAGTAGACTTTTTTGCTTGGTTGTGTTAGGTTAGGCCATACGAACATGAGAAACCAACTTTTATCACAAATCGACACAAGATTGCAAGAGAGACAAGATCCGCATACAATACTTCCGAGAGACAAGATTCGCGACGTTATTTTATGTGGGTGGAGACCGCTATTCGGCGTAACTATATACATATAGAAATGAATAAAAACATATTAAACTTAATTGAGAGTAATAAATAGATACATAAAAATGAAGATTAGGGTAAAAAACATGATGACTATTTTCAGCGAAACTATATACATATAGCTATTCAGTGTATCTATATACATAAAAATGAATATTTTTTAAACATATTTTTTTAGAGAAAATAGGAAGTAAAAAAAAATAGGGAACCTACCGTCAGCACAGATTTGTACAGAAGCACGAGGAAAAAGAAAAAAATAGGGAACCTGTGCCGACGGTTTGTACCGTCGGCATAGGGTGGTGTCGATGTCACCTTTTCTTTCACGGTAACCTGTGCCGACGGCTCGATTTTTGCCGACGGTGACCGTCGGGACAGGGTGTCTGTGCCGACGGGGATATCTATGCCGACGGCCAGCTTCGTGGGGTGGCCTCATAGACACCTGTGCCGACGGCCCTGATAAAAAACCGTCGGCACAGGTTTTGGCCGTCGGCACAGATGAGCTCTCTTGTAGTGTAACATATCCACTATTTGTGTGGCCGACAAACGCCTCGTACTTAGAGATAGACCAAGATAAGTGAATGCAAGAGGATGGATCACGATTGAGTTTTGTTTGTACCAGTTCCTCCTACTCGGGGGATCGAGCACTTAATCAGGTGTGTCGAGCACTTCGTAAAAATGGTTCAAAGACCCGAGGTTTCGCTAAAGTCCTCGATGGTGGCCTCGCAGACCTGAATATCATGTCATGTTGGTTCAATTAAGGTGGGCATGTCATCCGCCAAGATCGAAGTGCGGTGGGCCACCCCTCTCCTTGCAAGCTTGGACAACACTCACATCTCAGTGGCCCTCTTGAGCATGAGGGGTTGTGTGTCCATAACTTTAATGAAGAGAGTGGGGGTAGGGATACCTTGTCTAAGTCCACGGTTGTTATAGATGTGTCGCTTGGCTATACCATTGACCATCACCCTTGTACTAGACATGGAGATGAGTCTGCATTCCAATGTCAACCATGCACGGCCAAAAAACCATCTTCAGAGGGAGGCACAATCTACAGTGTCCAAAGACTTGGTGACATCGAGATTAAGAATCACACCCACCCCGTTAGCAACATGGAGATTCTTCGTCGTTTGTTTCACAAGCATAAATTTGTGTGCCAGCATCGACCCTGAACAAAGACACTTTCGTGCCTTTCACTATCCTCGATAGATCCTAGGTCGAACGATTCACCATCACCTTCACCACAAGCTTAGGTGGGTTGTGAATCAAACTAACCGGTCAAAAGTCTTAGATCTAGTCAAACTTGACATTGCAATATCAAGCAAAATGGCATGCTAGGAATGGAAGGTAAAGGCAATATCAGGCGATAATAAACATTCTTTGTACAAGAATAGGCATCGATGACCCACTACAACATTGTTACTCTAATGCAAGAATAACGGAGAAAGCGTAGTATGTGTTGGAATGATCAAGATCATGGTTTTCAACTTTTCATTGCATGTTATCCACGCTTAGCACATTTACAGACCTTGCATCGTTGCACACATCATCTCTGAGTCCTAATCGGAAGAAGCAGAAGCACTAGAAAAGAACAAAGGATGCAATCTTACTACTATCATAAAGATCCATCATGTTCACGATATGCAATGCATGACATGGAAAATGTGGGGATGGAATTAAGATACACATGTTAAATGGATAGGAATCATGGATACAATGCATTTCCATAATACACATTAAAGGAAAGGCACCAATAATGGTTTAACCCTAAACAACATTTTAGAAGTTTTTAACATGCATGAGAATGTCATATATGAGTTCTATGCAACTTTCGGAGTAGTTGACAGTATATAGGTACACGTCATTTTATCCATTGTGTTATTTCCCATTAATAAAACTAGTTTTTAGTTTTCTCGATGTTTCAACCCAATTATTTCGGTCGTTTTTCAAGTGACTAGTATTTCAACTCTCTTAGGCCTTCTCTACTTGCACTTAATGATTTTGCCGTTATACTTGTATGTGATCTCGTGTGAGAGCTATAGTAGTGAGAGAGGACAAATAGCTCCCGAGCTACATGGAGCTTGTTTTTTTTAAAAAAATCGGAAATGATATTATAAAGTTTTCTAAATTCACGAAAAAATCTCAGATGTAGATAGTGCCGAGACTTACAAGCGTGCAATTTTTAACTAAAATTCGTTACATTTTGCGCAACACTAAAAAGACAAAGCGGGGAAATTTCAAATTTTTGAAACTGTGAGACCACCGAGATCCACTCATTTGTCTTTATGTGCAACCAAAAGTAAAACGAATTTGGAGTTAAATTTTGTACGCTTGTTGATCTCGACACTATCTACATCTGAGAATTGTTTCAGAATTTGTGAAAATTCAAAAGTGTCAATTTTGACTTTTTTTTTCAAAAAGGGCTACGTGTAGCTCGCGAGCCATTTGCAATTTCGCTACAGTAGTATGTTATACAGATAAACATAATTAATTCACGTGAAAATTCATATTTATGTAAAGATGACCACGAAGTATTATATTTAGAAAACATTAAGACTCCAATTTGCTTCGAATGCATTTCGATAAAGCCATAATTCGATTTTGTAAGACATAAACAAATAAGCCAACTAATTATCTACAATTTTCATTTATGATAGAGTTAAACTTACCTTGTATTTTTATGCCTTTAGTAGGCTTAATTTATATTTCCGGAAATTGCAGTAATTGATTTATTTCTTTATGTGCAGAAAAATAAGAATGTCTAGTATTTTTAGTGTAAGTAATATAACATGGTAAGGTATGTGGCTATTTCTATACACAAATGTAGAACGGCTATAAATGTCTTTTTTGCATTTCATAACTCCCGAAATGGCCAGTAGGCACGTGACGAGGGGTTAACTCATCAAATCCCATGGTTAAGGACCGAGAGTTGAGATTACGAGGAAGAGAACGTGGTAGAGCTGGTAGTTTCGTCGGCTGACAAGAAAAACCAGGGATTTTACCCAGGTTCAGGCCTCCGGAGAGTAACACCCTACTTCCTGCATGTCTGGTACTGATCTGGTGTGTATATGCGAGCTACAATGGGGTCCCGGCGAGATGTAGATCTCGCTAGGGTTTTGGTGGTTCGAGAGTTGCCTCCCTTAGATCGGCACCCCTCCCAGCCTTTAAATAATAGGCTGGGTCTCGGGAGTTCGTAACCGACCTAGTTTATACGTAAGGAAAGTCTAAACCGACTATGTCTATGTCTAATCTTGGAGGGTACTCCATCTTCTTGGACCTCCTGCCTTGGGCTTCGAGTAGGCTCTTCGCTATTGGGCCTTAGTCGTTACGTGCACCAGGTACCCTCGCGGTAGGGTACCCAAGAGGTATATCCTTGTCAGTAGCCCCCGAGTACTTGTCTGACTCGAAGAATCGGGCATGGACTGATTCGTAAGTGCACGTCATATGCTTTGTATTCTGTATATTATAATTGGAATTCTTGTATGAATAGCACATGTTGGCTATGTCGAGTATCTCATCCACTGTGGTTTTTGCTTATGATGATCAAGAGATAATAGCTTATCAGGCCCAGTACACTCGACGGATCGGGACTGGTTAACTACACATTCGGGTAAAACCTTACTAGCTTTCAATCAAACTCAAGTCACCGGACTCGAATCTGGAACAAACTGGTCAGATTCGACTAGGCCGCGGATGTCTTACTGAGTCGATCTGCAGTATAGCTTTGAAATTTACCCAACGCGTCCGTCGGGATTTTTCATCATGTCTGTTGACACGCAAACTGTAAGGATTAACGTTGCTGGAACGGTCCTTAGCCCATCTCGAAAGTTCGGCGGGTCTTACCTTTGCACTATGCATGCAGCATCCGAGATATTTGCGGCGGACGCAACTCGGGGATTTTGCGAGTATGTTTTTGTAATATTTTGAACTTTATTGGACGAGTCGTGTCCTTTGTCGACTGATATTTGCCGTTATTCTATCGGGTGCGCAACAGCGCTCCCGATGGGAGTAGCCCCCGAGATTGTGCTGTATTGTTTGCAATGGAGGATAATCTCAAATTTGTTTATCTCGTACATTTCTAGTCGAAGAATTTTTTGATACGCTCCCGATGGGAGTAATATGTGCAGCCGAAGAGCTGGTCGACTGCCTTATGACTTCAGCTGTTCAGTCGAAGCATTTGCTTGTGCTTTTTAATGCCTTTGGACTCAAACTTGTCCGTTAGATGGGAAACCCAAAATGACGTCATTGATGACGCATGTATCGACTGCAACTTCTGACAAATGGTAACGTGCCTGCTATGGCCGATTGGACATGACCTACATGTGGGCCCATTCTGCAGCGACGGTGCCGTTTGGACTAGATTTGATCGCGCTGGCCCACTTTTGACGGAGGCGTGATGATGGCTCCTCTTTTTGCGTGCGTAGTGGGCGGAGTGGCCGGCGACGGTTGCCCTCTGCGGTTGCCATGTGTACGGTGGGATTGCGTGCGGAACGCACGATTATGATCTGAACGGTTATGATCGCTTTTGATTTGTGGTAAATAGGGGGAATGACGCTGGCATTATTTTTACTTGCCATTTGCTCTGCGCGCCGCCCCTGCTTCATCGTCTTCCTCTCGCTTCCCCATTGTTCTTGCGCCCGAGCTCCCGCTATTCTCCTTAGCCACCACTGCCATGGCGCCAAAGAGAAAGGCTGCTGCTGCCGACGCGCCCGCGACCGACACGACCACTCTGAAGGGGAAGAAGACTGCGGCTGGCGCATATGCGCCCGTTGTCGACATCAAGAAGAACGACGGCGATTGGGTGAAATCCACCATTAAGGAGGCGCAGCTGGACAAGCTTCGCGAGGATGGAATGCTGCCACCCGCGGACCAGCTGTTCGTCCGCGCGCCGTCGCCCAAGGAGGTACTCCCCGAGCCTCGCGCAAACGAGCGCGTTTGTTTTGCGGAGTTTCTGCCTAGGGGTTTTTCGTTTCCCCTCCACGACTTTGTTCGTGGTTTGATGTTTGCTTACGGGGTGCAAATCCATGATTTCACCCCGAATGGCATTATGCACATTGCATGCTTTATGGTTTTGTACGAGTGCTACTTGGGAGTTTCTCCCAGCTGGGCCCTCTGGAAATCGATTTTCATGGTCCGTCCCAACAATCGAGGCGGCCGCACCTATCCTGTTGGCGGCTTTGGGATCCAGGTGCGCAACGACACCCGCTACTTCGCCCTGAAGCCAGTCGACTCGGCGCAAGGGTGGAGGAAGAGGTGGTTTTATGCGCGCGTCGACCAGGAAGGAGTCCCGCCATTTTTAACTGCTGGTATACTCGCGAGGACGAATGCCTGGGACCACCCGCTTTCGGCTGAGGAAAAGGTAGAAGCGGCGCCTCTGTTGTCGAAGATTGGAAAGCTGCTAAGCAGCGTGACTGGTGTGCATTTGATTGCCACCTTTGTGAAGATGCGGGTGTGGCCGCTCCGCGCTCGAGCCCACCCCATGTGGGAGTATGAGGGTGCGCTCGACGTCATCCGAATGAGCAAGGAGGAACTGTCGAAGAGCGAGCTGGTGTCACATGTGCGGTCCATTACCAGCACGAAATCCAGCGAGCCCTGCAACGTCGAATACCCCGTCACTCCTTATGGTGCTGAAAAGCCTTTGGAGGAGGTTAGTGAACGATCGAGTTTATTATCTCCTGGTTTTGCTACTTTGTTGTGCATCATTGTAACTTTCGACTGCTTTATTTGGTATGCAGGGCCATTCGACTGCTTTGTCTCTTCCTCCTCTCCCAGAGAACGGCCTGACTGAGGAGACAGAGGTGCAGGAGGTAGAAACGAAGGGAGGGGATGAATCGCCTCTACCTTCGGCTACCACATCTCGTATGGAAGAGGTCGAAGAGGAAGGAGAAGAGGAAGTACAGACTGAAGAGCCAGCCACGACTGACCATGTGAGCGAGGTTCCCACTCGCAAGCGCCGTCGGGTGGCCCGAGGTATGTCTTCTTCCATGAGCTCACCCGCGAAGGAGTCGGATGTGAAGGACGACGGAGACTCAGGCTCCTCACCTTCTGCCAAGGCTGCTCCTTTGGACGTGAGCCCGTTGAGGTCAGCTCCTCCTCGCCAATCAGGTGAGGAGCTGCTTTTTGGAGGCCCAAACTTTGACAACCTCGACACTGATGAAGAAGAAGAGCACAGGTTTGCTCCTGAGCTTTTTGTACTAAGATTTTTGCTGGTTGATATTTGTGCTTATGTTCTATTTCTTCTGTCACTTGCAGTGCTGAGACCGTGCGTCCTCTGACTCCTCCAGCTGACAGAATTTCGACCCCTGAGCACCCGGACGTCTCTCTTGTTGCTCCGGAGATCGTTCAATCAGCAGCCACGGCTACTGCTATTGAAACGGCCAAGGCTACGAGTGCTGCAACTCCGGAGATCGGAACATCTGCTTCCAAGCCTGCGCCTTGGACTGAACACGTAAGTGTCTTTTGCCTAATCCGCATACGGTACTTGTTATGTATAACTTATGTCTGTTTCATGTGCTTGTAGCCTTACTACCTCAACCTGGTAGAATCGGGCAAAACTTTTGTCCAGATGGAACAGGAGAAAAACGCGTTACGCGCTGACCTGGAACAGCTCACCCGTAAGTGTATTTGCTGCCTCCGAAACCCTTTTTGCTGTCTTTGCTTAGTCGAATATTTGAGTTACTTCCTGCCGTCAAATTGAGATGACAAGGCATCGGCTGAGTCTCGGGTAAAGGAGCTAGAGGAGGCACTCGCCGCCCAGCGCGCCGAGTCGAAGAAAATTTTGGATGCCACCAAGGCCGCAGCTGCCTTGCGCGAGAAAGAGTATGCTGAGCGGCTGGCTAGCCTCACCCGAGACGTGGGCAGTTAGTAAAATTTGCCACTTTTTGTTTACTTCTGTTGTAGCTGAGTGTTGTGTAAGAGTTTTTGTTCTCTCTGATTTTTGAAGGAGCTGTTGGCACACCAGCACCTGTAGACCTGGCGAGTGGCGATTTTTCCCTCGAACGTGCTATTGGTGACCTTGACGCCATCTCCGCCCAAGCGAAGGATGCACTCGCCAAGTCTAGGAGCACACTCGGCGCCGTATACAAGGGTGTGTTCCCGTCTGGCCAACTTCCGTGGACTATGGATGGCTTCGCCGATGTCCTAGGTCCGGGAACCTCGACTATGGCGAGTTTTGCTCACACCTTGACGGTACGCGGCTCAGAGACCACCCTCAAGCTCCTTTTAGGTCATGGGATAGAGGGTGACTTCGAGGCCGCTCTGTCCGATTTTCCTCGGAAGCCGGATGGGAAGCTGGTATCTCTGAAGCATGTGAACGAACCAGCCGCGCGGCTGGCTGAAATTTTTATGACTACCATGAAACGCCGGTCAGTAGAGGTCGCCAATCGTGCACGTAGGGCTAGGTCAGAGTCTGCATCATAGACTTTAGGGCCATCTACATTTTTATGGACTGTAATTATACTTTATGACATCGGGAGTATGCGTACGCTTTTGCTACACTTGTATGAATTTGGTTCCTTGTTGTGTTTTCGCCTGTAAGGCTATGTGTTGTTGCTCGCCTGAGCTTTGTGATGAATCTCTCATATCTGACATGAGATTTTTATGATGTTTGGAACAGCCAAGGGCAGCCGCTACTTCAGCTGGTTCGTCGCGGCCTCGTTCTTCCACCCGATCTCGAGCTCAATTGGCGAATGATGCCAAAGTGATGCGTTATATGAAAGCTCAAGTCGTGAAACTGGGGCAAGAGCTAAAGAGTGCCCAGAGCGAGCTAGATATGATGAGGGCGAGGCCTGCTTTACCCACTCAGCGAGAGGAGTATGTGCTTGGCGAGATGGAGATCGTGAACAGACAGCTCGAGTGTAAGCATGACTGCCTTGGTCTCAAGAGTTCCTAGCCTGTCCTTTTTGTTGATCCATCGTGCGTTGTTGCAGGCTTTGTTCCAGACTTCCAGGCGGAACAAGCTCGTGTCGATGAGCAATTGAACAATGCGACTGACGAACCAACGACGGGCCGTCAGCATTTTCGCTTGGATAAGAACCGAGCGTGCATACTCGCAACTCTGCAGGATCGAGTGTGGCGGAGCACTTTGCTGCTCGAATTATGCAGGTCGGCCTTCAATCGCATCAACCAGAATCTTTTTCCGACGGGGCCGCAACCTCAAGGAATCTATGCGTTGCTCGGGCTTTTCCGGAGTGCAGGTCCTATTCGAGACTTTATCACCCAGAAGCTTGTGGATGGGGCCAATGCAACGATGGCGTATATCCGGAGTCAGCGTCCAAATATGCAGCTACATCCACCCATGCCTGGATCGATTTTGTCACAGTTGCAACTTGACGGTATAGTCGAGTATGCGAGGGTGATGGTCGAATGTTATCACGCTCAACTTATGGTCCCTGTTCTACCAGTTAAGGACGAACCGGAAGATTAGGGTATTTCTGCATAGGGGACAGCCCCCGAGTGTAAATTTGCCACTTGTACGTAGCGTATATTTGTTTATGTGTATGTATGCAGCCCCCGAGTGTATCGAGTGGGGTTTATGAAAAACACTTTAGAGTATGGAACATAAATTGCACAGCCCCGAGTAGTTGAGTGGGGTTGAGCAACCTTTTCATTTATGTATAATTTTTATGACCCAACCCTCGAGTATTCGAGTTCGGCTGGGGTATTATGTTTGAAGAAGAAGGAGCGAGAGCTCATGCTTTGAGATAGCGCAGCCCCCGAGTATTCGGGTGAGGCTAAGTTTGTGCGAATAAGTTATGCGAGTAGTAAGCGGGAAGAAATATGAGGAATCATTGATTATATTCCATTTTTGAATGTTAAGCTGCAGGCCGCCTCATTAAAAACCTTCCAGTCCCCGTAGGTACCTGGTAAGGAAAAGAGCGCGTCTGAAACCTGCATCCATCCGACATATGTGCCTATTACATTGTGCGACTGAGCAATCTAAGCATAGAAACGGCGCAGCTGCGCAACGTTCCAAGGATTGTGCGAGAGTTCGCCTGTCTTCGCGTGCTTCAGTCTGTATGCTCCACCACCAATGACCTCGGTGATGATGAAGGGTCCTTCCCATGGAGAAGCGAGTTTGTGCACCTTCTTTTGCTTCAGTCGAAGTACCAGGTCGCCAACCTCGAAGGACCTGGTGCGCAGTCGACGGCTGTGATAGTTGCGGAGGTCTTGCTGATAGACAGCTGTGCGTGCTAGCGCTGTGTTGCGTGCTTCTTCGAGCAAGTCGACTGCATCTTCGAGTGCTTCATCTGCATCTTCTTCGTTGTATGCCTCGACTCTTGGTGCATTGAATCTTACATCTGATGGCAGGATTGCCTCTGCGCCGTAGACCATGAAAAATGGGGTGAACTGTGTTGAAGCGTTAGGAGTTGTGCGTAGGCTCCATAGCACAGATGGGAGTTCTTCGACCCAAGCACCCGCGGCTCTTTTGAGTGGCACCAGGAGGCGTTTCTTGATTCCGCTCGTCACGAGTCCATTGGCTTTTCGACTTGGCCATTGGACTGCGGGTGTGCCACGATGCATAGTTGAGCGTGATATCTTGCTCTTTGCAGAAGGATCGGAACTCTTCAGCCGTGAAGTTTGTACCGTTATCAGTGATGATGCTGCTTGGTACACCGAAGCGGTATATGATGGATTTTATGAAATTGACTGCTGTAGTGGCAGTCGAACTTGTGATAGGGACTGCTTCAATCCACTTGGTGAACTTGTCGACCGCCACCAGAAGGTGAGTATGCCCTCCATGGGAGGATTTTTTGAGTGGCCCGACCATATCGAGCCCCCACTGGGCGAAGGGCCAGGCCAATGGTATTGTCTTCAACGCCGATGCGGGTGCGTGCGGCTTTGTGGCGAATTTTTGACAGCCGATGCACCTTTTGACTATGTCCTCCGCGTCTTTGAGTGCTGTGGGCCAGTAGAAGCCTGCGCGAAAGGCTTTGGCTACGAGTGATCGACTGCTGGCGTGATGCCCGCAGGTACCTGCATGAATATCACGAAGGATGGCCTGGCCATCTTCGAATGCTATGCATCGTTGGAACATACCTGATATGCTGCGCTTGTATAGTTCGCCGTTGATGACGGTGTATGCTTTAGATCGTCGAGTGACGCGTCTTGACTCTGTTATGTCTTCAGGTACCTCGCCGCGGAGTATGTATGCGAGGAAAGGTTGAGTCCAAGTTGGCTCGATGAGGAGTACCTCGACTGGCGGGTCCTCTGTGCTAGGTGCTTTGCTCTTGGCTGGTGCGGCTGATGTAGGAGATGTTCGTTTTTTCTTGATGGACCTGTGCTCGATGCGCTCGAGGAAGACACCAGGTGGAACTGGTGCTTTGGTCGCGCCAATGTTGGCTAGCTTATCTGCTTCTTCGTTGCTCTCGCGCCCTATGTGCCGCAACTCGCAGCCTTCGAAGCTGCCCTCCATTAGTTGTACAGTCACGGTAGGCGATCATGTTATCTGCGATTGCATCGCAGGCCTTCATTGTTTGCTGCACCACAAGATTCGAGTCACCATAGATCATCAGTCGAGTGCACCCGAGGGCTTTGGCCATCCGCATGCCATGGATCAGGGCCTCGTACTCTGCTTCGTTATTGGATGGTAACTCGAATCCCATCTGCAGGATATAGCGAAGCTTGTCGCCTTTTGGTGATATGAGGATGACACCTGCGCCTGCGCCTTCGTTCTTCTTTGAGCCGTCAAAGTACATAGTCCATGAGTTGGACACATCTGGTGCTCCTGGCAACTGAGCTTCAATCCACTCGGTATGGAAGTCAGGTAAGACTTGTGCTTTGATGGCCTTCGGGTAATCATACTTGATATCTCGTGGTGCTAGCTCGATGAGCCATTTTGCGACTCGCCCAGTTGCGTTGGGATTTGTGAGGATGTCCGATCCCTGAGGTGCTGATTACAGTGATCGGGTGCTCTGCGAAGTAGTGCGTCAGCTTCCTTGAGGACATGAACACGGCGTAGGCCAGCTTTTGATAATGCGGGTACCGCTGCTTTGATATGGAGAGACTTCACTCAAGTAGTAGACTGGGCGTTGTATGCTTTGGGCGTGTCCCTCCTCCCTGCGTTCGACTACCAGTACGGTACTCACCACCCTGTTAGTTGCGGAGACATATAGGTAGTGGCTCTCGTTCCCTTGGTGCGACGAGGATTGGAGGGCTTGTGAGGACTCGCTTGAGGTCCGTGAAGGCTGCTTCGGCTTCTGGCGTCCACTCGAATTTGTCTGCTTTCTTCATCAGTCGATAGAACGGGAGTGCTTTTTCGCCCAGTTTGCTGATGAATCGACTGAGTGCTGCCACTCGACCCGCTAATTTTTGCACGTCATGGAGCTTTGAAGGCCTTTGCATGTCAAGATGGCCTGTATTTTCTCCGGGTCCGCCTCGATTCCACGAGCCGAGACTAGATACCCCAGGAGCTGCCCGGCTGGCACGCCGAACGTGCACTTCTTCGGGTTGAGCTTGATGTGGAAGCGTTTGAGGTTTGCGAACGTCTCTCGCAAGTCATCGAGTAGTGTGTTTTCCTCCCTTGTTGTGATGACGATGTCGTCTACGTAGACCTGGACGTTTCGCCCAATTTGCTTCTTGAGGCAGTCTTGCATCATGCGCTGGTAGGTTGCGCCTGCGTTCTTGAGCCCAAAGGCATGGTTGTGTAGCAGTAGACCCCGAGTGGGGTTATGAACGCCGTTTTCTCTTCATCCTCTTCCTTCATCCTTATCTGGTGGTAACCTGAGTAAGCATCCAGGAAGGACAAGCGAGCGCACCCGGCGGTGGAGTCGACGATCTGGTCGATTCGAGGTAGTGGAAAGTGATCCTTTGGACAACATTTATTGAGTGCTGTGAAATCTACGCACATCCGAAGGATATCTGTGTGCTTCTTCTCTACAAGTACGGGGTTGGCCACCCATTGTGATTTCTTGATTTCTCTGATGAAACCTGCTGCGAGTAGTCTGTCGACTTCGGCTTCGACTGCGGTTCTTTTCGGGCCGGATATGCGGCGCATTGTTTGCTTGACTGGTTTAGCATCTGGAAATAATTGGAGAGAGTGCTCGGCGAATTCCCTGGGAATACCTGGCATGTCGGCTGGACACCACGCAAATATATCCCAGTTCTCACGGAGGAATTCGACGAGCGCGCTTTCCTATGCGATAGGCAGACTCGAAGAGACATTGACTGTCTTGGTCGGGTCAGTCGGGTGCACCTGATGCGACCTTGTGTCATTGGTGGCATTGAATGCTCTGTCGACTGCCACCTTCTTGTGCTCCGGCATAAGTGTTCGATCGTTGGAGACCGCTAGATCGGCGAGTGTTGCTTCCATGCCGAACATCTCAGAGATTTTGCTAAACTCTCGGTCGCAAGAGTCGACTTTTGGAAGTTTCCTTTGACTGTGATTACTCCTTTTGGTCCAGGCATCTTTAGCTGGAGGTATGCGTAGTGTGGGACCGCCATGAATCGAGCGAACGTCGGGCGTCCAAGTATGGCATGGTATTGTGACTTCCAGTCGACAACTTCGAACTCAATCGACTCTGTCCTGAAGTGGTTTTTGTCCCCGAACGTAACGTCGAGTTGTATGGTGCCTTCTGGGCTTATTGCTTTGCCTGGGACGATACCGTGAAAGGTATTTGAGGATTTTGGCAGGTTTTCGACTGACCTGTTCATTTTGCGGAGCGTATCTGCGAAGATGATGTTTATGCCGCTGCCACCATCCATGAAGACCTTGGACATGGCGTAGCCTCCAATTTGTGCGTCGAGTACCAGAGCAGAGTGCCCTGGACGAACGACCGATGGTGGGTGGTCCTCTCTGCTGAAGCTTATTGCAGTTTCGGATCCCTTCAAGAATTCAGTTACGGCAGGAGGTGACATGACCGCCATATTTACTTGTCGAGTGCGAAGTTTTTGCTCCCTGTTGGAAGGGCGACCTTTCTGTATCATGTACATCTGCCCTTGGGGCGGAGGGTACTGAGGTTCGTCCACCCGAGGTACGGGTTGTATGGCACCCGCGATATTTCCGCCTGCGGCAGGCTGTGGTGGTGGGGTGGTGCCATCAGAACAGGCACATTGTTTGGCTGAGGCACATGCAGGTGCGGTGCGTGTGCGGCTGTTGCCTTTCTGAGTTGCACGTATTCAGATGCTAGTTGGTCGAATTCTCTGCAGTTTCTCATCGAGTGATTGGAGCGCAATTTTCCGTCTTCCCCCTTGTACAGGTGGAATCTGCAATCAGCATCCATCTTGTCATCGAATGATCGCTCGTTTTGTGCGCCGGAGCGCGACTTGCGCCAATCTTTCTTCTTGTAGCTGTCACTGCGCTGGTTGCGATCTCGACTGTCCCGACGATCATCTCGACTATCCCGTCGATCTTCTGATCGTCGGTCGCTTCTGTCTTGGTGTTGCGGGGTGTGGAGAACCCAGCCGCCATGAATTCGGGTCTGTCGTCGTCGTAGTGACGTTTTGAACGTTTGCGCCTCCGGTCGTCTCTGTATGAGTCCTGCGGTTCGACTGCCGCTATCATGATTGTCACGGGGTGAGGACCCGCGTGTGGTACGCGCCATGTCTTCTCCGTCTGCCCACTCAGTCGCGATCTTCAGGAGGTTAGCCACAGAGGTTGGCTTTTGGCGACCAAGTGCTTCTTTGAAATCTCGCCTGGCGAGGCCCATGATGAAAGCATCCATGGCCATATCTTCTGAAATTACTCCAACTGAGTTGCGTATCTCAGTCCATCGTCGGATGTATGACCTCAACGTTTCGTCTGACCGTTGAACGCAAGCTCGCAGTTCTTCGAACGTTTTTGGTCGCTCACATAGAGGCTCGAAGTTTTTGATGAAGTCTGCGCGGAAGTGATCCCACGAGTCGTATGTTGATGGAGGTAGAGCCTTGAGCCAGTCGCGGGCTGTGCCTTCGAGCATGAGTCGTATGTATTGCATGGCTGTGATATTTGTGCCTCGCTGGCACGCGACAGCCAGTCTGTAGTCTTCCAGCCACCCTGAAGGTTCCTGTCGACCCGTGTATTTGGGTTTTCAGATGTGAGTTTGAACCCTTTGGGCATCCGTGTCTCGCGGACGCGTCGAGTGAAGCACAGAGCTCCGTGTGGCTCAGGCTCCTGATCAGAGTACGAGTCGCTACTGTAAGATCTGCGTGATCTGCTCCTGGACCTGCGCCGACGTGAGCCGCTTCTTTCCTTCGAGTGGTGACGGCGACCACTGCGATTATGTTCTTCACGACGCGTGTCTACTATGGCACGGTCTCGACTCCCTCCTGGAGTTTTTGGGATTTGGCGTATGGCCTTCGCTGCTAAGGCGAGTGATTTGATCTGTTGGCGATGTAGTTTTGCATTGGGGTCATCCGCTGGAGGCTTGATTGCCTCTAGGTATGCTGCAGCAGTAAAAGAGCACCCGCAGCTGTTTTGGGTACTGGCACTCCCTCCTCGTCGAATGTCATGAAAGAGTGGCCTAAGTTGCGGGTGAGTGCTGCCCTCTCATCTTCGCGAGGTGTGACAGCCTTGATCTGGGTCTTGTGTCTGCTCGCCCGGTGGAGCTCAGGGAGAGCTGTCTTCTCCGTCACTCGACAAGCTAGCTTGCTTTTTACGTTCTTCGAGTGTTGCTCTGATCTGCTGCAGTCGAAGTGATTCCTGCCAGTTGAAGTACTGGAAGGTCAACATCTCCTCTCGTGTTGCGTCGCTGGCATCATTGTGCACTCCTTGATGACTTTATCTGCTTTTGCTGCCATCTCAGCAGTGAGATTGTGACTCCATCCGGCATAGTAACTGTGCACGGGAATTCTGTAGGCCTGCGACTGGCCGCAATATCAGATGATTCTGCGGCGAAGGCAACGTAGACCTGCTGGGGTATCACCCGAGGGTATGTGTATGTGTTTTCGAGTCCCGTCATGGACTCGACGTCTTCATCGAGGCTCATGTCGGAGTCGATATGCCGTCGAGTGGTCCGTCTGGACGGATCTCGCTGTCGATGTGTTCATCGCCTATGCTCATCTCGGTGTCGGCGAAGTTGTTATGAATCTTGAGGTTGTTGTTGGTGCAGATCTCGGAGTCGACGTGGTTGTCGATATGAGTTTCGGGCTCATCGAAGTCGCTGAGGGAGATCCCGCAGTCGAAGCTATCCTCGAGTGGAAGATTGAGCTCGGGATCGTTTGTGCGGTATGCTGATTCAGCCTCCTCACCTTGGAGTTCTTTCGCAATGAACTCGTTGATCTCTCGAGTGGACATGGTTGTTGCAGACGAGCAGGCTTGGAGGATCGACGATGGTATGAACGCAGTTGATGGATCCGCAGTCGAAGGAGCCGCAACCGATGGAGCCTCGGGTGCGGAAGTCGCGAGTTGGCGTGGATCTGTCAAGTCCTGCATACCAAGCTTGTTTACGAAAAAATTGAACGAACCAACGGTTAAACCCAAACCTGACTCGAGATCAGCGAACGCCTCCTGGAATTCTGGCGAGTGTGGCTCGAAGTCCATCAGAGGATCTGATGTGCTTTTTGCAGGTGAAGTTGGCGTGCTGCAGTTTGTCGAGTGAGTCGGCGAGTTGCCGTGTGCCGCCCGAGTCGGCGAGTTCTGGTTTGTTGATGCAGCCGGCGAGTTGCCGTTTGTAGATGCGATCGGCGAGTCGCCGTTTTTCGATGGAACCGAAGAAACCGTGAGTCCAGCACTATTCTTTCCCGCAGACGGCGTCAATTGACGAGGGGTTAACTCATCAAATCCCATGGTTAAGGACCTAGGGTTGAGATTACGAGAGAGAGAACGTGGTAGAGCTGGTAGTTTCGTCGGCTGACAAGCAAAAGCAGGGATTTTACCCAGGTTCAGGCCTCCAGAGAGTAACACTCTACTTCCTGCTTGTCTGGTATTGATCTGGCGTGTATATGCGAGATACAATGGGGTCCCGCGAGATGTAGATCTCGCTAGGGTTTTGGTGGTTCGAGAGTTGCCTCCCTTAGATCGGCACCTCTCCCAGCCTTTAAATAATAGGCTGGGTCTCGGGAGTTCGTAACTGACCTAGTTTACACGTAAGGAAAATCTAAGCCGACTATGCCTATGTCTAATCTTGGAGGGTACTCCATCTTCTTGGACCTCCTGCCTTGGGTTTCGAGTAGGCTCTTCGCTATTGGGCCTTAGTCGTTACGTGCACCAGGTACCCTCGCGGTAGGGTACCCAAGAGGTATATCCTTGTCAGCACGAGTTTCCCCAATTTGCGGCATGCCATAAGATAGCATTATTTATTCATCTAAATGGATAAGTCTTTAATATAGAAGCACTTCTTTCTTGGACACGGCGTTTTGGCTCATAGGAGCATCTAGTCATGATGCATACTTCAGGATATCAAGGGAGAACAATCGTACTCCCTCCGTAAAAATATAAGATGTTTTAGCATGTTTGGGGCCCAAATGTATCTAGACATGTTTATATTTTGATATGGAGGGAGTAGAAGACAAACCTTTAGTGAGCTATTCTTTGATAAGTCCATCAAACTCCTACCTGATCCGGTTCATTTTATCTCTCACGGAAGTATTTTCCTGTTTCAAAACTTCAGCAAGTGAGCCAACTCCTGACATTCAGCCCGTAAAAAATCACAGTTGCTTCATCAACTGGAGGGGCCAAAAGGAATAACACTATTCAGTATACAACCTTTCATTTAATTAATACAGTTACAATGTCCACATCAGCAAATTGCTTATAATACCGTCCTAAGATACTAGCCTAGGGAAGGTCTTAGTGGCCATTCGTTAGTCAGTACACACTGATTGAGAGCGGGTAAGCATCACATATCTGTCATTGCCCACAAAGCAGCATGGGCCATGCAATTACGCAGGTCAACGAGAAGTGAAACTTTTCCTCCGTGAGGATATCAATCCCGGCTACTCCGTATTACTCCTTTCATTCCAAATTAATTGACTTGGTTTTGTCTAAATATGGATATATTTATACTTGTTTAATGTCTAGATACATCCATGTGTAACAAAATGTGTGTCAATTAAATCCGAACAGAGGGAGTAGTTAGGAGTAGTCATTTGAAAACACTCCTGGTGCCCATTAGTTAGTCATTAAGTACACACAAGAACAATCGCCCTCGCAACTGATTAGGACCAGGTAAGCATCACACACCTGTCTTTGCCCATAATGCAGCATGGGCTATGCAATTACAAGAGTCAACGAGAAGTGAAACTTATTCTCCATGAGCACGATTCGCTATTACTGCGTTTGCATGGGCAGGCCATGACCCGTCAAGTTCAAATCTCCGTAGGCCTTCATCTTCAACACTGGACAGTGTAGTTTCGTGAAGTACGGTACTAGGCATTAGGCAAGTACCCATGCACACAACACGTGTCACTTTAACGTTGACACCTGACGGGGTAGTTCGCAGCGAGGAAGAGTTGAACGTCCGGCCGTAGACAGTAAAGGAGGGAGGAGGTAGCAGATACGGGTAAAAGTCTCGAATTTATGCCGCAGCTTCTCGATCGGCCCCTCTGTTTCTGCCGGTACAATGCATCCCGTTTCATTTAACACGCCCACCTTCCTGGAGCTATCGTACGTACTGGTGCTCGCAGCCGTGCTCCACCACAACTTATTAGGTTTTGCTCCCTAGATGCCATGCATACTTCCCAATCCGTTTTCTTGCGGATTGAAATTGATTTTAAGTTTGTATCAAAGTCCTCCTATCCAAAATAGCCCTAATATTGGAAAAGAGGAAGATCCATGCAATATTCTCGTTAATTAATTATTTTGTTGCAAAGAACATCCTATAGATCCGGGTGGTGGTTTCCTGTTGGGGATGAAAGTTACAGCCACCAGATCCATCTAACTGACGGGAACATCAATCTACAACCAAAGGGAAAGGGCTACGTAGTACAACAAACAACACGCAAACTAGCTAGGTCAACGCTTTCCTCACGAGCAATCCACATCAAGGTTTTGGTTACCCACCCAAAGAATTTTAGGAGGGGGATTTGCGGCTATATTGAAAAATACCAACCGGTTACCTAACAAATTTAAAATTCAAACGCTTTGGTATGAGCATTTAACGAGGGTGCTCAAGCAAACCGAACGAAAACAGAATTTACTAGAATTGCAATTACCGGGTGGTAACTGGATTTACCGCTCGGTTACCCAAACTGATCGACATACATTTTTGCACTGTTGCAACAAACCCTTATAATCCTATCCGTGAGAGTTGTGAAAAAGTTAATTAACAAGAAAGTGCAGAACCTTATGTATATATTTGAACAGTGAGAAAAACACATATTTGGTAAATGAACTTGCCGAAAATGTGTGATTTGATCACGAAGTTGCGAAACGTGAAAAACGAGTCAGTAATGCGCGAGCGTTTTGGTCACTCTTTGACGGCGGCCGCTGACGTGGTGAACAAAAACTTAAGGAGCGATTAGTAAAAAACATTATGCCACATAGGCAAAGTAATAGCTGCAGTCACGGAGTGGCCAAAACGCTCGTGCGTGGAAACTTTCTGACTCGCTACATAAGTGAACAGCATACTCTTGATGGCACAAAACTGAATAAAACAGAAGTCACAACATAAAAAAGATTTTTTTCTTGCACGTAAAAGCTGCACGGCCTGCATGAGAGCTACGTGAATCAACGATGACAGGAGTATGTATACCACGGGAAAGGCTTGAAAGCTAAGGGTAGCTACTGGATATAATTGCCTGGTCAAGGTGGTATTAAGTTTCTCACCGCCTATCCCTTAAATCCGGGAGCATGGGCAGCGGCAGCGGTGGCAGCAGCAGATCAGCTCTCGTGCAGGATGATGCTGCCACATGTAGATGTGCTCCAGCTGCATGCATGTGGCGCTGCAGTCACCGGAGTTAATACCATCAATTATATGACGGTGGTCATGAATTCTCTAAGTAAATGGACGGTGCAAGGCAGTACTGTACGTTCATGTTGAATACTGTATTGTGAAGAAATTAAGCATATAACTGTAGGTACAAGGTACATTGACATTCACTTGTCAGTCTTTCTCTAAATTTCTTACGGTAGAATCACTATATTCTCAGCGTGCCACAGAAACATCACCGAGACCCCCCTTTTGCCAAAAATTACCAACAGCTGCAGCCTGCAAACCTTCAGTAACACATCTCTTGCTTCATTTGCAGCACCTGGTGTACGAGTACGCCAGGAAGGGAGCGTGTGTGGCGCTGGTGGCGCGGACAGAGATCGCCCTACGCGCCGTGGCCAAGACGGCGCGCGAGCTCGGCGCGCCGGACACGCTCGTGGTGCCGGCGGACATCACCAACGTCGAGGAGGCCAAGCGGGCCGTAGGGGAGACCGTCGCTCACTTCGGAAAATGTGAGTAGCCCTTAGTCCTCCCGGCCACCCCGGAGGACTCTGTTAATCTCAACAATATGCATTAACGACAAGCTGATAATAGTATGTAGTCTCAGATATCAACGACAGTGTAGCTAGGAGTGTACAGATATGTCATTCTCGTTAGTTATAAAGCAAATCACTGTCGAGAGCGGTGATATGCGGTTCTTACGTCTAGTCTTACACAGTTGTTTGTAAAGTGAGTGAGTTAGTGACTGATTGTCCAACAGCTTGCTAATTAAATGTCTGATCACAGTAAGATGAACGTACGCCTAGTAATGAAGATCGCAGGTCATATCGAGTAGTACTATACTGGCTTAAAGTTAAACTGTTTGAAATTATCTATCGAAAATAACAGACTATCTAATTCCTCTATCATTTCTGCAGTGAATCACCTGGTGGCAAACGCAGGCGTGTGGTCCAGCTGCTTCTTCGAGGAGATCACCAACATAACCGCCTTCCACGACTTGATTGTAAGCAGCACTCGAGACATACACACAAAAAGATATCATATCCTAGAGATCAAACAAAGTATAGTAATCATGTTCTTTCTCCACCCTGCGTACGCAGGATCTCAACTTTTGGGGCTCGGTGTACCCGACCTACTTCGCCCTGCCCTACCTGAAGGCCAGCCACGGCAACATCGTTGTCACCTCCTCAATCGCCGGCAGAGTCCCAGTGGCGAGGATGAGCTTCTACAACGTATGCCAAATCAATTTCCACAATAAGTTCTTGATCAGCTCAGCATACCAGTCATCGGTCCATACGGCTCACAGGAAATATAAGACTCTGCTGAATGTACTTGTAGGCAAGCAAAGGCGCGGTGATACGGTTCTACGAGACTCTGAGGGCGGAGCTCGGGTCGCACGTCCGCGTCACCATCGTCATGCCGGGTTACGTGGTATCCAACCTCACCATGGGCAAGGGCATCCAGAAGGACGGCAACGTCGGCTTCGACGAGGACGCCCGCGATGTACATATATATCCTTAAACCATTACAGTTTCCTCTATCCTTAAACCATATATATGTTCTTTGTGGCCAGCCGTTGAACCGACCGAGGTAATTTTTTGGCATGAATCGCAGATAAGTGTGGGGCCGTTTCCGGTGGGGAAGACGAAGACACTAGCTGAGGTGGTTGTGGCGAGCGCGCGGCGGGGCGACGACTACGTCACGTGGCCCGGGTGGTACTGGCCATTCCACATGGTGATGTGCGCCGCGCCAGAGGTCGTCGACTGGTTCTCCAGAGGCTTCTACGTCTCCAAGTCCAGCGACAAGGACGGCGACGCCCTAAGCAAGAAGATCCTCATGGCCTTTGGCGGCAAGAAGCTTCACTACCAGGGCAGCCCATCCGCTCCCGAGTCTTGAACGAAAACTAGCCGTGCAGAATGTACGGTTTGTTAGCACCAAAGTTAAGAAGACTGGTTCTGAAAGTACGTACGTCGTGTGCATTTGTACTAGAGTAGTGAATCTGCATGCCTGTTTATTTTCCTTCTGTCTTGTTTCAAGGTGGTAGTGCATGTGTGCCTTTTCATAGAGGACGATCGGTCGACCCCAGACGAAATTTTGATTTCGAACTTCGGTGGCGACCGAACTCCGGCGAGCTCATGGGATCGATTTGGTTGGAATTTTAGGATTCCTATGAGAATCACGAGTAGAGGAGGTGGACTATAAATTAAATGGAGGGATCTTTGCATTCGGGAGGAAGAGAACTTCTCTATCAGATTCTGTAATACCCGGACCCTTAAAACACGTATAAGAAAACCGTAAAACATTTTTGAGGGCCAAAAATCGCACACGCAAAACAGAAACCGTAAACATGTACCGTAAAACCGAATATTGCCGGATATTTCCCTGATTTTTTTCTCATGGGATCGATTTGGTTGGAATTTTAGGACTATGAGAATCACGAGTAGAGGAGGGGGACTATAAATTAAATGGAGAGATCTTTGCATTCGGGAGGAAGAGAACATCTCTATCAGATTCTGTAAAAACCGGACCCTTAAAACGCGTATGAGAAAACCGTAAAACGTTTTTGAGGACCAAAAACCGTATAAACTGACATTTTGCCCTGTGTTGACTAACGGTACTATGTGTTTGACAATTGACCAGAGTTTTTTTTAACATAACCATAGTGGTATTTGGCAAGGAAAAACTGAAAGTTGAGTGCTATTTTGAACATAACCACTATTTTGACTAACTAGTGGTTAGGTATATGGAGGTGATTTTCGGAGTAGTTTAAAAAATATGAAAAAATGCATACGTGTATATTATTTTAAGGGTTTTACAGTGCCAAAAAGATGAGAGTATCAACTAAATCCAACCCCTAACCAGAGTATTACACTGGATTTTTACTATGATTATGCTAGTTTTATCCCAATCGGGTTTCATAGTGTTAGGCTAGTGGAATTTTCGGTATCCCAAAATGGGAAAAAAAAACTCATACATGGCTAAAAAAAATACACTGGCTGGTCTAAGACACATGAATTTTTAATATTTCAAAATGGAAAATTTTCTAGATGGATACTAGCTAATTTCTCTTTTCAAGAATAACATATCATTTTTATAGATAGAAATAGCATTACGGACGGTCAACGCTGAAAAGGTTACGACATGCCAAAAGAAGAAAAAAAAGATTACTCACGCAATGCCCACGGCTATATCGGATCAGACTATTCTCCGGACTACAACCCCGTCAATGTCATCATGGCAATGCTTACAAAACTTTCCACTAAGAGTGTTGCCCAACTCCATTGACCAATCTTGGATCTAACTTTATGGGTCTCTCTACAGTTCAGCTGACTGAAACGTAAGTTATGTCTCTGTCAGGTGATGTCATCGTACGGGCCAACCCACCGAAACACGGATCGCAAAGCAAAAAGACGATCGGACGGCCACGGATGCGACTGAGACATAACCTATGTCTCAACTAGTCGAGAAAAAACCGTAACTTTTATCAACGATCTGACGTGTCGAGACCGATGCAACGTTGAATACCACTTCATTGTGGTGTGTTCACATGCACCACGGGACAAGGATAATCATCGGCCATATGTTGCATCTATCATTTGGCCACATCGGGAATCGGGTGTGTTTACAAACTTCTACTCCTAGTTCGTTGTGGGCACAGGGCACCCATTCGGGTAGTGTTCCACTACTGAAGCAGTTCGTACCAAACCTATCGCGCACGCAAAAAATATTGAAGTGTACGATCAACTATAGTTTTTTTTTTTGAGGAAAGTGTACGATGAACTATAGTTTTTTATCACATAGCGGGTAACAAACTGAGTCCCTTTTTTTTTTTCGAAACAAACTGAGTCCCTTGTCGCATGAATCTTTCCATCGCCCAAAATTGAACCTTTGCTAGCCAAGAAAAGAACTTGGAACTCATCGGTGTCTCTGACCTCCACATCTACTGTCTCATTTGGTCCACTTTTGTTGCAAAAGAATGCACTATAAGCAAAGCATGCATCGTCAGCTCCCTGTCCTCACGTGGCGTTATCCTCACCTTCTGACAATTGCAAGGTCATCATAATGTCCCATAGAGTGAAGAAATTGTGGATAGCGGGCTCATCCAGGTAGAGTCCAACGTCCGGATCAAATATCCACAGCATGCCTCGGCCAAAGTGCACTCCTGAAGTACATAGCGGCTTGTTTACCCCAGTGGTGATGCATGGGAACATGTCTCAGAATAGCGTGCCATAGTTCCACTTGGTGGTCCAAAAGAGTGTATGCCGGTCATCTTTAACCCTTTAAATAGTCCAATCGCCTCTCCTTTAGTACTTGAATATCAAATTAACCCCCGACTTGTCCTGCGTGGCATCCAGAACAATAGTGTTGGGATGCCAAGTCCGCCCAAGAGCTTCAGCCTACACACTTTATTCCACGCCGCCCTGCAGTCGCCTCATCCTTTCAACCATGCCAAAGGAAGCCCCGACATACCTATCATCTCGGGAATGAACTTGACCGGTATGTATAGGGGCTTCATAGCGTGCATAGGGTATATATAGTGTTGTCTTGACCAACACTAATAACACACCCCCCCCCCCCCCCTAAGTAGGGATGCTCGCCAATTTTGCAGCTTATTCCCTAACATATCCACTATTTGTGTGGCCGACAAACGCCTCGTACTTAGCGATAGACCAAGATAAGTGAATGCAAGAGGATAGATCACGACTGAGTTTTGTCTGTACCAGTTCCTCCTACTCGGGGGATCGAGCACTTAATCAGATGTGTCGAGCACTTCGTAAAAATGGTTCAAAGACCCGAGGTTTCGCTGAAGTCCTCGATGGTGGCCTCGTATACCTGAATATCATGTCATGTTGGTTGAATTAAGGTGGGCATGTCATCTGCAAAGATCGAAGTGCGGTGGGCCACCCCTCTCCTTGCAAGCTTGGACAACACTCACATCTCAGTGGCCCTCTCGAGCATGAGAGGTTGTGTGTCCATTAATTTAATGAAGAGTGTGGGTGTAGGGGATACCTTGTCTAAGTCCACGCTTGTTATGATGTGTCGCTTGGCTATAGCATTGACCATCACCCTTTGTACTAGACATGGAGATGAGTTTGCATACCAACGTCAACCATGCGCGGCCAAAGACCCAACTTTGAGAGGACATCAAGGAGGGAGGCACAATCTACAGTGTCCAAAGACTTGGTGACATCGAGATTAAGAATCACACCCACCCCATTCGCAACATGGAGATTCTTCATCGTTTGTTTCACAAGCATAAATTTGTGTGCAAGCATCGACCCTGAACAAAGACACTTTCGTGCCTTTCCACTATCCTCGATAGATCCTAGGTCAAACGATTCACCATCACCTTCACCACAAGCTTAGGTGGTTTGTGAATCAAACTAACCGGTTAAAAGTCTTAGATCTAGTCAAACTTGACATTGCAATATCAAGCAAAATGGCATGCTAGGAATGGAAGGTAAAGGCAATATCATCCGATAATAAACATTCTTTGTACAAGAATAGGCATCGATGACCCACTACAACATTGTTACTCTAATGCAAGAATAACGGAGAAAGCGTAGTATGTGTTGGAATGATCAAGATCATGGTTTTCAACTTTTCATTGCATGTTATCCACGCCTAGCACATTTACAGACCTTGCATCGTTGCTCACATCATCTCTGAGTCCTAATCGGAAGAAGCAGAAGCACTAGAAAAGAACAAAGGATGCAATCTTACTACTACCATAAAGATCCATCATGTTCATGATATGCAATGCATGACATGGAAAAGGTGGGGATGGAATTAAGATACACATGTTAAATGGATAGGAATCATGGATACAATGCATTTCCATAATACACATTAAAAGAAAGGCACCAATAATGGTTTAACCCTAAACAACATTTTAGAAGTTTTTAACATGCATGAGAATGTCATATATGAGTTCTATGCAACTTTCGGAGTAGGAGTAGTTGACAGTATATAGGTATGCGTCATTTTATCCATTGTGTTATTTCCCATTAATAAAACTAGTTTTTAGTTTTCTCAATGTTTCAACCCAATTATTTCGGTCGTTTTTCAAGTGACTAGTATTTCAACTCTCTTAGGCCTTCTCTACTTGCACTTAATGATTTTGCCGTTATACTTGTATGTGATCTCGTGTGAGAGCTATAGTAGTGAGAGAGGACAAATAGATCCCGAGCTACATGGAGCTTGTTTTTTTTGAAAAATCGGAAATGATATTATAAAGTTTTCAAAATTCACGAAAAAAAATCTCAGATGTAGATAGTGCCGAGACTTACAAGCGTGCAAATTTTTAACTCAAAATTCGTTATATTTTGCGCAACACTAAAAAGACAAAGCGGGAAAATTTCAAAATTTTGAAACTGTGAACTGCTCACCACCGAGATCCACTCATTTGTCTTTATGTGCAACCAAAAGTAAAACGAATTTGGAGTTAAAATTTTGCACGCTTGTTGATCTCGACACTATCTACATCTGAGAATTGTTTCGGGATTTGTGGAAATTCAAAAGTGTCAATTTTGACTTTTTTCAAAAAGGGCTACGTGTAGCTCGCGAGCCATTTGCAATTTTGCTACAATAGTATGTTATACAGATAAACATAATTAATTCACGTGAAAATTCATATTTATGTAAAGATGACCACGAAGTATTATATTTAGAAAATATTAAGACTCCAATTTGCTTCAAATGCATTTCGATAAAGCCATAATTCGATTTTGTAACGCATAAACAAATAAGCCAACTAATTATCTACGATGATGACTTTAAGATATTCTTGTACAATATTAGAATGTTGTATTCATCTTCATTTATGATAGAGTTAAACTTACCTTGTATTTTTATGCCTTTAGTAGGCTTAATTTATATTTCCGGAAATTGCAGTAATTTATTTATTTATTTATGTGCAGAATAATAAGAATGTCTAGTATTTTTAGTGTAAGTAATATAACATGGTAAGGTATGTGGCTATTTCTATACACAAATGTAGAACGGCTATAAATGTCTTTTTTGCATTTCATAACTCCCGAAATGGCCAATAGGCACGAGTTTCCCCAATTTGCGACATGCCATAAGATAGCATTATTTATTCATCTAAATTGATAAGTCTTTAATGTAGAAGCACTTCTTTCTTGGACACGGCGTTTTTTCTCATAGGATCATCAATCCTCATTATGAAAAGAAAATTTTAAAAATATTTAAAATGTTAAAAAAATCTGAAATAAAATTTTGCGTGTAGCTCTTAACATTATATATTGGCACATAAAGTTTCACGATTTTTTTTATTTTTTGTGTTCGGTATAAAAAAGACAAATTTGGTGCTCAAAAACAACTTTTTGCTGGGTATGTTTTTTTTTTTTTGCACAGGGCATATAAAATGTCTTTTCTTCACAAAACATTGTGTGCCTACATAAAATGTTCGTATGTTCATCCGATTTTTTTTCGAAATTTTTGGACATTGCGAAATATGTTTTTTTTGTAATAAGATCATCTAGACCTACAACTCAAAATGGATTTCCGTTCCTTTTCTTTTTAGAGAATAATAAAAATATTATATACCTTTTCTTTACGGCACAGAAGGAGGTTCTATTAGGTTTCCCCTTTATTTTAAATATTCCATTTCTAAATCTTGTATTTTGCTATTCTGACGAATCTTTACATAAGAATAACTGTCAGCAATAGTGATCCGTAGACTTGAGTTTATCAACTATTTCTATCAGATACAGTGAAGTGAACTAGGTTGTTTGTCTCCAAGTTTATCCTACAAAGCAGAAATAAAAAGGGAAATAACTCATATGTCATGATGCATACTTCAGGATATCAAGGGAGAACAATCGTACTCCCTCCGTAAAAATATAAGATGTTTTAGCATGTTTGGAGCCCAAATGTATCTAGACATGTTTATATTTGATATGGAGGGAGTAGAAGACAAACCTTTAGTGAGCTATTCTTTGATAAGTCCATCAAACTCCTACCTGATCCGGTTCATTTTATCTCTCACGGAAGCATTTTCCTGTTTCAAAACTTCAGCAAGTGAGCCAACTCCTGACATTCAGCCCGTAAAAAATCACAGTTGCTTCATCAACTGGAGGGGCCAAAAGGAATAACACTATTCAGTATACAACCTTTCATTTAATTAATACAGTTACAATGTCACATCAGCAAATTGCTTATAATACCGTCCTAAGATACTAGCCTAGGGAAGGTCTTAGTGGCCATTCGTTAGTCAGTACACACTGATTGAGAGCGGGTAAGCATCACATATCTGTCATTGCCCACAAAGCAGCATGGGCCATGCAATTACGCAGGTCAACGAGAAGTGAAACTTTTCCTCCGTGAGGATATCAATCCCGGCTACTCCGTATTAGTTAGGAGTAGTCATTTGAAAACACTCCTGGTGCCCATTAGTTAGTCATTAAGTACACACAAGAACAATCGCCCTCGCAACTGATTAGGACCAGGTAAGCATCACACACCTGTCTTTGCCCATAATGCAGCATGGGCTATGCAATTACAAGAGTCAACGAGAAGTGAAACTTATTCTCCATGAGCACGATTCGCTATTACTGCGTTTGCATGGGCAGGCCATGACCCGTCAAGTTCAAATCTCCGTAGGCCTTCATCTTCAACACTGGACAGTGTAGTTTCGTGAAGTACGGTACTAGGCATTAGGCAAGTACCCATGCACACAACACGTGTCACTTTAACGTTGACACCTGACGGGGTAGTTCGCAGCGAGGAAGAGTTGAACGTCCGGCCGTAGACAGTAAAGGAGGGAGGACGTAACAGATACGGGTAAAAGTCTCGAATTTATGCCGCAGCTTCTCGATCGGCCCCTCTGTTTCTGCCGGTACAATGCATCCCGTTTCATTTAACACGCCCACCTTCCTGGAGCTATCGTACGTACTGGTGCTCGCAGCCGTGCTCCACCACAACTTATTAGGTTTTGCTCCCCTAGATGCCATGCATACTTCCCAATCCGTTTTCTTGCGGATTGAAATTGATTTTAAGTTTGCATCAAAGTCCTCCTATCCAAAATAGCCCTAATATTGGAAAAGAGGAAGACCCATGCAATATTCTCGCTAATTAATTATTTTGTTGCAAAGAACATCCTATAGATCCGGGTGGTGGTTTCCTGTTGGGGATGAAAGTTACAGCCACCAGATCCATCTAACTGACGGGAACATCAATCTACAACCAAAGGGAAAGGGCTACGTAGTACAACAAACAACACGCAAACTAGCTAGGTCAACGCTTTCCTCACGAGCAATCCACATCAAGGTTTTGGTTACCCACCCAAAGAATTTTAGGAGGGGGATTTGCGGCTATATTGAAAAATACCAACCGGTTACCTAACAAATTTAAAATTCAAACGCTTTGGTATGAGCATTTAACGAGGGTGCTCAAGCAAACCGAACGAAAACAGAATTTACTAGAATTGCAATTACCGGGTGGTAACTGGATTTACCGCTCGGTTACCCAAACTGATCGACATACATTTTTGCACTGTTGCAACAAACCCTTATAATCCTATCCGTGAGAGTTGTGAAAAAGTTAATTAACAAGAAAGTGCAGAACCTTATGTATATATTTGAACAGTGAGAAAAACACATATTTGGTAAATGAACTTGCCGAAAATGTGTGATTTGTTCGCGAAGTTGCGAAACGTGAAAAACGAGTCAGTAATGCGCGAGCGTTTTGGTCACTCTTTGACGGCGGCCGCTGACGTGGTGAACAAAAACTTAAGGAGCGATTAGTAAAAAACATTATGCCACATAGGCAAAGTAATAGCTGCAGTCACGGAGTGGCCAAAACGCTCGTGCGTGGAAACTTTCTGACTCGCTTTCCACGTTCCGCAATTTCGTGATCAAACCACACATTCTCGATAAGTTATGTACTAAACCTGTGTTTTTCTCTTGAACGTTTGTCTTTGCTTTGAGATGAGGCGAAACCCAGATATGGACTTGGCCACCGGTATTAACTCTGGTCATCGCCTTCTGTTTCCTCCCTGGTCCCAACAATACACCAACCTGCAGCGACCCGCACCCACCCATCAATTCCCTCTCAACCCCTCGACTCTTTGCCAAAACAACTCTAAACGCTTACATACGCGTGCGGCCAGGGCCATAAATAAACACACACCGCCCGCAGGATCCTCATCTCCCTCAGCTCATCCACCTGAGCTTGCCAACCCTGCCAGCATCCTTTCTTTTTTTTGTTTTGCCTCCATCAGCTAGCAGAAAGGAGAGCCGGCCGCCATTAGCTAGCGAAGCAGCGGCGCCATGGCGAGGCAAGCCTTGACGAACGGGTTCCTCGGATGCTTCATGCATGTGGGGCTGGCTTTGGTGCTTCTCGTCTACCTCCCCGTCGCCTTCGTCTGCCGCCTCGTCTATAGGCTCCTGGTCAGGCCATTCGCCTGCGGCGAGGACCTCCGCGGCAAGGTCGTGCTCATCACCGGCGCTTCCTCCGGCATCGGCGAGGTCAGTTCTCATCACTTGTCTACCCTACCATATGTATGGTTTGGTTGCCCGTACAGTTCATTACTTTACGGTGGCCACTGGTGGCTAGGTTCATAATATGTGAATTATGTTGCAAATTAGGGACCTAGAAACATGTGGGGGCCGTCAAATAAATTACCATGTTTCTCTCTCCCACAGCTTGTGCACCATCTCCTTTCTTTTCTTTTCTTTTTTGGCGATGAAATCTTTGTTTCTATGGGGAGACTCGAAACCATCTTTCTAATAGCATTCCATAAGTGAACAGCATACTCTTGATGGCACAAAACTGAATAAAACAGAAGTCACAACATAAAAAAGATTTTTTTCTTGCACGTAAAAGCTGCACGGCCTGCATGAGAGCTACGTGAATCAACGATGACAGGAGTATGTATACCACGGGAAAGGCTTGAAAGCTAAGGGTAGCTACTGGATATAATTGCCTGGTCAAGGTGGTATTAAGTTTCTCACCGCCTATCCCTTAAATCCGGGAGCATGGGCAGCGGCAGTGGTGGCAGCAGCAGATCAGCTCTCGTGCAGGATGATGCTGCCACATGTAGATGTGCTCCAGCTGCATGCATGTGGCGCTGCAGTCACCGGAGTTAATACCATCAATTATATGACGGTGGTCATGAATTCTCTAAGTAAATGGACGGTGCAAGGCAGTACTGTACGTTCATGTTGAATACTGTATTGTGAAGAAATTAAGCATATAACTGTAGGTACAAGGTACATTGACATTCACTTGTCAGTCTTTCTCTAAATTTCTTACGGTAGAATCACTATATTCTCAGCGTGCCACAGAAACATCACCGAGACCCCCCTTTTGCCAAAAATTACCAACAGCTGCAGCCTGCAAACCTTCAGTAACACATCTCTTGCTTCATTTGCAGCACCTGGTGTACGAGTACGCCAGGAAGGGAGCGTGTGTGGCGCTGGTGGCGCGGACAGAGATCGCCCTACGCGCCGTGGCCAAGACGGCGCGCGAGCTCGGCGCGCCGGACACGCTCGTGGTGCCGGCGGACATCACCAACGTCGAGGAGGCCAAGCGGGCCGTAGGGGAGACCGTCGCTCACTTCGGAAAATGTGAGTAGCCCTTAGTCCTCCCGGCCACCCCGGAGGACTCTGTTAATCTCAACAATATGCATTAACGACAAGCTGATAATAGTATGTAGTCTCAGATATCAACGACAGTGTAGCTAGGAGTGTACAGATATGTCATTCTCGTTAGTTATAAAGCAAATCACTGTCGAGAGCGGTGATATGCGGTTCTTACGTCTAGTCTTACACAGTTGTTTGTAAAGTGAGTGAGTTAGTGACTGATTGTCCAACAGCTTGCTAATTAAATGTCTGATCACAGTAAGATGAACGTACGCCTAGTAATGAAGATCGCAGGTCATATCGAGTAGTACTATACTGGCTTAAAGTTAAACTGTTTGAAATTATCTATCGAAAATAACAGACTATCTAATTCCTCTATCATTTCTGCAGTGAATCACCTGGTGGCAAACGCAGGCGTGTGGTCCAGCTGCTTCTTCGAGGAGATCACCAACATAACCGCCTTCCACGACTTGATTGTAAGCAGCACTCGAGACATACACACAAAAAGATATCATATCCTAGAGATCAAACAAAGTATAGTAATCATGTTCTTTCTCCACCCTGCGTACGCAGGATCTCAACTTTTGGGGCTCGGTGTACCCGACCTACTTCGCCCTGCCCTACCTGAAGGCCAGCCACGGCAACATCGTTGTCACCTCCTCAATCGCCGGCAGAGTCCCAGTGGCGAGGATGAGCTTCTACAACGTATGCCAAATCAATTTCCACAATAAGTTCTTGATCAGCTCAGCATACCAGTCATCGGTCCATACGGCTCACAGGAAATATAAGACTCTGCTGAATGTACTTGTAGGCAAGCAAAGGCGCGGTGATACGGTTCTACGAGACTCTGAGGGCGGAGCTCGGGTCGCACGTCCGCGTCACCATCGTCATGCCGGGTTACGTGGTATCCAACCTCACCATGGGCAAGGGCATCCAGAAGGACGGCAACGTCGGCTTCGACGAGGACGCCCGCGATGTACATATATATCCTTAAACCATTACAGTTTCCTCTATCCTTAAACCATATATATGTTCTTTGTGGCCAGCCGTTGAACCGACCGAGGTAATTTTTTGGCATGAATCGCAGATAAGTGTGGGGCCGTTTCCGGTGGGGAAGACGAAGACACTAGCTGAGGTGGTTGTGGCGAGCGCGCGGCGGGGCGACGACTACGTCACGTGGCCCGGGTGGTACTGGCCATTCCACATGGTGATGTGCGCCGCGCCAGAGGTCGTCGACTGGTTCTCCAGAGGCTTCTACGTCTCCAAGTCCAGCGACAAGGACGGCGACGCCCTAAGCAAGAAGATCCTCATGGCCTTTGGCGGCAAGAAGCTTCACTACCAGGGCAGCCCATCCGCTCCCGAGTCTTGAACGAAAACTAGCCGTGCAGAATGTACGGTTTGTTAGCACCAAAGTTAAGAAGACTGGTTCTGAAAGTACGTACGTCGTGTGCATTTGTACTAGAGTAGTGAATCTGCATGCCTGTTTATTTTCCTTCTGTCTTGTTTCAAGGTGGTAGTGCATGTGTGCCTTTTCATAGAGGACGATCGGTCGACCCCAGACGAAATTTTGATTTCGAACTTCGGTGGCGACCGAACTCCGGCGAGCTCATGGGATCGATTTGGTTGGAATTTTAGGATTCCTATGAGAATCACGAGTAACTGGAAATATTCTCAGCTGTAATTGAAAAAATCTAGTTGCAACCTCACCCGCAAATGAGAAATCTCAATTACAACCGTACCCCGCAACTGGAAAACTCTCAATTACAACTCCACCCGCAACTGGAAAATTCTCAGTTGCAACCCCACTTGCAACTAGAAATAATCTCAATTGTAATTGAAAAAATCCCGATTGCAATCCAAACCGCAACTGGAAAAATCTTTTCTTTTTAAATAGGGATTTCTCCCTGTTGTCTAGAAAAATTCATTTGCAACTCCACCCACTACTGAAAATCTCAATCCCCTATTGTCTTCCACTCACTAGGTTTTATTTTCATCTCTTTTTCTCGTGTCCATTTTCTTCCCAAATCACTTTTTTCCACCATCTTCTTTTCTTGGCCTATGAACAGAACAAAGGACCGTACCTAAAGGCTACAGCCGTAGCAAGCAAGGAGCAGCTAGGCTCATTAGAAGCAGCGTCGAGCCCATGTTTTGGGGATATATCAACTAGGGATATCACCAGCATGGATCAATCCGGCTAGTTCAGGATGGCCTGCAGTGGTGGTAAAGGCTTTGCCTGCCGGGCGGCCTAGATAGCTGACGACCAAGGAAGGCGGATGCCGGCAAGGAGGAGGCCCAAGACCGAAGCCCATGAAGCCACCAAGTCCAAGGCGGAAGGTGGTAGACTTGTCGGTTAGGTTTAGGACTCTGTATACTTGCCGGATACGTAATCACCTTGTAACCGTAGGTCCGCCCGCCTATATAAGCCGGACCACGGGACGCCTTTAGGGCACGTTCAACATAGACAATCTCATAGCTCATTGTAACCTGTAACATGGCTATTTGCCTTATAGTGAGTTATAGCAGCACGTACGGCTCCGCCACCGCCGTGGAGCCTGAAGCTAGGTAAAACCCCCGTGTACAATCCCGACCTCGACGACGTCCACCTTCTTGCCCCACGTTCACCCTCGGCTAACAGGACCCTGTCTCCTATCCAAGATGCCGATACGACGACAGTTGGCGCCCACCGTGGGGCCTAAGGCGTCAGGCGTCACGTTCCAGGCAGGAACCCTAGGCGGCATTGGCGAAACAATCGCCGTTGGCCGCACCATGCGCTACGGCAACAACCACTACATCAGCTGCGACGAGTCCTACATCCCTGCAGACGACTACATTGTCGGATGCGGTGTTGTGCCATTCGGCGGCGTCGATGTATTCATCGGCTACACATCTGAGGCATATGGGTTTCCACGAATTTATTCGCCATCCCACCCGACCTACAATCAGGAAGCTTACGCTCAAGACAGATCTGAGTCCGGCTCCTCTCAGGAGTCCGCAGATTCAGATCTACACTTTGTCGGCATGACGAGACTGGGACCCGACTCCCAGCCCATTAGTCAAGATCCCGAATCTATTCTTCCTGCACTCCGGATGATGCGATGTCGGATGCCGGATCCAAATCTACTACTCACGTCAACGTAGATTCTGATTCCGAAGAGGATTCTGCAAGCATGTTTGAACAAAGGATCAAAAGGTCCTTCAATGCACCCGAGCCTCCGCCTCTCTCGGAAGCGGCTACAGGTTCGTCCGTCAACATGCAACAGGTCTTTGTGGCGGATGTCACCAGGGCAGCTTCAGCTCAGGCAGCGGAAGTAGATGCCGCCAATACCGGGACCCCCGCAACCGATCCACTGTTTCCGGAGCCCCCGCCGGCTCCAAAGAAGAGAGTTCTTGAGAAAGGCGAGCCCAGCAAGATAGGGAACATGGCGGCCCTGGCGGAAGTTCTGCACACGCCGGTGACCGACAAAACTAATCCGGATGATTTGGAGAAGCTTCGAAGCACGTTGGTGGAGCAAACCGAATACCTCAAAAGCAAGCAAGCAGAGGTTCAGGTACTCCTCGACGAAGCCAAGGAGGAAAACGCCAAGATAACCGCCAAGTTAGACCCCAAGCGCAATCTTTTCACCACTACTCCATTGCCCAAGCTGGCAGGACCTATGGCAGATAAGAAAAGCAAGAAAGGCAGGGATCGGTCGCCCGACAACTTCAAATCCTCTGCCCAAAGGCTTGGTTATGAGTGGGCTTCAGCACCGCAGCGTAAGGATAAGAATGGGGACATCATCCTCACCACCCCTGTCCTCAACACTGCGGCCGCCTTAGACATCCTCAACAACGACGAATACGACAAGGATGAGAAGATTTAATACGCATCGATCGTTGTCCACAAAGCTTTGGAGCAGCAGGCCCGTGCTGATTCTCGTGACGACATGGCGTATGCAAGAGGAGGAAGTCTGGAATCCAAATCCAACGCTTGCAAAGCTGCGGCCGGTGGTAATCCCGAGGAACCGTCCGGCTCCAGTAGCCATGGAAAAGGGAAAGACAAGGAGAAGGACCCACGTAAGTCACCACCTCCCAGAAGGCAGCGTGACGAGGCATCCAGAACCGGCAACAGACGCAAGGCCTCGCCTCCTCCGCCTAGACGGGATGAAGGCGGAAGCAGGGGAAGTAAGCAGCCGCCAAGGAATGGCGGCAATCGTGACAACGCCCCGCCGCCAAGAATAAGCAGGGACCGCACACAGTCCCCACCACCAGTACCCATGCACGAAGGTGGAAGCCGGAGGCACAACAACAAGCCTAGGCACAGCCGGGCAACGCAGGACGAGCCTAATGCCGACAGATCCAGCAGGTAGCTTGGTCCACAAGACGCACAACATCGTCTCAACGACATTAAGGCTAGAAAGCAAGACGCCTACCTCGGCCTTGAGTGCTTTGGCCCAGCCATTCGCAACGTTCAGGTACGTCGAGACATGACATCAGTGTCAAAAACTCATCAAAGGTACAATGGAGCGGACAAGCCAAACTCATGGTTGTTAGATTACGCGCTGGCAGTCAAAATTGCCGGCGGCAATGGCCTCGTCGCCGCACGCTTCCATCCCCTCATGCTTGAGGGGACAGCCCGAAGTTGGATCGAAAACTTGCCGGAGAAAAGCATTCATAGCTGGCATGACATGGAGAAGGTGTTCACGCAGCACTTTCAGGGCACATACAAGCGACCCAATACATATACAGAATTGGTTCGTTGCGTGCAAAAGCCGGATGAAACTGCTACAAGCTTCTTGGCAAGGTGGATCCAAACGAAGGCAAGCTGTGAAAATGTGGACGACAATCAAGCAATCCATGCCTTCACCACAGGCCTCCTGAAGGGCTCAAGTCTCAGACATAAGCTCGTACGCATGCAGGTCAAGGATCTCGGAGTCATACTCGAAGTAGCAGCCATGTACGCACAGGCGGATGATGACGCACGTGATGGTGACGGCGCACATGACATGGCGCCAAGCAGGCGAGCAAGTCACAAACGCAAGGCTCCCCAGGACGAAAAAGCCGGACCGTCACGTGGTCGCCGCCGCCTTCGAAGCAAAGGCGGCGGCCACAAGTGGAAAGGAAAGGGTAAAGAAGGCGGCTCCAGCAAGCAACGCCTGACATACGATCAGGCAAAAACCCTTGCCCTGCCCAATCCACGCGTCCTTAGGCAAAGTTAACCACACATTGGGGGAATGCCGGTTCATGGAGATTTCAAGAAGGACCCCGAGGTTGGCTGGAAGCCAAAAAAGAGCAGAAAGGCTGAGAAGACAAAGAAGGAAGACGATGATGGGGCAGTCTCCATGTCGGAAGATGAGGATCCCAAGCTGGCGCGGAAGGAGAAACAATATCCCAAGGTCCATGGCCAATTGGTCTACTTTTTGGGCACTCCTTCGGCAAAGGAAGAAAAGGCGGAACTGCGCGAGCTAAACGCCACAGTGCCTGATGTTCCTCAATATTTAGACTGGTCGGAGAAGGCAGTCACTTGGGATAGAGGTGATCACCCAGATTACGTACCTCACCCCGGCAAATACGCCCTCGTCGTTGACCCAATTGTCGACAACTTCAGGCTCACCAAGGTGTTGATGGACGGCGGCAGCAGTCTCAACATCATATACGCGGACACCTGAAGCGCATGAACTTGTCGGAAAGCCAGCTTGACTACAGCAAAGTCAAGTTTCATGGCATCGTTCCGGGAAAGCAAGCCAAGTCAATGGGAAGCATCAAACTTGATGTTACTTTCGGACCTGAGATAAACTACCGCTCGGAGTATCTCAGGTTTGAAGTAGTCCCCTTCAAGAGCGCTTACCACGCCATCTTTGGATGGCCAGCTTTCGCCAAGTTCATGGCTCGGCCGTGTTACATCTACAGCAAGCTGAAGATGCCTGGACCCAACAGTACAATCACCGTCAATGGCAACTTCAAGAAAGCAAAGGAGTGCGAACGTGGCAACGCCACCTTCGCTGAGGCAGTCCTCCACGCAGAGGAGCTAGCCATGCTGAAAAAGGAAACTGATACGTCGCAGTTGCCGGAAGATATGAAGACCGCCGAGCCCAAAAAGACTTTCAAGGCGTCCGTGGATACAAAGAAGGCGGACATGGTCCCAGGTGACAGCTCCAAGCAAGTCACCATCGGGTCCGGCCTAGGTGACAAATAGGAAAGCGCTCTCGTCAAGTTCCTCCATGAGAATCAGGACATCTTTGCATGGTCATTTGCCGACATGCCAGGTGTTCCGAGGGAACTTGCCGAGCACTCTCTTAATGTCTACGAAGGAGCGAAGCCAGTAAAGCAAGGAATAAGGCGCTACGGTGAGAAGAAGCGGATGGCGATAGGGAAGGAGATCATCAAGTTGCAAGAAGCCAAGTTCATTAGGGAGGTAGTACACACTGATTGGTTGGCAAATACTATAATGGTTCCAAAACCCAATAAGGAAATGAGAATGTGCATTGATTATACCGGTTTGAACAAGTGCTGTCCTAAGGACCATTTGCTTTACCTCCTATAGATCAGGTCATAGACTCCACAGCCGGCTCCGAGCTGCTGTGCTTTTTGGATACGTACTCCGTTACCACCAAATCAAAATGCAAGAATCCGACCAACTCAAAACATCGTTTACTACGTCCTACGGGACTTCTGCTACATCACGATGCCCTTTGGCCTAAAAAATGCCGGCGCAACGTATCAGCGGTGTATGCAAAGATGCCTTCACGAGCAAATTGGCCGCAATGTTCACGTCTATGTGGACGACATTGCCGTCATGTCGAAAAAGAAGGCGGATTTGCTTGACGACCTGAGAGAAACCTTTGGTAGCCTCCGTGTATATAGGATGAAGCTAAACCTGAAAAAATGCGTCTTCGGGGTTCCTGCCGGTAAATTGCTCGGCTTTATCGTTTCCGAACGAGGAATAGAGGTCAATCCGGAAAAAATCAAGGCAATCCTCAACATATCCAGGCCCAAGGACCTGAAGGACGTGTAGCGACTTGCCGGCTCGGCGGCTGCCGTCAGTCATTTCATTAGCCGTCTTGGAGAGAGAAGGCACTGCCTCTTTACTGGCTTCTGAAGAAATCCGACAAGTTTGAGTGGACAGACGAAGCAGATGTCGCCTTGCAACAGCTCAAGGAAGCATTAACGTCCACCCCAATCTTAGCAGCTCCTCGAGCACACGAACCAATGCTGCTTTACATCACGGCAACTAACTTAGTTGTCAGCGTAGTTCTGGTTGTGGAACGCAAGACGGAAAAATCAGACATACCGGACCAGCGACCGGTCTACTTCATCAGTGAAGTATTTTTCGCCTCCAAGCAGCGTTATCCGCATTACCAGAAGCTGGTCTATGGTGTTTTCTACGCCGCCAGAAAATTGAGGCACTATTTCCAGAAACATTCAATCGCGGTTGTGAGCAAGGTGCCTCTGGGAGATATCATCAACAATACGGATGCGACAGGCCGAGTTGCAGAGTGGGGTATTGAACTTGCCGCCTTCGACATCACGTATAAACCCAGAACCGCCATTAAATCTCAAGCCTTAGTAGACTTTGTAGCAGATTGGACAGAAGCCATGGACGAAGTACCTCTCCCTGAAGACGCATATTAGATCATGCACTTTAACGGATCAAAAATGTTTCAGGGCTCGGGGGCTGGCATTGTGTTAAGAAACCCTCAAGGAGACAAGCTTAGTTATCTGTTACAAATTCACTTTAAAGCAACTAACAATGTTGCCGAATACGAAGCTCTCCTTCATGGTTTACACATCACCAAGGAACTGGGCGTCCAGCGCGTCTTCTGCTATGGAGATTCAGACTTGGTGGCTCAACAGACACGTGGCACTTGGGACGCAAAAAGCAAGACAATGGCGGCATATCGCGCTACCGTTGACGAATTCGCTAAATGCTTCCTAGGCTACGAGGTCCGCCACATCCCAAGGGCTCAAAATGAGTCGGTAGACACACTTGCCAGATTGGGGTCTGAACGCAAGAAGGTACCAAAGAATGTTTTCCTGGAACACCTGCACAAGCCGTCAATAAAAGGAGCAGATCTCCTTGACCCAGAGTCGGCAGAACCAGTCGAAGATGCTAGCTATGTCGTCTACCTGGTAAAGCCGGATTGGACGACGCCATATTTGGACTTCCTGATTGGTGCGCCACAGAAACACGGTTTTGAGCAATTCTGTGGCACACAAAAACTGCGTGCGCCACAGAAATGCTTCTTTCTGTGGTGCACGCAGTCACGTGCGCACAGAAAACAACATTTCTGTGGCGCACCCTATCCCTTGCGCCACAGAACATGTCCATCTTCTCTCTCCATCCCTCGCTCGGCCGCACAGATACTTTTCTCTCTCCTTTCCCCAACCGCACGTTCTCTCTGCCTTATCCTCCTCTTTCTTTTTTCTTTTTTTCATTTGTCCTTCTCTCTCCACTCGATCTGCTCCGGTGCACACCACCAACCGCACACAAATGCACGCACCCCTCATCGATCTCCACTCGATCTGCTCCAGCGCCGGCGCCGCTGGCCACCTCCGCCGGTCGCCTCCCCCCGCGCCCCATCCCGCCCCTGCTCGATGGCCGCCTCCCCATCCCGCCCGTGCTCGACGGCCGCCTCCAGCCTCCTCATACCGCCCGCGCTCAGAGGTGGTCGGTCCCGGCGGCGTCGAGGGCCATCTTGGCCTCAGCCTTCTCCCTCTGCAGCGCCGCGCCGCAGTCGCCTCGTCCGCCTCCACCCGCGCCAGCCCCTCCTCCCCGTCCCCATCCCCGTGCCACTTGAAGTCGGGGTCGGCAATGGCGGCAGCCGAGTCGGGGTCCGCCGCCGCTGCTCAGCTCCGGCCGGCCTTCACCTTCTTGAGCTCGTGGGCGACCCGTCGGACGAGCGACGCCGCCGCCGACGCTCCGCCACCGCTTGAGGGCATGCAGGTAAGGCGGTGGAAGATGTGGTCGATGCAGTCCTGTGAGTCGTGCGCGAGGCCGAGCATCTCCTCGCTGTACAGCCTCGCGACGGCCGTGCGGCGCTGGCTAGTTCCCAGGGCGTGGAGGCGGTCGTCCATGGCGGCGGATATCCAGGGCTCCAACTGCCCCTCGACGGGAGGGCCCGATGCACGAACGTGCCGCCGGTTCCGCCGGCAACCTTTTTTTTTAAACCTAAAACGACTTTCTGTGGCGCACCCAATCTTCATGCGCCACAAAATCTTCTCATTTCCGTGGCGCATCCTGGGGTGCGCCACAGAATAATAATTTAGTGGTGGTGTTTCTGTGGCGCACCACCGTGCGCCACAGAAAATCAAAATGGTGCACCACAGATAACTATGTTTCTACTAGTGTTTCGAAAAGGCAAATCGTAAGAAGAGCCAAGCCATTCACAATAATTAAAGGCAAATTGTACAAGCGTAGCACCACTGGTGTCTACCAACGTTGCATTTCGCCAGAAGAAGGCAGAGAACTGTTGGACGAGATACATGCTGGAGTATGTGGACATCGCGCTTCCTCACACTCCCTTGTTTCCAAAGCTTTCCGACAAGGTTTTTACTGGTTGACAGCTAAGCAAGATGCAGAGGACATCATCAAAAGATGCAAGTGCTGCCAACTATATGCCAAACAATCACACATGCCGGCTCAGGAGCTTAAAACAATACCCATCACATGGCCTTTCGCAGTCTGGGGCTTGGACATGGTCGGTCCGTTTAAGACGTTGCCTGGTGGCTACACACATTTACTTGTGGCTGTAGACAAGTTCACCAAGTGGGTTGAAGCTAAGCCCATCAAAAAGCTAGACGGTGCCACAGCCGCAAATTTTCTGTGGGGAATAATCTCTCGGTTCCGGGTGCCTCACAGCATTATCGCCGACAACGGCACTAACTTGTCGCAAGGCGAAGTCAAGGAGTACTGTTATAAGCATGGCATACGCCTAGATCTTGCCTCAGTAGCACACCCATAGGTAAATGGTCAAGTAGAGCGTACAAATGGTTTAGTCCTACAAGGCATCAAACCACGTCTCGAAGTACCGTTGCACAGGGTGGCTGGGGCTTGGGTGGATGAGTTGCAGTCTGTCCTTTGGAGTTTACGAACAACCCCAAACAGATCAACCAAGTTCACTCCTTTCTTCTGTCTATGGCGCAGAAGCAGTGTTGCCGTCCGACATGATGTACGATTCTCCCAGAATTCAAGCCTACGTCCAGGAAGATGCAGAAGATGCAAGACAAGATGGCCTTAACCTACTTGACGAGGAACGCGATGTTGCCCTTGCACGATCCGTCATCTATCAGCAAAGTTTGCGGCGATATCACAGTCGAAGAGTGCAGCAACGCAGTTTTAGAGTTGGTGACCTGGTCCTCCGCCTAATCCAAGACAGGAAGGGCTTGCATAAGCTATCCCCGCCATGGGAAGGACCGTTTGTGGTCAGTAAGGTGTTGCTCAATGGATCTTATTACTTGGTGGATGCACGAGACGGATACAAGAAGAAACGAGGTCGCAAGCGCAAGAGGAAGGTCGGCGACCCGAACGACGAAACCAAACGACCTTGGAACATTGAGCAGCTATGTCCTTTTTACACTTAGCAATTTTCAAATTGTAATAAGTACTATATGATTATGAAATAAAAGTCGGTGGTTTGCTCATCCCGCTTTGAGACCATGCCATCTTTTGTCTTTTCTCGCAGTCATATTTATGTTAATGTCAAAAGTTTCCGCTAAAATTTTGCTCCGTGCTACGGGTCCGACTTTTTTGACATTTGCCGTCTGCCGGCTAAAAATAAGCAAACAACCCTTGCACTGCCTAGTATGGATATCTGTTTGTGTGTGGGTCGCCTAGTAGTATGTCATTGGCACCAACATGCCGGCTTTGGTCTCTGAGTCTAAACAAATTGGTATTGCACCTGGTTGGCTCAGCTAAAGTAACTGTGATGAGGTTCCGCCAACATATGAAACAACCAAACATATAAGCGAGATACATATTAAGGCGGGCCACTTAAGTAAGCCTACCGCCAAGTGTTGCATAAAAGTTGGCCCAACGTAATTACATACCAAAATATAAACAAGTTTTTTCGCGTTAACATATTAGCGCATCTACTTGTGCTATCATTGCAGGAGAAGACATCTAAGGAGTTGCCGCCTTGGTGGGCGCTGTTTGGAGGTCATAGGGGGCTGACGCCGGCATCCTTGGGGCTGGCTCCGCCATCTTGGGGGCTGTGCTCCTCAGCCATGTCTTCGCCTTCTCCATCTCCAGCAGCTTCGGGATCCGCCAAGGAAGGGCCGGCTGCTGCAACATGGTGATCTGGGTGTTCCTTGTAGAACTTTCGGATATCCACCATGTTGGCGACCCATGTTGCATAGCCTTGAACGGCAGCCAGCACGTGGGAGAGCACAATGGGCTGGTCATTATCGTCCACTGTCGGCATATACTCGGTGATTTGCCGAATATCGGCCTCCGGGTACAATGCCAAAGTCAAGGCTAGCGCCACTTTGGATCTGGCGCGCGCAGCGGATCGCAACTGGCTGTCATACTCTGTGGTTGCCTTCCCAAGCAGATCTAGCAAAGCCTCGAGGTCAATTGGGTCGCTGCCTGCGCCAGGAAAGAATTTGGCGGCAAACGCCTTTCCCACGCCGACAAGATGATTGACTATTTCGCCAATCTTCAAGATGCGTGCAAGGCGAGGCGAGGTATCCATGTTGTCTCCAAGGTTTGCCGGCACTACAAGAAAACATACAAGTGTTAAAGAGCGTTGCAGCAAGTGACTCGAAGTGCTGACAATGAAGTGAAGAATCTTACCAAGGACGTGCTCGTGGATGGCATTGATCTCATCCAAGTGGGCAGCAAGGGTCTCTTCGGCTAACTGGACGGCTTGAGCATGCTTTTCTTGTTAGGCTTTGGAGTTCTTGGTCACCTCAGCGAGGGTGTCACCCAACGTCTTCAGCTGCTCCGTCAACTTGCTGACCACTGCGGCATGGGTCAAGTCTCGCTCTTCTAGCTCCTTGGAATGAGTTTCCTTTAGATCCATGACCGTCTTGGCTAAATCTGCAGCTTCGTTGATAATGGCTTGCAAATTAGAAGAACATTTGAGGATATCTTGTGCAGCGTCTAGCAATTCTACAAAGTATGGAAAGAGCCGACTAAAATACTTGTCGGAAGAAAAAAATACTTGACAGACGAAAAGAAGGCAAAGAAAATTTGTCACCTTCATCCTTTTTGCGAGCCTCTTCCAAGCTCGCAATCTGGGTATCCTTCAGCTCCGCGTCCTGACACGGTTGCTGGCATTCTTTGATCTTCTTCTCTTGAGCGTGGAATAGCTCAAGGTTGGGAGCCAGAACAGCCTGCAAACACAAAGATGACATTGCGGTTAACACTATATAGTCAACAACACCACTTTGCCGGGTAAAAACATCTTTTAACCGCCAAAGTGCTCGGGGGCTGCGACTATAGATTAATTTACCTCAAGTTGATCGTGGAGGGTCTCGTGGAGTTCATCCATGTGCTTGTACCATTTACGGGTACCTTCGCGCATGGTCCTCAGCGTTTGCCGAGGATCTTTCACTCCTTCGCCAGGCCCGGAGCTGGGATGGGAGGACGATCCGTCATGACTGGCCGCCATCTGGTCCTCCATCTCTTGCTTCATGGCAATAAAGCGGGCAGCATCATCAGCCAAAGCTTCAACCACTCTTGACCTGGCGACGGGGGCAGCAGATTTCTTGCCCGCCGCCTTCTCTGCAGCCGTATCCGCATCACCAGTTGGCATCGTGTTGTCGGCCGTGTATGTTCCCGGGCAGAAGACCACGGGAATGTTGGCGGCAGGTGTGGCTGGTGCGGTGGCGGGAGAATGCTTTGGCGGCTTGCCTCTGCCAGCTGTTGTCTTTAAGTTGGAGTGAAGCTTGGGCATGGTAGGTTCCGCTCTACAAAAAAGGAGTAAAGACATGTTAGCAAAACGCGTTACAAATATAGCAAATGGACAAGATAGCAAAAGCATAAGCTTACTTACCGTTTCTGGGGAATGTTGTCCCCCAAGGTCTCATCTTCCGCCTCAGTGGTGACGGCGGCTTTCTTTTTCTTCTCCAAGTCCTTGGTGGAAGAAGGCCCGCCAGCCTTGCGCTTCCTGGACTTGTTTGCCCCGACATCATACCAGTTCGGAGCCAAGTCGACGTCCATCAAGGTTTTCAACTAAAAAATAAAGCATCGTCAAACCAGCGCCTAGTTGGCAAAATAACTCAATAAGGGAAGTTTTGGCTTACCTCTGGGGCTGGGTTGTTGTGGGTGAACATGGCGACGCCTTCGGCCGCCTTCACATGATGGGGCTTGATGAGCTCCCTTAGCCGGTACAACATCATATCCTCGCTAAGGATGTTGTTGCCGGCGCTGCCTGCCTTGTACTCGCACATCTTCAGTGGGCGATGGAGGAGTGGCATTATCATCCTTGACAGCCAGCAGATGACGGTATCAACTCCGTCAAGCACTGGAGCCTCCATCGTCTTCGTCAAGAACTCGATCCGCCTAACGGCAATTCGAAGGTCGTTCGACAAGCTGCCGAGTGACACCTTTGCTGTCCAGTAGGCCTTGTGGGTTGGCAGACCATTGACGAAGGCGGGAACTCCCTTTGTGGTGCTAGGTGTCAGGGTGTCTTTGCAGTAGAAGAAGGTGCTGGTCCAATTCTTTACTGATTCATTGTAGGGAATCTTTGGATACCAGTCCGGTTGGCGGCAGTTGAAGGTTACGCTGCCGCAAGTTGCTAGCTGGCCGCCTGATATGGTTTACCGGCGGCACAGAAAGCAGTACTGGAAAAGCTCTATGGAGGCGGCTATACCTAAGTAGCCCTCGCACAACGCTTGGAAGCCGGCTAGCACTAAGATGCTATTCGGCGCTATGTTGTGTGGCTGCAGCCCGTAGAAGCTGAGTACAGCCAAGAAGAAGGTGGAGAGCGGTAGAGTCATTCCGCGAAGGCTGTGCGACGCCAAGATGACTCGTTCGCCGTCTTGAGGGTCGGGGACGGTTTCGTTGCCTGGTACCCGCCAAGCGCAGTCCGTCTTTGGCGGCACAAAGCCATCTTCCTCCAGCTCTTCGAGGTACTCCGTCGTTATGCACGATGGCAGCCAGTAGCGGGAGCCCAGCTCCGTCACCTCCTCCTCCTCCTCAGCCGTGGCTTCGTCGGCGGGAACCTCTTGGTCCGCCGTCAGCGTGGCCTCCTCCGTCGACATGGACGGGAGAGGAAAGTAGGTGGGCGAGGTCGGTGTGGATGCTACCGGGGCAGAAGAAGAAGAAGGGGCCTGATAACCCACAAGTATAGGGGATTGCGTGTAGCCTTTTCGATAAGTAAGAGTGTTAAACCCAACGAGGAGCTAAAGGTAGGATAAGTATTCTCTCAAGTTCTATCAACCACTGATACAACTCTACGCACACTAAACGTTTACTTTATCTAGGAAATAATACTAGAGTAATAATACGGGTATGAGAGATAGCTTTGCGAGATAATAAATACAGGAAAGTAAATGTTAGTGCTGCAGCAATAAAGTACACTAAGTAACCATAAACTAACTATACCATGAGTGTGGAAAAGTGGTGGTAATTGTGATGGCTTTGTCCAAAATTAATTACCGAATATATCGGGCTCATTGTCTTCGATTCAGTTTTCTATGTGGGAGAGGCTAAATATACATGCACTCCACTACTTGGGATTACAAGTACTATATGATTGGATTGTTAGAAAGCATCCGCGAATACTAACAATGCATTAAGGTTTCGCCAACCATAGCCTTAAGTTTAAGGTCCTCTTATTCCCATACGTGTAACTAACCGGTTCGCGCCCTTAGGTTTTTGTCACTCCGGCAGGACTCCCCCTTCGTTTACAAATACTACCAACCCCGTGATAATTGATCCATGCGCGTACAAGTATAATGGACACCAAATGACAGTACCATATCAACATACAACTCTAATGAACCAAAGATATTCAACCAAGTAATCAAAAGACAAATAAACTACACAAACATGTCATAGATCACAGGATAAATATTATAGCATCAAACAACATGTTTACATAGGATGGTGCAGAGATTTGTGGGAGGATGAACCACTGAATATAAGGAGCTGTTGGTGATAGAGATGGTGAAGACGGCGGAGAGGCAGCGCGGTGGCGCCAGCGGCGGCGCGGGGAGCCCCTTCCCCGCCGCTGGCATCATGGGTGAGCGCCGCCCCTTAGCCTTCCTCCTTCATGGCTTCTTGGGAGCCCTCCCCCATGGAGATGGGATCCATGGGGAGGCAAAAACGTGGTTTTGATGGCTGCAAATTCGTGGTATGGGGTGTTCCCCACGAGTTAGTTTTTCTTCCTTTATATAGCTTTTCGGATTTCCGTCATCCCATCTAGGGTTGCAGTAAATCAGGCTTATCTCGGCCGTCCGGACACAGAATCAGGCGAATTTTATGTCTAGAACGTTCGCCGTAAAATTTCTTGCAACTTTGTCTTCGGCGAGACTTCCGTGGGACGCCGTCTTCGGGCCCAAACGAGCCCATCTTCGTAAAAAGTTCTCAGACAGATTTCAGAAAAGTCCCAATTCGACTCCAACAAGGTTTCCTCTTGTTTCTTGATAATTCCTACACATCAAAGAGTAAAACAAGAACATTGTGTACTTTTGCAACTATTAATAGGTTAGTCCAAATAAATCATAAACTTAATATAAAAACAAGTGACAAATGCATAATATTAACATGAAACAATCAAAAATTATAGATACGTTTTGGACATATCAACATCCCCAAGCTTAATTTCTGCTCGTCCTCGAGTAGGTAAATGATAACAAAATAATTTTTGATTGTAAATGCTATGATCAGGTTTTTAACAATTGCATGATGTAAGGATAATAAAACTTAGCAATCATGTTACCTAATGAAAAGTATCAACGAACTAAGAGCTCATAACATGAAATTTATAAACATCAACAAGATTGTAATGATCATAATAAAGCACGGTAGAGTGATATCTCACTTGCCCTTAATTGTGGAGCAAAACATAAATGCCAAGTCACATCTGAAGTTCAAGTGAAGACTAGATGTAAAGATATCAAAGGTAAAAGCATCATAGTTATACCGCAGATAACCGCATTCTGGGACAAACACATTACACTAAGAATGACAGTTATGCTCTCAAGGAAGTGCTCAAGGAAAGGATGGTGACTCAACATTAAAATAAAAGATTGGCCCTTCGCATAGGGAAGCATGGATTAACATGTGCTAGAGCTTTTTATTAAAAACAGAAGTAAAAATTGTTTTGGGAGGTGATTTTGTTCCTGTCAACGAATCAGCAATAGAGTTCTTGTTATCTTCCATACTAAACAAGTTGAGAGCGGTTCCGAGTTATTGATATTAGGCATTTATAGCATGCACTTTTATATAGTATGACACTCCTCCCAACCTTTGCTTTCACAAACCATGGCTAACCGAATCCTCGGGTGCCTGCCAACAATCTCATACCATGGAGGAGTGCCTATTTTAATTTACTTTTTAGATGTTATAATGGTCTAACCAGCTTTTTGCAAAATTAGTGACGAGCAGATGAATCATGCAAGTTGGGGACTTAATTTAGTATGGAAGATAACAAACCCAACTATTACGTCCTCATGAGCTAAAAACAGTGTCACAAAATGAGAAGTATTTTGAAGGTTTTAAAGGTAGCACATGAAAATTTACTTGGAATGGTTCGAAATACCATGTATAGGAATTTTTGGTGGACTATTTGGGATAACTTGGTTTTTAGGGATTTGGAAGCACGAGCAGCATTCTCGCTCAGTACCAGTGAAGTCTAGCAATAGACTGGAAAGCGACAATCAAGAGAGCAATAACCGTCATAATCATACTTGCGACAGAATAAAATTAACGGAGGCATAAAAATGATACCGAAACTCTGAGGCAAAATAGATCATCAAGGCTTAATTGACTTTTATTTTTCAGTCATGAACATGTGTGAGCATGTGCCAAGTCGATTCAAGTAAATCATTCAGAGGAGGATACCACAATGCCATACCAAAATATGAACAGTACAATGCATGTTAATCATAAAAATAACATAATATAAACTATTAGCTAGTTGAGACTATCCATAAGAAAATATAAACTACTAAACAATATCATTCACACATCATTTTTAAGCTTCATCAAATAATTCATTAACCAAGTAAATGTTGAAAACAGAAGATAAATAAAATATGTGACGGTCCACTTATTAATGTAACCGGTGTTTGATGCTAAGATAAATAAATAATAAGATACAGACGCTCCAAGAACATCACATATGATGTGAAAGAATTAAAATATAGTTTCACTAGAGATGACCTGATAATTTTGACGATGAATAAGGGGATGCCTTGGGCATCCCCAAGCTTAGACGCTTGAGTCTTCTTGAAATATGCTGGGGAGATCCATGGGAGCCTCCCCAAGCTTAAACTCTTCACTCTTCTCCATCCTATAATATCACTCTTCCGTCTTGACCCTTGAAAACTTCCACCACACCAAACTCAAAGTAATTCTCATTAGAGGGTTAGTGCACAATAAAAAAACTCACATGTTCTGTAAGGACGCAATATGACCGTTAATTTAAACATTAACTACTGCAACTAATGTTATTTGAAGCTCTTCCACCCAAAAAAGAATTCCACCCAACACTAGTAAAAGAGAGAATGCAAAATAAATGACATAATCTGTCTAAAACAGAACAGTCCACAAAGACGAATTTTTTCGAGTCACTTACGTTACTCGGATCGAAAAAATTTGAACTAACAAAAGATGCATACATATATCAGGATTACACACAAAAATTGTCAGATTTAATTCACAATCTGTTGATTGTATTAATTTCGTACAGTAAACAACAAAAATCTGTTCCTGCGCAGCAATCAAAATTTTAGCAACATCTTGTCATTAGAAACTACTCTTGGCACAATGCTAGCGCTAGGTTCACGAGGGAATATCTCTCCGGCAACAGCACCGGAAACAATGCTTGTACGTCACACGTCAGTTGGGAACCCCAAGAGGAAGGTATGATGAGTGCAGCAGCAAGTTTTCCCTCAGTATGAAACCAAGGTTTAATCGAACCAGTAGGAAAACGAGGTTGCTTCGAAGGTGTTGGTGAAGGAGTGTAGTGCGGCGCAACACCAGGGATTCCGGTGCCAACGTGGAACCTGCACAACACAATCAAATTAGTTTGCCCCAACTTAACAGTGAGGTTGTCAATCTCACCGGCTAGCTGAAAACAAAGGGTTAAACGTATCGAATGGAAGATGATGTTTGTTTGCATAAAACAGTAGAGAATAATGATTGCAGTAGATTGTATTTCAGATGTAAAAGAATGGACCGGGGTCCACAGTTCACTAGTGGTGTCTCTCCAATAAGATAACTAACATGCTGGGTAAACAAATTACAGCTGGGCAATTGACAATTGATAAGTGCATATAACATGCATGTGTGAGCTGTGGTGTCTACTATGAGATTCATTTGGTCATTACGACAAAGTACATACACCGCTATTGTGATACCCCGAATTAATTTTGAGGATAATCTTTTGTGCTTATTCAAACTTTTCAAAAGAATAAATATATATGGTCGTGATGCCTTTTAAATATGGGTTCTGGAAATAGAAAGTTAGAGAAAAGAGAAATAAAATAAAAGAAAGGAAATAAGTTTACTAGAAGTTGATCTCTTGACCTCCTGGTTATTACCTTAAGCTGCAGCCGGTTGGCCTATGTGGACTTTTGTACAAAACCAGTTACACCAGTATTTGTTTCTTCATCGTGAGGAAGGGAAAGCCAAGGGCTTGGCCCTAGGCCCTTTCGGTCTCGACGTCCGTGCCCTACGGTGTCGCCTCTTAATAGAGTCCTAGGGTTGCGTCGTCTCGTTTCCATCTCCTATCTCGCCACTACTTGGTGCCTCCGGATTGTGGCGGCCGCCGTTGAGTCGCTGCCACTGGATCATACATCGCCACCGCCACCGCCACCGCCACCGCCACCGCCACCGCCGCCGTGAGGGTGCTCGGCTGAACCTGCTGCTGCAAGGCCTGGGCGATCTGCTGCTGGATCAAATTGTTGTCGCCATCGCAACAGTGCGTGCATCCGTCCCTTTGCTTTGTTTCTTCTTCTTCCCTCAGCGCTGTAGCATATCAGTTCTGGTAGTAGTACCGGTTGGGTAATAGCAGTGCTGAAACTAGGTTGTTTAGGCGATTTGTTTATTCCCCGTTCTTGTTCTCCATCAAAGGCTAAGGCAGCAAATAGTTTTCTAGCAACAATGTTTTTCATATTAGCACCGAATAATTCTGCTACTGCTAGTTCTCTTAGCCTGAAAATGTGTTGTTCTGAACGTACCAGTAGATTCAGCTAGAAGGAATACTGCCGTTTACGTCTAGTACTCTAATTAGTTAATTTCTGGGTTGATCTGTCCATAATTTCGAGTTACAATCTGAACAAAAGCTGAAGATCATGTTCCATGCTTTCTATAGAATTATCATTCGCGCTATTTGGTCGAACGGTTTGCTCGCAGTGACCAGTTTCGCGTTCTGTCCAGAAATGAACAATTTCTGCATGCAGTGAGCTTCTTCGCGACTTTTGGCCTGTATAACATTCAAATTAAATCATGGGCTTAACTTGAAACTGGAGAGGTTGTTTTTCTGATGTTAGAACTCTCAGGGTTTGCAAGATTTCATTTATAACTTTAATTCTTATAGAAATATCAACTGGCCTGTCTTGTGTTAACATAATTTCAGTAATTCTGAAGTTTAGATGGGTTAATGTTCATATGTCCGGATTTGTCCATAGATGAATTCTGAGAAGTGTTGTGCGGGTGCTGATATTTAGATGTCCTGTTTGGTTGAGTTAATTATAGCTTATGGGGTTGGACGCTCGCGTAGGACGATGCTTCTTTGTGAATGTTTGTTACCGAGTTGTGCGTTGTTTTGAGTGGTGTACATGTTTGGATCACAGGTGTAGATACTTCCGGTTCGGAACTCTACAACTCACAGTTTGTGCCCCGCGGTTGAGGCAAGTTCATGATCGATAGTGGATTTTACATATCTCTCTTCACTTGATTTAATTATAAAGTTTTCCTTTATATCTATGATATTTTCATGATGCAATGACAATGATTATGATGATGACATGTGCACTTTATGCATACTTGCATACCCATGATGATAATGATGTTTAAGTGACCTACTTCGGTGGGCACAATGAGACCTCCTTTGATGGGTTGCGACCCACATTGGAGGCACCCTCCACAAGTTGGAGTGAGTGGATGTCGACGGGTGTCCACTCAAGCGATACCGTTATCCGCAATGAGATGAGATGATATGAGCATATAGGCATGTAGCACATCTTTAAATATGATGATGAATGAATAATGTTTAGTGATGACTCGGTGTTTTGATTTATGTAAGGTTCATTATTTGTTATGAACTTGTTGAGTCTTTGGACTCACCCTTGTTGCTTTAATGTTTTTAGGTAAAACATCAAGACGACATGCATGGGGAGTTATGGGAGTAGCACACCTTAATGACCTCACGATTCACACACTTATCAACATTTTCTTAGAACCATCATTCGGAGTTGTAATGTCTTAAACGATTTTCAAGTCTTGTGGAAGTTGGGTTATGGTTAATGCTTGTGGCTGGTATCTATAAGAAGTTGAGGTGTTGGGGAGTTAATTATTGATGAACGTTGTGTCTACTCTATTCATGTTATATCACTGTGCTTCTGTTTTGATTATTGTCTATCCTGGATGTCTACGAAAACAAAGGAGGTCATGCCAAATTTTCCTAAAAAGACTTACTATTTTCAAAAGTTATGAATGTGGTAATATTCCAAGCGCTTGGTTGGCTTGGGGTGTTACAGTTGGTATCAGAGCCAGGTTTTAGGTCTCTGGAATATGTTAATAGTAAATAAGATAATTTGTTAAACAATTAAAACTTGTATTTATTTGACTAAACAACTTAAAACTTGACACACTGGTGCACAATAGGATGGGTTTGGGTCATGCATTGCATTTACGTTTCTGCTATATTGTATTGTTGATCTCTTTTATCCATATGTTGTTGTGCTTGTGTGGGTAAGTTGTTACCGTGTGAGAGGCTTGTATACTGAGCCATTGTCCAATTTTGTTGTTTCTCGTAGACTAGAGAGAGAGGTATAATCTTTATGGTTGAGGAACCATGCCTATGCAACAAGAGATTTCTTATGTCTTGATTTGGGTACGAGTAATTTCCGTTAATTATATCTGTTGTGCTAAGTTGTGTCCGTGCTTGTGTTGCATGATGCTTTGATTGTAGCAATTCATGGTAATGCCAAAGCAACTCTTAAAGTTGATAAGGCCACCCAGAAAAAAATGTATTTTTTCCTAAATTTAGTGAGTAAGGTAATGATGAATCAATTTGATGGACTGCAATTTGATGACATTATCGTGTTGGTCATATGAGGAGGAGTATAAATTTTCTTAGATAGTGGATAATTTGTGGAATACGGCGAGGAAGATGATAACAAGGAACGATCTACTTCAATCATTTTTATTGACACCGAGATATACTTTGTACGGTTATGTTGTAGTATGTTTTGGTATGATTATTCGTGATATAAATCGTGCATAGAAGCATCTTCATACTTTCCTTGTAGGACTTTGAAAAAAAAAACTTTATGAACAAAAGATAAATTTATCTAGCATATTTCATTTTTGTTGTTATTTAAATGGAGCTGTTCGTCTCTAGTTTTGGACTAAACTATGTTAACTTGCTTTTCAAATTATTAGCTATATTTTCATATTTGCTGAAAATTTGGTTCTGGATTAACATTTGAGTACTTCTTTAAGAACAGTTGGGTGTCTTGAGAATATCTATGTAATGTGGACCTTAATATTGGGTTATGTGGTTTGATGGAACTTATGATATGTTAAAGGACGAGTGTTTTGTTTGCTGTATATCTCATGTGGATTAAGGCACATAATAAAAAGTAGATTACTTAAGGAGGTTGTTACAGATGATTTGGTAGAAGGGCAGTAGTTATTGGGTAGCTCTTGGAAATAAATCAAATTCCATGAGTTACGGTGGGTTCTAATAAGTGCTGGTATTGAGAAGCAATTTGTTGAACTAGATTCGCGGCACTGAGATAATATTATGACCTTAACAAATGCGATGATCGTCGGCATAAGTTTGTCTCTTCTAACAAAATAGATGTTAAGGTAAGATATAAGGGTGTATGTGGATATTAATCTATGTAGCCAGCAAGAGTATGGCATCCTTATCCGTTTTCTTTAGGATTCATGTTTTCCATGTATCAAACATGATCATTTTGACACTCGATTATGATATTGCTAATGTTGGGTGGAGTTATGCTCCGACCTTGTCCTTTCTCTCATGTTTACCCACGAGTCTAATTTCTTTCATGCGAGGATGTCTATGATAGTATAGCGAATCGTCTGACTCGTTGTTATGAGTGCTTTCTTAATATCACATGGTTGGTTGGGTTTTACCTCGTACTTATGAAAGTCATGGATGCATATAGTGCGGAGGTATGTGGGTGCATCTAGTTAAGTTCTCGTGGTTTTTCTTAGGAATGACCCACTTTCCTATTCTTATTTGAGACCTCTTGGTTTCAAAAATCTTGTTGTTTCATTTCTGTGTTGGTTGTGGAGTTGAGAGTCTTTGACCTATGAAATAGTGTTTAATTACTATATCTACCCTTTTGTTAACATGTGTTGGAGCTAGAGACACTCAGGTCTTAGAGAGTGAGTACCTTTTGTCCGTGAACAAGTTTCGTTTTTAGGTTTAAAAGCCATGGTGGTTGTAAGAAGTTATTGATGAAGTTCTGCATGAAAAAGTGGTTTTGAAATGAGCCATGTTTTTATTCCTAAGGTTATTCTATGTTTTTTCTAGGATGTCCACTCCACCTAATGGAGTAAGCCGTGACTAGAATTCTTGTCAATTAGTAGTCAAACCACTGAAGGGTGTATTTGGTTTGTTACTCCTCGTAAAACTGCAAAGCCTAGAAGTAAAATTGAGGTGTCACCCTTTTCAAAGAGGTTTCTTGGTAATAGTTAGGAGTGTTCATCTTCTTTGTGAAAAGAGTGGGATGCTTTTCTTGATTCCCCGAGCATGAGGTTTGTGTTAAGTGTTGGTACAGTCGACTCCTTGTCACATTAATTTTGATCATTCGTTCTGACCTATCCGGTCGCCAGTATTGTCTTTTGACACATCTAGTATAATTGAATTCATAAAGATCTGCATAATAGTTTTTGTTTGACCTTGTGAAATGGTAAATGTGGTTCTACCTCGAATGTTGGTTCATTTATGAAAACTTTTTTCATTTGTATGTAAGGATGACCGAGCGTTAGGTTACATGATTCATCTAACCATGTATGAGGTAAATAATTTGAGTGCGGGATGGATTGGCCCCCATACCAATTACTCTTATTATTTGCTCTCGCTACATTGGAGGGATGCATCTAAGTGTGTCTTGCCCGTAGTTACGAGAGCTACCGCTTTCCGCTTGGACCATAGAATGGAATAGTTTCGTTTCTTTAGAAGTGACACCTTTTTGTGAAATGCTAGAGTTACGGTAAGGATAAGCCTGATTCATTCCTTTGAATTTCTGAGTTTCACGAGATTTGCTGGTTTACTCTATCAGATTTTCTGCTAGTTTTGAGATGTATCTAGCTAGTGAGAGGCATTAAGAGTGGAGTTTGGGAATACGTTTGAGAAAGTTTGATCATGGAGCGTTAGAGTATCATTTGAGAGGGTGAGTAACGATATGTTTGCACTGAGATGACAAGATCTCAAGTAAGTTTTGCATATTTTCTATAGTGTGAAGAGTGCTTCGTCGCTGAGGCTTCAACCTCATTTTTGCTTTAAAAAAATATATTAAAAAAATGATCAGTCCGAGCATACGATTTTGACTCTAGGGAATGGGCTGAACTCTTGTGTCCATTCTGGGATAAAGTAAATATAAAGTAGAACCTGTTGCTTTGGTCTATCTTATGTTCAGTACAACTTGTGGGTTTATATGAACGAGCTGCCGACGTATGCGTTGCCACAAAGATGTGTTGCAACGGCAGTTTTAGTACTTATTTTAGTTTGGCGGGACAGTAAGTGACCTAAGACCTATATGGTGATCAGGAACTATCGACATGTGGGTGCAATCAGGCTAGAACATAAGTGTAGGGGGAACCAGGCAAGTAAATTAATGAAATGGTTGCCTAATCGGTCTGGGCATTTGAAAGAAAAGAAATGATCTTATTTTCAGAAACCTGTACTCCGAAGTTGTCAATTTAATTTATACGGAGACAACAATTGAAGCGAGAAAAAGAGCATACTCTAGGGTTGTAAATTGCAATAGATGCTGACTTTGTTTTAGGGTTTTTTGTCGTGCGTGCAAACGCCATGCTAAATATCCTGTTTAATTTGTAGTTGTGACCTTCTGCACCGCATAGAGGAGCAATACTCAGGTAGAAGTAACTAAGACCCATGTGGTAAAGTTATGTATGAAAGAAAAGCTTAGTCTAAGTTATTTGTGACCTTTTTAATGATAGATGGACAAGTAAGAGAGTACGCATATCATCCTGAATTGTTTGAAACAAGAGTATGTGTATGAATTGTGGTCCACGTCTCTATGTTGTGGAAGGGCCTTTGAGGTCCAAAGGCACAATGACCTAGGAGCTGCTTGCTATCGAGTAAGAATTGAACTTTGATGCGCCCCATGAGAATAGTTGGCGAGTTAGAGAGCCGTGTATGATACTAAAACATGTAAAGGCTTTTGGTACGCAATAGCTGGAGATTGAGTAAACTTGGGGGCTTAAGTCTCACATGCGTGAGTAGTAATCGGAATTGTGATGGCTGGTATGTGATGCATGGTTATATTTCATACATGTTATGTTAGTTCTGCGATTAGTAAAGTGAGAAAGAATTCGAGGTCGAATTCTGTTTAAGGGGGTAAGAATGTGATACCCCGAATTAATTTTGAGGATAATCTTTTGTGCTTATTCAAACTTTTCAAAAGAATAAATATATATGGTCGTGATGCCTTTTAAATATGGGTTCTGGAAATAGAAAGTTAGAGAAAAGAGAAATAAAATAAAAGAAAGGAAATAAGTTTACTAGAAGTTGATCTCTTGACCTCCTGGTTATTACCTTAAGCTGCAGCCGGTTGGCCTATGTGGACTTTTGTACAAAACCAGTTGCACCAGTATTTGTTTCTTCATCGTGAGGAAGGGAAAGCCAAAGGCTTGGCCCAAGGCCCTTTCGGTCTCGACGTCCGTGCCCTACGGTGTCGCCTCTTAATAGAGTCCTAGGGTTGCGTCGTCTCGTTTCCATCTCCTATCTCGCCACTACTTGGTGCCTCCGGATTGTGGCGGCCGCCGTTGAGTCGCTGCCACTGGATCATACATCGCCACCGCCACCGCCACCGCCACCGCCGCCGTGAGGGTGCTCGGCTGAACCTGCTGCTGCAAAGCCTGTGCGATCTGCTGCTGGATCAAATTGTTGTCGTCATCGCAACAGTGCGTGCATCTGTCCCTTTGCTTTGTTTCTTCTTCTTCCCTCAGCGCTGTAGCATATCAGTTCTGGTAGTAGTACCGGTTGGGTAATAGCAGTGCTGAAACTAGGTTGTTTAGGCGATTTGTTTATTCCCCGTTCTTGTTCTCCATCAAAGGCCAAGGCAGCAAATAGTTTTCTAGCAACAATGTTTTTCATATTAGCACCGAATAATTCTGCTACTGCTAGTTCTCTTAGCCTGAAAATGTGTTGTTCTGAACGTACCAGTAGATTCAGCTAGAAGGAATACTGCCGTTTACGTCTAGTACTCTAATTAGTTAATTTCTGGGTTGATCTGTCCATAATTTCGAGTTACAATCTGAACGAAAGCTGAAGATCATGTTCCATGCTTTCCATAGAATTTTCATTCGCGCTATTTGGTCGAATGGTTTGCTCGCAGCGACCAGTTTCGCGTTCTGTCCAGAAATGAACAATTTCTGCATGCAGTGAGCTTCTTCGCGACTTTTGGCCTGTATAACATTCGAATTAAATCATGGGCTTAACTTGAAACTGGAGAGGTTGTTTTTCTGATGTTAGAACTCTCAGGGTTTGCAAGATTTCATTTATAACTTTAATTCTTATAGAAATATCAACTGGCCTGTCTTGTGTTAACATAATTTCAGTAATTCTGAAGTTTAGATGGGTTAATGTTCATATGTCCGGATTTGTCCATAGATGAATTCTGAGAAGTGTTGTGCGGGTGCTGATATTTAGATGTCCTGTTTGGTTGAGTTAATTATAGCTTATGGGGTTGGACGCTCGCGTAGGACGATGCTTCTTTGTGAATGTTTGTTACCGAGTTGTGCGTTGTTTTGAGTGGTGTACATTTTTGGATCACAGGTGTAGATACTTCGGTTCGGAACTCTACAACTCACAGTTTGTGCCCCGCGGTTGAGGCAAGTTCATGATCGATAGTGGATTTTGCATATCTCTCTTCACTTGATTTAATTATAAGTTTGCCTTTATATCTATGATATTTTCATGATGCAATGACAATGATTATGATGATGACATGTGCACTTTATGCATACTTGCATACCCATGATGATAATGATGTTAAAGTGACCTACTTCGGTGGGCACAATGAGACCTCCTTTGATGGGTTGCGACCACATTGGAGGCACCCTCCACAAGTAGGAGTTAGTGGATGTCGACGGGTGTCCACTCAAGCGATACCGGTATCCGCAATGAGATGAGATGAGATGAGCATATAGGCATGTAGCACATCTTTAAATATGATGATGAATGAATAATGTTTAGTGATGACTCGGTGTTTTGATTTATGTAAGGTTCATTATTTGTTATGAACTTGTTGAGTCTTTGGACTCACCCTTGTTGCTTTAATGTTTTTAGGTAAAACATCAAGACGACATGCATGGGGAGTTATGGGAGTAGCACACCTTAATGACCTCACGATTCACACACTATCAACATTTTCTTAGAACCATCATTCGGAGTTGTAATGTCTTAAACGATTTTCAAGTCTTGTGGAAGTTGGGTTATGGTTAATGCTTGTGGCTGGTATCTATAAGAAGTTGAGGTGTTGGGGAGTTAATTATTGATGAACGTTGTGTCTACTCTATTCATGTTATATCACTGTGCTTCTGTTTTGATTATTGTCTATCCTGGATGTCTATGAAAACAAAGGAGGTCATGCCATATTTTCCTAAAAAGACTTACTATTTTCAAAAGTTATGAATGTGGTAATATTCCATGCGCTTGGTTGGCTTGGGGTGTTACAGCTATCCAGCATGCATCTATGCCTAAATAGTCCACTTTCCGGTTAACATCCGTACCCCTTCCAGTATTAAGTTGCAAGCAACAGACAATTGCATTAAGTAATGTGCGTAATGTAAACAATACATTCATCCTTGAATAAAGCATTGCTGTTTTACCCCTAGTGGCAACAACACATCTACAACCTTAGAACTTGCTGTCACTATCCCAGGTTAAATAGAGGTTGAACCCAACTATCATGCATAAATACCCTCTCTTGGAGTCACAAGTATTCACTTGGCCAAGGCTTCAACAAGTAACGGAGAGCATGCAAGATCACAAATGACATAGACATGATAATATAATATTCAGCTCCACATAGGTATCAATATAAGTCAGATCCCAGCAAACACAACATGTAGCATTACAATAAGATGATCTTGATCATGATAGGCAGCTCACAAGATCTAAACATGATGGCACAAGTGGAGAAGACAACCATCTAGCTACTGCTATGGACCCATAGTCCAAGGATGAACTACTCACGCATCACTCCGGAGGTGGGCATGGCGATGTAGAGCCCTCCGGTGATGATTCCCCTCTCCGGCAGGGTGCCGGGAAGAGCTTCAGAACCCCCGAGTTAGGGTTGACGACGGCGGCGGCAGCGAATATGTTCTGGATGAAAGGCTCGGTGTTTTAGGGTTTTCACGTCTCGGGGAATAAATAGGCGAAGGGGCGATGTCGGCGGACCCCCGAGGGGCCCAAACCACAGGCTGGCGCGGCTGGGCCGACTGCCGCGCCGCCAGGTGGTTTGGCCACCTCGTGGCTCTTCGTCTCTCCTTCGGACTCCGTGTACGTGTTGGAAAAATAGGGACTTGGCCTTTTGTTTCGTGCAATTCCGAGAATATTTCCAGAAGTAACTTTCTGAAACCAAAAACAGCAGAAAACAGGGAACTGGCACTGTGGCATCTTGTTAATAGGTTAGTCCCAGAAAATGCATAAAAGTGATATGAAGTGTATACAAAACATGTAGCAAATGGTATAATATAAGCATGGAACAGCAGAAATTATGGATACGTTGGAGACGTATCAAGCATCCCCAAGCTTAGTTCTACTCGTCCTCGAGTAGGTAAAACGATAACAACAAATAATTTCTGAGGAGACATGCTTTCACACAATCTTGATCAATATATTGCAAGGCTCATGTCATGAATGAAGTGACTCAAAGCAATGGTCTATAGTTTGCTAACAAATAGATAAAGAGTAAACAATGAATCATATAAGCAAAAACTTTTCATGAATAGTACTTTCAAGACAAGCATCAAAAAGTTTTGCATAAGAGGTAACTCATAAAGCAATAGATTCAAAGTAAAAGGCATTGAAGCAACACAAAGGATGATTAAGTTTCAGCAATTGCTTTCAACTTGTAACATGTATATCTCATGGATAGTTGTCAACATAAAGCAATATAACAAGTGCAATAAGTAAACATGTAAGAATCAATGCACACAAAGTTGACACAAGTGTTTGCTTCTAAGATAGAAAGGAGTAGGTAAACTGACTCAACATAAAGTAAAAGATAGGCCCTTCGCAGAGGGAAGCAGGGATTAAATCATGTGCTAGAGCTTTTTAAGTTTTCGAAAGCATATAGAGAGCACAAAATAAGTATTTGAGAGGTGTTTGTTGTTGTCAACGAATGGTAGTGGGCACTCTAACCCCCTTGTCAACCAGACTTTCAAGAGCGGCTCCCATGAAGGACGTTATCTCTACCAGCAAGGTAGATCATCCCTCTTCTCTTTTGTTTACACATGTATTTTAGTTTCTTTATAGATGACACTCCTCCCAACCTTTTGCTTACACAAGCCATGGCTAACCGAATCCTCGGGTGCCTTCCAACATTCACATACCATGGAGGAGTGTCTATTTGCAAATTAAGTTGCTTACTGATAAATCAGGGCAAAACATGTGAAGAGAATTATTAATGAAAGTTGTAATTAATTGGGGCTGGGCACCCCGTTGCCAGCTCTTTTTGCAAATTATTGGATAAGCGGATGTATATGCCACTAGTCCATTGGTGAAAGTCTGTCAGAAGTAAATGACAAGATTGAAAGATAAAACACCACATACTTCCTCATGAGCTATAAAACATTGACACAAATAAGGAGTAATAAAGTTTTGAATAGTTTAAAGGTAGCACATGAAATATTTACTTGGAATGGCAGGAAATACCACATAGTAGGTAGGTATGGTGGACACAAATGGCATGGGTTTTGGCTCAAGTTTTGGATGCACGAGAAGCATTCCCTCTCAGTACAGAGTTTAGGCTAGCAAGGTTGTTTGAAGCAAACACAAGTATAAACCGGTACAGCAAGAATCACATAAAAACATATTGCAAGTATTATAAGACTCTACACTGTCTTCCTTGTTGCTCAAACATTTTACCAGAAAATATCTAGACCTTAGAGAGAACAAATATGCATCCCAAGTCTCAACAAGCTCTACGGTAGTTCTCCACTACTAGGCTTTAACTACATGATGCAAGAGCTTAAACATGATCTACTTGAGAGCTCAAAACAATTGCAAAGTATCAAATCGAAACAAGACAATGATCTACAAGAATGCATATGTCTTTTCCAATACCAACTACTACATGTAGCATTTTCTTTCTTCCAAACAAACACCAATCAATTTATTTAAACATAAACTCTCCAAATGATAATATAATGCAGCAAGAGAGTATTTATAAACAAGTGCTAACAGCTCGAAGAGATGCATGAAAAACAGGAGCTAAAAGCACTGCAGTAGCTAGTTAAGAATACTCAACAAATATAAGTGAAGAACATGAGTATTCACATGAAAAAGCGGAGCGTGTCTCTCTCCCACACAAGGATTGCTAGGATCCGAATTTATTCAAACAAAAAAAAAAACACAGACGCTCCAAGTAAAGCGCATAAGATGTGAAAGAATTAAAATATAGTTTCACTAGAGATGACCTGATAAGTTTGTTGATGAAGAAGGGGATGCCTTGGGCATCCCCAAGCTTAGACGCTTGAGTCTCTCTGAATATGGTTGGGATGAACCACGGGGGCATCCCCAAGCTTAGGCTTTTCACTCTTCTTGATCACATAATATCACCCTTCTCGCTTGATCCTTGAAAACTTCCTTCACACCAAACTCAAGACAGTTCTCATTAGAGGGTTAGTGCATAATCAAAAATTCTCATATTCTGTAATGATACAATCAATCCCAAAGCTTCTGGACATTAGCTACAGCCACCAATGCTTTGTGGAGCAAAGAAATCCACACAAACACAGTAAAAGAGCGAATGCAAAACAAAAGGCAGAATCTGTCAAAAACAGAACAGTCTGGAATGACGAATTTTTTCGAGGCACTTAAGTTGCTCAGATGGATCTGGCCTAAAATAATGAAAGTTGCGTACATATCTCAGGAATATGCGTGATTTTTTCAGAATTTTTTGAATTTTCTACAGGGAGATAAGCTCAAATCCGTGACAGCTAAAAATCTGTCACTGCGCAGAAATCCAAATCTTGCATCAACTTTCAATATAGAACTTTACTTGGCACAACATTGCGATAAAATAAAGATACAAAGGAGTTGCTACAGAAGTAACAAAACTCCTTGACTCAAAGAAAACAAAAATAACAGCAAATAAAAACGATGGGTTGTCTCCCATAAGCGCTTTTCTTTAACGCCTTTCAGCTAGGCGCAGAAAGTGAAAATCAAGTGTTGTCAAGTGGCAAATCATTCAAATCATCAAAAGCTTCTTCCAACACACAGCTTGTAACAATGGGTATCTTAGATGTTCCTGGAGGTGTTTCATTACCTTTAACCGTACTAAAAGTTTTATCAATTTTAAGCTCATAATGAGTCTTTGGTTTTGGCACTTTAGGAACATACATAAACTTTTGCTCTCTACCCACATAAACTTTCTCCTTTTTAGACTTAAGAGAAGTAAAGGTTGAACTTAAGGTTTCAATAGCTTCCTCTAACTCATCAATTCTATGATTTTGGGTGTCATGGATATTATTATCCTCAAGAACAGTGATTCTTTCATTGATGGTGGCTATTGATTCATTAGTCTTACCAATACAATCAAGAAAATTTGGAAAAAAATTCTCCATAGAGTCTAACTTATTTATAACATCCTCCAAGGTGATCTCAATTTTAATATCTTTAGTGGGTGGTGTTCCTACCAAACTTTCAATAATATTACAGGCTTCTAAAGCAGGAGTACCCAAGAAATTTCCACCTGTAAGAGTGTCTAGAACATACCTATACCAACTAGAGATACCAACATAAAAGTTCCTAAGGAGGATAGTGGTAGAGTGTTTCTTAGTACATCTATGATGAGCATCACTAATTCTATACCAAGCATCTTTCAAATTTTCACCTCCTAGTTGCCTAAAAGAACGAACTTCAACTTCAGGAGCATTCATTTTGAAAAACAAAATCAAACCGAATTAAACAAGTAACTAATTTTTTTGTGTTTTTGATAAAGAGAGCAAACAAGACTAAATAAAAATAAACTAAGCAAGACAAATAACAAAGTAAAGAGATTGGGTGTGAGAGACTCCCCTTGCAGAAGCAATTCGGTTTTCCCCGGCAACGGCGCCAGAAAACGTGTTGCTAGCGCTAGTTGACGAGGGAATATCTCCCCGGCAACAGCACCGAAACAATGCTTGTACGTCACACGTCAGTTGGGAACCCCAAGAGGAAGGTATGATGAGTGCAGCAGCAAGTTTTCCCTCAGTATGAAACCAAGGTTTAATCGAACCAGTAGGAAAACGAGGTTGCTTCGAAGGTGTTGGTGAAGGAGTGTAGTGCGGCGCAACACCAGGGATTCCGGTGCCAACGTGGAACCTGCACAACACAATCAAATTACTTTGCCCCAACTTAACAGTGAGGTTGTCAATCTCACCGGCTTGCTGAAAACAAAGGGTTAAACGTATCGAATGGAAGATGATGTTTGTTTGCATAAAACAGTAGAGAACAATGATTGCAGTAGATTGTATTTCAGATGTAAAAGAATGGACCGGGGTCCACAGTTCACTAGTGGTGTCTCTCCAATAAGATAACTAACATGCTGGGTAAACAAATTACAGCTGGGCAATTGACAATTGATAAGTGCATATAACATGCATGTGTGAGCTGTGGTGTCTACTATGAGATTCATTTGGGCATTACGACAAAGTACATAGACCGCTATCCAGCATGCATCTATGCCTAAATAGTCCACTTTCCGGTTAACATCCGTACCCCTTCCAGTATTAAGTTGCAAGCAACAGACAATTGCATTAAGTAATGTGCGTAATGTAAACAATACATTCATCCTTGAATAAAGCATTGCTGTTTTACCCCTAGTGGCAACAACACATCTACAACCTTAGAACTTGCTGTCACTATCCCAGGTTAAATAGAGGTTGAACCCAACTATCATGCATAAATACCCCCTCTTGGAGTCACAAGTATTCACTTGGCCAAGGCTTCAACAAGTAACGGAGAGCATGCAAGATCACAAATGACATAGACATGATAATATAATATTCAGCTCCACATAGGTATCAATATAAGTCAGATCCCAGCAAACACAACATGTAGCATTACAATAAGATGATCTTGATCATGATAGGCAGCTCACAAGATCTAAACATGATGGCACAAGTGGAGAAGACAACCATCTAGCTACTGCTATGGACCCATAGTCCAAGGATGAACTACTCACGCATCACTCCGGAGGCGGGCATGGCGATGTAGAGCCCTCCGGTGATGATTCCCCTCTCCGGCAGGGTGCCGGGAAGAGCTTCAGAACCCCCCGAGTTAGGGTTGACGACGGCGGCGGCAGCGAATATGTTCTGGATGAAAGGCTCGGTGTTTTAGGGTTTTCACGTCTCGGGGAATAAATAGGCGAAGGGGCGATGTCGGCGGACCCCCGAGGGGCCCAAACCACAGGCTGGCGCGGCTGGGCCCACTGCCGCGCCCAGGTGGTTTGGCCACCTCGTGGCTCTTCGTCTCTCCTTCGGACTCCGTGTACGTGTTGGAAAAATAGGGACTTGGCCTTTTGTTTCGTGCAATTCCGAGAATATTTCCAGAAGTAACTTTCTGAAACCAAAAACAGCAGAAAACAGGGAACTGGCACTGTGGCATCTTGTTAATAGGTTAGTCCCAGAAAATGCATAAAAGTGATATGAAGTGTATACAAAACATGTAGCAAATGGTATAATATAAGCATGGAACAGCAGAAATTATGGATACGTTGGAGACGTATCACACAACAATACAAAAAAGAAAGATACAAAGAAGTTGCTATAGAAGTAGACAAATTCCTTGACTCAATAAAAGAAAATTTGTAGAAATAAAAATAATGGGTTGCCTCCCATAAGCGCTTTTCTTTAACGCCTTTTAGCTAGACACTTATTGCAATACATAATATTTCCAAAGTTGTTGGGGATATACCTACTAGGGGTATCACCAGCATGGATCAATCCGGCTAGTCCAGGGTGGCCCGCAGTGGTGGTGAAGGCTTTGCCTACCGGGCGGCCCAGATAGCTGACGACCAAGGAAGGCGGATGCCGGCAAGGAGGAGGCCCAAGACTGAAGCCCATGAAGCCACCAAGACCAAGACGGAAGGCGGCATACTTGCCGGCTAGGTTTAGGACTCCGTATACTTGCTGGATACGTATTCACCTTGTAACCCTAGGTCCAGCCGCCTATATAAGCTGGACCTCGGGACGCCTTTAGGGCAACTCTTTGATAGACAACCAGCTCATTGTAACCTGTTCACGGCGATATTGCCTTATAGTGAGTTATAGCAGCACGTAGGGCACCGCCACCGCCGTGGTGCCTGAAGCTGGGTAAACCGCCGTGTACAATCCCGACCTTGACGACGTCCACCTTCTTGCCCTACGTTCACCCTCGGCTAGCAGGACCCCGTCTCCTATCCAAATGCCGATACGACGACAGTTGGCGCCCACCGTGGGGCCTAAGGCGTCAGGCGTCACGTTCCAGGCGGGAACTCTTGGCGGCATCGGCGAAACAATCGCCGTCGGTCGCGCTGTTCGCTACGGCGACAGTCACTACATCAGCTGCGACGAGTCCTACATCCCCGCAGACGACTACATTGTCGGATGCGGAGTTGTGCCGTTTGGCGGCGTCGATGTGTTCATCGGCTACACTTCTGAGGCGTATGGTTTGCCGCGAATTTATTCGCCATCCCACCCGCCCTACAATCAAGACGGATCTGAGTTTGCCTCCTCTGAGGAGTCCGCAGATTCAGATCTACACTTTGTCGGCATGACGGGACTGGGATCAGACTCCCAGCCCAACAGTCAAGATCCCGAATCTATTCTTCCTGCACTCCAGGATGATGTGATGTCGGATGCCGGATCCAGATCTACCGTTCACGTCAACGTAGACTCTGATTCCGAAGAAGATTCTGCCAGCATGTTTGAGCAACGGGTCAAGAAGTGTTTTATTACACCTGATCCTCCGCCATCTGAGGCGGCTACGGGCTCTTCCGTCAACATGCAGCAGATCTTTGTGGCGGATGTCACCGGCGCAGCTTCAGAGAAGGCGGCAACTGACGCCGCCAACCTGGGGACCCCGGCAACCGATCCACAGTTTCCAGAGCCTCCTGGGGCTCCAAAGAAGAAAATCTGGAGAAGGGCGAGCCCAGCAAGATAGGAAGCATGGCGGCTCTGGCGGAAGTTCTTCACACGCCGGTAAACGACAAAACCAATCCGGCTGATTTGGAGAAACTTCGGAACACCTTGGTGGAGCAAACTGAGTACCTCAAAAGCAAGCAAGCAGAGGTCCAGAGCCTCCTCGACGAAGCCAAGGAGGAAAACGCCAAGATAACTGCCAAGTGCGACCCCAAGCGTAATCTTTTCACCACCACCCCATTGCCCAAGCCGGCAGGACAAGTGGCGGAGAAGAGAGGTAGGAAAGGCAGGGATCATGACACCTTCAAATCCCCTGCCCAAAAGCTTGGTTTCGAGTGGGCTACAGCACCGCAGCGTAAGGACAAGAACGGGGACGTCATCCTCGCAACACCTGTCCTCAACACTGCGGCCGCCTTGGACATCCTCAACAATGATGACTATGACAAGGACGAGAAGATCTACTACGCATCGATCCTTGCTCGCAAAGCTCTAGAGCAGCAGGCCCGTGCTGATTCTCGCGCCGACATGGCGGACGCAAGGGGAGGAAAGTTGGAATCAAAATCCAACGCTTGCAAAGCAGCGGCCGGTGGCAACCCAGAAGATCCGTCCGGTTCCAGTAGCCACGGAAAAGGGAAGGACAAGGAGAAAGACCCACGCAAATCACCACCTCCAAAAAGGCAGCGTGATGAGGCATCCAGGACCGGCAACAGGCGCAAGGCCTCACCTCCTCCGCCTAGGCGGGATGAAGGCGGAAGCAGGGGCAGCAAGCAGCCGCCAAGGGTGGCGGCAACCGCGACGATGCCCCGCCGCCAAGAAGAAGCAGGGACCGCACACAGTCCCCACCACCAGTGCCTAGGCACGAAGGCGGAAGCCGGGGACACAACAATGAGCCTAGGCACAGCCGGGCAGCGCAGGACGAGCCACATGCTGATAGATCTGGCAAACAGCTCAGTCCGCAAGACGCGAGACATCGTCTCAATGACATCAAGGCTGGAAAGCAAGATGCCTATCTAGGACCTGAGTGCTTTGGCCCAGCCATCCGCAACGTTCAAGTACCCAGAGACATGACGTCAGTGTCAAAAACTCATCAAAGGTACAATGGAGCGGACAAGCCAAACTCATGGTTGTCGGACTACGCGCTGGCAGTTGAAATTGCTGGAGGCAATGGCCTCGTCGGCACGCTTCCTTCCCCTCATGTTGGAGGGGACAGCCCGAAGCTGGATCGAAAACTTGCCGGAGAAAAGCATTCATAGCTGGCATGACATGGAAAAGGTGTTCACGCAGCACTTCCAAGGCACGTACAAGCGACCCAATACATACACAGATTTGGTTCGTTGCGTGCAAAAGCCAGATGAAACAGCTACAAGCTTCTTGGCAAGGTGGATTCAAACAAAGGCAAGCTGCGAGAACGTAGACGACAATCAAGCAATCCATGCCTTCACCACGGGCCTCCTGAAGGGCTCAAGTCTCAGACATAAGCTCGTACGCATGCAAGTCAAGGATCTCGGAGTCATGCTCGAAGTAGCAGCCATGTACGCACAGGCGGATGACGATGCACGCGATGGAGATGGCGCACATGATATGGCGCCAAACAGGCGGCAAGTCACAAACGCAAGGCTCCCCAGGATGACAAAGCCGGACCATCAAACGAGGTCGCCGCCGCCTTCGAAGGCAAAGGCAGCAACCGCAAGTGGAAAGGAAAGGGTAAAGATGGCGGCTCCAGCAAGCAGCGCCTGACGTATGATCAGGCGAAAGCCTTGCCTTGCCCAATCCACGCGTCCTTAGGCAAAGTCAACCACACATTAGGGGAATGCCGGTTCATGGAGGACTTCAAGAAAGACCCCGAGGTTGGCTGGAAATCAAAAAAGAGCAAAAAGGCTGAGAAGACAAAGAAGGAAGACGATGATGGGGCTATGTCCATGTCAGAGGATGAGGAACCCAAGCTGATGCGTAAAGAAAGGAAATATCCCAAGGTACATGGCCAATTGGTGTGCTTCCTGGGCACTCCTTCGGCAAAAGAAGAAAAGGCGGAGATGCGCGAGCTAAACGCCACAGTACCAGACGTTCCCCAGTATCTAGACTGGTCAGAGGAGCCAATAACCTGGGATAGAGATGATCATCCAGATCACGTTCCTCACCCCGGCAAATACGCCCTTGTCGTCGACCCTATTGTCGATAACTTCAGGCTCACCAAGGTGTTGATGGATGGCGGCAGTAGCCTCAACATCATCTACGCGGACACTCTGAAGCGCATGAACTTGTCGGAAAGCCAGCTTGACTATAGCAAAGTCAAGTTTCATGGCATTGTTCCGGGAAAGCAAGGCAAGTCAATGGGAAGCATCAGATTGGAGGTTACTTTTGGGCCTGAGACAAACTACCGCTCGGAGTATCTCAGGTTCGAAGTAGTCCCCTTCAAAAGTGCCTACCACGCCATTTTTGGACGGCCAGCTTTCGCCAAATTCATGGCTCGCCCGTGTTACATATACAGCAAGCTGAAGATGCCGGGACCCAATGGTACAATTACCATCAGTGGCAACTTCAAGAAAGCAAAGGAGTGTGAGCGTGGCAATGCCGCCTTCGCTGAGGCAGTCCTCCACGCAGAGGAGTTAGCCATGTTGAAGAAAGAGCTCGATACATCACAGTTGCCGGAGCATGTAAAGACCGCTGAGCAAAAGAACACTTTCAAGGCGTCCGAAGACACAAAGAAGGCGGATCTGGTCCCAGGTGACAGCTCCAAGCAAGTCACCATAGGGGCTGGCTTGGACGACAAATAGGAAAGCGCGCTCGTCAGGTTCCTCCGTGAGAATCAGGACATCTTTGCATGGTCGTCAGCCGACATGCCAGGTGTCCCGAGGGAACTTGCCGAGCATTCTCTTAACGTCTACGAAGGAGCCAAACCAGTGAAGCAAGGAATAAGACGCTACGGTGAGAAGAAGCGGACAGCAATAGGCAAGGAGATCATCAAGTTGCAAGAAGCCAAGTTCATTAGGGAGGTAGTACACACTGATTGGTTGGCAAATCCTGTAATGGTTCCAAAACCTAATAAGGAAATGAGAATGTGCATTGATTATACCGGTTTGAACAAGTGCTGTCCTAAGGACCACTTTGCTTTGCCTCGTATAGATCAGGTCATAGACTCCACAGCCGGCTCCGAGCTGCTGTGCTTTTTGGATGCGTACTCCGGGTACCACCAAATCAAAATGCGAGAATCCGACCAAATCAAAACAGCGTTCACTACACCCTATGGGACCTTCTGCTACATCACGATGCCCTTCGGTCTAAAAAATGCCGGCGCAACGTATCAGCGGTGTATGCAAAGATGCCTTCACGAGCAAATTGGCCGCAATGTTCACGTCTATGTTGACGACATTGCCGTCATGTCAAGAAAGAAGGCAGATTTGCTTGATGATTTGAGAGAAACCTTTGATAGCCTCCGGGTATACAGGATGAAACTCAACCCGAAAAAATGCGTCTTCGGGGTTCCTGCCGGCAAATTGCTTGGCTTTATCGTTTCCGAACGAGGGATAGAGGTGAATCCAGAAAAAATCAAAGCGATCCTCAACATATCCAGGCCCAAGGACCTGAAGGACGTGCAGCGACTTGCCGGATCGGCGGCTGCCGTCAGTCGTTTCATTAGCCGTCTTGGTGAGAAGGCGCTGCCTCTCTACCGGCTTCTGAAGAAATCCGACAACTTCGAGTGGACAGACGAAGCAGACGCCGCCTTGCAGCAACTCAAGGACGCGTTAACGTCTGCTCCAATTTTGGCAGCTCCTCGTTCGCAGGAACCAATGCTGCTCTATATTGCCGCAACTAACTTAGTTGTTAGTGTGGTACTGGTTGTGGAACGCAAGACGGAAATTTCAGACTTGCCGGAACAACGTCCGGTTTACTTCATCAGTGAAGTATTTTCCGCCTCAAAACAGCGTTATCCGCATTACCAGAAATTGGTCTACGGTGTTTTTTACGCCGCCAGGAAGTTAAGGCACTACTTCCAGGAACATTCAATAACCGTGGTGAGCAAGGCACCTCTGGGGGATATCATCAATAATACAGATGCAACAGGCCGCGTTGCCAAATGGGGCATTGAACTTGCCGCCTTCGACATCTCGTATAAGCCCAGAACGGCCATTAAGTCTCAAGCCTTAGCAGATTTCGTAGCTGATTGGACGGAGGCCATGGACGAAGTACCTCTCCCTGAAGATGCATACTGGATCATGCACTTTGATGGATCAAAAATGCTCCAGGGCTCGGGGGCTGGCATTGTTTTAAGAAACCCTCAAGGAGACAAGCTTAGTTATGTGTTACAAATACACTTCAAGGCAACTAATAATGTTGCTGATACGAAGCTCTCCTTCATGGTTTACACATTGCCAAGGAACTTGGCGTCCAACGTGTCCTCTGCTACGGAGATTCAGATTTGGTGGCGCAACAGATACGTGGTACTTGGGACACAAAGAGCGAAACAATGGCGGCATATCGAGCTACCGTTGACGAATTCGCCAAGTGTTTTCTAGGCTACGAGGTCCGCCATATCCCAAGAACTCAAAATGAGGCGGCAGATACACTTGCCAGAATGGGATCTGAACGCAAAAAGGTACCAAAAGATGTTTTCCTGGAACACCTACACAAGCCGTCAATTAAAGGAGCAGACCTCCTTGACCCAGAGTCGGCAGAACCAGTTGATAGTGCTAGCTATGCCGTCTACTTGGTAAAGCCGGATTGGACGACGCCATATTTGGACTTCCTGATCAATCAGGAGTTACCGGATGATGAGGTTTTGAAAAGGCAAATAATAAGAAGAGCCAAGGCATTTACAATAATCAAAGGTGAATTGTACAAGCGTAGCACCACTGGTGTTTACCAACGCTGCATTTCGCCCGAAGAAGGCAGAGATTGTTGGATGAGATACATGCCGGCGTATGTGGACATCATGCTTCTTCACGCGCCCTTGTTTCAAAAGCCTTCCGACAAGGTTTCTATTGGTTGACAGCCAAGCAAGATGCAGAAGACATTGTTAAAAGGTGCAGGGGCTGCCAACTTTATGCCAGACAATCACATATGCCGGCTCAAGAGCTTAAAACAATACCCATCACGTGGCCTTTCGCAGTCTGGGGCTTGGACATGGTTGGTCCGTTTAAAACGGCGCCTGGTGGCTACACACATTTACTTGTGGCTGTAGACAAGTTTACCAAATGGGTTGAAGCTAAGCCTATCAAAAAGCTAGACGGCGCCACAGCCGCAAACTTTCTGTGGGGAATAATCTCTCGGTTCGGGGTGCCTCATAGCATTATCACCGACAATGGCACTAACTTGTCGCAAGGCGAAGTCGAGGAATACTGTTATAAGCATGGTATCCGCCTAGATCTAGCCTCCGTCGCGCATCCGCAAGCAAACGGTCAAGTAGAGCGTACAAATGGTTTAGTCCTACAAGGAATCAAACCACGTCTCGAAGTACCATTGCACAGAGCGGCTGGGGCTTGGGTGGATGAATTGCAGTCTGTCCTTTGGAGTTTACGCACAACTCCAAACAGATCAACCAAGTTTACTCCTTTCTTCTTAGTCTATGGCGCAGAAGCAGTGTTGCCAACCGACATGATGTACGATTCTCCCAGAATCCAAGCCTACGTCCAGGAGGACGCAGAAGATGCAAGACAGGATGGCCTTGACCTACTTGATGAAGAACGAGATGTTGCCCTTGCGCGATCCGCCATCTATCAGCAAAGTTTGAGGCGTTATCACAGCAGAAGGGTGAGGCAAAGAAGTTTTAGAGTGGGTGACCTGGTTCTCCGCCTAATCCAAGATAGAAAGGGCTTGCATAAGTTATCCCCGCCTTGGGAAGGACCTTTTGTGGTCAGTAAGGTGTTGCTCAATGGTTCTTATTACTTGGTCGATGCACGTGACGGATACAAGAAGAAGCGAGGTCGCAAGCGCAAAAGGAAGGTTGACGACAAGTACGAAGAAACCAAGCGACCCTGGAACATTGAGCAGCTACGTCCTTTTTACACTTAGCAATTTCCACATTGTAATAAGTACTATATGATTATGAAATAAAAGTCTGTGGTTTGCTCATTCAGTTTTGGGATCATGCCATCTTTTGTCTTTTCTCGCAATCATATATCTGTTGTCATAAAAGTTACCAAATAAAATAAGTTTTGCTCCGTGCTAAGGTCCAAACTTTTTTGACATTTGCCGTCTGCCGGCTAAAAAACGCAAACAATCTTTGCACCGCCTAATATGCTTATCTGTCTGTTTGTATGTGGGTCGCCTAGTAGTATGTCGTTGGCACCAACATGCTGGCTTTGGTCTCTGAGTCTAAATTAGTTGGTATTGCACCTGGTTGGCTCAGCTAAAGTAACTAAGATGAGGTTCCGCCAACATATGAAAAAGCTAAACATGCAGGCGAGATACATATTAAGGCGGGCCACTTAAGTAAGCCTACCGCCAAGTGTAGCATAAAAGTTGGCCCATAAATATTTACAACCCAAAATAAAGTTTTATGCGTTAACAGATTAACGCAGTGTTTTGTGCTGCCTTTGCAGGAGGAAGTCTAAGGGATTGCCGCCTTCGTAGAGCTGGTGGAGAGATCCTGGGGGCTAACGCCGGCATTCTTGGGGCTGGCTCCGCCATCCTTGGGGCTGCGCTTGTCGGTTCCGGCTTCGCCTTCTTCGCCGCGGGAAGCTTCAGGATCTGCCAAGGAGGGATCAGCAACGGCAACATGCGGGTCCGGGTGTTCCTTGTAGAACTTGCGGATGTCAACCATGTTGGCAACCCGGGTCGCATAGCCGCGAACAGACCGCAGCACGTCCTGCATCACGATGGCTTGGCTGTTTTCGTCTTCGGTGGGGAAGTACTCGGTGACTTGATGAATATCAGCCTCCGGGTACCACGCCGCCGTCATCGCCAATGCCAACTTGGCACCGCCTCGTGCTGCTGAGCGTAGTGTGTTGTCGTGTTCAGCTGTCGCCTTCTCCAGCAACTCCGGCAGAGCATCGAAGATGACGGGATCGCCGTCTTCCCCAGGGTAGAACTTGGCGGCAAATGATTTGCCGGCGCCGACAATCTGGTTGACGATTTCGCCAATTTTCAAGATCCGAGCAAGGCGCGGCGTTGTGGCCAGGTCATCTCCCAAGCTAGCCGGCACTGCACAAACACAAAGTTACACACTGCAGCTTCAAGTATCAAGAAAGCAAGGTGACAAAAATGAAGGACTGGAGGCATACCCAAGACATGGTCGTGGATGGCGTTGACCTCATCCAGATGGTTCTCAAGCGTTTCTTGGGCTAGCTGGACCGCCTTTGACAGTTGGTCCTGCTGCTCCTTGGCGTTCTTGTTCACCTGGTCAAGGTTGTTGCTCATGGCCTCAAGTTGTCCAGTCAACTTGCTAACTTCGGCAGCATGAGCCAACGCACGATCATCCAGCTCCTTGGCGTGATCCGCCTTCAGCTTGGTCACCAGCCCGGCAAGATCTGCAGCTTCGTTCATCAAAGCTTGCATGTCAGTGGAGTTCTTGAGAATATCTTGCGCAGTGTTTAATAATTCTACAAATAAAAAGAAAAGACGACTAAAATACTTGTCGGAAAAGGAAAAGAAGTCGGACGAAAAGAAGGCAAAGAAAGCTTTGTCACCTTCATCCTTCTTGCGAGCTTCTTCCAAACTCGCAATTTGGGCGTTCTTCAACTCCACGTCCTGCTGCAGTTCCTCGCATTCCTTCTTCTTCATCTCTTGAGCACGAAATAGCTCAAGATTGGAAGCAAGAACGGCCTGCATGCACGAAAGCAACATTATGGTTAGCGCTATTTAGTCAACGAGACCACTTTGCCGGCTAAATTTTTCAGCCGCCAAAGTGCTCGGGGGCTGGGACCATAGGCTATTTTACCTCAAGTTGTCCGTGCAGGGTGTCGTGGAGTTCGTCCATGTGTGCGTACCAGTTGCGGGTACCGTCACGCATGGTCTTCAGTGTTTGCCGGGGGTCTTGCAACCCTTTGCCAGGTTGGGAGCCAGGATGAGTGGACGATCCGCCTTGTTCGGCCGCCATCTGGTCATCCATCTCCTGCTTCATGGCGATAAATCGAGCGGCATCACTAGCCGAAGCTTCAGCCGTCTTGGAAAAAGTTATGCCGGCAACTGATTTCTTGCCCGCCATCTTCTCTGTAGCCGCCTCTGCGGTACCGGCAGCTGTGTACGTTCCCTGGCACACAACCACGGGAACGCCAACTGTGGGCGTTGTCGGCGCAGCAGCTGGAGAAGAACGTGGTGGCTTGCCCCTGCCGGCAGCAATCTTCAAGTTGGAGCGGAGTTTGGGCATGGTAGGCTTGCCTCTGTAAGCAGAAACATGCAAGTTTGTCAGCACAAACATATTAAAATATCCAAGTCAGGGAAGCCAAAGTTTGCTAACCGCTTCAAGGGAACGTTCCCCACGGTCTCATCCTCTGCGTCGGCAGAGGTGGCCGCCTTCTTCCTCTTCTCCAAATCCTTGGTGGAGGAGCTCAGCTTGCGCTTCTTCGACTTGCTGGCACCTGTATCATACCAGTTTGGGGCCAGCTCGTCCTCTCCCAAGGTTTGTAGCTGAAAAGGAAGCAAGACAATATTAATTCAGTACCTAGTGGGCAAGGATGTTAGTGAAATAACAAAGTAGCTTTCACTACCGCTGGGGCTGGGTTGTTATGAGTGAACATGGCGACGCCTTCAGCCGCCTTCACCGACAGAGGCTTGATAAGCTCTCTAAGCCGGTACTCCAAGGCATCCTGATCAAGGGTGCTGTTGCCGGCGTCGTCCGCCTTGTACTCGCACATCTTCAGTGGGCGATGGCGGAGAGGCATAATCTTCCTCGACACCCAGCAGATGACGGTGTCAACTCCGTCAAGTCGTGGAGCCAACATCGTCTTCGTCAAGAATTCGATCCGCCTAACGGCAACACGAAGTTCTTCCGGCAAGCTGCTGAGCGGCACTTTTGCTGTCCAGCAAGCCTTGTGGGTTGGCGGACCGTTGACGAAGGCTGGCATCCCTTGCGTGCTGCCAGGTGTCGGGATGTCCTTGCAGTAAAAGAAAGTGCTGGTCCAGTGCTTCACCGACTCGATGTATGGTATTTTTGGGTACCAGTCGGGTTGGCGGCAGTTGAACGTAACACTACCGCAGGTTGCTAGGTGGCCGCCTGGTATGGTTTGCCGGCGGCACAGGAAGCAGTACTTAAACAGCTCTATGGACGCAGCTATGCCTAAGTACCCTTCGCACAAAGCCTGGAAGCCGGCTAGCACTAGAATACTGTTGGGCGCTATGTTGTGTGGCTGCAGCCCATAAAAACTAAGCACCGCCAAGAAGAAGGCGGAAAGCGGCAGAGACATACCGCGAAGGCTATGCGAAGCCAACATGACACGCTCGCCGTCTTGGGGGTCAGGCACCGCCTCGTCGCCTGGAACCCTCCAGGAGCATTCCGTCTTTGGCGGAATGTATCCGCCTTCCTCCAGTTCCTTCAGATATGCTGACGTCATAACTGACGGCAGCCAGTACCTGGAACCCAGGTCTCCAGCCTCTTCCTCTTCCTCGACGTCGTCATCCTCGTCGGCGGCAGATTCCGCCGCGGCCTCTGAGCTGGTAGCCGCGAGGGATGGGAGGGGAAAGTTGGAGCGGCGGTCGCAGGCGCGTCGGAGCTGGGGAAGAAGTAGAAACCCCGCCCGTGGCCACGGTGGCCGCGGGAGAGGTCATCGATGCACCTGCAGGCACCGCCGCCGCCGCTGGACAGATCCAGATCCGGCGGGGGTCGAAGCCGCAGCCAGTGCCGCCGTCGCCGCCGCATCCTGCTGAGTGCTCGCCATTTGGGGAGAGGGCGCTGCTCGTGCTCGCCGGAGTTGAGTTCGAGGAGGAGTTGAGCTCGGGAAGGTGAGGAGGCCACGGTGGGTGTGCGAATGAGGAAGAAGTGCATCGATGTGCCCTTTGGGGTATTTATCCCCACGCGCCAAGATCCGTGCCTAAAATTAGGGGGACGCGAGATTTCCGCCACGTGCCCACGATTTGCACGTCGTGGCAACGGCGTCTGCGGCCTCGCTCCGATTTCTGTGCGTGGTGGAGAAACCATCATGACGCATGCCCAAGTCCAAACTGTCGTGGACTGCATGGCGTCATCCGTCAACATTTGACGAGCCTAGTCAATTGACAAGACTGGTGCCAGGAAGATTCCTGACAATGGTCAGGCCGTCTTTCCCATGATGGCGGCAAGTTGTCCGACTACTTTAGGCGGACCGCCGCTTACTTTCAACTATGGAATGCTTCAAGCTCTTCAGACGCTTACAAGACAAGGCGGACGTTGCCGACAAAGAAGACGGCGCCTGAAGAACTCGAACCCTCCCAGGGGCTAATGTTGGGGATATACCTACTAGGGGTATCACCAGCATGGATCAATCCGGCTAGTCCAGGGTGGCCCGCAGTGGTGGTGAAGGCTTTGCCTACCGGGCGGCCCAGATAGCTGACGACCAAGGAAGGCGGATGCCGGCAAGGAGGAGGCCCAAGACTGAAGCCCATGAAGCCACCAAGACCAAGACGGAAGGCGGCATACTTGCCGGCTAGGTTTAGGACTCCGTATACTTGCTGGATACGTATTCACCTTGTAACCCTAGGTCCAGCCGCCTATATAAGCTGGACCTCGGGACGCCTTTAGGGCAACTCTTTGATAGACAACCAGCTCATTGTAACCTGTTCACGGCGATATTGCCTTATAGTGAGTTATAGCAGCACGTAGGGCACCGCCACCGCCGTGGTGCCTGAAGCTGGGTAAACCGCCGTGTACAATCCCGACCTTGACGACGTCCACCTTCTTGCCCTACGTTCACCCTCGGCTAGCAGGACCCCGTCTCCTATCCAAAATGCCGATACGACGACAAAAGTGCTGCTATTAAACCAAATCAAATTTTGTTTTTAAGTTACAGAAAGGTTTCTTAAATGGCCAACTTCTAAATGTAAGGTAAGAACCATTAATAATCAAATGAAACGCAAAGAGGTCACTCTTGCAACAAAAGTCAGAATCTGTCCAGAAAAACAGCAGCTGGCAAACGTAATTTTTAGGTGCTCCAAAACATGTCCGAAATTTTAGCCAATTTTTCTGCATGCAGAGTATTCGGTGATACAACATCAGTAATTGTTTCGTGATTTTTAGAGCTTTTAGTAAAATACGAAAAATCGCGTAATGAGCCGTAGATATCGAAAACAGAAAATCATTTTTTACATATGCATCAACTAAGCTAAAAGGGCAAAACTTGGTACATTATTTTTGATAAACTAAAAGACCAGAGGCTAAGCAAGACCTAAACATGCTAGCTATATCAATGAAAACTCTAAATAAAATTGAAAGTAAAACCTATATAGAATACAAAGAAAGAACCAAATAAAGAAGCAAAAGAAAAGAAAATATTTTTGTTGTTTTGAATTTATAAGTGAAAGTAAAGAATCAATAGAAACCAAATAAAGAGCCTAATAAAACTAAAGAAGGTAAAACCAAAACATATAAAAGTAATTATAATACAAGCTAAGACAATACATATCATGTGGATGGGTAATATAGAGTATGAACGAGACAACCTCATGTTAGTTGATGAATAGGGGATGACTCGGGCATCCCCAAGCTTAGATGATTGTATCTTCTTGAATATATTCTTGGGATGCACCTACACATCCCCAAGCTTGAGCTCTTGCGTCTTCTTGTTCATCTTATATCACTATATTGATTAGATCTTATAGGCTACATCCACATAAAACTTCACAAAACTCATTAGTAGGTTAGTACTCATTAAATAAAATCCACTCATGTTCAATTCTTGACAAGTTTTATAATCTTTACTCAACATTAGCCACTGTATATACTAAGGTGTTCATGATTTCTGTTGTCCGTCGAAAAACTAATGAAACTAACAACACAAAGTACAATATTGAATAAACAAAGAAATCTGTCAAAACTGAACAGTCCGTAAAGATGCCATTCAACGAGATAGTTAAGTAGCTCAAATCGAAAAACTTTTAACTAATGAAAGTCAGATCATAATCTCAGTTTTACGCACAAATTTTTTCAGGTCAAAATACTATTCTGAGATTTATCACGATTTTTTACAGTGAAGCACATAAATCTGTCTACATTGAACAGTCGTGAAGATCGAATTTTTCGAGACAGCTACGTAACTCAAATCACAAAAAGTTATTCTAATGAAAGAAAGATAATAAGCATTAATTTGCACTCAAGAAATTTCAGATCAAGATCACGTTCTGGTGATTTTAAACATTTAATACGGTGGACCACAGAAAATCTGTTTCTGGACAGCAAAATAAAACTATCAACTTCTAATTAACTAGAGATTATTATTATCATATTATTTTTATGTACAGAGGTATATACACAATATTTACATGTTTTTGGATGAGAAGCTTCCATGGAAAGATTTGCTTTGGTTTCATAGGCATGAACACAAGTGTTCAAGGTCGACCCCCGCTTAACCATTGCTCATCTTTCCAATCACTCTCTTTTTGAAAACGTTTTTAGATAACAACTACAACTAATTTTTTTTTGTAATTCGCAATCTCTATCCATACTAAGATAAAGAACAACTTAAAACTGAAAATGAAAATTACTTAGAGATAAAGCAAACAAGTGTACACAAAAATATTCACCTACGCTATGGCTCCCCGGCAACGGCGCCAGAAAAGGTCTAGATAACCCACAAGTATAGGGGATCACGCGTAGCCTTTCGATAAGTAAGAGTGTCGAACCCAACGAGGAGCTAAAGGTAGGATAAGTATTCTCTCAAGTTCTATCAACCACTGATACAACTCTACGCACACTAAACGTTTATTTTATCTAGAAAATAATACTAGAGTAACAATACAGATATGATAGATAGCTTTGCGAGATAATAAATACAAGAAAGTAATTGTTAGTGCTGCAGCAATAAAGTACACTAAGTAACCATAAACTAACAGTACCATGAGTGTGGAAAAGTGGTGATAATTGTGATGGCTTTGTCCAAGATTAATTACCGAATACTAGAGTAACAACATGTTTACATAGGACGGTACAGAGGTTTGTGAAAGGATGAACCACTGAATACAATGAGGAGTTGGTGATGGAGATGGCGGTGAAGACGGCGGAGAGGCAGCGCGGTGGCGCAGGGCGGCGGCAGCGCCGGCGGCGGCGCGGGGAGCTCCTTCCCCGCCGCCGGCATCATGGGGGAGCACCGCCCCTTAGCCTCCCTCCTTCATGGCTTCTTGGGAGCCCTCCCCCATGGAGATGGGATCCATGAGGGAGGCAAAAACGTGGCTTTGGTGGCTGCAAATTCGTGGTATGGGGTGTTCCCCATGAGTTAGGTTTCCTCCCTTTATATAGCTTCTCGGATTTCCGTCATCCCATCTAGGGTTGCAGTAAATCGGGCTTATCTCAGCCGTCCGGACTCAGAATCAAGCGAATTTTATGTCTAGTACGTTCGCCGTAAAAGTTCCTGCAACTTTGTGTTCGGCGAGACTTCCGTGGGACGCCGTCTTCGGGACCAAACGAGCCCATCTTCGTAAAAAGTTCTCAGACAGATTTCAAGAAAGTCCCAATTCGACTCCAACAAGATTTCCTCTTGTTTTCTTGATAATTCCTACACATCAAAGAGTAAAACAAGAATATTGTGAACTTTTGCAACTATTAATAGGTTAGTCCAAATAAATCATAAACTTAATATAAAAACAAGTGCCAAAGGCATAATATTAACATGAAACAATCAAAAATTATAGATACGTTTTGGACGTATCAGGGCCGACGGCGCGCTGTCCGTGGGAACCACCAGCGCCACCGCCGGCATAGATCTAAACCCGGCCGCGACCGCCGAGACCGCCGTCGGGGCCGCCGCCGTTGTAGCTTGCTTGCTCGAACTCGCCATCTGCTAGGTGCTGCGCCGCTTGGTGTGCTCGCCATAGTTTGAGGTGGAGGAGCGCTCGAGGAGAGGAAACGGCAGCGGTGAATGCGAATGGAGAGGGTAAAATCTTTCCCGTGGTGCCTGATGGGGTATTTATCTCTTCATGCCGAGCTTCGTGCGTGAGACTGGCAGACGCACGATCTCCGCCACGTGCCCACGATTTGCACGTCGTGGCAGCGGTGTCCGCGGCCGTCTCCTCGATTCCCGTGCATAGTGGAAAAGCAATCATGACACACGCCCAAGTCCAAACTGTCGTGAACTGTGTGACGTCATCCGTCAATATTTGACGGGACCGGTCAAATGACAAGACCTTGGCCGGGAAGATTCCTGACAACGATCATGCCGTCTTTCCCATGTTTGCGGCAAGCCATCCGACTACTTTAGACGGATCGCCGCTTACTTCAACTTTGGAATGCTTCAAGCTCTTCAGCCGCCTACAAGACAAGACGGACGTCGCCGATAAAAGAAGACGGCGCCTGAAGAACTTAAACCCTTCTAGGGGCTAATGTTGGGGATATACCAAATAGGGGTATCACCAGCATGGATCAATCCGGCTAGTCCAGGGTGGCCCGCAGTGGTGGTAAAGGCTTTGCCTGCCGGGCGGCCCAGATAGCTGACGACCAAGGAAGGCGGATGCCGGCAAGGAGGAGTCCCTAGACCGAAACCCATGAAGCCACCAAGTCCAAGGCGGAAGGCGGTAGACTTGTCGGTTAGGTTTAGGACTCTGTATACTTTTTGGATACGTAATCACCTTGTAAGCCTAGGTCCGGCTGCCTATATAAGCCGGACCACGGGACGCCTTTAGGGCACGTTCAACATAGACAATCTCATAGCTCATTGTAACCTGTAACACGGTTATTTGCCTTATAGTGAGTTATAGCAGCACGTAGGGCTCCGCCACCGCCGTGGAGCCTGAAGCTGGGTAAAACCGCCGTGTACAATCTCGACCTCGACGACGTCCACCTTCTTGCCCTACGTTCACCCTCGGCTAACAGTACCCTGTCTCCTATCCAAGATGTCGATACGACGACACCATGCGATTTTCAGCTAGCTACGAGCAACGTGATCGATCGATCGATCGGGAATAGACTAAAGAGCTCCACATATTCGCTGAGTGTTAGAGAGACCCAGTAAATAACCAATCTAACATCACCGCGGGCACCAACTCTCGTTTAAATTTTAAATAGTATATATAAAGATCTTGTAACTTACTCGTATAAGTGATTTCCTGCAAAATACACTTACAAGCAAAGACAATAAGACACCCTGAAACTTCAGACAGTTAGCGGTGACAAGTACGGTGGACACCCGCAATAGAAATTGACGTCTACAAATGTGTATTTACTCCCACAGAACCACTCGAGCTGCAGCGTGCGGAGATCCAGCGAGAAGCACGCGATGTTAGGCCTGGGCTTCCGGAAGTCGTACTCGTACCAGCCATCTGGCATCCCCTCCAGCAGCAGGTACCCGCCAGCCACACCTACAAAGCTGTAGCCGTGGAATCGTGGCAGGTAGATGATCGCCTCGGGTTACCACTTATCATTACCGCCATTGTCCTCCCGCAGGACGTCGTACCGGAGGTGGTACACGTGCGGTTATGAGTCTGTGTAACTCATATGGCGCGCAACCAGTATCTGGCGCCGTCCGTTTCGGCGATCCGACGGTCCCGATTCGCCGTTGACCGCGGACAAAAATTGACCGGTCCACGGTGAATCTGGGCCGTCGGATCGCCGAAACGGACGTACACGTGGTGCTCTTTACTGTGCCTGCAGATCGTGACCATTGCGAGCTTCTCGTGTTCGCCAGCCGCCTCCACAAACTTCACTGAGTTCTTGCCGGCGTGGGACGAGAAGTCCATGAAGGAGAACTCCGGCGTGCTCCCTCATGCGTCGATCACGAGTATCTTCTTGCTCCCGGGGTAGATTGTCTAGTAGAAGCGCCCATGTGCGTAGTGGTGTCGTAGGACCGGCACGTGCGCATCGTCCAGCTCCTTTCCCAAAGCGTTCCAGCCTTTGAACTCGAAGGCGCGCCATTGTCGTCCTCCGACAACACCACACGAAGAGAAGACGAAGAGGAACAGCTTACCTGCAGACTGCACCATGTATAACACTCTGAATGACGGCGTGGGCGACACGTACTCATCGTCCTCCTCAACCAAGGAACGAGCAGAGAAGGAAGCGTCTTGCTCATCGTGGGCTGGTGGAGCGAGGATGGGCTTGAAGTAGTGGATGTACTCTCCATGGTTGACTAGCGCCGCTAGGTCCTCTGGGATAGCAGGCAACACGAGGTACCGCCGGTGCATGGGGTCAGAGACGACGATGGGCTTGTGCAACGACCGGTGGCTTGTGCAGCAACCAATCCACTGGTATCCACCGATGTGGAGCATGCTGCCGTCGCGGGAGTCAGAGAAATACCATGGGCCGGGAGAAGGGAGGAAGGATAAGGCCGTTGATGAGGGTGTGCGAGGTGAGCGACCGCATAGGGCCCCCAAAATTTAGGGGCCCCAAATCCTATATATACGTAGTATGCATCACCATGGATCTGAAGGTTGAACTGTTCGTGTTCCTGCGTCTGACAAAGTTTTTTTTTTGAGAACAGCGTCTGACGAAGATGAGAGGGGGAGGAAGAAGATGGATGGCCCATTGGCGAAGGGGTACGTGAGTATGGTGGAGGCAATGATGGCCCAGTACGAACGCAGTTGTAGTTCGAGTCTGAGGCCTCAGAATCCTCATGGGCCGTAGTTGCTGCTTTATCTTCCACTAAATATGTATTTACTCCCACAGAACCACTCGAGCTGCAGCGTGCGGAGATCCAGCGAGAAGCACGCGATGTTAGGCCTGGGCTTCCGGAAGTCGTACTCGTACCAGCCATCTGGCATCCCCTCCAGCAGCAGGTACCCGCCAGCCACACCTACAAAGCTGTAGCCGTGGAATCGTGGCAGGTAGATGATCGCCTCGGGTTACCACTTATCATTACCGCCATTGTCCTCCCGCAGGACGTCGTACCGGAGGTGGTACACGTGTGGTTATGAGTTTGTGTAACTCATATGGCGCGCAACCCGTATCTGGCGCCGTCCGTTTCGGCGATCCGACGGTCCCGATTCGCCGTTGACCGCGGACAAAAATTGACCGGTCCACGGTGAATCTGGGCCGTCGGATCGCCGAAACGGACGTACACGTGGTGCTCTTTACTGTGCCTGCAGATCGTGACCATTGCGAGCTTCTCGTGTTTGCCAGCCGCCTCCACAAACTTCACTGAGTTCTTGCCGGCGTGGGACGAGAAGTCCATGAAGGAGAACTCCGGCGTGCTCCCTCGTGCGTCGATCACGAGTATCTTCTTGCTCCCGGGGTAGATTGTCCGGTAGAAGCGCCCATGTGCGTAGTGGTGTCGTAGGACCGGCACGTGCGCATCGTCCAGCTCCTTTCCCAGAGCGTTCCAGCCTTTGAACTCGAAGGCGCGCCATTGTCGTCCTCCGACAACACCACACGAAGAGAAGACGAAGAGGAACAGCTTACCTGCAGACTGCACCATGTATAACACTCTAAATGACGGCGTGGGCGACACGTACTCATCGTCCTCCTCAACCAAGGAACGAGCAGAGAAGGAAGCGTCTTGCTCATCATGGGCTGGTGGAGCGAGGATGGGCTTGAAGTAGTGGATGTACTCTCCATGGTTGACTAGCGCCGCTAGGTCCTCTGGGATAGCAGGCAACACGAGGTACTGCCGGTGCATGGGGTCAGAGACGACGATGGGCTTGTGCAACGACCGGTGGCTTGTGCAGCAACCAATCCACTGGTATCCACCGATGTGGAGCATGCTGCCGTCGCGGGAGTCAGAGAAATACCATGGGCCGGGAGAAGGGAGGAAGGATAAGGCCGTTGATGAGGGTGTGCGAGGTGAGCGACCGCGTATGGCCCCCAAAATTTAGGGGCCCCAAATCCTATATATACGTAGTATGCATCACCATGGATCTGAAGGTTGAACTGTTCGTGTTCCTGCGTCTGACGAAGTTTTTTTTTTGAGAACAGCGTCTGACGAAGATGAGAGGGGGAGGAAGAAGATGGATGGCCCATTGGCGAAGGGGTACGTGAGTATGGTGGAGGCAATGATGGCCCAGTACGAACGCAGTTGTAGTTCGAGTCTGAGGCCTCGTAGTTGCTGCTTTATCTTCCACTAAATATTCACCGACCGAAATCGTGTAGGCTAATTGGACTAGCTTTTGCCTCCTGGACGTGAATGACGTGTGCTGGCGATTGATGGATATGAGATGTACATAGAATGCTAGAAGCGTGAAGGTTTGTATTTGCCTAGTACTAGTATACATGTTGGCTGAAAAAAACAGTAGAGACGACAAAGAATCATTCAAAATATATAGAAAATTCCAAAATTTCATTGTGTATAAAAAACCCCAATCGTCCATAGCTCTTTGCCTCTCCTATGAATTTTTTTAGGGCTTTATTACATGTTTCGCACCGGGCCTCAAAATTCTGGAAACGGCCCTGAGGATAAGCTTGAGAAGTCGATAACGCCGGCGTGGACGAGCTCACGGGTGGCAGGGGCAGAAGGATGCGGCGGCTCTGATGGAAATATCTCGGATCGATCGCGGCGTGTATATATAGAACTCTGATGGAGATATCTCGGATCGATCGAACCAGCAGTACACGTCCGTTCGTGTTGCTCTGCAGTTTATACGGAGTTGTACATACTACAGGTTACGGCCGTTATGTGCGGGATTTTTTTTTTCTTTGACGTGCGGGAATTGGAATCAACTACGGTTTACCTGCAACAAGAGTCGACTAGGGTTGTCTTCCGCTTCATCAGACGGTCGTAAAGGGTACGTTAGCCATTGCCTGCATCTCGATAGTGCTTTTTTTTTTTTTTTTGACATTCTCGATAGTGATCTTGGTATAAACTATGCTGACACATAGGAATTTTTCTTTTGTTTTGCGTAGCACCATTCCCCGACATTTGACGCGACCATCGCCAAAACCGTTTGATTTTTTTTTCAACTATGTTGTGCATCGCTACTGCATTTTTGTACAACTTGCACCAACACACAGCTAGTTTGCCTAATGTGTCGTATGTGTAGTACAGTATTTCACAATACTGCAAAATGACAGACAACATCTCCGGAAGTGTTGAACCGATCTTCTCCATGTGCTAGCGACTTGCACCTCCGTGCAAAATCATACCAAATCGGTCAGGGTCGACCGTGGTGTGTGTCTCTATTCTTCCTCGCTGGCCGCAAGGCCGGCCCGGCCGTTCGGGGACGTCTCGACTCCGCGCCGGCCTGCCATTCTCCGCCGCCCGCCGCCCCTGTCCTCTTTGCCGGCGCCTCCTCCGGCCGGCTGCCGGTGCCCTCCGGCCTCCTCCGCTCGTCATCGCCGTCGCCCCGATCCACGGCTCCCGCGTCAAGCACCCAGCCGCCCTGCTCAGTTCTGGATCAGGGTCATGTGCCCCTGCCGCCTACGTCACGTCTGCGCCCTACGGTCGTCGACTTTGAAGTCCCGGCGACCCCTCCCGGGTTGCTGGCCATGCTGCCTTGCCATGATGGCGGCCACATCCGCCCGCCTGCTGGGCCGATGAGCCACTGCTGCCTCAACTCCGCTGTGGACGACGGCCAGTTCAGCACCTGTAGGAGCGACGCTGAGGTGACTGAAGGCTAGCAGCTCGTCAAATCGCGCCACGGCCCGCGCCGCCCGGCTTTGGCCGCCCAAGCTTTCAAGCCCGCCTCCATCCCCAGCTGGCTTAAAGGCCATAGCGGCCGTTGCCTGGCCCATGGTCACCGTGCATCCGTCTGACGCGACCCCCTTCGGTGCGTGCGTTGCCTGGAAAACGGCCACCGGGCTCGTGGTTGCTGCAACAAGTGGAGGCCTCTCAGCTCCCTCGCAAGCCTCGTCGTGCCGCCGCCGCTTCCTCGCCCCTGTCATGCTGCTGCGACGATCCAAGATCCTGCCCCTCGGTTCGGTCCAGGCAGGGGCTGGCCTCTTCCCCAACTTGTCCAGTCGCCGTTACCGGACTGTGCCGACATCGGTGCGATGCCTCTACTTGGTGACTTTGTCGTCGTCCCGACCACCCGGAGGTGCAGACTGAACTCCTCCGCGCTGAGCTTCACAGCTGCATTGAGCATGCTGGGAGTGTTTTGGCAAGTGCGGATGCCGCCCTCGCGAAACTCTAGGTTGTGCCTGTTGTGTCCCTGCTGCCCGAGATCCCGGTTGGTTCTACCGATGGGGAAGCAGAAATGTTTGGAGAATTCTCTCCTCGTGGTACATCTTTCCCGTCGCCGCTGCATGCTGTGACGATTGCTTCTGGGAGTGAAGTCCTCGTCGAGGTCGTGGCTCCGGTACTGCAAATTATGCCAGAGCTGCAAAAACTTGGTGGAGAGCCCTCTTCGCCTATTTCGATGGTGCATCCTAAGGAGATGGGGTCGCTTGGAAGGGCCCTGGTGACACCGACTATGCCCTCGCAGCCGTCGTTGGAGCCCAGTCAGCCGCTCGCCTTTGTGGACCGTGGAGGTCCGGATGCTGCTATTGCTCCCTCACCTGTGGCTGTTGGCTAGGTGGCGTGTGCAGGTGATGAGGTTGATGAGGTAGGTGCTTTGGCACCTAATTCTGAGGAGGTGAAGTCCATTCGGTCGCCCCTCTTTGACCGTGAAGGTTTGTTGGCACGTATTGATGAGGCAGTCTTCGTGAAAAAACTTGGTGGTTTGGTCGCTTGCTTGGAGGCAGCTAGCCCTGGGTCTGGCAAGGTGATTGCTTGCCTCCTAGCAGAGGAGGCTTCTACTGGAAAGATCAAGAAGGTGAAGAAGGCTCGTAGGAGCATAGGCAAGAAGAGTGGCACCATTGGTAAGGCGTCCGCAGTTGCTTAATGGATGATACTCAGTCTCTTCGACCACCATCTCCAATTGGCTCGTCTTTCTGGATTTGGTGGTGTCTCTTGTCTTCAACCTTGTTTTCGTTGGTGGTTTCTTTGCGAGGTAGAAGTCCGAGGGGTCGTGGTTGGTGTTCGTTATGTTTATTTGTTCGGTTGACCGTTGAGTCATGGAGCGTCTTTCTTAGCGAGTAGTCCACTTGGAGTATTTATGTATCGGTTTTCGCCCGGTTTTCCGTTAATTAACTGGGCAATTCTCTTCTTAATAAATCGATGAGGCAAATCTTTTGCCTCCGTTTCAAAAAACAATATCTTTCATCTATCATTGATGATAGCTCTGAAATTTCTCCCCGGATTTTGGTGAATAGAAAGAAAAGGTCTTGCCACCTAAGATACAAAAACAATATAAAACCATGATAGGTCTCATCTAGAATTTAAGAAGCCTGGGTAATCCAGGCTTCTTAAATTGCAATGAATATATGATGTGATTTCAAATGACAAGGTGGACTTTCTTGGTTTTCAGGAGACCAAGAAAAAAACCATCTCTGGCATATTTTTATCGTTCATTTCTCGGAACACCTGTTTTCATTGGCATTATTTGCCTGCTATAGGTATCCGTGGGGTATTCTAGTGGGTTTCAAAGAGGATCTTTTTGAGAATATTGGTTTTGTTGATATATTTTTTGCTTTGTTTGAACTGTGAGAAATAAGACAAATAAAGTGGTTTGGAAATTTGTGGTAGTTTATGGTACAACTTATGCTGAATTGAAATTAGATTTTATTGCCAAACTTCATGATGTTTTAGAATTATGTACTTACCCCACCATTGTTGGTGGTGATTTCAACCTGACGAGAACTTGCAAAGATAAAAGCAATGGCACTATTAATTCCCATTGGTCTCACTTGTTCATGGATTGGATTAACAAGTGGGGGCTCATTGATCTTAAAGTTTCCAATAGATCTTTTACTTGGTCTAATAACCAAGCTGACCCCATTATGGCCACTTTGGAAAGATTGTTGACCTCAGTCTCTTGGGATAGTATTTTCCCTTTTTCTACTGTTAGACCTCTTAACTAGAACTGGCAGCGATCATACACCCTTGCTTTAAGACTCTGGTTCATTAAGATCCAGTGCTAAATAACTTTTCTATTTTGAAAATGGTGGTTAGGTAAGGTTGAATTTGCTACATTGATGGAGAGACTCTGGAATGCGCCTTGCCATAGCGAAACCTCTTGTGAGGTTTGGCTGAATAAAATGAGACTTATTCCGAAAAACCTTCGAGGCTGGAACTCCAATGTGGAAGCAGCTTTGAAGAAGAAGAAGAAAGATTTATTAACTGAAATTGATATACTTGATGTTTTTTCGGAGCAAAATAGAATCTCTCCTCAAGATAGAGCCAGGATGAAAGATATTGAGTCTGAACTTAAAGAGATTTGGACCTCCGAAGAGACAAAAGCTTGGCAAAGATCGAGAGACAGTGATATCGTTGAAGGGGAGAACAATATCTCTTACTTCCTGTCTATTGCTAGCCAGAGGAAGCGTACAACTAGAATATCTCTTCCCTTCAAGGACCCAATGGGATGGTGGAAACTATCAAAAATATTTTGGAGGTAGCCACAAACTAATACAATTTTTTTTGGGTTTGAGCCCAGGCCTAACATCCACCTCTCTTCAAACTTTTGGGAGCAACATGAAACAGTTACTGTTGAGGAGAATATTACTCTAGAAAAACCTATTTCTGAACAGGAAATCAAATAGGCTATTTTTGGCTCGTATGCTGCTGGTGCTCCGGGACCAGATGGCTTTTCTTTCCTATTTTATCAAAGATTTTGGGATTTGACCAAAAAAGACTTTATGGCCCTTGTTGCTGATTTTGAGAATGGTTCGCTGCTTGTTGACAGGTTAAATTTCTCACTAGTTACTCTTATCCCAAAAGAGGCAAATGCCACCGACATTAAAAAATTCAGACCAATATCACTTGGAAACCGTTGTGTAAAAATCCTCACAAAAGCTATGACAACAAGCTTTCTCCCATTGCAGAGAGACTCATATCCTCTAACCAGACCGCCTTCCTTAAGGGAAGATTTATTCTAGAGAGTGTTGTCTTGGCTCATGAAATAATTCATGAAATCCATTCTACTAGGGAGAAAGCCATTATTTTAAAAATTGACTACGAGAAAGCTTATGACATGGTTGACTGGAGTTTCCTTGAGGAAATGTTGACCTCTAGAGGCTTTGGTAGTAAATGGATCAAGCTCTGCATAAAGGCACCATGAGTGTGACAATTAACGATGAGACTGGTCCTTATATTGTTTCTGGTAAAGGCCTGTAGTAGGGAGACCCTAGCTCTCCCATCCTTTTTAACCTAGTGGCTGATGTCTTTTCCAAGATGTTAGAGAGGGTTGAGAGACGAAACATCATCTCTTGGCTTTTGCCAACGGTCTGTCCTGGAGGTATTATTAGTCTCCAGCACGCCGACGACACTATACTCTTCCTTGAGGAAGATCAAGATAAAGCTAGACACCTAAAATGGATCTTGGCATGTTGTGAAACGATGTCCGGACTCCGTATAAATTTTCACAAAACTGATCTAATAACTATGAATTTGCTGCCTGAGCTTGACAGGGTTTATGCTAGTATCTTTTGCTGCAAGCTTAGTTCCTTCCCTTTAACATATTTGTGGGTCCCTCTGCATTTCTCTAAACTGAAGAAAGAAGATATTCAACCAATAGTTTACAAGATCATCTCTAATCTTTGTGGCTAGACGGTTAGACTTCTCTCTTATGGGAAGAAGCTTGCCCTTCTTAAAGTATGTATTTCTAGGATCCCTACCCATCTACTTTCTGTCATCCAATTCCCTAAATGGGCGATCAAAGCTATCAACCCGCAAATGTCACACTTCTTTTTGGGGGATGATGATGACCATCATAGATACCATTTGGCCAAATGGGGGTTTATATCCCAGAAAAAAGTCTATGGTGGGCTCGGGATACATAATTTGCAAGACTTTAACCTTTGACTTATGGCGTCTTGGGTGAAGAGATATCTAACAGCAGAAAACCAACTTTGGAAATAATTATTGATGCTAAATATGATACATCTTCCCCGAATGTTTTTTGGTTATCTGATACATATAAATCTCATTTTTGGAAGAGTTTTATATGGGCTGCTAAAGCTCTGAAAAATTGCTATGTTTGGAAGATAGGAAATGGGCAGAGTACCAAGTTTTGGTTAGACCATTGGTATGGCAAGTGTTGTCTTGCTACTTCCTTTTATGATCTCTTCCAAATTATTAATGAGACAGATGTCACAATTGCCCAAGCTTGGGATGGCACTAACCTTAAATTTACTTTTAGGAGATGTGCGGACCCATAGACAATGAATAGGTGGTATGAACTACTCCACATTATCAAAAAGGTGCGCTAACTGATCATCCAGACACCCCTGTCTGGAAGTATGAAAATTCTGGGGGTTACACCTCCTCTTCTTATTATGATTTGGTCAAGTTTGGCGGTGTGACCCCGATTTACTCGAAACACATTTGGGATATTGATTTCCCCTCACGCATTCATGTATTTCTCTGGTTATTGATCCACAACAAAATTCTTACTCAAGATAACTGATACATCCAAAACGTATCTACTTTTCCGAACACTTTTGCTATTGTTTCTCCTCTGATTTGTATGATTTGGGTGAAACTAATGCGGACTAACGCTGTTTTCAGCAGAATTGGTTTGGTGTCTAGTTTTTGTGCAGAAATTCAATATTCCCAGAAAAATACCAAAAAATTGGAAAAGTGATTTTTGGCCTAGAAGATTCACGAAGTCAGGAGGGCAGCCGAGGTGGAGGGCCACAGGCACCAGGTGGTCCCACGGCGCGGGTGACCCCCTGGCCGCGCCCCTGGGCCGCCTCCCCCCTCGGCCATCGACTCGCGACGCCCTCTGGACTACTTAAAGCACTTGACCTAAAAACGTCCAGAGGGAACTCCTTTTGACGAAACACACACCCGAGCTGCGCCGACATCGAAAACCCTAGTTCGGGGGTCTGCAGTTCCTGTTTCGGCACCCTGCCGGGACAGGGATTTGGATAAGATCATTGCCACCTTCATCATCATCACCTCTCCTTCAACCATCCATGATTCCCCTATCCATGTGTGAGTAATTCCCGCTGTAGGCTGTAGGGGATGGTAGTGATTGGATGAGATCGTTCATGTAATAGATGTCAGATCGTCAGGGCATGGTGCCGAGTATCCATTGTTAGTACAGTCTATTGTTGTTGCAACTTGTTATGCCTAATGCTTGACACTTAGGGTCCGAGTGGCATGATTTCAGATCTGAACATGTTATTGTTTCATGAGGATAATTATTGTTTTGGATCATATCTGCAAGTTGTCTACACCTGTTATTGTCTTGAACCTGAGGTCCCGGAGTGACAACAATCGGGGTAACCAAGGGGGATAGTTATAATTTGAGGATCACGTGTGTTCACGGAGCGTTAATGCTTTGTTTCGGTACTCTAAAAAATGAGCACCTTAATTACCAGAAGGTTCCTTTTGGCCCCGCTGCAAACGGGCTGGTAGAACAATAGATGTTGTGCAAGTTTCTCATTGCGAGCACGTACAACTAAATACGGAACACACGCCTATACATGATTAGTACCTGGATGCTTTTATCATTATTTACATGCATTGCCCTGCGTTATGACTATTACATGAGCTATCTTATCCCTGCAACGCCCGTTCATCCATCATGATGCCTACAGTATCTTTAATCCTGTTGTTTACTAAAGTCACTGCTGCTGTCTCTATTTTACTGTTGTTACTAGTATGCTACTGTTTCTGCTGTATTACTGTTGGTACTGATAAATCGTGTCAGGCAAGTCTACTTTCAGGTGCGGCTGAATTGACAACTCAGCTGCTAAGACTTATAAATATTCTTTGGCTCCCCTTGTGTCGAATCAATAAATTTGGGTTTACTTCCCTCGAAAACTGTTGCGATCCCCTATACTTGTGGGTTATCAATAACTTTCAGAAAAATACGCCATGTTGACACCTGACATGTGTTTTCTGTTATGAGAAAGAAAACATTCAACACCTCCTTTTTGATTGTGTGGTTGCTCATGCATGTTGGTCCATGCTTGCTGAGCTTACTCAGCTCCCTATTGTTTCTACCCTAGACGACATATGTTCCTTATGGAAATCAAAAGAGAATGTTGTTCCTAATATCATCACTGCTGCTGCTCTATGGGCAATTTGGAATGTTCGTAACTCCATTTGTTTTCAGGCCTCCACCAAGGTAAGCATGAAGGTGCTCTACACAGAAATGATCAACTTGCTATATCGCTGGCGACCATTGTGCAACACCCCGCTGTTGCTGGATCGTGGAGTCAGGACCTTGGAGCATACCCGTGGCGAGGTGCTGAGAATCGCCTGGACCCAACACTCCTCTCGCCATCCCTGATCGATGAAGAGCGACGTCGTAACATCGCCATCTACACCAACTGGGCAGTGTCGCCTTGATGCTCTGTCGTTGTCAGATGTTACAAGAGACAGTTTGCAGTTTCGTCCGCTTATTTTGCAGGGCTCTTTATTGTAATTAAGAAGTTCTTTTTAGAAACTGATACCTAGCTCCTGCAATTGTGCTGGACTCGGATGCTGTAAAACCTCAATGCGGCGCTGTGCGCTGTTTCATTCTGATGAATGGAACGGGAAACCCCTATTTTTCTAAAAAAATAAATACGTAAAGCAATTTCAACATTAGTTTGGAAAACAATGTTTTGTAAAATAAGTGTTGCCATTTTCCATAGAAATAGTTTTGACTTGTTAGGGAGAATTCATAAAAAAAAACTTGTTACCGAGAATACTACCGTACTTTTCTTTTTTAGAATCACCGAGAATACTACTGTTTCTTCAAAATCTGTCGCAGACGTACATTTATTTTAACGGGGCTTTTCTTCCAGGCTACTTTGGTCTAATTGCAGTTCTTTGACCCAGTTTCGTCCATGAAAACTCAAGTTCTTGGCCCATTTGCTCAGCACATGAACTTACCCAGTGGGCAGTGGATCCGCTCAAAGAACAAAAATACCCAGTGGGCAGTGGCCGTCACAGAGTGAGAGTGAGACGCCAGAGTGCCAGACACAGTCGCTCCTCGCGGCTGCCACGCGCCGCCGCCTCGCCAGCCGGATCATCGCTGCCGGCTAGCTGCGCCGCCGCCGCAGCAATCAGGTGCTCACACGCCGTCTGACCTCCGGAATACTACCAGGAAGGTCAGTGTGCTTCCAGCTCGTTTTTTCTCACTAGCAATTGGGGGAGAGAACCCGGAGGACGAAACCCTAACATTTTTTCGACCAAAATTTGGATTCATTGGATTTTACTGCGAACGATTCCATCGGATTTTACCAAGAGTGAGTGCCCAATTTGGTCAAGCTCTAGACTCTTCCTGTGCATTTTGCATACATGCTTGTTCCTTTTGCAACTCAGAAAAGAACTGTTCTTTCACATTTAAGACTCGATATTTCCATTCAATTGGTAAAAATTGTTCGATCTGTGCGTAATATGCTTGTGCGTGTTGCAACTCACAAAAAATATGTTCGATTCGGCTAGAACTATGCCTAATTTTGATATGAAGAATTCTTATGTGTACATGCACTGGTAGCTTACTATACCGATAGCAAAGTGAGTACTTCGTTTTGTATCCAAATGAAGTGGCCAGTACTCTCTTTATTCAGAGTACTTGTGTGTAATGGGCACAGATTTTTGCAAACTGATTTCCATGATCTGCATCTAGCACCATTTTTGCTGCTACTGTCCAGCTTATGTTTTTAAGTTTGTATAGTTGAGACCCGAATGCTCAGAAGATTACAGAAATGCCTTTTCAAGAAGAAGAGATAATTGCGTAGCAAAATTTATATTAGTGCGTCCGAAATCGTTCTCCCCCAATATGTACACACACCGCGACATTTCTTTCACATTGTAAGACTCGATATTTCCATTCAGTTGGTGGAAAGGGGGCAAACCAGGTTCTGCATTATTTTGCTTACCATTAAAGTTAGCTTTGAAGCAATATATACCTTGAGCAATATATGTAGACACGCGTTGGATGCTGGCAGTTGCAGCTTACACTTTCCATTGCTCAAGACTGCATATGTATTAATTTTACATAAGGTTGCATTGTGTGATCCCCAACACAGTTGCTTCACGATTGAAACTGTCTCATGTATGGAATCGACTCATCTCATCTTGTGTTTCTAAGACTTCAGCAATATGTCCGTATATCTGTCATTTTAATTGCATTGCCTTCCTGGATTCATGCAGCCAGCGTATTTGATGAAATGTCGGCACCTGCGTCACTTCCCAGTGCTTCCAAGAGTGTGCGAGGAAACAGCAATGATGTCGACAGGCTCAGCAGCCTCTGCGATGAGCTGCTACACCACGTGATGTCCTTCCTGCCGATGCCGGAGGTTGTGCGCACAAGTCTTCTGTCGCCGAGGTGGCGCAATCTCTGGGCCTCTACGCCATTCATTCGTATCGACTACCAAGACTTCAAGAATAAATACACGTGGCGTGTGGATGACGACAAGATGGAGAAGTTCGGAAACCGCTTGCTGCTCTTGCGTGACAACACTTTTTCCTTGGATGAAGCCCGGATCTTGGCCCACAACGTTGATTGTACCATCACGTATTCTGTGTGGATTCGTCATGCCATCAAGCACAAAGTTCGTCTCCTCCATGTTGCTGGATATCAACGTTGTCTTATTTTGGATGACAGGGCAATGTTTCACTCCCAACACCTCAAAATAATCAGGCTCCAATCTCTCATTTTGAGACCCAGTTTCTTTAGGTCGCTGAACTCTGACTGCCATGTGGTTGAACACTTAGAAATTGAGAGTTGCATTCTTGGTTCTTCAGTGGAGAATCTGGAGATCTCATCAAGGTCACTCAAGTCTCTGCAGATCAGCATGTGCATTATTGAGAAAGATATCCTGATTAATGCCAGGAACCTTACTCATCTCTCTATCCTTGACCCGGAACGCTCTTCTGCTGCTATAGTAACCAGGGATCTGTCTTCTCTCGTAACAGCTTCAATTAGCATAGACTCTTGCAATTTTGATTATGAAGGCACGATACTGGAGCATTGTATACTTGATGGCCTTTCACGTGCCACAACCTTGGAGTTGAATGCACCATTACTGGAGGTATGTGTTTATGTGTGCGAGTGTTGTTCTATTTCACATCCATACAAATGTAGGTAAATAGTATATACTTGCTTGCCTAGCTAGATAGCAGATACTGTTACGTAATTTCTTCTCATATTTAAATTAGGACGTCCATCTGCCCACTTGTTAAACTGTCTGTTCTCCATCCTATATCTTGCTAGTCTTGGCATCAACTATTGATTGTTCTGTTGATTTGTCTGATGAACATGCACAAAGCTTGCATTCTGGAGGGGTTTCGATGTGTGCCCAGTGTTTAGCAACCTCACGAGCCTCATGCTGGGTGGTCGGTGTGTGGCCAGAGACTTTTACCCGCTGCTCTGCATTATTCAGCACGCACCTAAGCTAAAAGAGCTACTTCTGATGCTCAAAATGGTAAGCTCAATATGTATGTCTAACTGGGACTATTGATTTACTAGAACAGCAGAACCATGCATCTGACTGCTGACTCCCGCTTTGACACTCTGCTGGAGCAGACTGACTGGGAAGTATACGTTGAGACTGCTGGACCTGCTTCTTTGCCGTCAAGGCGAGCACCGTCAGGTACCTTCCCTCGTGTTGGGAGGATCAAGATCTCCTGTCATGGAGATGATCCGAGGGTCGGCGCGTTGGTGCAGGCACTGCTACCGATCGTCACCCCAGATGGGAAAATCACTATCAAAGGTTACTAGGCCATGTAAATTAAGGCGTGTGATTTCCTGCTTAATCACCAGCAGACTTGGTAACTTTCTGTTTGATAAAGTAGGACCGGGAGCCAGCTGGGATTTGTGTTCTCGAAAAACATGAGTACTTAACTGGAACATAAAAAGAACGCCACTGTAATCCTTTTTTGTTTTGTTTTCCAATCTTGATCATTGGAGTTGTCACTGATCAATATTTGATATCAGAACAAAATGGTAAATGTTCCAGGAGCAGATCCTGATGGTTAACGTGCCATGTGTTACTGGTCTGTGATCGTGAAATTCTGGACATTTTTCTGCCCAGTGAGCAAGTGCGGCCAAATATTCATTGTTTTCTTATCCAGTATTCCAATGCCATCATGTACATACATCATTCTTTAAACTTAAACTGTACTAGCAGAACAGGCTGACAGTGGTCTTGATTCGTTGAACTTTTGAGATGTCAATATTCGTGCCCCTATCCCTCACTGCGTGTTCAGTGTATTTTTCAACCTTCGGCGATATCGAGCTCGTCACACGCGGTTAAAACTTAGTATATGCGTACAAGAGAACAGTTTCCAGCATATGTAACTTAGTATATGCGTACAAGAGAACAGTTTCCAGCATATGTACGAGAGATCAAACATTAGCGGGAAGAGATCAAACACGTAACTTGATGTGGCCTTCCAAAATTTCTCAAAGTCATCTGCAATAGACTAGAGTCGTAGATAGTTGTTTAAACTGCTATAAACTTGTCAAACGTTGGTCAAAACCTCAACAAGTCATCGACAGAACTGAAGTTCTTACATCAGTTAGGATACATAAAGTGGAACATAGTAACATACTAACTGAAGTTCTTACTTACTATTTTCCCTAAGAACACTTCAAACAGTTGGCGCTGATAAGTAGGATGGACATCCGGCATACAAAGATGTACCTATATCGAAAGAGTATTTACTGCCACAAAAACGCTCAAACTGCAGCGTCCGGAGATCCAGCGAGAAACACACTTTGTCCGGCCCAGAATTCGTTGTCCCTTCCGGCGTCCCCTCGAGCAGCAGGTACCCCCCAGCCACACCGATGTAATGAAAGGAACTGTATCCCAAGGGGAGGTAGATTGTAGCCTTTGGCTCCCAACAATCCCCACTATTGCCCCTTAGGACATCATACTCGAGATGGTACACATGCTCGCCTTTGTGCTTGCAGACCGTGATTGCTGCGATCCTCTCTTGTTCGCCTACCGCCTCCACAAAGGCCATTGGAGACTTGCGGGTGGTGTGAGACGGGAATTTCACGGTGGAGAACTCCGGTGTGATGCCCCGCACGTCGAGCACTAGCAGCTTCATCTTCGCATAGTAGATCGGCCAATAGAAGCGCCCGTGCACATAGTTGCGCTCCCAGAATGCCGAGGGTCGATAATACTTGTCCTCCCTAAAACCCCCCCAGTTATCGAAATTGATGCCCCGCCATTGTCCTCCTCCGACCCCGGAAGAGGAGAACACGAAGAGGACTAGCTTGGTTTTGAAATGTGCCACGCACATCACTCTGAACGAAGGCATTGTTGAGCCATCCTCCTCCTCGGCAGGGGGATCGAGCGAGGAAGGCTGTGAAACCCTTTAGCCTCTCTCCATGGTCGACTAACGTGGCTAGTTCGTCTGGGATGGCAGGTAGCACCAAGTACCATCGGTGCAACGGGTCAGAGACGGCGAGGGGCATGCGTAAGTCACGGTGAATTCTGCAGCAACTTTCCTGTTGGGAGACATCGTACAAGCCGAAGTGGAGGACGCGGCCATCACGGGAGTCTCGGAGAACCCATGGACCGGGTGATGGGAGGAAGGAATTGCCCGAGAAGTCGATGTTGCTGTCATTGACTAGCTTGCGAGCCGCGGCGGCGGAGCGGTGTGGTGGTTCGGCGGGGAGGAACGAGCTGTATATGATGCCAAGGAGGGGCGGCGGGTGAAGGTCGCGGAAGCGGCAGAGGAAGTGCGGGTCGATGATGACGCGGCGAAAGGCGGGGCTGGCCGCGCATGCGCGCGCAAGGTCGGCGTGGGAGTCGAGGCGGATGAATATCTGCCACAAGATGTCGTCGGACTCCGCCGCTGGCGCCGGCGCTATGGCGAGACGTTTCGTTGGGCGCGGCGGCGAAGCCATGGATGGATTGATGGTCCGATGGATCAACTTAGGTCGAAAGGAGCACACCTCCGTATTGCTCTCCTGTTTGTACCGGGTAAGTTACGTACAAGGCGAACACCCAGGACCAGGAGACCAGGATATATGGAATCAAATCAGGTTACGTACGAGGGATCAACTTAGATGATCCAGAACTAATTCGAAATGAGCCGTACGTGTCCGGAAGTCCGGATGTGATCTTCTACAATTTAGAAAATTCTGAAAAAAAATCACACAATTGCAAAAGAATTTTGTAAGTCCGCCGATGTTCATAATTTTTTCAAAAATTCACCAGGGTTGTGCTGGTTGCATTCAAATTTCAAATAGCTTTGATGCTCGCTTTTAGTCACGGTAAAGAGTTTTTCTAACATGGCCAACGTGGAGACGGCCGTCGGTCATGGTGAATGGAGACGTGGGTGACTTTTTTTTTCCTTTTTTGAGACAAGGGAGTGGACATGTTCTGGAAATTTGTGAAAAAAAAAATCCACAATCTAAAACTTGTCAACATATGTTTCCTTTGATTATTTCGTCGCTGCTACGACTACTGTATACTGGACAGATGTCAAACATATACTAAGGTATCTTAAAGCAAGTGTGGGCATAGGGTTGACAATTTGCAAGTCATGTTCATCTCTTGTTAGTGCTTTAATTTTCTGATGTCGATTGTGCAGGATGTTCAGATGATAGGAAATCAACCAGAGACTTTGTTGTATTCTCTGGTTCTAACGTTGTGTTATGGAGTGCAAGGAAGTAAACCCACAATGCCTTGTTCCAGCACAAAAGCAGAATATAAGTCGTTGGCAGAAAATGTGGATTGAAACATTGCTCAATGAGCTAGGTATTGATCACCCCAGGAAACTTGTTTGTGGTGTGACAATCTTAGTGCTCCGTACCTCTCAGCAAATTCAGTCTGCCGTGCGAGGACTAAGCATAAAGTCGTGCCGAGATCAAGGGAACGCTTCAACCAACCAATCTACGAGATTTCACAATACACTCGGATGTAGTACGTTTGACCTTCCACCGGTGTTCTGAACATCACAGGGATGGTCGAAATGTAGCTCGCAGACACACATCTGGCCGCTGCCGAGTTACTCCAGAGCATCGGATCCGAAACCGACGGTCCAGATGCGCGTCAGCTGGAAAATCACACACCGCAGTTCAGAAACACGTACGTAACCACTTCTTATCCATTACTGACGCGGCGCGCTCTGCTTCAAGCGAGCCGAGAGCCCGACTCCGAGACCGAGAGGAAGGAGCCAGCAGCCATGGCTCCCTCCACCTCCACCTCGCCGCTCTCCCGCCTCCTGCTCAGCCTCCCGAAGCCGAGCAACGCCCAGCCACTCCGCTGCGTTCAATCGCCGAGCACGGACTCTGGCGTGGGCGGCGGCAACAAGAACCTTGTCCTGCGACGGCGAGAGGCCGCTGCCGCCGTGCTCTCCACCGCCCTCTCTCGCGTCCTCCCCGCCGCGGCCGCCGAGACCGACGTCGCCTCAGCGGCCGCAGGCGAGTGCGCGCTCCAGACGACCCCCTCAGGCCTCGCCTTCTGCGACCGCGTCGTCGGCACCGGTGCCGAGGCCGTCAAAGGCCAGCTCATCAAGGTTAGTCAAATTATCCTACATGGTGGCTCCATTACAGTAGCCAATTATTTGATTCATCGGTAGTTTGGCTGCCGGTGACCTTTGCGGTTTCGTGCAGGCGCACTACCGGGGGATGCTGGAGGACGGCACGGTGTTCGACAGCAGCTACGGCCGCGGGAGGCCGCTGACGATCATGGTGGGCGTGGGGGAGGTGATCAAGGGGTGGGACATGTGCATCGCCGGCGGCGAAGGGATCCCGCCGATGAGAATCGGTACGCGACTCCTCAGCCGAGCTCACGTTCTGCTCTGAAGTCTGAAATTGACTCTACCTACGGGGACATGGCTTGGTTTCAGGTGGGAAGCGGAGCCTGAGGCTGCCGCCGGAGCTGGCGTACGGGGAGAAGGGGGCCGGGTGCAGGGGCTGGGAGCCCACGTCCTGCGTCATCCCGCCCAACTCCACCCTCCTCTTCGACGTCGAGTACGTCGGCAGGGCATCCTCCTGATACATCGATCAAGATGCCGCTACATACAGAGCGCCTTGAATCTCCGGATGACCGGATCAATATACACAAGTTGGTGTTAATTTTTGTGATGCGCTAGTACATTGTAGATAGTACGAAACATCTGTTTCCAGAACGAATGATCGATCGAAGGCAAGCAATGGAATATCTGAATGAACATACCAGACTGTACCTGTTATGCTCACGATTTGGAAGGTCGTCACATGACCTATCACAATTTGCATATGTAGTTATGTACCTATGGTCGATTATCTGGTTCTCATGTTTGGTATGTAATGTAGGCATATACGCACTCGGAATATATAGCACCCAGGGTGTGCTTGCATCCACCAAACTAGTTTCTGGGATGAAAAAAAAAGCACGGCGTTTGGAGAGCCATCACTAACTATATGAAAGATGAGCAATTCTGCGAGCTGTCTGGCCTCTAGTTACTGTAGTTGCTACAGGTTGTGAATAGTGTTCAACAGTACGTTGATCTGCGCCGTCGCTCGGCGATCGGACGGTCCACGCAGCACGATCTTGACGCTTTTGCAAAAAAACCTCCCAAAAACGCGATATTAACCCGCAGTCCACAAAATCGCGAGGCGAGGGACCAATTCGAGAATTGCGAAAAACCATGGGCCAAGTTGCAAAACTGCCCTCACACCCCCCCCCCCTCCTTCTCCTCCTCTCTCTCCCGCGACGGCGCAGTAGCCGCCGTCGCCGACGCGCCACGCCGGCGTTCCGCTGCTCCCGGCCGAATCCAGCACCACCACCGGAACCGCATCGTCATCCTTCTTCTCCTCGCATAGTATTGCGTGCTGGGACAGATTGACTGCTTCGTCTCGACCTCCGTCCGCCGCCTTCCCAGCTCGCTCCGGGCTCCTCCGGCGACCACAGAGGAGCGGCGCCGCCCGTAACACGTCGCACGCATTGCCCCGCGTCCAGCGCGCCCGCGCGTGAGCACACGCGTGCCTCTTCTTCGCTCCAGATCGACGGGATCATACTGCGTTGGAGAAGAACCTCCATTGCCGACGTCATCAAGTGATGTCATCACGGGTCCACACGTCAGCATTTTTTTAAAACACTTCCCATAATATTGGTTAAATCTCTGACAGTGGCTGTAGATATCAAAATTCAAATCTTTTCTAAATTTCCAGAATTTGAATTAGACTTCAGAAATTTATAGCTAAACTTTTTTTAAACATGAAAAATGTTTAATATATCAGCAAACAAATTTAAAAACAAAAAATACATATCTATTTGCATTAAATTCATGCATGGCCAACAATTTTCGGCCATGTTTAATTACAATAACAAAGAAACCATTTTACTGATCCATGGATTTCCTCCAAATATTTTTTTAAAATGTATTTGGGTTCCATTTAAAAATTATCTTCACGCCTAGGATTACATATAATAAAATGATAAATATTTTCCATATTTGTTAAATCTTTCACAGTGGATCTGGTTATCAAGATTTAATCTTTTGTAAAATTCCAAAATTTTGAATTAAACTTTCAAACTTAATGACTAAACCTTATTAAAACATGAAAACATTTCAATTTATCAAAAAAATAATTAAAAAAATGCCTATTTACATCAAATTCATGCACGTTCACCATTTTTCAACCATGTTTAATTAGGAGAACAAAATAGCCTTTTTATACGAACTTATTTTACCAACACGAGCGCGCCGTGATTTTCAAATGTACACAATTTTTAAATGTGGACATTTCCAAATTTGAATTAACTTCGATTTAGCTGATTCTTTTCTTTTGTTGCCAATGGGATTATGAAGTCGTCGGATGTCAATACACTCGGTCCCGTGCCAAGAGCTTCACGAATGCCCTCGAGGTGAAAAATATTTCATCATTGTCTTTTTACTTCTGCTATGATTTGAAGTATAAGTGCATCAGCAATATATATATTTGAACTACATTAGAGGTAAATGCTATCAACGAATCGGACTAAACTGCCTCTGTAGTTTTGCCGTTGGTCGAAAGTTCTGCTTTGCTTTGTATGAATTGAACTAAACTGCCTGTGTAGTTTCGTCGTTGGTAGATAGTTCTGCTTTCTAGATTGTTCACATGTCAACACTTATTATGTGCATACCTTAATTTGATGCGTGCAAGGGTGATTGTGTTGCTGTACTTGATAATGCAATCTGAAACATTACACATATATCCTGATAGCCCATTTGTAATGCACAACATATTTCTATTGTACCATGTAGATTCATATTTGTTTATTTTCTCACTTAGAGTGGTTTCCATGGCAGGAAAATATTAACCGTCCTGATTCTAAAGCCGGTCATCTTTCACGCTCTAATAACCTGAATTCTTTTCAGAGCCCAAAAATAATTAATCTGTCATGCTCCGGTAGCCGGAATTCTGTAAGAGCAAAAAATCCGGTTATATCCTCTTTATTGATCAAGAGCACAGCAACAGAGTAAGTCGGAATCCATGAATGGCTCTCGATCTGGATTGGTAGACTACATAATTCTAATTAATTGGACATCCCGCATAAGGAATTGAAGAAAGACGCGCCGTTTTATTCCAAGGAGTCCCCAAAAGGATTTAGAGCATGACGTCAGTTGTTCACCCACAACTCAAATTTCTCTTTTTCCAACAACAATTCCAGAAATTAGTAGAATTTCGACAAGTGGGCCCACTTTAGGGTTTAGGGTTTGAATGTGCACATTTTCAAATTTGAAGTTTTCCCACTGAGTATTCACGAATATGACAAACGTATAAACATTAACACAAGAAAAAACAACGACTATTTACATCATTTTAACAAGTTTCAAGTTTAAAATTGTTAAAATTTTCAATGCCTTCCAAATATTAGCATTTAAAAACCACTAAAAAATTCACAAACGAACAACTTCTAACAATTTAGAAATTCAAACAATTTGTAAATGTAAACTTCTCCTCTCGAATTTCTCCAACCACGGTATTCACAAATACTACAAATATATCAACATTAACAAAAAAAATAAACGTTAACTATTTATGCCATTTGTTCAGATTTCTAATTTGGAAACTTAAAAAATTTCAATGGCTTCCAGATCTGAGCATTCGAAAGAAAATAAATAAGATAGCTTCCCACTTTTACCAATTTTTGAGATTCAAACAAAGTATAAATCAATATCTCCGAATACATCCATTAGAAAAATACGAGTAATATATCAATGCAATCACAAAAATACGTACGACCTACTTATGTTAAAGAGAAAATTTGAAATATTTAAATGTTGTCACCATTTGGAGGTAATTCAAATGCATCTTTCCTAAATTGAATTAAATATTGCCGCCGAAATACAAACATGTTCGACCATTTCAAACTACTAAATATTTAAATATTATACAAAATGTATAAAAAATGCTCACAAAAAATGCTACCTATTCATAACAAACTAAAAAAAATGTTTGCAAACACGAATTTGGCTAACATTTGGGCGAATATTCCGATATTCCATGTACTATATCGAAAATACACAAAAAAAAGCTACATACTTATAGCGAATTACAAATACATGCGAACGTTTCAATTTGGCCAATATTTCGACACCATACAAATAAACTTTTCTCAGATGTGGAATCAAATTCAAATGCATTTCTCTGATTACAATTAAATATTAACTCCGAAATACAAACATGTTTGAACATTTCAATCCACTAAATATTTCAAAATTCTATAAAATATTTCAAAAATGCTCACAAAATAATGCTACCTATCTATAACAAAATAAAAACATGTTTGAACATTCCAATTTATCTAACATTTTGGTAAACAAAAAAAATATACAAAAAGAATCACTAAGGGCGTGGCGTGACGCCACGCCAAAATTCAACTAGTACGTGACGGAACGAGTGCCACACAAGGGACACATGATCCACGCTAAGTGTCAGAACTTACGCACGTCCAAAGTTTTTACTCGGCTCACGTGCATGTCGACAACACACAGACACATAATCTCAATGAAACATTGGCGGTCCAGATATCGGGACTATATGAGCTCAGTTCCAAAACGCCCCGACCCCCGCGTCGCTCCTCTCGAGCGGCTCGGGGGAAACCCTAGCGCGCCGCCGCCAGGGCCCCCCTCATCGCCCTCATCCCGCCGCTGCCGCCGGCCACGCCGCGGTGGCGGCGGCCCCTTCCCCCAAAAGGTGGCAGGGAGATCTCGCGGTGGACGCGCTTGCAAGGCCGAGCTCGTGCAGGGTTCCGTGGCAGCTGCTTGGTGAGGCGCGCGTGCTGCGTCCTTCCGGCGGCTTTCCGCGGAGCTGTTGCTGCGGCCGGTGGTGGCCGGGTTGGCTTGGTCGCCCCTCACCCAGATCGAGCCGGTTCGGCTCGGGATCTGGCCATGTAGCGTGGTGGCCGGTCTTGCCCGTGCGGTGGTGGTGGTAGGCCTTCTCCGTCCATATCTGGCCTTCTTGGTCCTTGATTTGTGGAGTTGAGGTCGCTGCCGTGGTGGAGTTTGAAGGCTCCCCTTCTCTGTCGACGACGAGTGCTTTCTTCAGTGGTGTTGCAGACCTGCGATTTGCTTCCCGTCCCCATCTTCAGTGCATTGGGACATGGACTTTGAGCCTGGGTGAAAACCATTCCCGGCGGCTTCGGACGCTGACCACGGCGATGATGCCCGTGACACACACGTTTGTTGGGAGACCACAAGAGGAAGGTATGATGTAGTGCAGCAGCAGTTTTCCCTTGAAATATGACCAAGGTTTATCGAACCAGGAGGACACGGAGGTTCTTCAGAAGGTGACAGCAGCAATAGAGTATGGCGCGGCGCAACACTAGGGACTCCGATGGCTGACGTGGAACCTGCATACAACACAAGCAAACTACTTTGTCCCAACAAAACAGAGAGGTTGTCAATCTCTCTGGCTTGCTGAAAACAAAGGATTAAACGTATGGTGTGGAAAACAGTAATGATTGCAGAAAGTAACAAGGAAAAGATGATTGCAGTAGGTGGTTTTATCAGTATGAGGAAATGGACCGGGGTCCACAGTTCACTAGTGGTGTCTCGCCAGAAAAGATAACTAACATGCGGGGTGAACAAATTACAGCTGGGCAATTGACAAATAGAGAGTGCATGACAATGCAATATATGACAAGATGTTCATTACGAGATTTAATTGGGCATTACAACAAAGTACATATACTTGCTATCCAACTCATCTATACCTAAATAATCCACCTTCAGGTCAGCATCGCATCACTTCCAGTATTAAATTGCAAACAACAGATTATTGCATGAAGTAAAGTGTGTAATGTAAACAATGCAAATGAAAAGTAGACAATGCATCATTGGTTTATCCCTAGTGGCAACATCACATCCACAACCTTAGTCGTTTCTGTCAACTCGAGCCCAGATTTTTGGAGGGATGAACCCACTATCTAGCATAAATACTCCCTCTTGGAGTTACAAGCATCTAATTGGCCAAAACATCTACTAGCAACGGAGAGCATGCAAGATCATAAACAACATAAACATATAGATTGATAAACAACTTGCTCATAGTATCAATATTCATCGGATCCCAGCAAACACAACATGTAGCATTACAATAAGATGATCTTGATCATGTTAGGCAGCTCACAAGATCTAAACATGGATGTACAAGGTGGAGAGACAACCATTTAGCTACTGCTATGGACCCGTAGTCCAAGGATGAACTACTCACGCATCACTCCGGAGGCAGGCATGGCGATGTAGAGCGCTCCGGTGATGATCTCCCCTCCGGCAGGGTGCCGAGAAGAGCTTCAGAACCCTCCCGATCTAGGGTTGGCGATGACGGCGGCGACGGAACTTTTCGTGGAATGTGATCGGTGTTTTTAAGGTTTTCGGGACATCGGGAATATATAGGCGAAAGGGCGGCGTCTGGAAGTTTCCGAGGGGCTCACGCCACCACCCGGCGCGCCTGACATGTGGGCCGCACCCTAGGGTGGTGTGGCCACCTCGTGGCTCGTCTCCATCTCCCCTTTGGACTTCGTGATCGCGTCGGTGAAATATGTACGCCCGTCAAAGTTTCGTCCAATTCCGAGAATATTTTGTGACTAGCTTTTCTGAAAGAGAAAAACAGCAGAAAACAGGAACTGACACTTCGGCATCTTGTTAATAGGTTAGTCCCAGAAATGCATAAAAATGTTATGAAAGTGTAAACAAAACATGTAGCAATTGGTATAATAACAGCATGGAATATCAAAAATTATAGATACGTTTGAGACGTATCAGGCGACGCCTGCGGGTGCCGCTTCCTCCTTGGAGGCGTGGTGTGGGCTTGACTGTGTTTTCCCTCCTCGGTGCCGGGGGAAACCCTAGGTCTAGTTTACTGGACCAGGCAGCGGCGGTGCCTTGGCGTCGTTCCCTTCATGAAGGCGCTGCCTAGGCTGCGAGGGGAGTTTGCATTTGAAGATGGTGGCCTTGCCGATCTCACCGGCGAGCTTTGTGGTGATGCATCACTGGTGCTTGCTTTTACCCAAGACGTGGGTCTCCGCGGCGCAATGTACGTCTACGCCAACACTCCCTAGTCGACAACTTCCTCAAGTTTGGTCGGATCCTGCCATCTGCTCGCCGATCCTCTAGGCGTATGAGTAGGGTACGTTGGTCCGGAGCAGCCTTGGAGTCGTAGTCATGCTATGTTGGTGTTTGGTCTCTTCGTGACGCGGCTTTGAGGCCGGTGTCCCATCTTTTCGCCATTCTTGGCTAGAGGTTGGACAAAGCGTTCTTTGTTGTCTAGATGTTGTAGGAGTGTGTTGTAGCCTTTGGCTGTGTCTTGGGTGAGTGTGGTGTTGTAGCCATTCTTTGGCGTTGTTTCTCCTCTTTAAGCTTAATACAATAACACGCAGTTCTTCTGCGGGTTCTCGAAAAAAAAGTTATTGTTTTACTTTTTCAAAAATAAATCTTCAATTTCTGATTCATCTTCCATTACAATCAAGTTGATTTTTTGTTAAAGTTGCTTAATCAGTCTCATATCACAAGATAATTGTGGTTGCATGGGTTAACATTTATTTGCTTCAAATGTAGTCAAAGAGGCCAAGTAAACATTACACAAACAAATGTAGAACTGTGTAGCCAGTCCCCGTATTTATTGATTATTCTTTGGTCTCTCAAATGCGTAGTAGTTTACCAAGCATCAAAGTAAGCTAGACCCACTGCCGGTCCATGCTTTGAGTTTTCAAAAGCAAGCGAGGCCCTCTACCGGTCCATGCCTAGCAGTTTTCAAAATATTAATGGTATTTCTTTCTCTCCCGCCATGATGCCACAAGTTAGTCACCTTCTTTCACCTACGTTGCAACATCATCTTGCGGTGTGTATTCGTGATGAGCTACCCAACACCAATAGTCGGTGTTGCCATCTCTCCCTTTCCATACCATTCACACTCTTTCAGCCCAACATTCTATTTGTCATGGCATAGGACATTCGTCCTAATGCGAAGTTCAAGCTAGTTATTGGCACGGGCGGAGGACGAGTCTCGTACAATTATTCACCAAATTCTAAAAGGCGCCGGGAACCCTTTCCCCAACAACAGTCTCACCAAACACCAATGCGGTGAGCAAAACCATACCGTATGTTGAGGGATGAGTTTCTACTATGCACGGTAGATACCATGCATGTATTTACCATGCATTGTGTCTGGTGATTCGTGGGACTCGACTTTTACCGATACACAACCCAACATGTTGATATATTAGGATGACTCCAACGGGCCGACGTATCGAGTCCGCGTCGGTCCGTCCCTGTCCGCTTTAACCACAATCACGGCTCAAAAGGGCGACGCAAACGGATCGCGGTCCGGTTTTCTGTCCGCCGTGACCTATTCTTGGCCCAAATTTGGGCCACTGATGCGTCGACTACGGACGCGCGGCGGACTGAAAACGCATCCGCACGGCCACGCGTTGGGTCCTCCCAGAGCCCACATGTCAGTGACACGGTGCCGGTCAGCCTCCCCCTGGCCCAGTCCTTTTTAATGCCAGGGGATAGGGACGGCCAGCCCCCACCCACCCACTCCATTGCCCCACTGCCGCTTGCTGGCGCTGGTTAATGGGATAGTATTTGAGGATGATGATGATGGTGATGATGAGTACTTTCCCGGCAACGGCGTCAGAAAAAGAGCTTGATGGCGTGAATCACACGTTCGTTGGGAGACCCCAAGAGGAAGGTATGATGCAGTTCAGCAGCAAGTTTTCCCTCAGAAAGAAACCAAGGTTATCGAACCAGTAGGAGCAGCAACTCTTCAGAAGTTGTTGGTGGCTCGCGCGGCGCAACACGATCACCAACGTGGAATCTGCACACAACACAATCAAACTACTTTGCCCCAACGAAACAGTGAGGTTGTCAATCTCACCGGCTTGCTGAAAACAAAGGATTAAACGTATGGTGTGGAAAATGAGTATTAAATTGCAGAGAATGAAAAAGGAACAGTTTGCAGTTTGTGGTTGTTTAATCAGTGTAAAAGAATGGACCGGGGTCCACAGTTCACTAGTGGTGTCTCTCCATAAAAGATAACTAACATGTTGGGTGAACAAATTACAGCTGGGCAATTGACAATAGTGAGCGCATGACAATGCATATATATGACATGATGACTACTATGATATTTAATTGGGCATTACGACATAATACATAGACCGTTATCCAACAGTCTATGACTAATAATCCACCGCCGGGTTGTCATCCGAGTCCCCGTTGGTATTAAGTTGCAAGCAACGGATAATTGCATTAAGTAAAGTGCGTAATGTAAACAAACACATATGCCGTGGACATAGCATCGTTAGGTTATCCCTAGTGGCAACAGCACATCCACAACCTTAGAACTTTCTGTCACTCTCCCAGATTACGGAGGCATGAACCCACTATCTAGCATAAATACTCTCTCTTGGAGTTACAAGCATCTACTTGGCCAAAGCATCTACGAGTAACGGAAAGCATGCAAGATCTTAAATAACATAGGGCATAGATTGATAATCAACTTGACATAGTATTCAATATTCATCGGATCCCAGCAAACACAACATGTAGCATTACAATAATATGATCTTGATCATGTAGGGCAGCTCACAAGATCTAAACATGATGGCACAAAGTGGAGAGACAACCATCTAGCTACTGCTATGGACCCGTAGTCCAAGGATGAACTACTCACGCATCACTCCGGAGGCAGGCATGGCGATGTAGAAGCCTCCGGTGACGATTCCCCTCTCCGGCAGGGTGCCGGGAAGAGGTTCTGAACCCTCCCGAGCTAGGGTTGACGCGGCGGCGTCTCTGGAACTTTTCGTGGATATTTGCTCAGGCACTTAGGGTTTTCGCGTCGGGGGAATAAGTAGGCGAAAGGGCGGCGGCTGACGACCCCCGAGGGGCCCACACCACCCTAGGGCGCGCAGGGGGGCCCGCGCCCTAGTGGCGTGTGGGGCCCTGGTGGCTCTCCTCTGCTCCTTTGGTCCGTCAGGTGTGTTCTGGTAAAATAGGGATCCCGTGAAGTTTCGTCCAATTCCGAGAATATTTCCAGACTAGCTTTTCTGGAATACAAAAACAGCAGAAAACAGGAACTGGCACTTCGGCATCTTGTTAATAGGTTAGTCCCAAAAAATGTATAAAAGTGATATAAAGTAGATGCAAAACATGTAGCAATTGGTATAAAACAAGCATGGAACATCAAAAATTATAGATACGTTTGAGACGTATCAGCATCCCCAAGCTTAGTTCCTACTCGTCCTCGAGTAGGTAAACGATAAAAACAAAATAATTTTTGAGGTGACATGCTACCATCATAATCTTGATCATATAATATTGCAAGGCACATGTAAATGAATGAAGTGATCCAAGTCAATGGTCTATAATTTGCTACCAAATAGATAATGAGTAAACAATGAATCACACAAGCTAAACGTTTTCATGAATAGTACTTTCGAGACAAGCATCAAACAGTTTTGCATAAGTGTTAACTCATAAAGCAATAGTTTCTAATAAAAGGTATTTAATCAACACAAAGGAAGAATTAAGTTTCAGCATTTGCTTCAACTTTCAACATATTTATCTCATGGATATTGTCAACACAAAGTAGTATAACAAGTCCAATACATTGCATATAACGCATGTTGTAACAAAGTTGACACTAGTGTTTGCTTGTGGAAGACAGAAAGAATAGGAAAACTGACTCAACATAAAAGTAAAAGAAAGGCCCTTCGCAGAGGGAAGCAGGGATTAAATCATGTGCTAGAGCTTTTAGGTTTTTGAAAGCATATAGAGATTGCATAAAATATTTGATACTCCTCCCAACCTTGCTAACACAAGCCATGGCTAACCGAATCCTCGGGTGCCTTCCATCAATCACATACCATGGAGGAGTATCTATTTTTGAGAGGTGTTTGTTAATTGTCAACGAATGGTAGCGGGTGAGAACAGTATTCTACCTGTCAAACGGACTTTTAAGAGCGGCTCCCATGAAGGACGTTATTTCTACCAGCAAGGCAGATCATCCCTCTTTCTCTTTGGTTTACACACATTCAGGTATTTCACTGTTTGTCATTGCTTACTGATGAATCAGGGCAAAAGTGTGAAGAGAATTAATTGGTTAAAGTTGTAATTAATTGGGACTGGGCACCCCGTTGCCAGCTCTTTTTGCAATTATTGGATAAGCGGATGTATATGCCACTAGTCCAGGTGTAAAAGTCCATTGACAAATAGAATAAAGAATAACCACACTAATTCCTCATGAGCTAGTAAACATTGACACAAAAAGGGAATAATAACATTTTGAATAATTTAAAGGTAGCACATGAAAAATTTACTTGGAGTGGCAAGGAAATACCACATATAGGTAGTTATGGTGGACACAAATGGCATGGATTTTGGCTCAAGGATTTGGATGCACGAGAAGCATTCCCTCTCAGTACAGAGTTTAGGCTAGCAAGGTTATGTAAGCAAACAAGAATATCAACCCGTACACCAAGTTTTATATGACAAACATATTGCAAACGTTATAAGACTTCATACCGTCTTCCTTGTTAACCAAACCCTGTTATTAGAAAATATCTAGACCTTAGAGATACCACCGATGCAAACCAAATTTTCAACAAGCTTTACGGTAGTTCTTCACTAATAGGCTTAACTCATGTGATGCACAATTTAATCATGATCTACTTGTTAACTCAAAACAATTGACAAGCATCAAGTTATCCATTTTAGTGATCTACAAGATTAAGCAAGTTTTTCCTTATACCAATTACCACATGCAACATTTTCTGAACCAACCAAACACCAATCAATTTATTTATCAACTCTCCAAACAAATATAAGTGAAGCAAGAGAGTACTTTCTACAAAAGAAAGCTAATAGCTCTGACAAGAGATACATGAAAACAAGAGCTAAAAGCTGAACAGCGCTAGATATGAATACTCAACAAATATAAGTGAAGAATAGGAGTATTCTCATGAAAAAGCGGAGCGTGTCTCTCTCCCAATCAAGAATGCTAGGGTCCAGTCAAGCTTTATTGAAAATAAAAGTGCAATACTGAAAATAAAAGCACACAGACGCTCCAAGAAAAGCACATATGATGTGAAAGAATTAAAATATAGTTTCACTAGAGATGACCTGATAATTTTGACGATGAAGAAGGGGATGCCCTTAGACGCTTGAGTCTTCTTGAAATATGCTGGGGAGATCCATGGGAGCCTCCCCAAGCTTAAGCTCTTCACTCTTCTTGATCCTATTATATCATCCTTCTCTCTTGACCCTTGAAAACTTCCGTCACACCAAACTCAAAGTAGATCTCATTAGAGGGTTAGTGCATAATCAAAAATTCACATGTTCTATAAAGACGCAATATGATTTGTTACTTTAAACATTAGCTACAGCCACTGATGTTATGTGAAGCTCTTCCACCCAAAAAAGAATTTCACTCAACACTAGTAAAAGAGAGAATGCAAAATAAAAAGGCATAATCTGTCTAAAACAGAACAGTCCGCAAAGACGAATTTTTTCGAGGCACTTACGACGCTCAGATCGAAAACTTGAACTAATGAAAGTTTCAGACATTCATAAAGATTACGCAAAAAATTTCAGATTTAATTAACAATCTGGTGATTTTAGGAATTTCGTACAGTGAACAGCAAAAATCTGTTTCTGCGCAGCAATCAAAATTAAGCATCATCTTAACATTAGAGGCTACTCTTGGCACAACAATGCGAGAAAATAAAGATACAAAGGAGTTGCTACAGAAGTAAACACTCCTTGACTCAATAAAAGAAAAATTGCAGAAATAAAAATAATGGGTTGCCTCCCATAAGCGCTTTTCTTTAACGCCTTTTAGCTAGGCACAAAGCATGCATCAAGTATTACCAAGTGAAGAAGCATCAACATTGTAATTTGTTCGAACAATAGAATCATAAGGTGGCTTAATCTTCTTCCTAGGAAAGTGTTCCATACCTTTCTTGAGAGGAAATTGATATTTTATATTCCCTTCTTTCATATCAATAATAGCACCTACAGTCTAAGAAAAGGTCTTCCCAGCACAATAGGGCATGATGGATTGCATTCAATATCCAAGACAATAAAATCAACGGGGACATAATTGTTGTTAACCATGATAAGAACATCATCAATTCTTCCCAAAGGTTTTTTAATAGTAGAATCACAAGGTGAACATCCAAGTAACAATTTTCCAAAGGTGCTAAATCAAGCATATCATATAATCTTTTAGGCATAACAGAAATACTAGCACCAAGGTCACACAAAGCATTGCAATCAAAGTCATTCAATTTCATTTAATGATGGGCTCCCAACCATCTTCTAACTTCCTAGGGATAGAAGCTTCATGTTTAATTTCTCTTCCCTAACTTGTATGAGAGCATTAGTAATATGTTTAGTAAAAGCCATGTTTATAGCACTAGCATTAGGACTTCTAGCTAGCTTTTGCAAGAACTTAATTACTTCAGAAATATTGCAACCATCAAAATCAAAGTCATTATCATCAAAAGTAATGGAGTTATTATCTTCCTTATTGCTAGAAATTTCAGCATCTTTATCAAGGACAGTTTCAGAGTTATCAGGCAATTTAGGACATTTTGCAATAGAAGTGGAAACATTACCAACACCAATTATCTTGCCATTAATGGTAGGAGGTTTGTTAACACTTGAGTTTGAAGCATTTTCAGAAGTAGTAATAGTATAAACTCTAGCAATATTATTCTTTCTAGCAATTTCATCCTCTCTTTCCCATCTAGCATGCAATTCAGCTAACATCCTCACATTGTTATCAATTTTAACTTGTATAGCATTGAGAGTTTTGCTCTCTTTAACATCATGAGGCATGTTCTTTAGTTTCAACAAGTCAACATCAAGAGCAAGACTATCAACTTTAGAGGAAAGCACATCAATTTTCCCAAATTTCTCCTCAACAGTTTTATTGAAAGCAGTTTGTGTACTAATAAAATCCTTAAGCATAACTTCAAGATCGAGGGTACACTCTTATTATTGTTGTAGGAGTTACTATAGGAATTTCCATAACCATTGCCACTATTAGAAGGATAGGGCCTATAATTGCTATTACCAAAATTATTCCTATAAGCATTGTTGTTGAAGTTATTATTTTTAATGAAGTTCACATCAACATGCTCTTCTTGAGCAACCAAAGAAGCTAAAGGAACATTATTTGGATCAACATGTGTTTGACCATTTGCAAGCATAGACATAATAGTATCAATTTTGGCACTCAAGGAGAGGTTTCCTCAACAGAATTTACCTTCTTACCTGTTGGAGCTCTCTCGGTGTGCCACTCAGAATAATTAATCATCATATCATCAAGAAGCTTTGTTGCAGCACCCAAAGTGATGGACATAAAGGTACCTCCAGCGGCCGAATCCAATAAATTCCTTGAAGAAAAATTTAATCCTGCATAGAAGGTTTGGATGATCATCCAAGTAGTCAGTCCATGAGTGGGACAATTTTTAACCAATGATTTCATTCTCTCCCATGCTTGAGCAACATGTTCATTATCAAATTGCTTAAAATTCATTATGCTACTTCTCAAAGAAATAATCTTAGCAGGAGGATAATATTTTCCAATAAAAGCATCTTTGCATTTAGTCCATGAATCAATACTATTTCTAGGCAAAGATAGCAACCATTCTTTAGCACGTCCTCTCAAGGAGAAAGGAAAAAGTTTCAGTTTAATAATATCACCATCTACTTCCTTGAGCTTTTGCATTTCACAAAGTTCAACAAAGTTATTAAGGTGAACAGCAGCATCATCAGTACTAACACCAGAAAATTGCTCTTTCATAACAAGATTTAAAAGTGCAGGTTTAATTTCATAAAATTCTGCTGAAGCAGCAGGTGGAGCAATAGGTGTGCATATGAAATCATTGTTGTTCGTGCTAGTGAAATCACACAACTTAGTGTTCTCAGGAGTACTCATTTTAGCAGAATAAAAACAGACAGAAAATAACTTGAAAGTAAACTAGATGCAAGTAACTAATTTTTTTGTGTTTTTGATAATTGAAAGCAAACAAGATAAAATAAAATAAACTAAGCAAGACAAAAACAAAGTAAAGAGATTGGAAGCGTGAAACTCCCCTTGCAGAAGACTGCTGTCTCCCCGGCAACGGCGCCAGAAAAAGATGCTGGCGCCTGGTTGACGGGAGAGTATTTGAGGATGATGATGAAGATGATGAGTACTTCCCCGGCAACGGCGCCAGAAAAAGAGCTTGATGGCGTGAATCACACGTTCGTTGGGAGACCCCAAGAGGAAGGTATGATGCAGTTCAGCAGCAAGTTTTCCCTCAGAAAGAAACCAAGGTTATCGAACCAGTAGGAGCAGCAACTCTTCAGAAGGTTGTTGGTGGCTCGCGCGGCGCAACACGATGACCAACGTGGAATCTGCACACAACACAATCAAACTACTTTGCCCCAACGAAACAGTGAGGTTGTCAATCTCACCGGCTTACTGAACACAAAGGATTAAACGTATGGTGTGCAAAATGAGTATTAAATTGCAGAGAATGAAACAAGAACAGTTTACAGTTTGTGGTGGTTTAATCTGTGTAAAAGAATGGACCGGGGTCCACAGTGGTACTGGGACCACGCAGTCTCTCCGCCGTGGCCAGATGTCAAGCTCCCCGAGCACTGGCACCTGAACCCGCAGCGGATCCCGGTCCCGCCGATGCCGACTATCCGCCGGGCACGGGATCTGGAGGTTGAGCGCCGCCGCTCGCGCCTCCCTCCGCAACGACCTCGCTTTCATGGCCAGGTCCAGGAACTGGGATGCCTGGTTCAGCGGCGACAGGCCCTGTACACGCGGCCACCGAAGCCGCCAGCTGGCCGTTCGTCACCGCCGCCGCGTGTAGGGACGCTCCACCAGTGCCACGAGGAGCGCTCCGGATTGGCTCACCGCCGCTGCCGCCGCCACAAGGTGTGAAGATGGAGGTCGACATGGACGACGACGCCGCGCTCGCGGCCGCGAAGGCAGCCTCGAGGAAGTCCATCGCGGAGGACGAAGCCAAGCGCTGGGCCAAGGTCTTCACCGATGTCGCCGCGGAGCAAGAGGCGGCCCTGCAGGCGCAGCATGTCACGGTCATGGAGGTGCCACAACCATGGTGGCAAGGCATGGAGGAGGACCTTCCACTGGCGCCGCCCCTTCCAGACAGCCTGCTAGGGCAGAGGTGGAGCTGGAATGGCGGAAGCTGGGAGGTCTAGCGGGCGCCACCCCTCCCGGACAGGGCCGGTCCTGAGATTTTCGGGGCCCGGTGAAACTGAAATTTTGGGCCCTTAATATAGACAACGTAATAATAGTAATAATAATAATGAGTATACTTATAAAATACTTTTCAATAACACTTAAATGCATCCAAAAGCCACACTTAATTTAGCTACATTCTTATAGCCACTTAAATACTGGACGACACAATAACACTCAGGGCTACAAAACAAGAGTCAAAGATGTGTGACATATTCTAGCAATTGGGGGGGGGGGGGGGGATTTAAAATCGACAAGGAGACGATCTGACGGTCAACATTAGAAGGAATTTAGGGGAGGACTTACGGGTCGCGCATCACGGATAGAGAAAAAACGAGTGCAAAAGATTACCGGATGAACGGCGGCGGCGGCGCGGCCTAGGGATGGGATCGCCTCGACGGTGAATCGCGATAGAAAGAAGCGATGGAATGCGAGTGATCCTGAGGTCCCACCAACCCCACCTCCCCGTTGAGAGTCGTCTTGCGCTAGGTCGCTAAGCCCCTCTCCCCATCCTCTCCGGCGACTGCCGGCGGCGTGATTGGGTGAGGGTCCCGCCCTAGTGTACAGCAGTAGTCTAGGTCTACTAGTAGTAGTTGTTGATGTTTCCCTTTGTGGAGTGTGCCGGCATGGCGTCTGAGGGTAGGTCGGAGAGCTCCGGCGACCAGCTTCTCCGCGTCCTGCGCCTCCTCTGCTCTTCGCCTCGCCGCCGGTGGCAAGCGGCGTTTCGCGTGGACTGGAGAGGCTCTTGCATCCCTCCTAATAAGGTTCGCCCTCGGTGCTTCGGGCTGGATCTGATGGACCACGGTCAGCTCGATGTGGCGCTTCTTCCCCCCGTTGCGGTGCTCTCGTGGCGAGAGACAGAGGCAGCGCTGGTGAGGTCCGCTGCTCACCGTCCAAATAAGGTCCTTTCTTTGACTTCCTTTTGCTGCTTCTCCTTCGCCCTCCTTCTCCAGCTTGTGGCAGCAGATTGGAGATGGTTGTTGGTCAGTCCTTCACGTATCAGCGATTGGAAGCTCGTTTTTCTGGAGTGGTAAAGGCCCTCGCTGCTGCTCTCTCCCTCTTCTGCAGCCTTCAAGGAGAAGGTCAACAAGAGTGGCTGGGCGGCGCAGGACTTTCTCTGCTTCGGTGGGGATTTGTGGCTGCTCCTAGCGGAGATCCCAAACGACAGCGAATTTGTGCTACTGTTATCTTTGGCCAAAGAGGCCGCTCCGCGCTGCAGTTCTTGGCAATCTGCAGCTCCATCAACCTCCTGGAGTCGAGGCCCTCTGCGTCTCCGTCAAGGCATTCTACGTCACGCCTTCGTCAAGTGGTTTCGTCCCGGCGTTGGCGCTGCCGGCCGCGACGTCGAACGCATTTTCGTTCCCGGTGGAGAAGGACCTGATGGCGTTTTTGTTTTTTACTTTGAGGTCCTTTCTGTAAAAGTCCAGAGTTTGGTTAGTATTCTGCTTTTCTTTGAGGCCCTGAATGTAATTGTACCCACCGATTAATGCAGCTCTGGACCCTTCCGGGTTCTTCCCTTTGTTCAAAAAAAAAAAGCGATGGAATAGTCAGAACAGCGGAATAGAGAAGGGCCGGGCGAACCGTCGCGATCGCCAGGTACGTGTGTGCCTTCTACCGCACTGGACTAGCGATGCGATCTGTTTGGTGCTTCCATGGGCCACATTCCCTACAGCCAGCCCATTACCTTTTTTTTGGGTAGACATACACAAAGTATACTACTACAGAATACCTAGGATGGGCCCCTGGATTTTGGGGGCCCGGGGCGGCCGCCCCTCCTGACCCCCCCAGTGCCGGCCCTGCTTCCGGAGCAGGAGCAGCCGCCCACGCCGCCGGCCGTCCCACCGCGAGGCGGGCCACCGGCGCACTTCTGGTAGGAGCCGGACTATGTCTCATACTCGATGACGACGACGAGTAGAAATCTGCGAAGGGCAAGTAGTTTAGTTTTTATATATTTTTGTTTTAAAAAGTAATATGTAAAATGGCCGTTTGTGGCCCACCCGTCTAAGTATGAATGAAAATGGTCCATATATGGCATGTTAAATAAAAAAATATATGTCCGTTTGCGATGTGTCGCCCCGTTGGACGCACTGCCAGGAAAGGGGCAGACATGGGTCGGACGCGCGTCCGTTTACCGACCCAAACGGACAAAACGCGGACCAAACGCGCGTCCGTTTGGATCGTCCCGTTGGAGTCATCCTTACGGAAAAAACCTGCCATAACTAGAATATACCCGGCAGAAGCTTTATGTAACATTCTAAAACATGGCATATTTTGACAAAAGTATCTTCCGTGCACAGCAGAAAAATCCTTCATATTTAGACTGAACACTTCTCATGATTGACTTAGAAATAGTTATATCTCACTTTGAAAAATAGCAAAATCGTACATATGACAAAAAAGTAAGAACTCTGTATCTCACGTTCTGCAAGTCTCAAATGCCTAGCAGATTACCAAGATCGTAAGCCAGCGAGACCTTCGCCCGGTCGGCCAAGACCATGGGGTCCATCGGTGTCGACCTCAAGTAAAACAGCCGGTTCCTGCAGCCATCCAGGCTCTTCATCCCGCTCAAGAACTCGTTGGCGAGCCCGGCGAAGTCACAGCTTGACTCCATCCTGTCGGCGACACGGTCGATGGAGTTCTCCGCCGGGAGGTAGTCGTCGTTCAGACATCCCTGGTAGGCGTCCCTCGCAGCGTGTGGTAGCGTGGCGTTATTGTCGAGCTGGTTGCTCAGGGCGATCTGCGTGTCGTCGTAGGAGTTCGAGGCGGCCTCCGCGGCGAGGATCGCGTATGCGGTGACCTCCTCCTTGTGCGACGCGGACATGTCGACGTTGCCCTCGCCCATGGTGCGGATGCAAAGGTCGTAGATGAGCTTTGTGCGCTGGCCTTGCCGCAGGCCTCAACCGCGCCCATCCATGGCACACCGGGGCAGTTCTTGCCGCCGGCCGCCATGCGGAGGGGTGCAAGGACGAGAAGGAGGAGAAAAATCTTCATCGTAGTCATGGAGGCGCGTATGTGGCTCTTCGTGGGCAAATCGATACCACTCCCCGCTGTGTTTTAGCTAGCATGTACTGCAGCATTGCACTATTTGTAGCGAGCTCTGATCTTACGAGCTAAGAAAGATCGACTGCCGTTTTAATTGTTTTTATTTGATAAAAGATATGGACTAGCATGTCAAAGATATGCTGCGAACAGTGCATGCAACACGTGTAATAAAAATGGAGATTTGGATATTTGCTCAATATACTCTACATTGAATGATAGCACGTACAGGAGGTGTGTCCAAATAATGCAATGCTAGCACACCTTTTCGTCACGCCACAATTTTTTTAAAAGGGGAAACTCAAAATATTTTCGAAGAAATATAGTGTACAACGTTATCATGTACGCACATGTACCCTGCCACACACACTAGCAAAAAAAACCATGACACCTCGCCACAAACACCTACCACGTTACTACCTCCGTTTTTTAAAGAAAGCATATAACTTTTTTTTTCCAAATGTAAAACAATGTCTAATCGTGCATACGCATGTACCCCTTCGTCTTTGTAGCCGCCAGGAGAGGTGATTAGGTTCTCTCGTCTCCTGTCGATGGCACTGCCGGTCTGCCCCGCCTCTGTGGCCTTCGGACCATGGAGGCGCGGTGATCTCGGCCCTCGTCGGTGGGAGAGCTCCGTTTTTTCTGGTTTTATGGTCCATGTTTGCTGGGGTGGCGCTCTGTTGGTGGCGGCGGCACTTCTTCCAATAATGCCTCCCTGGTTTCAGCCCATCTCAGCGGCGACAACGAGAAGCTCATGGGAGTGGTATGTTTCTCGAGGACTTCTTCTGGTGGTGTCGGTCTCCGGATCGTCATGGAGCTTCATCAGCGGTTCATCCTTCTTCTTCGGCTCCGGGACGGATATGGTCTTCTTGACCCATTCGGCGACAACCCATCCACACCCAACAACGTTAGGTCGACTCTAAGAGGAGCGGCAGCGGCGACGTGTCGTCGACACGGTCTGGAGGTTGAATACGAAGGGTATCTGAAGGATCTCGTTGTAGTTTTCGTTTTTGTTGAGCTGCTTTGTATTGTTCGGTGTTATTGAATGCTAGGGTCCTTTTCGTAAAACAAATCTCAAACAATGTAAAGTTTGACCATATTTTTAGAAAAATATCAACAACTCTAATACTATGAAGATAGAATATGGAAATATATTTTAATGTATCTAACGTTATCAATTTTGTATTACAAATGTTAATGGTATTTTCTAAAAGCATGGTCAAACTTTTATGAGGATTGACGTCTTTTGAAAACAATTATATGGCTTTTTTATAGTAAAGAAGATGTAACTATTAAGCGGAATCACACACATCTAGTGAAAAAAGGCATCAAACCCCAAAATTTTGGTATCTATTGATTTAAGGGCAGCCACAGTTTGCCAAAAACAAAATAGGCCACGCAATCATAGATGACATCGGTGCCAAATTCTATTTCATGAGCCCAACATAGCCATTGCAAAAACAAAAAAAATCTCCCTTGCAGCGGGATGAGGTACGGCTCCATGCAAGCAAGACATATTCAGAACAATGCGCGAGATGGCAGACAGACTATTTTTGTTTGTTCCATCGGAAGGTTGGTCACTGGAGGAATTAGTTACTCTAGTTTCTTTCTTGATGTTGACAATCCAATTTCACATACTACGGGAGGGAGGCCGTGCCAAGAGTTAAGTTTCTAATTTTGCACACACTATGGCTGCTCTAACCACCCTCCTGACCGTCCAGTCAATTATAATGTGTCTTAATGAATTGCTTTCTTCATCGATGAAGTCGTCCAACGAATATGCTAGTGCCATTTTTGATTACTACGTAATACTGACGGATGCATCACTCGACCTATCCATGATGAATTTTCTATTGGGACATCGCTTCATATCCGGGGTGAAAACCCTTGTCTTGGGCCTTTATTGGACGGCTCAATGGTGAAAAAATTGCGTCATTACCTTGTTAAAGGTGTTGTCTACATGCGGTTGTGATGATCTTCGTTGCCTAGTCTCGCCATTCAGGATGAAAATTACTTTTAGTACGTATCTGGCCGGACGTGGCGACAATGGCGCGATTACGTTGTTAAAGACATTGTTGCAAAGGAAACGATTTAGTCGTAGGTGTCTATTTCATAATTTGTAATGTTCCACAGTTTTTTCTTTTATCTTGAACTCTGTTTAATCATTAATAAGAATGGATGTGTGCGTCATATTGATGAAGAGGATGGGGGTTTTAACCTCCTTTTTGGAAGAAAAAAGATGGACAAGAGAAATGTTTGAGTAAAAAACCTGAAACGGTTTCTCTCGTATCAAATTAATGCAGTCAGCTAGGATCCATTTTATTTCCTATCGGAACAATGCATTTCTTTTTTGAGTTTCAACTTTATCAAATGTCGCCACTCATCTCCGCTGTGGCACGAGGCACGACAATATTTTTCTTTCTCTCCCCGCCTGATGCCACATGTTAGTCACTTTCTTTCACCTACGTTGCACCATCACCTTGCGGTGTTTATTCGTGACGAACTGCCCAACACCAATAGTCGGTGTTGCCATCTCCCCCCCTTTTCATACCATTCACACTCTTTCAACCTAACATTTTGTTTGTCATGGCATACGGCATTCGTCCCAACGCGAAGTTCAAGCTAGTTATTGGCACGAGGGCGAGGACAATTATTCACCAAATTCTAAAAAGCGCCGGGAACCCTTTCCCCACAACAGTTTCACGAGACACCAATGGGGTGAGCAAAACCGTACATATGTTGAGGGATGAGTTTCTACTATGCACGGTAGATGCCATGCATGTACTCACCCATGTATTGAGTTTGGTTATTCGCGAAACTCGACTTTTACCCATACACAACGCAACATGTTGACATATTTCGAAAAAAAGACCTGACATAACTAGAATATACCCCGCAGAGACTTTATGTGACATATTCTAAAACATGGCAAATTTTAACAAAACTATCTTCCGTGCACAGTAGAAAACCCGCTCTTATTTAGACTGAACAGTTCTCACGAGTGACTTAGGAATAGTTATATCTCACTCTGAGAAATAGCACAATCGTACATGTGACCAAAAAGTAGCAGCTCTGTATCTCACGTTCTGCAAGTCTCAAATGCCTAGCAGTTTACCAAGCATGTAAGCCAGCGATACCTTCGCCCGGTCGGCCAAGACCATGGGTTCCAACAGCGTCGACCTCTTCAAGTACAACAACCGGTCCCTGCAGCCCTCCAGGCTCGTCATCCCGCTCATGTACTCGTTGGCGAGCCCCGCGAAGTCACAGCTTGACTTCATCCTGTCGGCAACGCGGTCGATGGAGTCCTCCGCCGCGGGGTAGTCGTTGTCCACGCACCCCTCGTAGGCGTCCTTCAACGCACGTGGGAGCGAGGCGTTATGGTCAAGCTGGTTGCTCATGGCGATCTGCGTGTCGTCGTAGGAGTTTGAGGCGGTCTCCGCGGCGAGGATGATATACACGGAGACATCCTCCTTGTGCGACAGGGACATGTTGACGTAGCCCTCGCGCATCATGTGGATGCAGAGGTCGTAGATGAACTTCGTGCTGCTGGCCTTGCGGCAGGCCTCTACCGCGCCCATCCACGGCACGCCGGGGCAGTTCTTGCCGCCGGCCGCCATGCGGAGGGGTGCAAAGACGAGAAGGAGGAGAAAGATCTTCGTCGTAGTCATCGAGCGCATATGTGGCTCTTCGTGGGCAAAGTGATACCACTCTTTGCTGTATTAGCTAGCATGTACTGCAGCATTGCAGTATTTGTAGCGAGCTTTGATCTTACGAGCAAGAAAGATTCGACTGCATGCTGTTTTAATTGTTTGATTTGATAAAAGATATGGACTAGCATGTCAAAGATATGCTGCGAACAGTGCATGCAACACGTCTACATGAACGACGACAAGTGACTAATATATAGGTGTAATATAAAAGGAGAATTGTATATTAATTTGCCATTAATGCTCAATATACTCTAAATAAATGATAGGACGTAAAAATTGTGTGTCCAACTGATAGTTTCTTAGAAATACCGTGTACAACGTTGGCATGTATGCACATATACCCCGCCACACACACTTGAAAAAAAACATAACACCTACTACGGTACTACCGCTGTTTCGTAAACAAAAATTACTTTCAAAACTCAAACAATCTAAAATGTGACCAGATTTTTAGGGAAAAATATCAACAACTTTAATACTACGAAGATATAATATTAAAAACATATTTTAAGTGTACCTAACGTTATCAATTTAATGATATCTTCTAAGAGGTTGGTCAAACTTTACGAAGTTTGAATTTTGAAAAACCATTATAGAGCTCTTTCTGAGCTACGAAGGAGTAACGGTTAAGCACAATCACACATATCCAGTGAAAGAACATTATTCATTAATGTATACACAACGTCATCAAACCAAAAGTTGTAGATGTTGATGTAAGGGCAGCCACAATTTGGCAAAAGCCAAATAAGCCTGTAACCATAGATGATATCGGTGCCAAATTCTGTTTCATGAGGCTAACATAGCCATTGCCAAATTTACTTGCATGTGGGCACAACTCTGTTATAGATCAAATAAAAAACTCTCCCTTGCAGTGGGATGAGGTAAGGCACCAAGCAAGACATGTCCAGGCCAAAGCGTGAGATGGAAGAGAGACTGCATTTTCTTGTCGAGGAAGTAGTTGCTCTGTTTTTTTTTCTTTTTGGAATTCCAATTTGTCATCCCACGGCGAGGGGAGGCGGTGCCAAGAGCTAAATTTTTATTTCGCATACACTATTCATATCCACATCGTTTCTGGCCGGACGTGGCGACGATGGCGTGAGGACATTTATCTTCATGAAGAAATTGTTCCAGAAGGAATCAATTTAGTTTTAGTGGCTATTTATTATGTTGTAACTAGAAAGATACCCCACACGTTGCAGCGAGAATAATTTTAAAAAAATGTATATAAACGAAAGGGCATATGACACATGCAACGGGAAAATTTCTTGTGAATATTCAGGAATCGAATGGGAACCATAATCGAGAGTCTAGATTTAATCTATGTCGAATCTTTGTATTTAACAACTAAAATTGATGAGGTATCGTATGGATAAAATAATATATAATGTGAATATTTTCATGGATGGATAGAAAATCATTAGTAAATGTTTGATGACATGGATGAATAATGGATCAAATAGTGGATGATGTGTCTTAAGGAATAGATGATGTGTGATTAATAAGTATTATTGGAGATGACATGGACAATTGATTGGTTAAGAGAATGGATGATGTGGATAGCTTGCATGTTGAGATAGAAAATAGTTAATGCAAGTTAGTGGGGTTTTGCTTTATAAAAAGTATAGATAGATAGATAGCGAGATAGATGTTCCGGCCATTGTTACCTTTATTTTGTACTATGGTTAATAGTTAATAAGAATGGAGGCGTGGGTGGTTAATAGTTAATAAGAATGGAGGCGTGGGTCACACTGATGTACAATTTCAACCTCATCTTTGAAAGAAAAAATCGATGGACAAGAGAAAACAATGTATTGAGCTCCTTGTTTTGAGTAAAAAACCCTAATCGGTTTTCCTCGTATCAAATTTATGCAGCCGGCTAGGATCCCTTTTATTTCCTATCGGAACAATGCATTTCTTTGTATAGTTCCAGTTTTATTAGATGTCTCCACTCTCTACAGGGACACGGCAATATGTTTATTTCTCTTCCCGCCAAGTGGCGGGCTCAGGATTTCAAGAGTGTGTATTCAAAATTTTAGAGGGTACAAAAATATTGTTTGAGTCTAAAGCCTAGTTTTTTCCACGTATAATTGATTATATCATCATATATTTTTAACAGTATAATGTATAGAAGATATGACACAATTTGATCATAATATCTCGAGTAATAGAAACACACCATAACTTGAAAGGTTTTAACTCAAAAGAGTACCAACTGTTTTTTTTATAAGTACGGACTTTTTTTTTTGATAAGTACCAACTGTTTAACATATGAAAGAAGCAACATGTGAAACATATAGAAACAAAAACTGGCAAAAAGATAGGAACACATACCTGATGAGAAAAGGAGAGCAGCACAAACTACAGCAATGACAAGGATCTTGCGATGACAGAGTGAAAGGTTGCAGCCATCTCCACGTCTTCTACTTAGAACCGTGGAAATTAAACGGATGTGTTCAGGTATATGCAGCACTGCTGGTCTCGTCTCACATGTTTATATAGGAATTGTGCATTAAAGAGTGTATACATTTGATTAATCAGAGATATTTAAGTTCTTAAGCGGGAAAATGCCTTCGAGGAGAAAGACTACCAGATTAAATGCAGAAGATATGCTAAATGACTTTACAGCAGTACAATGCCTTCCTATTGTGGCTTCATTGTACTGCAAGATATACCAGTGCTTTTAAGGCCACAAAAGCAGCACTGCTTCAGTATAAATCAAGGTCCTTGATTACTCTTGCTAATTGCTATGTGCATGTGCACAGCAACAAATGAACAAAAAATCAGATATTGATAAAACAAAAGACATTGCAATCTATTTTGCAGACAAATACTAGTATTAGAGAAGCCTGTACAGAAGTTCTTTCTCAAATTTCACATCACCTAGAAATATGAGAACACCTTCGAATCTTGTTACTGTTTTCCATCTTCGAATCTTGTTACTGCTGTAATATTTGGTGCTTTCGGAGGAACACCTTTGATTTTATATCAGCCTGGGGAGAAATAGCCAAATTAGTACAGAATATACGTACAACTGCTGACATATAGAAACTTGAATTGCCTTTTTTAATTCAACCTGGCGTGTGGGCTCTGGAATACGATATTTACAACAGCACTTCACTAACCCAATGGCAGAGTTAAGCGAAATGCGATGACCAACTGAGATGTAGATTGGCTTCGATGAACCAGGGCAGGAGCGCATTGCCTGGGAAAAGTCGTTTGAGATCAAGTGCAATAGCATCCATTTCATTGACAGGAAATATATGAAAGGAAGAAAAACCCATAATATGTTTAGCAGTCTAATATAAATCCCATTCTAATATATAATCTCTTACCGCTCCCCATGTTGTCCCAGACTGTGCAGTCAATGAAATATATTCCTTATTGCAGTTTTCTTTTGCTTCAAGCTGTCTTCTGACTTCAGATTGGTTAAGACCATCTACATGGTGCAACTGGGGCAATAAAACACTGAGAATTTAGTCTTCCCTAAAAGTATAACAGTGGGAGAAGAGCTTGAGACTTTTTTGTTGCAAAAAAGCAGTGAAAATTAACCTACATTTTTTCCAACTCCGATGGTCGGAAGGTCTGCAAGGACACCTAGATGGCATGCTAAACCAAAACCTGCTGAATATATGTATGTGAGAGGACGACCAATTCGCACATATTAACTACAGCTAATGCAGCTGGAAACAAATATGCATAACCTAACAAGATGTATTACATGCCCAGACTTATTCACTAAGGGCTTCAGGGAGACAGGGACTATGAGTCAACTTAGTCTTTCATAAGCGCAGGAATCATCTTAGACTCACGAACTAAGATCCATGTAAAAAAATCTCGTAACTGAAATTAGATAACATATATGACATTAGAACCTAATTTCACGTATGTGGGGTATTCTGCTAATACCAAATTTGCTTTACCACTTGAATACTGCATAAGTGTGACTACGTAATTTTTGTGTTACCTCTCGGATGGAGTAACCCATTTCCATCAACCATGAGTAACTGCCAAGTTAGAACAATAGAACTTAGAAAAGCACTAGCAAAGACAGATGATTACTGTAAGTCTGTAACATATGCTATATGCTGAATTAGAACACTACTGCTATGATATCTAAAATGAAAAATCACATGAAGTTTTAATCTCTCATGGAGACCAAATGCCTGCATAGTACCGTTGTTGTGTCCGCCTCCGGTGAACTACCCGTACAACCTTCGAAGTAAAGGACACAACATCAACCGTACTCTTCGCTCTAATCGTCACAGCCAACAGGAAATAAGACATGCAACATCATGAGGTACTCAGAATTTACGTGCACATGAATCCTATTTGCAGGAAAAACAAACATTTGACCTACTTCGAATGGCCCTTATGTGGTGCCTCAACATTTTAGCAAGTGATGTCATCCAAAAAGGCATTCTTGCAATTTTGTCTTCTATACTAAGGTTCCAGTTTGCTAACAAAAAGTGCTCTACAGAATATCACGTTCTAAATTAGTGTTAGCAAAGAAACACAGAACACGAAATCTAGAATCAGTAAGTTGCAAGCACCAAGAATGGATATTTTACCTGAGGGTAGAAATGGTGAGCATTTCTCTTCATCTTCTCCAAGAGTCCTAGTAGAATGGGTGCCTGCAACAGCAGATATTCTTATACATGATACATGTTGGTGCATTTAAGTAGTAAAACGAAAGTATACAAGAAAGATAATTTTTCATAGATGTTTGAAACCAAATAAAGAAGCAAACTCAAGAACAATTATCTCTCCTATGTTCTACGACAACTAAACATTCATTGACAATACTGGACTCATATCTGGCTCTAGAGATAACAAGAAGCTCTGAGACATGTGACTTAACAAATAATATTGATTAGAACTTACGAAATCAGTAATAAACCTGATTTGCACATTTTAGTGACCACTGTCAATAAACTATGTGCCACTGATGCAAGGAAGACAAGATTTTTCAAAGGTATTTACTTACTTATTTGCTGTCAAGAAAATAAAAATCTCCAGGTCCCTGAACTGAATACAAATGTATGCATCGGCAATTTCTCTTGGTTGCAAGCAAAATCACTGAAGAAGGGGATATGGTATGCAATACCTCTCTAAAAGCAAGAAACCCAGGAATATACGGCACTTGCATTCTGACAACATCAAACTCCTCATGGACAATTTCCAAAGTTTCAGCATCCAAAACCACTACCGCAGCGCATGCCGTAGATGGGTCTTCCTTCAGGAAGCTAATGTCAACCCCGCCTATGTACTTCAGTTTGCCTCCGGCATCACTCCGATCCGAATCTGAGCTCGCCGAAGGCAAAGACCACTCAAAATCGTCTTCAAGAACGAGCCTACTCTTGAGCACATCCTGCGTTCTGAATCACCAAACAACCAGCAAAAGAGATGAGTCAACTGAACCCCCCCTTTATGGATTCGATGAATTGGCACTGGCAACGGGCTACAAACCTCGCCCATTCTTGTTTCTGCACCGCCGTATCAGATTCAGAGCCATCTCCTTGTTTATCCATTCCCCTCGTGCTCCTGCTCGCACAAGGGGACGGAGATCTTGGGGAAGATGGAAACGTAGAAATCCAGCCTTGGATCGAGCGATTCGGTATGCGCGCCTCTATGCAGCACAAAAGCTTCCGATTAGGAGTTTCTAGGACCAGAGGAATGATGGGCGGAACAAGCGGCAGGGGTGCTATGCGATTTTCATCTGTTGTGGCGGCGGCGCCCGATCAATGCCTTGCCGGCGACGAGCTTTTTCATCTCAGGAACACACCGGTGACTCTCTCTTCCCTCAGTGTCCTCTTTATTTCTTTGGGCTTTGGGCTGATAATGGTGGTTCCTGGGCCTCAAAAGGTGTATAATATCCTTTCCCTTTTTCTAGTTTTTTATTTTTGAAAAATTCACTTACTTAAGCCGCACACTGCTTAGTCTAACTCATATATTTTATTTTCAGTGTAATTTTAGTTTGGGAAAAGCTATTCTACAACCGACTGTTGCTACAGTCAGTCAAGGGTCGCGCGTGTACGACCGTCCCCTGAGCCTTCTTCTTCCATCCTTTCCTCTCCGGCTCTCCCTCACTCCCGCAGCCAGCGCGCTCGCGCCTGGCCTTCGTAGCTAATCCCGAACGGCCTCCTATCCCGCACCGCCCAGAACCTCCCCGATCTCCAGCGAACTGGCGACCTCCTTCCCCAAGCCCAGCCTGGCGACGAGCCTCTCCTAAGAAGAGCAAGCTCGCCATGGAACCATGCCCGGCGAGCTCCTTAGGTCTGCCTCCTCCTCCGGGAGCTGTCAGCGCCGGCCACAGCCATTTTCCTCAGGAGGCTGACTGGTTCGGCGCCCACGCCATGGATGCCATGGAGGGAGCTTCAAATCGCGAGCTATCTACGTGCCCGCGACTGGATTGGGCAAGGATTCTCTCGATCTAACTTCTACATACCTCTGGAGTGGCGGATTCCATGGGTGGAGAGCCGGAGAGCTCGAATCGGACAGAGATGTCAGTTTTGGGGTTTATTGATGTTGCATGAGGTGTGCAGTTTTGCTACATGTGCGACTCGTTTTTGTTGTATAAGCATGAGGAAAGTGCTACATGATTTCTGCAAAAGTGACGTTGTATTCATCGATTTGCTACAACCAATTTGGGATTTGTTGGATATGTTGTTGGTTTTTGCTACATGGCTGTGTTTAAAGTGTTACATTCGTTTTGCTACACGTTGCCAAGCTTTACGGATCTGATATTTTTTTGCTACATACAGTGCTACATGCGACAAAAAAAATGTTGTGTTTGACTTTTTTTGCTACATAGATCAGACGTAGCATTTCTGAAATTTCTTTGCTATATGCGATGTTGCATACACATATACAAAGTGCTACACACGAAATGTTTTTGCTACATAGATCGGACGCGCGAGATCGTTTCACTTAAGTGAATCTAACGGCTCTGAAGGCGGCTGTAGGGAGGCCTCCCTACAGCCGACTGACGCCTAGCGCTGGCCTTTTAGTTTATTGGTCCTATTTGGTGTGACTTTGGCGACGAGGATGGTTGGATGTGAATATAAGTTCGAACAACTAATGAATAAGCATCTTATTCTCAATTTAGAAGATGATTTCAGAATGGAAATTTCTACATAACTACAATTAACTATATTTGCTTGTTTTCTGTGTGAAGCTCATCCGCAACTGCCATCTTATATTTGATTGTGTCCATTGTGGGTTGCCCACTAGTTTGGTTTCTAAAACCTCCATACTCTCGGCGCTCTCTTATGCCCCATTCTACTATCGAGGATTGTTAACTTGCGGTCACATGCTAGGGAGGTGCCTAGAGAATTATTCTCAGATCGGGTGGATTTTGCTCTTTTGGTAACCCATTGTCTCACCAAACATTCATTTCTTGTTACTTTCAGAAAATTCAGCACCAAATTTCTTAATTCTAGCTTTTTTAAAGATGTAACTTTTCAGCACTTCTTTTTTTGAAATTCCAACCATGTAGGAATTTCAATTTCCATAAAGAAAAAAAGTGAGATTTTTGAACATTCCAAAAAAAGCCAAACCTAGGAAGACTTTATTTTTTTATAGAAAATTTCGAAAACTTCCAAGTTTTTAGTTTCAAACTTTTTTGACATAAAAATCACATAGTGAATATGAGAAAAATAGGTAGGAAACATAAATAAATAGATTGTGTGTCATGTCACTTCTTGTCTTGTTTTGCATGTGCTGCGCATGGCACGGATCATATGTGATTTTGGTTGTACCGTATTGTTTACCATATATTTTTTCGGATTTGGAACGGACAAGAGAATGAACGGTTGTGGATTCGAATGCAGATATATTGGATTGCGGATTCGAACCAGGAACACGGCAGACTTAGACCAAAAACCAAAATAGTCACATAAATACTCTCATATGTAGATAATTATACCAATAGAAAAGATGAATTTAACCTTTTAGCCTTGCAAAAGTTAGACGACTTATACTAAAACCCAAGCATTCCAGAGATGGTATAAAGTAAATTGAATAGCTACCATTCTACCGGTGCTAGAATTCAGAACTAGATATGCTCGCCAAATGAACTCGCGGTAACTCAGTAACTATTAAATGTGTCTAATTGACCTTGGCTTTTGACTACGTAATCAGATAATCCAGTTTTAAATTTCTAATGTTCCTAATTAATTTGTGCATAATCCATATCCCCATGGTATTTGCTGTATCGTATGATACACAGTATCATGACGCCACTTCAGAATCGAATATCCTTAAACATCTGATTCTTCAAATTTCCGATATGGATAGTTTAACATAGATTTATTGTGGAAATTATCCAATCCGTTTACACCCTTACTCTTCGAGGTGCCCGACCCTAGGGTGACTCGTGAGAGAGTCACCCAGGTTGCTAACATTTATTTTGAATATATTAAATATTAATGATGAATATATATTTATTTTTGCATATCTACACATATTGTCCTCACTTGTAATTATGTGGGCCGTATCTTTACTGACATGCCAATCCAAATTATTTATTAAATAAAATTATTCAAATGGACAAAATCTTTTTTGAACGGTCTATAGCGCCCATGCTACAAATAGTAAATGTTGAGTATACTCAACATAAAGAAGCCTCCCCACAAGTTGTCAAAAAAAAAAGCAACTCCCCATAGAGTGACACCTGGTTGATACGAGTATGAAGAAGATCGTCATTCTCCTCATACTCGTCCTCGCACCTATTCCTATGGCAGACGCCTGCCCCGGTGTGCTGTCGCTGGGCTCGGCAGCGGCCTGCCGCAGGGCCTGTGGTACCAAGCTCGTCTACGACCTCTGCATCGACACGATGCGGCGGGCCGGCATGGACCCGTGCCCGTCCCACACGGAGGTAGCCACCGTCTGTGCCATCCTCGCGGCACGCGTGGCCGAGGCGTCCTACGACGACACGATGCTTGCGCTGAACACGCAGCTCCAGCAGAACATGTCGCTCTCTGACGACGAGAGGGACGTCCTACGCCTACGCTGCGGCGAGGGACTCCATCGACTGCGTAGCGCACACTACTAGGAAAAGGGTTATAGGGAGGTTGGCATTCTGTGGCGCACCATTAATTGGTGCGCCACAGAATTATTTTTTGTGGCGCACCAAGCCCGGTGCATTTCTGTGGCGCTCTAAATCTTGGTGCGCCATAGAAAGACACATTTCTGTGGCGCACATGGGCAGGTGGGCCACAGAAAATTATCTGGGGGGCGGGTTAAAATTTGGAAAAAAAAAGTGCGCCACAGAAAGGTGACATTCTATGGCGCACCAAGCTTGGTGCGTCACAGATTTTTTTTTTCAAATCCCACCCCCTCGTGGATCGCCTTTTTAGTCTTCTAGGAAGTAAAAGAAAATGATAAAATTTTTAATAAATAGAATCCTTTGACATGTAGTTAGATTTGAGTGTCAAGTAGGTATAGAAATTTTGAAATATGAATTTTGACCTTTTCTGCAACAAACAGGAAAAAAACTTGTAACGGCCATAACTTTTACATACGACGTCGAAAAAACGCGTTTAATATGTCAAAAATAACGTGAGAAAAATCCGAGTTCGATTTCACCGGGGTTTACTCGGTCCGCAATTCACAGATTCCTCTAATTCCAAAAGAAGAAGAAGTTATTTCAAACAGACGATTTTTCGCATCAAAATCAAAAAAAAGGAAAAAAAATATAGAAAAAAAAGTCCAAAAAAGACACAGAAATGTATAACAAAAAAGATTGTTGAATTTTTTGAAGTGTTTTGACTTTTTTGAATTTTTTGGATTTTTTGAATTTTTTTAAGTTTTTTGAATTATTTTTTTTGGATCTTTTGAAACTTTTGAATCTCCTTTTGAAACTTTAGAAGTTTTTGAAAAATCTGAAATTTAAAAACACACATTTATAACACATACCACACATATACACATACAAGACTTAAGAGGGTTCATATGATATATATATATATATATATATCAATAAGAACTTGAGTAGCACAAGGGTAGGTAAACTGCGTGGAACTTAAAAGTTAAGTTTGCTAGGGTTGGAGCAATTTGAGGATGGGTGACCTAGCGGGAAGATATAAGTTCAAAAATTTTTAAAAATCTGAAAATAATTCCAATAATTAGGATTTTTCATATTATTTCATATTTTAATTTTTCTGATTTTTTGAAAAAAATTATATTTTTTTGCATTTTTTGAATCTTTTCAATTTTTGAGAATTCTGTGGCGCACCTGGCAAAACTGGGGGTGCGCCACAGAATTCCAATTTAGTGCGCCACTAATAGGCCTTTCTGTGGTAGTGGCAGCGCATGATGTCCAGCTGCGACCTCGGGAGGCTCGCCAGAGTTCTTGGGCGGGATGCTGAGTCTGGAGAGCTGCAGTGATCGGCTGCTTACTTGCTTGCTAAACTGCTTGCTATTTGAGCGACTGATCGAATGGTAGTGCGTAGCATGAACGGTGGCTAATAAAGATTACATTTTTGACGACTTTAGAAAAAAAGATAGAGTTATTACTTTTTGGTTATATGTCAATTTTGCTATTCCTTATAAGAGTGAAATATAACTATTTCTAAGTCAATCGTCAAAAGTGTTCAGTCTAAATGAGAGCGGAATTTCTACTATGCACGGAAGGTACTTTTGTCAAAATTGTCATGTTTTAGCATGTCACATAAAGTATCCGCAGGGTATATTCTAGTTATGTCAGTCTTTTGTTTTGAAATATGTCAACATGTTGCGTTGTGTATAGGTAAAAGTCTTTTTTTTTTTTTTTTTGCGAAACACAGTACAACGCAAGCGCTCATATACACGCGCACACACTCACCCCTATGAACGCACGCACGCACACCCTACCCCTATGAGCACCTCCGAGAGACTGAGCCGGCGGGTCGAGTCTTGAGATTGACGAAGTCACCACGGGCGCCTCGCTGTCGACGGGAACGTCGCCTCCCACTGAAGAATATTCCGCCTTAAATGAGAAACACCAGCGTCAAACCTGGGGTTTGAACTCTGGTGGGCTGGGGGTACAACCACCCACCTAACCATCTTGCCACAGGCAAGTTCTCTGTATAGGTAAAAGTCGAATTGCACGAATCACCGGACACAGATACATGGTGAATACATGCATGATATATATCTACCGTGCATAGATAAACTCATCCCTCAACATATGTACGTATTTGTTCACGTCATTGGTGTTTGGTGAGACTGATATTGTTGGGGACAGGGTTCCCGGCGCCTTTTAGAATCTGGTGAAAATTTGTACGTGCATCGGTCCCCTCTTCCTCACGACAAATACTAGCTTGAACTTCGCATTAGGACGAATGCCTTATGCCATGACAAATAAACTGTTACGGTAGGTTGGAAGAGTGTGAATGATACGGAAAATGAAGAGATGGCAACGCCGACTATTTGTGCTGGGCAGCTGAGCAGCTCATCACGAATAAACACCGCAAGGTGATGGTGCAATGTACGTGAGAGTAGGTGACTAATATGTGGCATGAGGCGGGGAGAAAAATAAACATAATGCCGTAGGCCCGTAGCTTCTGTATCCAATCTGAATTGGATTAGGACTTGTATTTCTACCCTGTAAACCGATACATAAAGAGATGCACGCACCAGCCAATGTGGTTCCCCTCAATTTTCTCCGAAACCCTAATCTTTACAGTCGAATTCCTTTGTTACCTTTGCGATCAAGATCTTTCTCATCGATCGACCAATGGCATCGAAGCCTCTGAGCCCGTGCTCCTCGCCGTGGAAGCGCGCCAGGCTCGTTGCTCCCGACGAAGCCAACGACGGCTACATCCTCCCCACGAACGAGCTGCAGGAGGTGCTCCTGCGGCTACCGTCCAAGTCCCTCGGCCGCCTCCGCGCCGTCTGCCAGTCGTGGCGGCACAAGCTCTCCGACCCGCTCTTCGTGGCCGCCCACGCGTCTCGCTGCAGCGCGGACTCGATCCTCGTCGTCGCCGCCCACTACCCTGATCGCAAGCTGGTCGACGTCATCCTCGTGGACGTGTCCACCGGCGCCATCTTGAAGCGCATGGACGGGCTAGCCAGGCGCCGATTCTGCGTCGGTGGCCGGCTGCTCTGTTTTGCGGGCCCCGGGGGCGGCGCGGTCCAGGTGCTCGACCCGGCAACCGACGCCATGACCGACGTCGGGACGGCGCCACAAGATGACGCTCGCTGCACGGGCTCGTTCTACTTGATCGGGCAGGTGCCCGCTACCGGAGAGCACAAGGTGCTCCACCTCACCGACGTCCGTAGCGAGCAGTCGTGCGAGGTCTTGAGCATCGGCGCTCGCGAACGTCATCAGCGCTGGAGGCCGACGCAGATTCCTCCTCCGATGCGGGTAGACTGGTTCGCCCAGCGCAGAGTGGTGGTCGACGGCGTGGCCTACTGCCTGCCCTCCTACGACCAGGCAACAAGCCCCTACGATAGCGTCGCCGCGTTCGACCTCGAGACAGAGCAGTGAAGGCCAGCCCCCATCCGAGGCCCAGTGTGCAGGGGCAAGAAGTCCAGCCACCTCCTGCAGTTTAGCCTGGCCGAGCTCGAGCCTCGAGGGTCGCCTCCTCATGGTCCATCACAACTACCACCAGGGCGACACATTCGACATGTACTCCCTGGCGGACACGGAAAAGGGGAGTGGTCAAGGACGCAGTCTCTGCCTCAAGACCGGGTTATGGACCGTACATACGTCGAAGCCTTGGGGCAGCTGTTGGCCGTGCTAGACAACGGGAGGGTCGTGCTGTTTGTAGGAGGGATAAACCGGGGCGTGGTGCTGGTGTATGATCCCAGGACGAGGACCAGGAGTCCAGGACACTCGTAGTAGTAACTTTTATGTTACAGTAAGTTAAATCGCAACAGATAATTGTTGGTCTAAAAAACAGACAGTTGTTCTAGACGTGTCTGTTCCATTCTACTATTGTAGATGGAATATCAGAACTTATTACATGTTTAAACACAGTAGTTCTTAGTGTTGATGACAGATATACATCCATAGGATGGCCTTGCCCGCTAAGGCTGGACAATGGCATGGCTGCTCACGCACCGAGGATTGGCATGAAAGGGCCTAGAATATACATTAGAAGGAAGACATGCGTGATGAACTCACCACCGGTGCTTAGATGCTCATAGTGGAAAGCACCCCCGCAACGAGGCGCAGTGTAGTAAAGCATCTCCGACCACACCGCGGCGATGAGGTCCCAACGCTCGGTTTCATCGTTGATGCTAATGAGCCCATGGGCCACCTTACATGCACGGGGCAGCACCGGAGAATCAAGAGCTTGAGCGTTCTGCAAGAGTTTCTGCCCATGACTCTCAGCAGCATTATCGTTCTCGGCTGGTTCTTCATGCTTCTGGATTTCAATCACCGTCGAGTCTTGTTGTTTTTTGGCCAGATCTTCAACCTTCGTGGCTTCGAAAATCTTCCTGACAGCATCCTTCTCACCTAAAGTAACCTGTTGATGCTGTTGATCTGACATTAATACTTCTCTAATTTCATCATGAGTTTTGCCATGTACAAACTGGGAGTTGTTAGTAAGCATCACACCGCACTCGAAGACAAGGTACATGATATAATTTGATAGTTCTCTGCTCATCTTCTTATGCTTACTCATTTGATCGGAATTAGTGTTGGCCTTGTCTCCGTAGTAGTAACATATGTCTGTCGCAATGTGCCAGATGAGCACGCTTGTCGGGAAATCAACACCGCTGCTGATGCTCTCTTCTAGTGCACTTCTTGGCCTTGTGGCAGAATCTATACCTTCTTGATTTCTGTGCATCCACTTTCGAAGCGCTAGCTGGCCACGGGTGCTGGCAATGTTCCATTCTTTCCTTGTTCCGGAGGCTAACAAACTGTCGAGGATGAACTCCTTGATGGGTGTGCTATCTTTTGTGATGGGTATAGCCTTATCGATGATGTAGTTATCGATAAATAGCCGTATAGGTGCTGGCAGCATGCCTGAAGTATCTTGCACGGCGTGCCTCCTGACCATACTGTACTGTGCTAGCTCTTCGGACCACTGCTTTCTGCAGCGTGCACGCTGAATGCAGGGAAAAAATAACATTATGGCAGAAAACACATCTAGGACTGTTGCTCCTATAAGCAATATGTAGGACACGGTGATATCAGCTCTGCTAGTAGTATGGAGCTGGTCCCCCTTTGCGGCGACCGTGAAGAGCACCAGGGCTATCAGGGCTGAAGTACACTGGAGGAGCATGTATAGCAGAGCTACAATCCGGAGTGGTCTCGCGAAATAAGCACGCAACAGAGCTGCTCGAAGTGGGAATTTGGTGTAGAGGCGTCGGTAGCAGTGTGCCAGCCATGCTTCCACGTACTCATAGGCTCTGCAGCGGTTTGCACTAGACTTAAACTCCGCGAGCATGCCTGGTAGATCTTGCGCATCTAAAATGCTCAAAATGGTCGTCACACTGTTGAGGGGAGCATCGAGTGTCACGATGTCAAGAATGGCAAGCTCAAGGTCGATGTGCAGTCCAATTGGACTACCTTTCGACATCATATCAAGTGTTTCCATCATGAACTCCCTCGCCGACTCAGAATTTTGCTTTATCGCTCGCGTGAATGATGACAATCTATGCCGGGCGAAAAGCCCGCGGCTCGCTGGGCTCGCAATGAAAAGGCATAAGGTACGTTCAGCGTACTTGAAGCACCCAGAGAGGAACATGATCACCATGGCAGCCCTGAGCTGGCCGTCGGGCCAAGACGCCTTGACCACCACGTACATGGAGACCGCCACCTGGGAGACCAGGCTCAGCAGGTGGCGCTTCCACAGCTCGTTGTCCTGCTTCGACAAGGCGGTGATGGTGTCCTGCCCACCCAGGTGGACGAGCACGAACGGCGCCCAGAAGGACATGAGCTGGTGGCGCGGCTCGCTGGCGTGGACCGCGAGGTGGCCGAGCACGAAGATGGCCACGGTGTCGGCCGACAGGTAGGCCAGCCACAGGACAGTCAACATCCACGACGAGCTGCGCCTCCGCATGTCCGCCGTGAAGAAGAGGAAGACTTGCAGGAAAAGGCTTACGAGAATCAGGAAGTGGATCTCCAACGCATTCCAGAGCTCTTGGACACCAGGCACCAAGCTGAGGAGTTAACCACGTAAGTTCGTAAGCGCTCCAAGACCCAAAGCACACGAAATTGTGATTAATTAACTAATTAATCAGTTCAGGGATCGTCTTTTTTTGGGTCCGTCTACAGCTGACTCGAGCATTTCAGGTGAAATTTTCAATCAAAATTTTCTTCTATGGATATACTCTATGATTTTATTATTTCTGTAGCTGTTCGAAAGCTAGAAGATAATGTTTCTTATAAAAAAAAGGTGGGGTGTGAATTTTCAAACTCATGAATTGTGTTCTGTTATAATTATGTGGTCTTAGATAGACTAATGCCACATATTAAAACTGAGATTTAAGCGGCCTTTCAACTTATAATTTGAAAATATATTGTATTTTTATTTTTTGTAGTTTATTCAATCTGAATGTTTGATTTCATATTTTGTTCATTACGATTAATAAAATATATATACTAAGAAAATAAAATCTCAAGATAATTTTGAAATTAGATATGCTAAAGTGACCTTCTATATACATTTCATTTTGTCCAGTAAGATTTTTTTGGACATAGGACAATGTTTTATTTATGTGAAGTTCAATACTACTCCCATCATTATAAAATATAAGCTTATTGTCACATGATGCGTAGTCTTACAATATAAACCATTTAGGGAATATTCTACTAATATCTCACTTCGATAATTCTACCTTAACTAGATATGCACTAATTTCTTGCACTGGTTTCAATTCAATGCCAACTAATGCTTATATATTCTTATTATTTCTGTTTGTTTTATAATCACTGAACTCTATAATAATTCTACATGCGTACAAGATCCCATGGTATACGATATAAACATATAAATGCTGTATATCCAAAGGCTAATTCGGGAAGAGAGAGGAAATAAAAAGACAAAATTCATGTTTTTGTCGTTTTTTCCCAATTTATCAATTTTATATCTCATGAGCTTAAAAGAGTTCAGCCTTGAATTTTGTTTGTGCATGTGCATCACCACCTCATGTACACATGATGTGATGAGTATGTGCATCTATCCCCTTGGGAGCTCTAAACAAATAGTGGAAGCTTCAGTGGAAGCATTTCTACTTATGCGTAGATATATATATGTACATATATACATAAACATAGGGACACGCTATTTGACTCCTAGTGAGTAGAATTGTTATTCTACACCCACCCTGTTTCTTCGCAACCGTACATGATTTTTACATCACGTAATTTTTTCTTACTCTGTGATTCGAGAATAATGTAAGAAAATATAAACATGACGTACAAAGATATGATTACGTGATGTACCAAAATACGACGGATGTTTTTTACATTGTAATGACTCATAAAAAAGCGTTTTTATGTCTTTTTTTGTTGCTCAATATGAATGTAATTATTTGTATATAAAACATAAATTTCTAAATGTAATGACGTAAAAATATGCTGGGTGCAAAATAAATTTTGTGTGTGTGTGGGCGCTATTTGTATTATATTTTGTGGAAAGCTTTTTTACAATCCTTGGAGAGTTGGCGTTAATTTTTTTACTATTCATTGTCTTAATTACATGCAACATATCTTTATAATTTATAGATTTGAGATGGTTAATAATACATGCTAGTTTTCCATGCGTAGAATTTATGGCATGTTTCTTTAGACCCATGCATGGGTACTTGGCTAGCTGTATTTATAAATTTAGTACATTTGATACATATGTAGCTGTTGATTCAGTAGTCAACGCTGGCTGTTCTAATCGGAGTCCAACTAAATGAAAACAACAAGAAAGGAGGAACAATTTTCGTAGTTAGGACTTACGAGTAGTGTATACTTTTGCACTATATTAGGTCTGAAACTTGGTGGGTGAAGTTAGCCCACAATAATTGTATATTCACAACAAAGTGCTTTCCATACTCAGTTATATACAAAACAAGGATTGGTCTCATGTCCATTTTTTTAATTGTAACTTAAGTAAACAGACAATAAAAAGTAGTACGCTACTCAACAATATGCTATATAGTATTTACATAAACAAACTGAAAGCAAGAAGTTGCATCTTGTTACCTTTGTTTTTCCATTATTAGAGTGCCCCCGCCAACTTCCTCTCCATATATCATTGGCCTCATTTCAGTCAAGGGGATATGCAAGCACAACACATGGAGTTGGCTTGCTGCGCTCGTATTTAAATAATAAACTTGTGATGATAGAGTCAATGTAAAGCTTTTCACTTTTGGTGACAGTGCGTGGATGCTTGCTTCAATACAGAGAAAGTGTTCGTATATGTAAGCATGCAATATGCTTGCTTCAGTAGAGAGCAAGTGTTCGTACATGTAAAGCAGTAAGCTGCATGTAAACGATATAAATGACAAATCAAATTGCCAAGTAAACTAGGATATTGTTTCTACGATAATAAATCATTGCCTATCTAAACAATAATATTTTTTATCCATCCAAACACATCTTTAATTTTTTTTGACAAATACCCTAAGTCAATTAAATGTCAAAGAAATGTATATTTGTGAACAAATACACAAACTCAATCTCTTGCATAAAATCCAACCTGAATAGCCCTAGGCCGAATTGAATTTAGTCAAGTGCCACAAGATTGACTTTTTAGTTTTTACTGGTCACCAATATACTCTGGTACACCTGATACTTCCTCTTAAATGTCTCAACATCGTATCCACAAAACATATAATTTGTGATATCACATTAGTTTCGTGTATGTTCTGTATCCAACGTTCATCCAAGGCCGTTCTCACTTAGAAGATATCTAGGTCCATTCCATATCTGATTTTATATTCAGCTCATTAAAACGAGAAAGCAAATAACTATATAATACCCAATCCTCTTTTTGCCCATGTGCAGGGTAGACATAAAATTATTATTTGCTGGTCTTTATATATATAATATCCAATCCTCTTTTTGCCCATGTGCAGGGTAGACATAAAATTCTTTGCTCGCCTTCAGAGCATGGCATCGATCTCTGTACTGTTGTCCTAGCTTTGATGTAGCTAGCTCTTTATATTTTTTGCCTTTGCTGTCACCGCTCACCTAGGAACCAGTTCCTTCTCTGTACTGTTGTCACAGGCATGTTTCCGATTGTGTGCAACACTAAAAACTGCTAAGGAGTTTTAGACTACATCCATATTCATGTATGCCCGACAGACATACATTGATGAGCTTAATTAGCCCATCAAATAAAAAGACAAGATATCCTCTTCCGTAATTCTTGATTTCTTCAGCTCAAAACCTAATTCTTGATTATTTTTTATGTTCTCATTCTGATCAGTCGTTGAATCGCTGATTTTTATTAAGCGAGGTTTTGCCCGGGGTCAATTTACCGGAAGTCACTACTATAAAACCCCCAAATCCATAACCCACTATCGTTGTCGGTTTAACCAACACCGGTAATGATAATAGATAGTATCATTGTCGGTTCACAACCTCCAACAATAATTGAGGTGAGGAACCGACATCGATATGAACTTATCACTATCGGTTCGTCTGAAAAACTGATAGTGAAAGTGAAAGTATCACTGCCAGTTTGTTACCCAAACCGAAACCCCAGAGGTGATTGCTTTTTTCCATCATTTTCTCTAGTCGAGTGAGCATTTCAGCTAAGTGTCTTGTGTGTTGTGCCATTAACAGAACTTGAATAAGTCACTTACTGAAAATAGTGCAATCACCCTTGGGAGGCTTTCCTGGGTCTGTCCAGACATTGTGGCCCCTCATATGGAACATTCCTGGTGCAATGCGCTGTGCAGGTGAGCATTCCTTTTTTCTCTGGAGCTTTTATGCTATAGCCAAATGGTTAAGAAAGATTTTTTTGTAGCTTTCTTGAAAACATGATATATATGGCGGATGTTTTTTTCTTTATGCTTTTCGTGCATGCTTCCTGAAGCTAATGATCTTTCTTGTGCAGGATAAGAGATGATTTTGAGAAAGAGGATGCGTTCCATGGTCTATGCGCAATGGTAAACCCTTAGCTATTTACTTAACGCTCTCTGTTACATTCTTCATAGGTGCGAATGATGTACTTACAACAAATACTCTTGTGTGTGCACTACTAGGTGGCAGTAAACCCAATAGGGGCTGTGAGTTCACTATCTTATGTATGCCAGGCATGTGCGAGTTGGAATGTAAGATACCGTTTCCGTCAGATCTGCAACCAATGGTAGTATGGTGACAAGGGTATACATCTCGGGTACCCTACCGTGAGTGTAACTGGTGCACGTGACGACTAAAGGCCCAATAGCGAATAACCGACTCGAAGCCCAAGACAAGAGGCCCAGCAAGATAGAGTACCCTCCAAGTTTAGACATAGGCATACTCGGTTTATACTTTCCTTATATGTAAACTAGGTCGGTTACAAACTCCCGAGACCTAGCCTATTTAAGGGCTGGGAGGGGTGCCGATCTAGGACCAAACCATATTCGAACCACCAAAGCTCTAGCGAGATCGACATCTCGCCGGAGCCACCTTGTAACCTTATAATCTCACACGATCAATAACAGACAAGCAGGAAGTAGGGTGTTACTCTCCGGAGGCCTGAACCTGGGTAAATATTTGCTTCTGCTTGTCAGCCGACGAAACTACCAGTACTACCACGTTCTCTCCCCATAATCTCAACCCTAGGTCCTTAACCATGGGATTTGATGAGTGTATCCCTCGTCAATTGACGCCGTCTGTGGGAAAGAATAGTGCTGGACTCACGGTTCCTTCGGTTCCATCGGAAAACGACGACTCGCCGATCGGATCTACAAACGGCAACTCGCCGGCTGCATCAACAAACAAAACTCGCCTACTCGGGCGGCACACGGCAACTCGCCGAATCACTCGACAAACGGCAGCACGCCAGCTTCACCTGCAAAAAGCACATCAGATCCTCTGATGGATTTCGAGCCACACTCGCCAGAATTCCAGGAGACCTTCTCCGATCTCGAGTCAGGTTTGGGTTTGACTGTTGGTTCGTTCAATTTTTTCGTAAACAAGCTTGGTGTGCAGGACTTGACAGATCCACGCCAACTCGCGACTTCTGCACCCGAGGTTCCATCGGTTGCAGCTCCTTCGACTGCGGATCCAGCAACTGCGTCCATACCATCGTCGATCCTCCAAGCTTGCTCGTCTGCAACAACCATGTCCACTCGAGAGATGAACAAGCTCATGGAGGAACTCCAAGGTGAAGAGGCCGAGTCGGCATACCGCACAAACGATCCCGAGCTCGATCTCCCACTCGAGGACAATTTCGACTGCGGGATCTCCCTCAGCGACTTCGACGAGCCCGAAACTCATATCGACAACCACGTCGACTCCGAGATCTGCACCAACAATGACCTCGACTTTGAGATTCATAACAGCTTCTCCAACACCGAGATGAGCATAAGCGATGAGTACATCGACTGCGAGATCCGTCCAAACGGACCACTCGACGGGAATATCGACTCAGACATGAGCCTCGATGAAGAGTCGAGTCCATGACGGGACTCGAAACCACATACACATACCCTCGGGTGATACCCCAGCAGGTCTACGTCGCTATCGCCGCAGAATCATCAGATGTTGCGGCCAGCCGCAGGCCTACAGAATTCCCGTGCACAGTTACTATGCCAGACAGAGTCACAACTCTCACAATCACTGCTGAGATGGCAGCAAAAGCAGATAAAGTCATCAAGGAGTGCACAATGATGCCAGCAGACGCAACACAAGAGGAGATGTTGACCTTCCAGTACTTCAACTGGCAGGAATCACTTCGACTGCGGCAGGTCAGAGCAACACTCGAAGAACGCAAAAAGCAAGCTAGCTTGTCGAGTGCGCGAAGAAGACAGCTCTCCCTGAGCTCCACCGGGCGAGCAGACACAAGACCCAGATCAAGGCTGTCACACCTCTCGCCAGACGAGAGGGCGGCGCTCACCGCAACTTAGGCAACTCTTTCATGACATACGACGAGGAGGGAGTGCCAGTACCCAAAACAGCTGCGGGTTATCTCTTTACCGCTGCAGCATATCTAGAGGCAATCAATCCTCCAGCTGACAACCCCAATGCAAAACTACACCGCCAAAGATCAAATCACTCGCCTTAGCTGCGAAGGCCATACGCCAAATCCCAAAACTCCAGGAGGGAGTCGAGATCGTGCCATAATTGACACACGTCGTGAAGAGCACAATCGCAGTGGTCATCGCCACCACTCGAAGGAAAGAAGCGGCTCGCGTAGGCGCAGGTCCAGGAGCAGATCACGCAGATCTTACAGTAGCGACTCATACTCTGATCGAGAGCCTGAGCCACACGAAGCTTTGTGCTTCACTCGACGCGTCCGCGAGACACGGATGCCCAAAGGGTTCAAACTCACATCTGAACAGCCCAAGTACACGGGTCGACAGGAACCTTCAGGGTGGCTGGAAGATTACAGGCTGGCTGTCGCGTGCCAGCGAGGCACAAACACCACAGCCATGCAATACATACGACTCATGCTCGAAGGCACAGCCCGCGACTGGCTCAAAGCTTTACCACCATCAACATACGACTCGTGGGATCACTTCCGCAATGACTTCATCAAAAACTTCGAGCCTCTATGTGAGCGCCCAAAAACGTTCGAGGAGCTGCGAGCCTGCGTTCAACGGTCAGACGAAACGTTGAGGTCATACATCAGACGATGGACTGAGATACGCAACTCAGTCGGAGTAATTTCAGAAGATATGGCCATGGACGCTTTCATAATGGGCCTCGCCAGGCGGGACTTCAAAGAAGCACTGGTCGCAAAAAGCCAACCTCTGTGGCTAACCTCTTGATGATCGCGACTGAGTGGGCAGACGGAGAAGATGGCGCGTACCACACGCGGGTCCTCACCCGTGACAATCATGAAGGTGGCAGTCGAAGCCGCAGAGACTCGTACAGAGACGACCGAAGGCGCAAGCGTTCAAAATGTCACTACGACGACGACAGACCCGAGTTCATGGCGGCTGGGTTCTCTACACACCGCAATGACCAAAACAGAAGCGACCGACGGTCAAAAAATCAACGGGACAGTCGAGATGATCGTCGGGACAGTCGCGATGATCGCCGGGACAGTCGAGACCACGGCCAACGCAGTGATAGCTATAAAAGGAAAGACTAGTGCAAGTCACGACCCGGCGCACAATCCGAGCGATCATTCGAAGAAAAGATGGATGCTGATTGCAGATTCCACCTGTACAAGGGGGAGATGGAAAACTGCGCTCCAATCACTCGATGAGAAACTGCAGGGAATTCGACCAAATGGCGACTGATTACATAAAGCTCAGAAAGGCAACAGCCGCAAACACACACGTGCCTGCACCTGTGCCTCAGCCAAACAACGTGTCCGTCCTGATGGCACCACCTCCACCACCACAGCTGCAGCAGGTGGAAATCTCACGGGTGCCATACAGCCCGTACCTCGGGTGGATGAGCCTCAGTACCCTCCGCCCCAAGGGCAGATGTACATGATACAGAAAGGTCACCCTTCCAACAGGGAGCAAAAACTTCGCACTCGACAAGTAAACATGGCGGTCATGTCACCTCCTGCTGTAACTGAATTCTTGAAGGGTTCTGAAACAGCAATAAGCTTCAGTAGAGAAGACCACCCTCCATCGGTCGTTCGTCCAGGGCACTCTGCTCTGGTACTCGATGCACAAATTGGAGGTTACGCCATGTCCAAGGTCTTCATGGATGGTGGTAGTGGCATAAACATCATCTTCGCAGATACGCTCCGCAAAATGAACAGGTCAGTCGAAAACCTTCCAAGATCTGCAAATACCTTTCACGATATCGTTCCAGGGAAAGCAATAAGCCCAGAAGGCAACATACAATTTGACGTAACGTTCGGGGACAAGAACCACTTTAGGACAGAGTCGATTGAGTTCGAAGTTGTCGACTGGAAGTCACAATACCATGCTATACTTGGACGCCCGACGTTCGCTCGATTCATGGCGGTGCCACACTACGCATACCTCCAGTTGAAGATGCCTGGACCAAAAGGAGTAATCACAGTCAAGGGAAACTTCCAAAAGTCTGACTCTTGCGACCGAGAGTTTAGCAAAATCTCTAGGATGTTCGGCATGGAAGCAACACTCGCCGAGCTCGCGGTCTCCAACGATCGCACACTTATGCCAGAACACAAGAAGGTGGCAGTCGACAGATCATTCAATGCCACTGATACGTCTCCAACGTATCCATAATTTCTGCTGTTCCATGCTTATTTTATACCAATTGCTACATGTTTATATACACTTCATATCACTTTTATGCATTTTCAGGGACTAACCTATTAACAAGATGCCGAAGTGTCAGTTCCCTGTTTTCTGCTGTTTTTCGTTCCAGAAAAGTACTTCTGCGAATATTCTCGGAATTGCATGAAACAAAAGGCCACGTCCCTATTTTTCCGACACGTACACGAAGTCCGAAGTAGAAACGAAGAGGAGCCAGGAGGTGGCCAAACCACATGGCGGCGCGGCAGAAGGTGGGGCCGTGCCAGCCTATGGTTTGGGCCCCTCGGGGCTCCACCGACGCCGCCCCTTCGCCTTTATATTGCCTCAGATGCGAAAACCCTAAAATACCAAGTCATATTTCCAGACGAGTTCCGCAGCGCCGCCGCCCTCGACGACAAGTTTCGGGGGACAGAATCTCTGTTCCGGCACGCCGTCGGGACGGGGAAGTGCCCCCGGAGCCATCTCCATCGACTCCATCGCCATCTCCAGCGCCGCCGCCGCGCCGTGGCTGCAGCGGTCCGTCGTCTCCTCTCCGGGCTGCACCTCTTCATCAACCTCTCCATCAAGTGTGCTCACCATGACCATGTGTGAGTAGTCTCCCCCGAGGCTAAGGGCTCTACCGGTAGCTATGTGGTTTATCTCTCTCTCCCATGGTGTGATCTTTATGTGATCATGAGTATTGCTAGTATCGCTGAAGTCATATGTAATGTTTATGCTACTCAAGTGATTGTATCTAGTTTCTGGAGACATTGTGACAACACGGTATCAAGGTGACAGTGTGGGTACTTGTGTGACTCTATGAATAATTTAGACATTTATCATGGTTTATTCTTGGGAATTGTGGTGTTTGTTTACTCAGACTTTGAGAAGTGCTTTTGCTGCCCTACACATAGTACTCTTGTGTTATCAAGAAGGAGAATAATACCGAGTATCATTTACTTGCATTCAGTTGTGCTAACATGTTGGGAGGTACCACTAGTGAAAGTATGATCCCTAGGCCTTGTTTCTAAGCATTGAAACACCGTTTACAACAAGTTCTGCTACATGTTTGCTTGTTGCCATCTTTATTTCAGATTGCAGTTACTACTTATAATCATCAATATCACTTGTATTTCACTATCTCTTTGCCGAACTAGTGCACCTATACATCTGACAAGTGTATTGGGTGTGTTGGGGACACAAGAGACTTCTTGTATCTTAATTGCAGGGTTGCTTGAGAGGGATATCTTTGACCTTGGGTGATTCACTTAAGGGAAACTTGCTGTTGTTCTACAAACCTCTGCTCTTGGAGGCCCAACACTGTCTACAAGAATAGAAGCACACGTAGACATCAAACTATTTTCTGGCGCCGTTGCCGGGGAGGCAAGGTAAAAGGTATTCACATCCTCTGGCTACTAAGCTATTTTCTAGTACTATTGCTAGTGTGTGAGTGCTCGAAGGTATCTCCTTTAGATTCTGCAATTATTTCTTTTTGTTTCTTGTTTTTATTTTCACTAGTTAGGCTTAATGGAAAACAACAAAAAAATTAGAGATCTTTATGAACTTTATATTGAATTAGGACATGATGCTTTTGAAGAGAAAATTAAAAAACCTATGGAAGTTTGTTTGCATAATAGTGAAAACAATGTTATTAGCATGAATTCTTTGAACACCATTATTGCTAATGCTATGGAAGAATTTAAGCTTGGGGAGGTCGGTTTTGATGAAAATGATCTTTTTAGTCCCCCAAGTTTTGAGGAGAAAATTTTCTTTGATGATTCTTTGCCTCCAATTTATGATGATTATAATGATAGTGGTATTTTGGTGCCACCTACTATGGAGGATAAAGTTTATTATGATTATACTATGCCTGCAATTTATGATGATTACAATGATGGTTGTGATAGTTTCACTCCCACTATTACTAATGAAACTGTTTATGCTTATGTGGAGAGTAATGATACTATTATGCATATGGATCATGATAAGAATGCTCTATGTGATAGCTATATTGTTGAGTTTATTCATGATGCCGCTGAAAATTATTTTGAGAGAGGAAAGTATGGTTATAGAAATCTTCATGTTACTAAATTTCTTCTCTTTATGATGAATGTTTTGAGCTTTCTCTTGATTTGCTTTTATTTGCTGGGTACTTTAAGACCTACTGGTCCTTATGAGAGAGGGAGACACGATTTCATATATCACAATAATATTATGTCTTCTCTCTTTTTGTTGAAATTTTTGAAGTTACACTTGTTTTGCATTTCTATGCTAGTCACTTTGTTCTTCATTGACTTGTTTTCATACAAGACTCCTATGCACAGAAAGAGTGTTAGATTTAAACATGTTTTATATATGCTTCTTGATGCTCTTTTATGTTTCAACTCTCATCTTTATGTGGGCATCATAAAAATCACTATGCCTAGCTAAAAGGTTTTAAAGAAAAGCGCTTATGTGAGACAACCCATTGTTTTTATTTTCTGTTATTTTTGCTTTTCTTTTTGTTTTGAGTCAAGGTGCTTGTTACTTCTGTAGCAACTCCTTTGTATCTTTATTTTATTGCATTGTTGTGCCAAGTAAAGCCTTTTATTGAAAGTTGATGCTAGATTTGGATTTCTGCGCAGAGACAGATTTTTAGCTGTCACGATTTTGAGCTCGTCTCCTTGCAGAAAATTTGAAAAATTCTGTAAAAAATCACGCATCTTCCTCAGATATGTACGCAACTTTCATTAAATTGGACCAGTTCCATCTGAGCAACTTAAGTGCCTCGAAAAAATTCGTCATTCCATACTATTCTGTTTTTGACAGATTCTGCCTTTTGTTTTGCATTCGCTCTTTTACTGTGTTTGTGTGGATTTCTTTGCTCCACAAAGCATTGGTGGCTATAGCTAATGTCTACAAGCTTTGGGATTGATTGTATTATTACAGAATATGAGAATTTTTGATTATGCACTAACCCTCTAATGGGAACTGTCTTGAAGGAAGTTTTCAAAGATCAAGCGAGAAGGGTGATATTATGTGATCAAGAAGAGTGAATAGCCTAAGCTTGGGGATGCCCCCGTGGTTCATCCTAACCATATTCAGAGAGACTCAAGCGTCTAAGCTCGGGGATGCCCAAGGCATCCCCTTCTTCATCAACAAACTTATCAGGTTATCTCTAGTGAAACTATATTTTAATTCTTTCACATCTTATGCGCTTTACTTGGAGCGTCTGTGTGTTTTTATTTTTGTTTGTTTTTGAATAAATTCGGATCCTAGCAATCCTTGTGTGGGAGAGAGACACGCTCCGCTTTTTCATATGAATACTCATGTTCTTCACTTATATTTGTTGAGTATTCTTAACTAGCTACTGAAGTGCTTTTAGCTCCTGTTTTTCATGCATCTCTTCGAGCTGTTAGCACTTGTTTATAAATACTCTCTTGCTGCATTATATTATCATTTTGAGAGTTTATGTCTAAATAAATTGATTGGTGTTTGTTTGGAAGAAAAAATGCTACATGTAGTAGTTGCTATTGGAAAAGACATATGCATTCTTGTAGATCATTGTCTTGTTTCGATTTGATACTTTGCAATTGTTTTGAGCTCTCAAGTAGATCATGTTTAAGCTCTTGCATCATGTAGTTAAAGCCTAGTAGTGGAGAACTACCGTAGAGCTTGTTGAGACTTGGGATGCATATTTGTTCTCTCTAAGGTCTAGATATTTTCTGGTAAAATGTTTGATCAACAAGGAAGACAGTGTAGAGTCTTATAATACTTGCAATATGTTTTTATGTGATTCTTGCTGTACCGGTTTATACTTGTGTGTTGCTTCAAACAACCTTACTAGCCTAAACTCTGTACTGAGAGGGAATGCTTCTCGTGCATCCAAAACTTGAGCCAAAACCCATGCCATTTGTGTCCACCATACCTACCTACTATGTGGTATTTACTGCCATTCCAAGTAAATATTTCATGTGCTACCTTTAAACTATTCAAAACTTTATTACTCCTTATTTGTGTCAATGTTTTATAGCTCATGAGGAAGTATGTGGTGTTTTATCTTTCAATCTTGTCATTTACTTCTGACAGACTTTCACCAATGGACTAGTGGCATATACATCCGCTTATCCAATAATTTGCAAAAAGAGCTGGCAACGGGGTGCCCAGCCCCAATTAATTACAACTTTCATTAATAATTCTCTTCACATGTTTTGCCCTGATTTATCAGTAAGCAACTTAATTTGCAAATAGACACTCCTCCATGGTATGTGAATGTTGGAAGGCACCCGAGGATTCGGTTAGCCATGGCTTGTGTAAGCAAAAGGTTGGGAGGAGTGTCAACTATAAAGAAACTAAAATACATGTGAATGTTGGAAGGCACCCGAGGATTCGCCGAGCACTCTCTCCAATTATTTCCATATGCTAAACCAGTCAAGCAAACAATGCGCCGCATATCCGGCCCGAAAAGAACAGCAGTTGAAGCCGAAGTCGACAGACTACTCGCAGCAGGTTTCATCAGAGAAATTAAGAAATCACAATGGGTGGCCAACCCCGTACTCGTAGAAAAGAACAACACAGATATCCTTCGGATGTGCGTAGATTTCACGGCACTCAATAAGTGTTGTCCAAAGGATCACTTTCCATTACCTCAAATCGACCAGATCGTCGACTCCACCGCCAGGTGCGCTCGGGTTACCACCAGATAAGGATGAAAGAAGAGGATGAAGAGAAAACGGCGTTCATAACCCCACTCGGGTTCTACTGCTACACAACCATGCCCTTTGGGCTCAAGAACACAGGCGCAACCTACCAGCGCATGATGCAAAACTGTCTCAAGAAGCAAATTGGGCGAAACGTCCAAGTCTACGTAGATGACATTGTCATCACCACAAGGGAGGAAAACACACTACTCGATAACTTGCGGGAGACGTTCGTAAACCTCAAACGCTTCCACATCAGGCTCAACCCGAAGAAGTGCACGTTCGGTGTGCCAGCCGGGCAACTCCTCGGGTATATAGTCTCAGCTCGAGGAATCGAGGCGGACCCGGAGAAAATACGGGCCATCTTGACGATGCAAAGGCCTTCAAAGCTTCACGACGTGCAAAAGTTGGCGGGTCGAGTGGCAGCACTCAGTCGATTCATCAGCAAGCTAGGCGAAAAAGCACTCTCGTTCTATCGACTAATGAAGAAAGCGGATAAATTCGAGTGGACGCCAGAAGCCGAAGCAGCCTTCACGGAACTCAAGCGAGTCCTCACAAGCCCTCCAGTCCTCGTAGCACCAAGGGAACGCGAGCCACTATACCTATATGTCTCCGCAACTAATAGGGTGGTGAGCACTGTACTGGTACTCGAACGCAGGGAGAAAGGACACGCCCAAAGCATACAACGTCCAGTCTATTACTTGAGTGAAGTGCTCTCCACATCAAAGCAGCGGTACCCGCACTATCAAAAGCTTGCCTACGCCGTGTTCATGTCCTCAAGGAAGCTGACGCATTACTTCTCCGAGCACCCGATCACTGTAATCAGCACCTCAGGGATCGGGGACATCCTCACAAACCCCAACGTAACTGGGCGAGTAGCAAAATGGCTCATCGAGCTAGCACCGCGAGACATCAAGTATGATTACCCGAAGGCCATCAAAGCACAAGTCTTATCTGACTTCCACACCGAGTGGATCGAAGCTCAGCTGCCAGGAGCGCCAGATGTGTCCAAATCATGGACTATGTACTTCGACGGCTCAAAGAAAAATGAAGGCGCAGGCGCAGGTGTTATCCTCATATCACCAAAAGGCGACAAGCTCCGCTACATCCTGCAAATGGGTTCGAGTTCCCATCCAATAACGAAGCAGAGTATGAGGCTCTGGTCCATGGCATGAGGATGGCCAAAGCCCTCAGGTGCACTCGACTGATGATCTACGGTGACTCGAATCTTGTGGTGCAGCAAACAATGAAGGCCTGCGATGCAATCGCAGATAACATGATCGCCTACCGTGACCTGTAGAACCTCATGGAGGGCAGCTTCGAAGGCTGTGAGCTACGGCACATAGGGCGTGAGAGCAATGAAGAAGCAGATAAGCTAGCCAACATTGGAGCGACCAAAGCACCAGTTCCACCTGGTGTCTTCTTCGAGCGCATCGAGCACAGGTCCATCAAGAAAAAACGAGCATCTCCTACATCAGCTGCAGCAGCCAAGAACAAAGCACCTAGCACAGAGGACCCTCCAGTCGAGGTGCTCCTCATCGAGCCAACGTGGACTCAACCTTTCCTCGCATACATACTCCGTGGCGAGGTACCTGAAGACATAACAGAGTCCCGCCGTGTGACTCGACGATCTAAATCATACACCGTCATCAACGGCGAACTATACAAGCGCAGCGTATCAGGTATGTTCCAACGTTGCATAGCATTTGAAGATGGCCAAGCCATCCTTCGTGATATTCATGCAGGTACCTGTTGAAAGTGCATGGTTGCCCCCATGTGTGGTTTTGGTAATTAATGACACTCCTTATGGACTAATGTTTACATTGAGATATTCTTATAGATCTTGTCCATTGGAGTTCATGTGTTGGACTCTTGAAGATGACATGATGACCAATGCTCTATTTAAGGGTTTATATGAAGAATGGTCATGTGTAGAAGATGAAGTGCAAAGGAGACATGAAGACGGAGCTTAGCGAGGCTTTCCCATAATGGAGTATGGGGGAGCATTTGGAGAAGTCTTCATCAAGCATGTGCTAGCAAGCACAATCAAGAAAGGTGTTCCAACTTGAGAGAGTCAAGATCGTCATCATCGAGCTCAAGTGGAATGCGCAAGGCAAAGGTATGATCTTGATAGGTTTTCTATTTTACCGGTCTCATGTTGTTAGTGGGAGACCGGGTTTTAGGATAGACGGCGTACTATCAAGAGGGGTTCTCAAGTGAGTAACTTGATCGCATCTTTGTGGAGAGCTCATACCTTTGCATACTTGGCATATCATCTTTCTTGGTTCTTATTTGGCTTTTCTCCTTGTTGGGTTTTGGTGCTTGTCGTGATCTTCATGACAAGCCTAAGTTCTTCGAAAATAGATTTCATTTGGAAAACTTGTTGCGTTTTCGTGTTGGAAATATTACCGGTCCACCTTCGAGTTAGGGTCCACACCTTCCCATGTGTGGTATCCCCTCTATATTTGTGACCCTTAATATTTCCAACGCAATTGGATTCACCTGTTTTGGAGTTCATACGAGAAAGTTATTGCATTTCAGGTTTTACAGTTTCACTACTTTCAGGCCGGAGTCTCCGGTCTTCTGGACCGGAGTCTCCGGTCCTTGGTTTTCCTCGAGAGTGTTTTTCTTGTTCAGCCCCTGGTGGGGGCCGGAGTTTCCGGCCCAAGGGGCCGGAGTATCCACCCCAGGCCGGAGTTTCCGGTCCCAGGGGCCGGAGTTTCTGCCTGTGCTTCTCTCGTCTGGAAATGGTTCACCCCCTGGTGGGGGCCGGAGTTTCCGCCCCCAGGGGGCCGGAGTTTCCGGTGCAGGCCGGAGTCTCCGGCCACTTTGGCCGGAAACTCCGGTGTGAATCTGGCTGCAACGGCTACTTTTCTGGGAGGGGTATAAATACCCCTCCACCTTCCTCCAGCCAGCAAGCTCTTCCAAGCAACCTTTGCTTTCTCTCTCTTCCATTGTTGCAAGCTCATTTCCTTGATATCTCCCAATCCCTCCAACCATACTCTTTGATCTTTGGAGGATTGAAGGAGAAGACCTAGATCTACATTTCCACCAATCAATATCTCCTCTAAGTGAGGGGAACCTAGTGGATCTAGTTCTTGGAGTTCTTGAGTGGTTCTCCTCTTTGTTCTTCCTCTCTTATTCCCCCATAAGTATTTGTTGCTTTGTTGGAATTTGAGAGTGGAGGACTTGAACACTTGTGCTCTTGCCTTTTGCATTTGGTGCATCGGTGTGCTCTCCACGAGGATTTGTGGAAGTTGAAATCTTGTGAACTTGTTACTCTTGGGTCTTCGGGCCCTAGACGCCTTTGTGGTGGTTGGACCCTTGTGTGGTCACTTGAAGCCGTTCGGGAGCCCCCAAGCCCTTTGTGGGTTGTGCCTCGGATTGTTGTTGAAAGCCATTCGGGAGCCCCCAATCCCTTTGTGGGTTGTGCCTTGGATTGTTGTTGAAAGGCTCCGGATTCCGCCTCGAAGGAATACCGATAGTGGAAGGTGAACCAAACCTTTGTGGTGCGGTTCATCGGAGAAGAGGGTGAAACCTTTGTGGTTGTTGAACCGTTGTGTCGGTTCACACCTCTCCAACGAGACATACTCCCTTTCAAGGAGGAACTCGGGAATACTTCCTCGTCTCCGCGTGCTTCGGTTATTTCTATACCCGAGCTTTTTACTTATGCACTTTACATTGTGATAGCCTTCGTCCTTGAAGTATTCTATTGCTATCATCTTGTTGCTTGTCTTGCTTAGCATAAGTTGTTGGTGCACATAGGTGAACCTAATTTATTTAGGTTGTTGGCTTGTTAATTTAAACACATAGTTTTATACCGCAATTAGCAAGCCTTTAACCGGAAAAGTTTTAATCGCCTATTCACCCCCCCCTCTAGGCGACATCCTTGTCCTTTCACATGTGGGCATCATGCCAGCAGTCGATCACTCATAGCCAAAGCCTTTCGCGCAGGCTTTTACTGGCCCACAGCACTCAAAGACGCGGAGGACATAGTCAAAAGGTGCATCGGCTGCCAAAAGTTTGCCACAAAGCCGCACGCACCTGCATCAGCGTTGAAGACAATACCATTGGCCTGGCCTTTCGCCCAGTGGGGGCTCGACATGGTCGGGCCTCTGAAAAAATCCTCACATGGAGGGCATACTCACCTTCTGGTGGCGGTCGACAAGTTCACCAAGTGGATTGAAGCAGTCCCTATCACAAGTTCGACTGCTACTACAGCAGTCAATTTCATAAAATCCATCATATACCGCTTTGGTGTGCCAAGTAGCATCATCACTGATAATGGTACAAACTTCACGGCTGAAGAGTTTCGATCCTTCTGCAAAGAGCAGGACATTACGCTCAATTATGCATCTGTGGCACACCCGCAATCCAATGGCCAAGTCGAAAAGGCCAATGGACTTGTGACGAGCGGAATCAAGAAACGCCTCCTGGTGCCACTCAAAAGGGCCGCGGGTGCTTGGGTCGAAGAACTCCCGTCTGTGCTATGGAGATTACGCACAACTCCCAACGCTTCAACACAATTCACTCCATTCTTTATGGTCTACGGCGCAGAGGCAATCCTGCCATCAGATGTAAGATTCAATGCACCAAGAGTCGAAGCATACAATGAAGAAGATGTAGATGAAACACTCGAAGATGCAGTCGACTTGCTCGAAGAAGCACGCAACACGGCGCTGGCACGCATAGCTGTTTATCAGCAAGATCTCCGCAACTATCACAGCTGTCGACTGCGTACCAGGTCCTTCGAGGTTGGCGACCTGGTACTTTGACTGAAGCAAAAGAAGGTGCACAAACTCGCTTCTCCATGGGAAGGACCCTTCATCATCACCGAGGTCATTGGTGGTGGAGCATACAGACTGAAGCACGCGAAGACAGGCGAACTCTCGCATAATTCTTGGAACGTTGCGTAGCTGCGCCGTTTCTATGCTTAGATTGCTCAGTCACACTATGTAATAGGCATATATGTCGGATGGCTGCAGGTTTCAGACGCGCTCTTTTCCTTATCAGGGTACCTAAGGGGACTGGAAGGTTTTTTGCAGCTTAACATTCAAAAATGGAATATAATCAATGATTCCTCATATTTCTTCCTGCTTACTACTCGCATAACTTGTTCTCACAAAGTTAGCCTCACCCGAGTACTCGGGGGCTGCGCTACCTCAAAAGTATGAGCTTCCGCTTATTCACAACATAATACTTCAGCCGCACTCGAATACTCGGGGGTTGGGTCATAAAAATCATATATAAACAAAAAAGTTGCTCAACCCCACTCCATTATTCGGGAGTTGAGCCTAAAAGCACAAGTTGAAGCTTCAAGTACTGCAAAAATTCATAGCCTCACATGAATACTCGGGGGCTGTGCAATTTATGTCCCATACTCTAAAGTATTTCTATCAACCTCACTCGAATGCACGGGGGCTGGATAGTCTTAATTTTACAACAAATAGCTTCATACACCCCACTCAACAGGCTCGGGGGCTGCGGAGATACGATTCCTTAGTTCATAAATACTCACAAGTGTTGCGTTTTACACTCTGGGGCCACCCCCCACACACATAACCTATTCAACAGATTCTTCCTTCGACTGAGGGATATTACTCCCATCGGGAGCATACTAAAAAATTCTTCGACTGAGGATGTTCAAGACAAAATGATTTTGAGATTATCCTCCATTACAAGTAATACAGCATAATCTCGGGGGCTACTCCCATCGGGAGCGCTGACGCGCACCCGATAAGAATTACGGCAAAAATTTCTTCGATTAACATATGCAGTGTAAGAAGATCTGAGATTATCCTCCATTGCAAGCAATAAAGCACAATCTCGGGGGCTACTCCCATCGGGAGCGCTGACGCGCACCCGATAGAATAACGTCAAAGAGTCAGTCGACAACAGAATCGACTCAGCTCATATAAAAAATCATACTCGAAATATTCCCGAGTTGCGTCCGTCGCAAATACCTCGGATGCTGCATGCATAGTGCAAAGGTAAGACCCGCCGAACTTTCGAGCTGGGCTAAGGACCGTTCCAGCAACGTCAATCCTTATACTTTCCGTGTCAGCAGACATGATGAAAAATCCCGACGGACGCGTTGGGTAAAATTCAAAGTTATACTGCAGATCAACTCAGTAAGACCTCAGCGGCCTAGTCGAAACTGACCAGTTTGTTCCAGATTCGAGTCCGGTGACTCGAGTTTGATTGAAAGCTAGTAAGGTTTTACCCGAATGTGTAGTTAACAAGTCCCGATCCGTCGAGTGTACTGGGCCTGCTAAGCTATTATCCCTTGATCATCATAAGCAAAAAACCACAGTCGATGAAATACTCGACATAGCCAACATGTGCTATTCATACAGGAATTTCAATTATAATACAAAGCATATGACGTGCACTTACGAACGAGTCCATGCCCGATTCTTCGAGTCAGACAAGTATTTGGGGGCTACTGACAAGGGTATACATCTCGGGTACCCTACCATGAGGGTACCTGGTGCACGTGACGACTAAATGCCCAATAGCGAAGAACCGACTCGAAGCCCAAGATAAGAGGCCCAGCAAGATGGAGTACCCTCCAAGTTTAGACATAAGCATACTCGGTTTATACTTTCCTTATATGTAAACTAGGTCGGTTACAAACTCCCGAGACCCAGCCTATTTAAGGGCTGGGAGGGGTGCCGATCTAGAACCAAGCCATATTCGAACCACCAAACCTCTAGCGAGATCGACATCTCGTCGGAGCCACCTTGTAACCTCATAATCTCACACGATCAATAACAGACAAGCAGGAAGTAGGGTCTTTACCTCCACCGAGGGGCCTGAACCTGGGTAAATCTTTGTCTCTGCTTGTCAGCCGACGAAACTATCAGTACAACCACGTTCTCTCCCCATAATCTCAACCGTAGGTCCTTAACCATGGGATTTGATGAGTGTACCCCTCGTCATGTGGCATATGAGCTCACTTCGTTTGGATTTGTGTACACTGTACAGGAGATAAAAAGCGAAGGTTTACACTGCGAAGTGTCCCAGATTTTGAACGGCTACAAGCAGGTAAAACCAACGTAGTCTTCTCATCGTTGTTGTTCCAGTTGTGTGTGATATATTCAATAATAGACTGACATTAAATTATTTCCATAGATGCTTGGAGGTGCCGGTTGGGAGCAGTGCATTTTTTTGAACAGGATCCGATTACAAAGCACACGAGCTCAGGGCACATTACAAACAGGTCCAAAAGATAAAGAAAAATACATAAAGACCCAGTAAAATGCAAAGAACACCACAAAGCACCAGGAAGAACCACAATCGGACCCCGACTCCGCGCTCCCAAGCACCTAGACGTCGCCGGAGCTGCCGTACCGCCTGCCGCCGGAGAAGGAGCACCTCCACTCGCTGTAGAAGACCGCTGAGCCATCCGCCGCCCGCGGCGGAAACCGAAGCCATTGAACGAACACGGCCAAAGCGCAACCTTCCCCGCACCACCCTTCAACCAGCCAGCTCGACCCCGCCCAAGTCCACCAGCCGCAACACCCAACACCTTCCCGGCGTCCACTCCCTTCGCCACCACGGCCATCCAGAGCAGAGCCACCAAAGAAGACCTCCAGCCAAACCACCAGCAAAACCGAAACTCCCACAGCCTACCGCTTCCCCCCTCGCCACCACGGCCGGCCGGGGAAACAGAAGAAGAAGAAGGGAGCAACGGACAAACCTGAGAACAGAAACCCCAGATCCTCCACAGCAAAGCTGCGACGAAGAGAGGAACAGGGTACAAAAGCTCAACGTGAAGCCCGCCACCTCCGCTGCAACGAGCACACCGCGAGCACACCCTCACGGCTCCTTCATCGGCACCGCCGGAAACCGCGCCGAGGGAAGGAAGAAGCCAGACCTTATTTACCCTACACGGCCGCCAAGCCCTCCTCTCAGTGCCACCGGGGCCTAAACCTATCCTATCTACAAGCCAGTAGACGAGGAACCAGATCCCCACCTCCTCCCGCCGCCGAGGCGACGAGAGGAGGCAGAGATCCAGCCTCGCTCCGGTGGGGAGAAGGAGAAACTGGACTCGCCCCCTTTCGCCGCTCTCTACTGTAGAGATAAGGGAGGGGGTGAGGACGGGCTCAAACTTGATGATCTGGTGCTACCACTACGGTGGTTGGGAGCAGTGCATGTCCACCCTGGAACCAGCAGTGGTGCAGAGAGATTAGCGAGATACAGGGTCTGATGAAGCCAAGAGATCCGTGTTAGTGTTCTCACTATACTACCGGATTCAAACCGTAGAAAGGAGGAAGTGTTGCTTGTGCGGGCATGTGATTGGGCAAAGTCGGTCAGGTGTACATCGTGTAGCACATTGTGGGATTTTATATGAATCAATTGATTCTGCCTGGGTTGGTTCTTGGTTGGTGTTGTATCAAGGTTTCGGTTACCGGCCGGAATTCCGTGGAATTCCGCGGTAACCGGATTTCTCGGACCCCCGGAATTTGCATATCTCGGATGAAAAATCTCGGATTAGTCAAATTTGAAACAAATTTGTGCACATGCACATAGCAGTTAGCAAGAATAATCAAGGACCTTGGTTTACATTGCAGCAGTGCTGCTTTGTGCAGCCGTAAAAGCTCTGTTATATGTTGCAGTACAATGAAGCCACAATAGTGCCAGAAAAAAAAAGCCCTTTAGAGCTCGTGCTACGATTATCCCTTTAAAAACAAAATTGGAAACAACATTTCAAAGTTCCAAAAAATTCTGACGTAGCCAAGGTGATGTATCCTATGGGCGTGCAAAATCTCAATGTGAAATTCTATCTATTCTAGGCTACATGAGTGCGCCATTTTAGGTCTCGTGCGACGACAAAAAGCTCATTTTTCTTAAAAAAAATACAAAAATCGTATTTTAAAGTTTCAAATATTCTTGAAAAAAGCCTCGAGGTAGGCAATGATGTATGTTATAAGCATTCAAAATCTCAATGCGAATACGTTGTATTCTAGGCTATACAAAAAAAATGTCAAAAGTATGGATCTAAGTATAAGTATAATGAACAACACATGTTTTCAAAACTCTAGAAGTTGTCAGATTTTTTTCGTATAGCCTAGGATACAAATAATTTTGCATTGTGGCCTTGCACGCTTGTAAGATACATCATTAGCTACACCCATTTTTTTCAGTTTTTTTTGGAACTTTGAAATGTACGTTTTGAAATTTTCAAAATAAAGGGCCACTCCCAGCCCGAGCTCTAAAGGGTTTTTCTGAGCATTGTACTGCTGTAAAATCAGTATTAACATATCTTAATCTGGTAGTCTTTCTTCTCCAAGGCATTTCCCGATTAAGAACTTATATATATATATATATATATATATATATATATATATATACATCTCAGCTATTCTACAACCACTTGTAGAATAACTATTCTACAATCCCGTGTGAACTTCGGAAGTCACGTAAGTGAACTTCGAGTTTTTTTAAGTGAACTTCACAAAAATTTCACAACTGAATTTCTCGGCTGACCATATTTTTTTGAACTTCGCTCATCCCATGTGAACTTCGGAACTTCGCGTAAGTGAACTTCGGGTTCTTTCAAGTGAACTTCACAATTTTTTTACAAATGACTTTTTCGGCTGACCATATTTTTTCTGAACTTTGCTCGTCCAATGTGAACTTCGGGTTTTTTCAAGTGAACTTCACAAAGAATTTCGACTGATCATATTTTTTCTGAACTTCGCTTGTCAAATATGAACTTCGGAACTTCACGTAAGTGAACTTCGGGATTTTTCAAGTGAACTTCATAAAAAAATACAAATATTTTTTTCTGATGGCCATATTTTTTTATGAACTTCGCTCGTCCAATGTGAACTTCGGAACTTCACGTAAGTGAATTTCGGGTTTTTTCAAGTGAACTTCACAAAAAATTATCTATTTTAGTGGATTATCTTTTTTTGAACTTCTCAGATAAGTCAACTTCATATTAATTCCGCTGACGAATAAGTGAACTCCGCGCATCACATAAAATGAACTTCAAAAAAAATTCGCAAATGAACTTTTCTCGGTTGACCATCGTTTTTTCATAACTTCGTTCATCACATAAGTTAACTTCAGAAATTTTTCGCAAAATAAACTCATTTTTTTAAGTTAACTACACGCGCAGTAGTAGTGAACTCAAAAAAAATGTTTTCTAATGTAGTTCGTCGTATAAGTGAACTTCAGAAAATTTTCGCAGCCCATCTGAACTTCGTCCGTCACGTAAGTTAACTTCGACTTATTTTCCAATGAACTTCGCTTATTTTTTGAATATAGACTTCACGTTGTCGCCGTTGTGAAACGTAAATTTATTAAGTGAACTTCACGTTGTTACAGTAGTAGAAAACTTCACAGATTTTTACAAATGAAATTATCGGCTGACCATCATTTTTATGATCATCACAAACGTGAACTTCAGAGGATTTTTGTTAATGAACTTCTACGTGGACAATCATTTTTTCTTTTAACTTCTCTAGATACAAAGATGAACTTCACAATAATCTCTCAAATGAACTCGGTTGAAGTTAAATTCACAAGAAAAAAGGAAATAAACTTGAGGTTCAGAGCAACAAAAATTGCCGGTAAACTCCCGCTGTGAAATTGATGAACTCCCACGGCGGCACCCGTGAACTACCGCAGCGGGGGCGATGCAGGCGGTGACTCGTGGGAGTCCATGCCGGAGCTCGCGTGGGCAAGCACGATGGTGGGTGAGATGCAGGACGAGGGCGTCGGGGCCCGCCATGGAGGGGCGACGCGGATCCGCGACCATGTCGACGGCGGGAGGCGGAGGGCAACGCGATGCCGAGATGCAAGGGCTGCGCGCCGGCGAGTGGAGGAGCACCGCGGCGGCGGCGGACGGAGACGAGTAGCGATTTGTCGGGGAGGATCTAGGGAGGCACGCTGGAGAGGAGTAGGGGCTCGCGCTAGGGAGGTGTGAATGCGACGCGCCGGAGAGGAACTGGGAGGGGCGGCAGGGAAGTGCGCCTTCGGTCGGTGGGAGGTGCGGGCTCCGTCCTGGACGGAAGCGTCGGTGGAGGATGAGTTATCGATGGGAGTTGCGGGGTAGGTGGGTCGGGCTCCCAGGAGGAAGAAGGTGAGTGGGCCATGGGTGTGCACGTGGGTGTTGACTTGGTGCGGTAGTTTAGTTGCGGGCGAGGGCCAGTTTAGAACGTCTTTAATTTAGGTAGGATTGTAGAATAGTTATTCTACAATACTCTTAAGAGGGGTTGTAGAATAGTCCCACCCTATATATATATATATATATATAATATATATATATAGGGTTGTACTCCCTCTGTTCCAATTTAGTTGACTTGGATTTATACAAATATGAATGTATCTACACTTGTTTAGTGTCTAGATACATCCATATCTAAAAAAATGTGTGTCAACTAATTTGGAACGGAGGGAGTAGAATAGTCCCACCCTATACAATAGTCTCATCCTATATATATATACTATTCTATAGGGTGGGACTATTCTACAACCCGTTATTCTACAGCCCTCCCTAAAATAATCACCTTCTTAACCCGAACTGCACCAAACCAAAAACAGCTTCTAAACCCGAACCATGCCGAACCGAACCACCTTCTTCCCCCCGCACCCACCCGACCTCGTCGTGCTCCTCGCCGACCAGCCGTCGTACTCCTCCCCGGCGGCCGGCGCCGCCCGCACTCCCCTAGCCTCGCTGAACTCTCGCGCTGCCTCCCCCCTCTAGAACCACTCCAGAGCTTCCCGCGGCGCCGCCCTGTCCAGCCACCGCGCCACCGACGGCTCCGCTTGGTTGGCCGAGCCCTGCTCACCCTCGAGCTCCGGCACCACACTCTACCGTCGATGCGCTCCGGGAACCCGCGCCGAACACCTCCGGCTTGTTCCTGGGTTCCCCGTTGCCGATATGGTGGAGCGCCGCCCCCTTCTGTCAGCGAGGCTGCTGCTCGTCGGGGATGGAACCGCATCGAGAGGAGCTCCTTGAGGCCACGGATCCGCCGCGCCGGGGTCGACCGCCGGTTGCCGCTGTGCACCTCGGGCCAGTCTTCTCCCCCAAACCCGCGGCTGCAGACCCTGCTCGCACCGTTCGGGAATACCGCGGCCATCGACGGCGGGCATCGAAGCCCCTCACCTGCATCGCACGCAGCGGACCACCCCATGTCCCCTAAATCTCGCGCCATCGGGGGAGTCCATCTGCGTCGCCGTGGGGAATCCATCTGCGCCGCCGCAGGGAGTCCAGTTCGATCTGCTTCCAGACTCGCACACGCGCGGCCCCGCTCCCCCGGCATACACCGCTCGCTGGCCTCTCCATCTTCACGCGAACTTCCGCTGGCTACAACCACGAGCTCGAATGGCTCGCTCATCTCTCGGCCCGTCCGTACCTGGCCTCAGTCCAGCAATGGACTGCAAGGTGCGCTTCTCTGAACCTACCAAGAGAGCAGCTCTGAACCTCAAAGTGGTGCCGCTCGAGCATGCTACTGGTGCAAACTGCTGGAAGTTCAACATCGATAGCTACGAGCGGCCCCTTTGGGGAAAATTATTGCAACCAGATTTTTGTAGAATAGTTCTGAAGATGCGAACTCCTTCGTCCTGCTAGCTGCTGTTGAATGCATTTTATCTGAACTCCACTCCTCTCGTAGTTTCACTGAAATTTACCAGCGGGAGGTAGGACAAGAAACGCTGGTCCCGGCGGAGAGTGCACAGGCGCTAAGGTACAGGTTATCTAAGGTAGTCCACCGACAGCACACGGCAGCAGGCTGCAGCGCCTCCCCGAGCTACGCACCAGAGACGAGGTCTCGTTCAGGCAACCCAAGTCCTACAAACTCACTAGCGTGCGGCTTGTACCTGTTGTGTGGTTAGCTTCAATCTTTTTTGGCTCTGATTTACATGTTTCCTCGGTGGTGTATTCTTGCTACCTCACTTTCTCCAATTGATTTATTAACCGGGCATCTACTCTTTGTCTCAGTTGAATTCCATGGCTCCAATAATAGAAATTTACCTCATCAATGCACATAGTTTATTTTATTTAGTTTGAAAGTTGGCTTCCTCCACTGAGTTACAAAACGCAGCAGAAAATTGCCATTTTAAATTGTGGTTATGAAGTTCTCTTTAGTTTGCAGGGAACTTTAATTCGTTATTATTCGGAGTTCAGTTATTCAGCAAAAAACTTGTGTGAGATCGGTTCTAGATTAATTTGACCCTTATCCCTAATTTTTATAGTTTGCTGGATCATGCAAATTGCCCAAATAGGTCTGTTCTGGTTTAGTTTGCTCATCGTCATCACGTTTCCTTGTCTTTTTTGTGTTCTTTGCTCTCGTACATGCAGGTTACTGCCCCTCAACACGTTCTTTACCAGGTTGAATTCTTGGCACAACAATAATCAGGACTGCTGTTATTGAAGTTGTGTGAGACTGGTTCTGAACTGCTGCTAGTTTCTGAACTACGTTGACGCTGCTTCTAATTTCTTTTTGCAATTGAAAAACAAATTCGAAAAGAAATAAATATAGTGAGGTGAGGCTATGAAGTTCACTTTTTCAGAGAAGTTTAATTCGGGTTCAGCTTGGAGTTCACTTTCGGCAGTAAAGTTTCAGGTCATACGCAATGAAAAAATTGTACTCGTGAGGCTCACAATTTGTAAAAGTTAATTTGATAAAATTACGTGAAGTGTGGTGTGGTCGTGAAGTTCACCTTTATTTGCCAGCAAGTTCATGTCGTGAAGTTCACCTTCTGAAGTTAACTTACATATGCTGAGAAGTTCAGAAAAAGATGGTCCTGGGAAGTTACAATGGCCGAGTCAGCTATCCACTGACCTACGCGAAGTTCACTTATTAACTAGCGAAGTTCACTTATTAACTAACTCGAAGTTACGTTCTGCTCCTGTGAAGACGTACAGTATTTATAAAAAAAAACCCTGAAGTTCACTTAAAAAAAAGCCGAAGTTAACTTATGTGACGGATGAAGTTCGGAAAGGATTGTAGAATAGCTATTCTACAAGTGGTTGTAGAATAGCTGATACCTATATATATATATATATATATATATATATATATATATATATATATATATATATCTTTGAGTAATCGAATTATATACTCTTTAATGCACAATTCATATATAAAACACGTGAGACAAGATACCAAGCAGTGGAGATGGCTGCAAACTTTCAGTCTGCCATTTTCAGTATCCTTGCCATTGCTGTAGTTTGTGCTGCCCTCCTTTTCTCATCAGGTATTCATTTCCTACTATTCCCGTCCCCCACTCCCCAGCACTTCTCTCCCCGCCGCTGGCACGCCTCTCTTTAGCCCTAGCTCTCCGCATCAAGCTGCCGCCGTCGCCGCCTTCTGCGGCCACCGCCCTTGATTCCCTCGATCCATCTCATGCCGCCGCCCGGGCTCCATCCACCCAGCTCCTGCAGCCGCCGGTACACATAGCCCCGAGCGCCCGACCCCGTGCTCCCTCCTGCCTTCCTTGGTAAGTACCCTCTCCAATACATGCTATAACTAAGCATGCTTCTATCCGATTCTTGCATTCTGAACAATTATATTTGGTTCTCACAATTCGGAAGAATTGCATATGGATCATAAATGTCTGAAATATGAGTGGTATCAGCAGGTTATTAGAGAGTCGGGCACGAATAAGTGAGCTGGAGATCGCCTTCTCCTTTATTTCCTCGAGTTCTGTCCCCGCAACAAAGCTGAAATGGTCTGAACGAGCCGTGAGCTTACACCTGCTATATCATTGTCCTGCAATTGTTCTTAAGTTCATCCAAAGCTGTGTTTAGATTTGCCGCTGCTCGCGCGATTAATTAGGTTAGTTTGTTCGATAATCCTAGTTGTATATAGTGTCCAGTTTAACTGCATCCTGAATATTGTGCACGTGTAGTCTTTTTTTTTTGTGCACGTGTAGTCACAGCTACTAAATGAACTGCCTACAGTCTGTAATACATACCTGAAGTACTATGGTGGACAACTGCTGCTAAGTTGGTTTTACAGGTCACGTTAAATCACTATTTCCATGGGTACTTAGTTTGCTATCAATCACAATGTCTGCTATACGAAAACTCCCATCATTATTAATGCCCATGTAGGGAGAAGGCATACTGGCAAGCTTGATTTTGAATATTTTTAAAGCCTTTGTCTTTAGTACCACTTTTTTTTTTACCTTGCCAATATTAATGACATTCAGAGTTGAGACAGTTAAATATACTAAAGCTCTAGTCCAGAACATGTCCAGAAGCACTAATTGGTAGTTGGGTTCAATCTAGATTGAGGTAATACCACTGGACATACAACAACTTGCGCTTCAGGTGCAAATTCATACAACAAGTTGTAAATTGGGGTGAAGTGGTACATACACTTGCCAAGTTGTGCAAACAGATACAAAATCGTTATAGACCTGACACGTAGCGTTGTTTTTTTCAAAAGACACCCTCCATGTTTTTCTATCTCAACCAAATACACCGGGAGTATGTCATACTCGCGTTGGGCGCCACTCAACGGTGTCCCGCTCCAAGGCATCTGCCGCTCCGCGTGCCAGCTCGCGCTCGTGTGTGCTACGTCCGACCTTGAGGGCCGAGTCCAAGACGTACGCCTACGATGGCAAATTCCCGTCACCGGCCGCCGCGCTCCAAGATGGCAGGACATGTTCGTCACCAGCAACCGCGTAGTCAGGGTCCAACTGGTCGACGGTGGACAACTGTCGACGGAGGCGGCGGGGCGTTGGCGCCGGCTCCGGATCTCACAGATGTCGTACTCCAGGAGGATGTATGCTCGCCGCCATAAACCCCGTGAAGTCACAGTTTGAGGCCGACAAGCTCCTCCTCGCCGCCCGCAGCCTCCGCGTGCCTAGGTGGCGAGGTGGAACTCCATGTTGTTGCCCTGCGTTGTCCCTTGCGCACTCGAGGACGATGCAGACAACGGCGGCCAGAAAGTCCTGGCGCAGAGTTGCAAAATCGTAGGAGCGAGTCCATGGTGCTCTGCTTGGCGGGGCTGCGGTGCCTCCACGCGCCCCTGAAGGGCGAGTCCATGGTGCTCTGCCTGGCAGTGCTACCCCGATGCGGCTGTTTTTGCTGCTGATTGCTCCCCTGCTCGTTGCTTTCTCTCGTTGATAAGGATCAAACCCGTGGGCACGGACCAAGTCGCGCCGGGGCGCAACACGCGTAGCGGAGAATTGGGAAGAAAGATGAAGGTAATAATTGTCACTGAAATAAAATGGGGTGCTTTTTGCCAAAATACAATGCTACGTGTCAAGTCTAGAACGATTTTGTATGTATTTGCACAACTTCGCAAGTTTATGTACCACTTCCCCCCAAGTTGCAACTTCTTGTATGAATTTGCACTTCCAGCCCAAGTTGTTGTATGCGTGGTGCTATTACCTCATCTAGATTATTAGTACTGGAGTATTCTCGTTCCTATGGATCTGTGATACTTGAGATTATTTTATACTAAGGCTATTACAGTTTAGTTTGTAAATCCATATTGTGTTCTGCACAGATTTTGGCTTGCACGATCTGCAGTCTTCGGGAAACTTATAGGTTATAAGCGTATAAATGAAACATTTTGGTACCCTTTCTAATTGTAATTTTGTACTGCTGCAGGTGGAACCAAGAGCATATAAGGGAGGTCGGCAACTGGTAATTACTAGTGAATCTGTGACTGTGTCATCCAAATATTGATCAGGCTCCTGGAGCAGTAATAGAGGCCAAGCCTTGTTACTTTGGGGTATGTCCTCTTGCTTCTCTCAGATATTTCCAAGTTTGTGGATTTGTTGTGCGAGCATGTCTGAAATCTATTGCAGTTTCATGTGTGAAATTTATTGCTGTTTCATGAAATGATATTTTCTTTGTTAAATTAATTTCTTACATGATGTTATTAATTTTTTCTATTTCCCATTCATAGATTGACTCCCCGAGTTTCAGCCTCAGATTTTGCTCCAACAGAAGTCTGGCAGCACCACCACCGCCGGTGCCCATCAACCTACTTATTCCAGCCACCATAAAAAAAACAGCCAGCGCTCGCGGCGGACACACATAATGGAGGAACCAGCGGAGGAGCCGTCGTCCAGGCTCACCCATGACCTAATCGCAGAGATCCTCTCCCGCGTGCCCTACAAATCGCTCTGCATCTGCAAGAGCGTGTGCCCCGCCTGGCTTGACACCATCGCCGACCCCGTTTACCGGAAGAAGCTCGCGCAGTCCCTGGTCGGCTTCTTCTACGAGCACCACGTCGTCGACGAAGCCACGGCTGACTCCGCCAATCCCTTCGGGGTCTCCATCAGAGGCGTCACCTGCGCCGATCTGTCCGCCTTCCCTTGGGCGAGCGTCCCCAGCACCTGCCCGCGCCTGCCACTGCCGCCGGGCAGCATGGACCATTTCTTCTCGCTCCAGGATTCCTGCGACGGATTGTTCCTCGCCCGCATTCAGGCGGGCGCCCCGGAGCCAAGAACTCGCTACGTCGTCTCCAATCCAGCTACCGGTGAGTATGCTCTGCTGCCCCACTCTGGCTATGAGGGCGACTGTGGCAGCTCTTGCTTGGGTTTCGACAGTGGTGCGTCCACTGAAGAGTTCCATGTGTTCGAGTTTGTGCAAGAATGGCCTCGCCAAAGTTGGGGGGGCTCCCTCGGTTGTGAGCAGAGTGCAGATTTACTCTTCAAAAACCGGTGCTTGGGTGTCGATGGAAAGCAAATGGGACATCGAAATCACATTGTACTTATGTGAATCTGGAGTTTTTCATAAGGGGTATTTGCACTTGCTCATGAAACAGTCCGGGTTGGCAGTGGTTGACACAGAAGGGCTAACATGGAGAACCATCCCGGTGCCGAAACTCATCGATCCATGTTTCTCGGGCTGCATCGGAAAGTCTGCTGGGCAGTTGCTTTATATCAACTCCGATGATTGTCTAGTATACGGCGCAAACCTATGTTCGACTATATCAGTGTACGCCCTTAGTCCTGAGGTTTATCAGTGGGATGCGTCTCACCAACTGGATGACGATTGCGTGCACTGGAAATTGTTGCACAAGCTTTCAGATGTTTCTCCGAAGAAGATGTTTAAGCTCGGGTTTGACCTCAGAGTCATTGGAGTACACCCGCATGCCAATATGATTTTTATAGCTGATTCGAACAATCAACTGGTGGCATACGATCTGGATCGCCGTGAAAGTACAATTGTATATCACATTGAGCATAAGTACCAGACATTGAGGCGATTTTTCTCATATGTGCCACTGTTGTCCTGCCTACCGTTGGATGGAGGAATAATAATGTAGGCAACTTCCCATGGATGATTGATCTGTCGATTCAGAAATGGCAGTCATGGGCGAGGTGCTCTGTTGTGTTGACAAGCTTCATATGGAGATATTGTATTGTTCTTGGATAATGCCAGCTTTAGTTTTTTGTTGATCTGTGCTCCTTTTCATATGTATTATCTCTGGCTGCATCTACCTCCGGTATGTTTTTTTTTTTTTTTGTGAAAACTCCAGATACATAACCCAAACTCAGAAACGCACCAACGAAATAGGAAATAACAAACACGTCCCTGGGTACACCACTCCTCTACCACCACCGACGCGGACTGGAGACGCGCCGCCGTAGCTCCTCCGCCGCTCCCACCTGGAAGTAGCGTCGACCTTGAAATCCGAGGAAGCTTCAACACGGACGGGAAGTTCCCACGCCTGCACGACGACGGGGAAGAAGAGCAGAACGCCGCTGAGTCGGAGTCGTCTCCCTCACCGAAGAGGGAGGAAGAACTGGAGCTCCTCCTGGCACCACACCTCACGAGGCTCATGCCGCCGCCGGAGGAAGCCGCAGCACGCCGACGAGCCGGAGGGCATAACACCCCACAAGGAGAAGACAGCGGCGCCGATCCGCCGTCCACCCGGGGGGAAAAACTCCACCGATCCAAAGATCGTGGACCTGCAAAACCACACGACCCCGAGGACGGTGGGCCAGACACGCCGTCCACCTGCCGTCGCCGGCCAGGGAGAGGAAGGGCGGCGGAATTATTCTTCCTAGACGCCGACGACCTCCTCTCCAGATCGACGCCGCCGAAAGCTAGACCTACCCTATCTACACACCGAACGCCGGGGATCGAGATCCCGACCTCCTCACGCCGCCGGAGCGAGCGGAGGAGGCCGGGATCCACACCCACGCCGCCGGCGGAAAGGGATCGGAGCCGAGTCTCCCTTTTCGCCTCGCTCTCTCCTGTAGCAGAGGGGAAGGGAAGAGATAAGGACGTCTTTTGGCATCTACCTCCGGTATGTGATCGCTGTGAGTCGTTGTCTGCCTTTTGATGTGCTGCAACAAATATAGTTGGATGAGACATTTGGTTGTTCCTGTCTGGCTAAGACAGAATTGTTTATGTTCTATTATATGTGCAGATATAATCTGAAGTTGGTTTGGTTCTATCTAGGTGTTTGCAATGCTAAGGTTTTTTTCTTGGTCCCTTGTTTTTTATGGTTTGATGATAGATTCGTTGAAGTTTTCATATATGTGGAGCAGGCAATGTGATCATACTATTTCAAATGTCGAGAAAGGTCTGTTTTGATGATCCATAACCCAGCTGCTTTATATGTGGCGTCAGATATGATCATAATAACTTAATAGGACATGAACACTAACATGCTTTTATTTTTTTTCTTCTTCTAAAGGCTCCAGATTTTCTAGTTTTGTTTTAACTTATTTCTTAACTTTTGATCTTGTTAGCTGCTGGTGAGCCGGTAGGAACTCTTTATGTTGTGTTGTTGCTTTATTTTGCAAATTCAAATGAACAGTGGCCCAGTCACATGAAATCTGGGATTTGATGTTAGCGACTATCAGGATCAGATGGATGCGCATCTGCACACTGGCGAGCAGTTCAAAATCGTGGTCCCTTTCTGAACTACATCATCCAGGCCATCTCCAAAGGGGAACATTCGCTCTTAGAAAAATAATTTGAGCCGGAAAGTGCAACAATTTTATGCTCTTCGCTTTCTCCCTGTCTTGTTAAATAAAGGATATGATATCATTAGAATAATTTAGAATGGAAAGCATTGGCTCACCGCCACGCTCCAGCAACCTCTGTCTGATCTTGTCGTCGGCAATCCACCTCACAATACTACAATTTTATGCTCTTCGCTTTCTCCCGGTCTTGTTCAATATTTTAAAGTATTCTCACAATACTACGGTTTCTAAAATTACTACTCCCTCCGATCCAGAAATATGTCGTGAGAATACAACATACCACATACAACTCGAACATATGATCCAGAAATATGTCGTGAGAATACAACATACCACATACAACTCGAACATATGACCAGCGATACTTTTTTCGGATCGGAGGAAGTAGAATTTTGAAGTACTTTGACGTGTTTGGCTCTAATAAATATTGCAGTTTTAAGAACCACAGTATCTTAAAACTATGGTTCCTTTTTAAGCATTGGAGAAAGAGGTTTCTAAAAGTGTGAAAGAAAAAACTGTGATATTTGTTCGCCGGGCGCTAAAATACTTTGGTTTTAACATGCCCAAAGTTTTGAAATTGTTGAGCTACCAAACGTAGCCTAAGAAACACAGCTTAAAAGAAATTGCTTTCCTGCTACCTCATCACAAGGTAGATCGCTACAGAAGAAAGGTAATGATTCTCAAAATTAGTATTTATGTTACTGACAAATGACACAACAGAGGTTTGCGAGCTTCAGCTTTTCACACAAATACTTATAAGCATTATTGTAGAGAATTGCGCAGAGACAACCAAATTATGTGAAAGGATAATGATCTTACTTTAGGTAATCACTAGTAAGAGGGAGTAGAACCGCGAACTGGGTTCATAAAGTTTCATCAGGCAATGTGGATAGGGAATATGTTTCACAATTTTCATCGGAATATACAATGACCACAGAAGTTACCTGAGAAAAGCATGAGATGACCACTCGAGTAACAAGTAGTCTACCTAGAATTAATAAAGGCAGGAAAATCTTGGCATTGCAAACACCTAGATAAAACCAGACCAACTTCAGATTATGTGTGCACATACTAGAACATGAACAGGTCTGGCTTAGCCGATCAGATAAAGCTTATAAGAAAGATCGCTTTCCTGCTAGTATGCTACCTCATCAGAAAGTCGATCGCTCCAGAAGGAACGTAATGATTTTCTAAATTAGTAGTGTATATGTTACTTAACAATTGATACAACAAAGGTTCAAGAGCTTCAGCGTTCACATATTAACATATAATCATTATTGTAAAGAATAATTGTAGAGCTAATAAAATTCTGTCAAAGTAATAAGTATCTTACTGTAGATAATCACTAGTCAGAGGGAGTAGAACAGCGAAATGCATGAGAATGCAAAGTTTCAGGCAACGTGAATAGGCAACACGCTTCACAATTTTCATGGGAACATACAATGGAAACAGAAGTTACCAGAGTAAAGCATCAAATGATCAGTCAACGTAACAAGTAGTCTAGCTACAATTAATAAAGGCAGGAAAATCTTGGCACTGCAAACAGCTAGATAGAACCAGACCACCACCTTCAGATTGTCTGTGCACACACTAGAACATGAACAGGTCTTGGTTAGCCGATCAGGTAAAGCATCGAACGACAAAATGAAACATGCCCAAATGTCTCATACATACAGCAATGCTTGTTGCACATCAAAATACATGAGCATACTACAACTCCCACCAACACATCAAGAAGGGAAACACACAACTAGAGACAATACTAGATATGAGAAGGAGCACAGATCAAACCGAAACCTGAGAAACTTGGAGTTGATATAAAATAGATGCCAAGCAGACTTTCCGATGAAACCCGAGAAACTCAGATTGATGAATGTTGGCACCAGGATGGTTCTCCATTTTAGCCCAAACTCAAACTATTGCCAACCCAAACTCATGTCTGAGCAAGTGCAGACACCCCTTATGGAAAACTCCGAGTTGACCACCACTGTTCAAAATATCTTCCGATATTCCGATAAATCGGCCGATTTATCGCTTCTCAGTATCTCACCGATAAGATAAATCGGCCGATAAATTCGCCGATATGCCGATAAATCAGCCGATATGCCGATAAATCGGCCAATTTACCCCTTATCTTGGGTCGACCGATAAGTTCCCGATAAGCGATATCCCCAACATCATTGACCACAATACAAGCTAACTTTGATGCCCCATTTGCTATCGACACCCACAGCCCCAGCTTTTGAAGGGTAAATCTTCACTCCTCTCAGGACAGGGGATGGGGGTCCCAAGTTTCGTCGTCATCAGGCCACTCTTTGGTGGATACGCCGCTGTCGAAACCAAAGTAAGAGCTGCAACAGTAGTCGGCGTAGCCAGAGCGGGGCAGCACGGCATACTCGCTGGTAGATGGATTGGAGACAATGTAGCGGAACCTCATGTCCTGGTCCAGGGTGCCCACCTGAATGAGGGCGAGGAACATCCAATCCTCCTCCATATCGATGTGGAGTTGCCAACTGCATTCCTCCAGCCAGTGGTAAGGGGGAAGACAAAGGCACATGTGGAAAGAACTCCATAATTCGCTGGTCCTTATGTCCGATGTGATGTACAGTTGTACTCTCTTGATGATCCAGCTCGTAGGCCAACAGTTCATTTTCAGAATCAGTTATAAAAATTATGTTGGCATGTGGGTGTACTCCAATGACTTTGAGGTTCGAGCCAATCCGAAAGTTCTTGTCGTGGAAAAATTTCCAGTGCATGTATTCATTGTCCAGGTGAGGAACATCCCAGTGATAAACTTCAACACTAAGAACATAAACTGATATAGTTGAAAATGGGTGTGAGCCATATCGATTGTCAGAGTTGATATAAAATAGCTGTCCAGCAGACTTTCCGATGAAACTTGAGCCACTTCCATAACTTAAGTTTGAATTTGGCAACGGGATGGTTCTCCAATTTAGTCCTTGTGCATCAACTATGGCCAGCCCACACTCCTGTGTGAGCAAGTGCAGACACCCCTTATGGGAAACTCCAGGTTTACGACAACACAAGCTAACTTGGATGTCCCATTGGCTTTCCATGGACACCCATTCCCCAGTTTTCGAAGAGTAAATCTTCACTCCTCTCACGACCGGGGGACCGTCCTCTTCGTAGAGCCATTCCTCTACAAACTCGAACACGCGGAACTCTTCAGTAGACACACCACTGTCGAAAGCCATGTAAGGGCCGCAGCCGTTGCCGGCGTACCCAGAGTGGGGCAGCACGGTGTACTCGCCGGTAGATGGATTGGAGACGATGTAGCGGAATTCCAGCTCCGGGGCGCCCGCCTGAATGCGGGCGAGGAGCAACCCATCGCAGGAATCCTTGACAGAGAAGAAGCAGTCCGTGCTGTCCGGCTGCAGCGGCAGGCGCGGGGAGGTTCTGGGAACGCTCGACCAAGAGAAGGCGGACAGATCGGCGTAGTCCACGCGGCTAAGGTAGAAGGGCACGTCGGAGTCGGCCCTGGCTTCGTCGACGACGTGGTACACGTAGAAGAAGCCGGCCAGGGACTGCGCAATCTTCTGCCGGTAAACGGGGTCGGCGATGATGTCGCGCCAGGCTGGGGACACGCACTTGCAGATGCAGAGTGATTTGTAGGGCACGCGAGAGAGGATCTCCGCGAATAGGTCGTGGGCGAGCCTGGACATCGGATCCTCCATGTCGTGTGCCCGCTAGGTGGTGTGATTGGGAGGGACGGCGGCCGGAATAGGTAGGTGGCGAAGCAATGGGAGATGGGCGGCGCGGCGGCGGCGGCGGGGTGTCTTTGGCTGAGGGACTGGGATCCAGTGACTTCACTATGTGAAGTCACGTTGCACCTTTATACCCTCCTAATCTGCGTCCATTTCTCATCTAACGGCCCACACGAGACAAAGGCAAAACTTCAGTACTTGGCAGTTTTCAGAGTAGCAGCAAGAAACGGAACAGCAGACTAGTGCATTCCGATTCAGTTTATTTGAACAGATTAGTATGCTAAAGAGTTCAGTTAGTACGATGGATATCTAGTTTTAATTACATATGACTAAAAGAAATCAGTTTCAGTTTAGTACAGTTAATGAAAATATGCCTAATAATAGTCAGTTTCAGTTCTGGAGTCGATGATCTAATATGCCATACTGAACCTGTACGCATAGCAATAAGGACGTGCAAAATTACCTAGCAGGCTAGCAGGCGTGACGTTGAGGACGCAGTGGCGGCAGTGATAGACCTTCTCCTTGGCGGAAGGATGCTGCAGTGACGGCGTGGCCTCCTTCCTCTCCTCCGACGGCGGCCGGCCCTCCTCTCCTCCAGCACAGACGCGGTCTGGATCTCCTCCTCTCCTCCAACGATGGCGCGGCAAGCTCCCCGTACTCCACGGCCGCGCAGTTCCTCTTCCTATCCGACGGTGGCCGGCCCTCCTCTCCAGCGCTGGCGTGCGGTTCCCCTCCCTCTCCGATACGCCGGCGCCGCGGGAGAGTTCCGGACGCGACACGGAAGCCCGCGAAATCCCCAATTTCCTGCCCGCCATTGCCCAAACTGCTAAGTACTGAAGTTTTGCCTTTGTCTCGTGTGGGCCGTTGGATGAGAAATGGACGCAGATTAGGAGGGTAAAGGTGCAACGTGACTTCACATAGTGAAGTCACTGGATCCCAGTCCTTGGCTGAGACTCGGGAGTGACCTAGTGTGGGACTGGAGGAGTGAGGTCTAGCTGAAATCTTTTTTCATTTTTGTTTTTGAGATTTTTTTCATTACTAACCAGTACCTTTTGACAAGCGCACAGGCACAACCGGTCACAAGATGATTTTTAAAAACCTTTTTTCACGAAATTTCAAAAGTATTATCCCGAAATTAATTCTCAAAAGTATTGTACCGTCGTCATGTGACAAACGAAATGTAGAAATCGTCCGACCCTTCGACAATAAGCCCTACTTATGGGACTTTGCGTGCGGATGATATTACTTATCATCCGATAGCACGATAAGAGCATCTCTAGCAGAGTCCGCAAAAAGCAGAACCGCAAAAAAGTTTTGAGGGTCGCGTTTTTCGTGATTTTGCTCAAGAAAGGGTGCCGCGAAGAACAGAGCCCTCAAACGAAACTGAAAATTCGCGTTTTTCAACATTTCAGATTTCGTGGGAACAAACGCAGTTTATCATTTTGGATGTTCTTTGCTATAGATGGATGTTCTTCGCGAATTTCTATCTACACAAAATACAAACCCTAGAACACCAAACTACAGATCGCCGCCGACCAAACCCTATGCGGTGACCCAGCACACCACTGCATGTTGTAGTGTACAAGTCGTTGATGTAACACGCACGGAAGGACCTCTCCGCAAATATTACATCCCTCAGAGTAGTACAACAAAAATATAGTCGGTCCAAGGTAACACTATAGGATTACAACACTATTCAATACAAAATCTCGAGAATCTCTTTTACATGGAAGAAGTCTCTTGCAAATGAAACACGAGAAGATCCAATTCGTAGCACTAAGCTGGATATCAGCTCTATCTCTAATTCCTATTCCACTACTGCTGTTGTCACAGCCCTAGTCTATTCCATCTGGTATGTCTTTATCCAGGCTGTACTCCTTTTCCAAAATGATGTTGTCTCTTCCCTCGGCAGTGTTGTCGTCATATACACCTGGTAAGGTTGTTGTCATCCTTTTGTTGGTGAAGTAGCAGTTGACTCCTTCAAGCTCCACCAGATAGGTTTGGACTCCTTGTTGAAGACCTCCTCGTTGTCTTCATGGATATCTATCATCTCCTTGGATGGCTCCAAAAGTCTAAGCAGGGGGTCAACGGGGAAAAGGGTGAGCAACATGAGCGTTACTCAGCAAGTTCAAATTATAGGCGATAAAGTGTTTTATGCACTAGCTACTGCCATGACCAACGGTCATTGGCATAATGCAAGTTTTGGAAAATATTTTTAGGAAAGGGTCCATTTTATTTTCAGAAAACTATGCTCACAGCCTCCACGGGTCTTTAGTCATCACTTGGGATGCCTTTCCCGCAGCGTTCTGTAGTTCCTTTCGGGAACACGGATGTGACAGCCACAATTTCTTGTTGTTGACTCTGCAGAGCTGCGTAACTTTACCCATGAGAGAAACCCTGCCTTGTTGCCTTTCCGAGCGGACAAACTCGTCCATACTTCCATGGTATGGGGCCAGGTGTGAGTCCAAAGCCAATCACCGCCCTCTCCGCACAACACATATCCGCCCAATTGTGGCGCGGCCGGTAACAAAGACCGCTATCCCGCCACCCCTCCCGAGCTTCTATTCCAATCACCCCGTCAAGTGGGAAGGTCACGCGCTTCCACGCTGTTGGACGCTGCAACGGACACAACCAGGTAATAGCCTACCGAGGATATGTGAACGAGAGAAGATACGGGTGACTTTTACCGCCCATAGCAGATCTCATGGTAAACGCTTCAATACGGCGCAAGGATCACTGTGACATTGGTAATTAATCCTAGGTATATACTTTCCCGTACAATGAAACCTCTACCACAACATCAAATCGTGGTTCCATTGCCAGCCAAACATTATATATAGCAATTCACATCATTTGAAAATATTTTTTTGTTTTTCAATGCAATGATAATAATATGTTTTTGAAAATAGTTTTTATAAAATATTCAATAAAGATATGCAAGAATGAACTTGCCTGTGGTAGAAATGGCCGTTCAACCCTTCGGGGTTCTAGGGTTTGCGGTAAAACCCCGAGTTCTGAAAATAGCAAAGTAATCCTGATAAGGACTACTGAAAACTCTAGCAGCATGCTATTATGCATAATCATGAAATGCATCGTCACCCCAAAATTCTCAAGTTGTGGATTTTAAGACTTTTCTAGTGTTTGGGAGTTTTAAATTATTTAAAGAATTTGACAACAGTTTTCATGAGGAATTTTAAAGTGATTAAATTTAAATAGTTCAATATAATTGTAATTCAACACTTTATTTTCCCATATTATTTTCTTTTAGGAAAAGAATTTCAAGTCATTTCCACTTAAGGATCCTTGAATTTTTCATCCACAAAATGTTTTTCAAAACTTCAAATAAAACTTACATAAAAATTCCTCATATTTTGTAGAGTATGTTGCACATTTTTAGTTGATTTTTGTGTATTTGAATTTGGTGTAAAAATTCATTTAAGTTTGAATATTTTTGATTTAGGATGTGTAACAGGATAGTCTTGGTATAGTTCAAATATTATTTTGAACATAGTATTTATTTTCCCAGGTTATTTTTCTTGAGAAAATAATTTTTAGAAATTATTCCAAAGAATAATCCACTTAAGGATCTTTGGATTTTTAATCAAAGAAATAATTTTCAAAAAATTCATGTTAGTATTTTATTTAAATATCTTATTTTCTGCTAATATTTGTAGATATTTTTAAAGTATTTTTAGGAATTTATTTGAATTTTAAATTGAGTTTTGAAGTTTGAAATTTATAATTTTTGAAATTTTTGCAAATAAATCCCTGGTCGAACCAGGTCAAAGGAGTGGCTCGGGTCCGGTCCACCGACCGAGCCGCACCGTCTCTCTCCTTCTCTCACATGAACTCGTGCCCGTGCTCGACTCGCATGGCGACCGAGTCGCCCTCGCCATCGCCACCTAGCTCCGGCCGACTCCGCTCTACCACTAGGCCCGAGCGATTGGAGCTTCGTTTCCTCTAGCCGCCGTGCGCTGCCTAGCCCTAGGGTTAGGGTTTCGGTGCACCGGCGCTGCTCGCCGCTCCCTACTGCTCGCCTCCCCTCGTGCTCACCATGGCAGGTACAGAGCTTGACCTCTGTGCCGCCGTGGTGCGGTGGTGCTGGTTCCACGACCTCTGTGTGCCCCTCCAACGGTTGCGCGAGCACTGCCTCGCTGCCGTGGAGCTACGGCCATGGACGCACGGTAAGATCCTTTTCCTCCCTCTCTTCTCCTTCTCCTAGTACCTCTACTCGATCTAGATGCTTCTGGACTTCGGATTAAACATATGTTCCTCTGTTGGTTAGGTTCTTGATGAACAGATGATGATTTCTTGATGCTTTACTCATTTATGTGCACTGTCTACCTACTGTGTATCAAGAATGAGATGAATGGTGTAGATCTAGCATGATTAGTTCCTTCCATTACCTCTGGAATTGTTGTTGGGAGCATTTCTTGCTCATAGAGGAAGAAAATCTTTTTAGAACATTACTTCTGAGCTAGAACTTGTACTGTATGATCTAGTTGTGATGAAAAATTACTTTAAGCATGATTTAGACAAGTTTTTCTTGTTGTGATGCCTCCTTGTAGAGTTACACAGCAGCTTTCTTGTTTAAAGATGATTTACTGTGCTTCTTCTAAGTGTACAGATGTGCAAAGCATAGTTAATCCAGCTCTGCTGGTTCACTGCCTTGTGTATTTTGAAAATAAGAACAGATACTATATTGCTGCCTTTTTCCCTTTGTCCCTGTATGCTCAAACAAAAGCTGAATCAATCAACTGCACTTCCTTTCTTCTCTCTTTCCTATTTTCTGCATAGAACAGATATTCTCTGCCGTGCACAATTTCTCTACATCACCTTACCTTGCTTAGCAAGGTTCTGTTAAGAACAGATGCTGAATAATTCTCTCTAGCATGGTTCTGTCAATTACAGAACCTGCTGGTCTCTCTCTAGCTTTTCAAAATCAACCTGCTGTTGCTGAGCAGCTTGTTCTTCTGGAAAATGATGATAACCTGCGTCTTGTGGAATTTGCCTCCTCCTCCTCCTCGCTGCTTCAAAGTTCCTAGAGTGTATTTAGCTAGCTGAAATGGCTTGTGGTGGATGGATTAGGTGACCTCCATGAGTAGTGCTTGGTTGTGCTTGTTCTTGTGGAAGAACAGATAGAAATGGGTGTGCTGATGGTTGTATAATGTGTGAGTTGTGGTTGCTGTGAATTGTGTGTGCTGCTGGCTGCTTCTTGAAAATGTCTTTGTGGCAAATGAATTTGCTAGGATGGTTGTGGTGCTGTTTATAAACTACTGGCTGGTTGTTGTGGTGGTGACACACAACTAGGTAACTCCTCATTTGCATTGGTGAGTAAGGTGCTTGGTTGTCAAGCCCTTATGCATAGGCATTACTTAGGGTTCAAGTAATGTGAGATATTTTGCTTGTGGATAACTCTCCTATGTGGCAAGCTTATCCATTCAAGCTTTCCATTACTTGGGGTTCAAGTAAATTTAGATATTTTCTTGTGGATAGAGATGGCTAGTCATTGGTCTTATCTCCTAGTTGAATTTATTTTTGAGCAAGACAAGTGGCAATTGTTACTAGATGGACTTGTGGGCTCATTCTCTTATGTGGGCTTTGTGCAATTATATGAGCTTGAGAATAAATTTGTGTAGCTTTAATGATTTAGCTAGTGGCTTTAGAAATATAATTAGTGATGTTCAAATGGCTTTACAAATTATTTGTGTGACTTTAATTTGATTATTTGCTTGGTTGAACAGGGATAAATAAGCTATGTTCAATAGCTTTATGCATGCAATAGAAATCTGTTAACAAGGTAGACTGCTTTTACATAACACAAAACTTTTGAATCCAGGTGGCTTATTGGATGGATTTGATCATCTGATCCTTTCTTTTGGTAGAATTCAAATGAATGAGTGTAGAGGTGCAAGAGTGTCCCCTTCTATCTTCCTAGGTTTTTTCCTAGTTGAAAGGTAGCTGGATTAGGTTGCTTTGCATTAATTTCTATGCCATTTTATTTGTTTTCTGCCAAACTTGCTAGGAAATTTGATAAGAACAGATATCAGCTTGTCTTAGCATAGCCAGTTTTTTTTTGCAAAGTCTGAGGCAAATGTCCCCTCCAGGAACAGATACTAGCATTTGACTTTAAAATTCTCGAGGATGATCTTGCATAGCACCTCTATGCAATACTGAGAGAAATACTTCCCCAAATTTCCAATTTGCTGCATTCTTTACTTCTTTGTTCTTTTCTTTCTTTCTTTCTTGTGTTGTTTCTTGTGTTATTTATTTTGCAAGAAAGAAGAATTGATGCTTGAGAAGAAGATCAAGATAAGATGAAGATTTAGTTTAGGCTTCTTTTATTCATTTGTAATTTTCTTTTTATTTGAACGAGATATCTACTTATTCGATTAAACTTGTAATATTAATTATTCTTTCATTTTGATCATGTAAAGTTTGATCTGGTAGAATATTTCCATTTTATGTACCTTATTGAACTATGGACTATCAAGTCCTTTGTATTTGAGATAAGTGTAAAATTGGAAGATAAAATGTGTGTAAGGTAAGATGATGAATTGAGATGATGATTTGATTCTTATGTGATGATATTTGTATGAATGATTCTCCTCGCCACGCTTTGCAGACGCAGCAGTGACTTGACGGGCAGCCGGACGAGGATCTCCGACACGAGCAGCTCGCGAGGCAGGTACGGCGGCATCTTCCTCGTCTCGTCATCGTCTAGGTCCATGCCTGAGTTTTATTCGATCTACAAACCACCTCAGCGTTCACCTCAGTTTTATTCGTATATCTATGCGTGAATCTTCCCGTTTGAAGTTGCCGTTCGAGCCAGATACGTTTTGCTGCTTCGCCCAGCACAAGTCGGATACGTTTCCAGCTCACGTGGTCAAATACGGCTCCAACTCAATAATTCCGGGTAAAGCAATAGTTTAACTATCTGCTTATAAGTGAAGTGGCTCCCTACAAATTGCTTTTTTCCTCGAACAAGCTGCATATTTCCTCTCATCTGTAAAATCACCTAAACTTCATAACTTCACCTGATTTGCAAATGTCCCCTCCAGGAACAGATACTAGCATTTGACTTTAAAATTCTCGAGGATGATCTTGCATAGCACCTCTATGCAATATTGAGAGAAATACTTCCCCAAATTTCCAATTTGCTGCATTCTTTACTTCTTCGTTCTTTTCTTTCTTTCTTTCTTGTGTTGTTTCTTGTGTTATTTATTTTGCAAGAAAGAAGAATTGATGCTTGAGAAGAAGATCAAGATAAGATGAAGATTTAGTTTAGGCTTCTTTTATTCATTTGTAATTTTCTTTTTATTTGAACGAGATATCTACTTATTCGATTAAACTTGTAATATTAATTATTCTTTCATTTTGATCATGTAAAGTTTGATCTGGTAGAATATTTTCATTTTATGTACCTTATTGAACTATGGACTATCAAGTCCTTTGTATTTGAGATAAGTGTAAAATTGGAAGATAAAATGTGTGTAAGGTAAGATGATGAATTGAGATGATGATTTGATTCTTATGTGATGATATTTGTATGAATGATTCTCCTCGCCACGCTTTGCAGACACAGCAGTGACTTGACGGGCAGCCGGACGAGGATCTCCGACACGAGCAGCTCGCGAGGCAGGTACGGCGGCATCTTCCTCGTCTCGTCGTCGTCTAGGTCCATGCCTGAGTTTTATTCGATCTACAAACCACCTCAGCGTTCACCTCAGTTTTATTCGTATATCTATGCGTGAATCTTCCCGTTTGAAGTTGCCGTTCGAGCCAGATACGTTTTGCTGCTTCGCCCAGCACAAGTCGGATACGTTTCCAGCTCACGTGGTCAAATACGGCTCCAACTCAATAATTCCGGGTAAAGCAATAGTTTAACTATCTGCTTATAAGTGAAGTGGCTCCCTACAAATTGCTTTTTTCCTCGAACAAGCTGCATATTTCCTCTCATCTGTAAAATCACCTAAACTTCATAACTTCACCTAATTTGTTGCAACGGTAACCCCATAGCCTAGCCGGAGTTAAACAGTAGTGGCACAACTTCATAACAGCCAGTCAAACTAAATTCAGTTCGGAGCGAACCATAACATTCTCTCTGGAGTACTCTTTTCTCGGTGAAGCCTGATGCTATGCCGTCTCTCTCTTGCTCTTGTTCCTAACTCTCAAATCCTAGTCTCTTAGCCATCCTTTCTCCATGGATGTTTCAAGGCATCCAGATTCTCGCACTCCCCAATCCCCCACTCCTCCCCTTCCACCAACCGTCCAAGCCCCTAACTTTCTTTCGGGTTCAGCTTTGTCTCAACAGATACTCTTGGAAGATCTCCAGATCCAAAGTCGGTTTGTGTCAGCGGATGATAGATCTGGTAGCAGCAACCAACAAGCAAGGGCAGCTCGTAGGCTTGAAGCTCCTCCAGTTCCCCAGCTGGTGATAAACCTTCAAACCATGTCCATTGCAGCAGCAGGTGAGCAGGGACAGAGCAGAGCCGGGAATCAATATGCTCTGTACATGAAGGTGGCCAGCTCGGGAGGCCCAGTTAGAGTGCCACAGCTTTCAGCGGTTCAACAGTCGATGCGTCGTGCTTGGAGAGCGAACTATGAAGATATCATCCAGGTACACCATGATGTGTTTAAGGCCACTTTTCCTTCGCATAGAGCTATGATGTGGGTTTACAAAAAGCAACCGTGGGTGGTTCAGTCAGAGGTCATGCTTTTGGAAATTGTGGATAGTAAAGATGAAGGTTTTGAAAAGGAACAACAGAAATCTCTGCAGGTTCAAGGACGACCCAGGTACAACTTTAAGTTTGTTTATGTTACCATTAGAGCTTATGGAATCCCATGGAAGGGCAGATCCTTTGATGATCTCAAAGATTTGTTGAGGATAGCAGGAACCCCCTCGGAATTTCATGAACTAACTGATAGTATGCTGCATGGTCACCCGGACTACATTTGGGGAGTGATTCGCCACTCAGTTTCCAATCCAGTGGTGGACAAGATTCAGTTGCAAGCAAGCCAAGCTTTGGGAGGTTATGCTTATCTACACTATGAAAAAATTGGAAGAATCTGTCTGTTTTGTGGTATCATGTTCCATTCAACTGGAAATTGCTTTCTCAGGCAAGCATAATCACTGATCGACTTGCTGCAGGAGTGGAAACAGAGGAGATTCCTTTTTACAGATATGGGCAGTGGATTGTTAACACTGACAAGCTGCCGCAAGGAAAATCAGAGTCTCCTTCCTCTAACATAGGTCTGGTTTCAAATGCGGAGCCCTCGGTGCATTGTCAGGAGCAATACCAGTTCTCAAGACTCTCTGAAGCTGAAGCAATCTCTAAGATAGAAGCCATGGAAAAGAGAAGAAGCGAAGAAATGCTTCTAGATCAGAGCAAATTGTCAATGGTGGATCGACGGGAGCAACACGAAGCTACTGTTCATATGGCACCAATTTTTCCACACGGTGACCAGTTGCCAGTGGCTGAGTCATCGGAGCAGGTGCTCTTAGGCCAACACATGCAGCGAGTGGCAGTTCCACCGTCTTCCACAGCTTTCCAGGAGCACTGTGCCATGGATGAAAGCCTCCTTCAGCGGGTCAACCGTTCAGGTGTTGATGTTGATATGGTTGCCCCACCGTTCTCCAGGGCAGAAGAGGCTGCTTTTCTCCAGGGCTGTGTTGTCCACCTTTGCCAGGCCCACATCAAACTCAAAGCCCCCAGGCCCTTAGAGCCCATAGCTCGGAGGAAACAAGGCAGACGCTTCAGCTGAGTCAGCGCGCTGCTTCGTCTCCTTCTCCTGTTGGTGCTGGTATTATCTCCTCCCTGCCTGCCACAGCTCCCCAGATCTCTCCTCCTGCGCTGCCGGCCAAAAGACCAGCCCCCTCTTCTACCTCAACCTATCTCCCACAAAAGAAAAGAGCTGCTCTGCCGGTGCCGGCTGTCTCCGACGATCCCCAGTTGCGAATTGGAGATCCAGATCGAGCAGACGTGTCGGATTTCGGCACTGGCAGTCCTGCAGGTGGGGCCTCATTTGGTACGCACCCTCTCGGAGGAGGCCTGGCCTCCGGAGGTGCTGGAATCTTGGGGGCCGGTCCTCGCTTTGCTGCGCCGCCAGCAGCGCGACCTTCTCTTAGAAGCAATTACAGAACTTCTCTGGGCACTACTGTTGTTCACCCTGGTGCTGCCTCTTGGCATCGTGTTGGAGGTGCCGGTGAGGTAGGTGGTGGCCGGCGTGTGAGAGTTGGCGGTGGTGCTGATCTGGGAGAGGGCATACGCGCCGTACTACTTTGTCGGGTCCAAGCTCTGCACGACTTCTCTCTGATGCTGCAACTGCTTACGACCCATTTGAGCATGCCATCCACTCTCCAGCAGCTTCGTCTATTGGCACTGTCAACTCTCGTGTGGGTGTCTTCTCGCCTCCTAGGATGGTTCGTGGACCCTATGTGGCTCGGGATGCTGGTTCTTCTCGTGGTGGCGCCGATCAACAAACAGATGTTGGAGCCGAAACTCAATCTTCAACCCCTCCTCGTGATACTTTGCTGGTTTGGCAGAAGGATTTTAGTACTGATGATGTCGGATCCCCACAACAGGCTAGGGCGCCAGCCTTGAGGGCGCCCAGGTGCCATGAAAGCACTCGGATGGAATTGCCAAGGGGCGGGCAGGGCTCTTGGCAATCCTAAAATGCTCCACCTTGCCCGAATGATCGTCGCCACTAAAGCCCAGGTAATATTTGTCTCTGAAATTAAATCTTCTAAGTTTACCTCAGTTGATATTACTGCTCGTTTTAACATGTCTGATAGCTTTGTAGTGCCTTCTCGGAAGCGTTCGGGAGGGCTTTGGCTGATGTGGACTGACGACGTTCAAATCTCTGTGCAATCCACCTCGTTCCACCTTATTCTAGCTCTAGCTACTGATAGGTCTACTAATCAGAAGTTTGGTTTAGTTTGTATTTATGGAGACCCTTACCATCGTCAGACCTCTTCTATCTGGGAGCAAGTAGCTCATTTTGTGTATGATAACTGCGACTTACCGATGCTCTGTTTTGGTGACATGAATGATCTGTTGTATGCATCTGATAAAAGTTCCTCTAATGTAAATTATGGTCGCTTATCTGCTTTTCGCTGCTGTATTAAAGCTTGTGGTTTCTTTGATTTGGGTTTTAGCGGTCCTGCTTACACCTGGACTAACAAGCGTTTCTCCTCCAAACCCCTCTATCAGAGATTAGATAGGTGCTTGGTTAACCATGAGTGGTGTGCTGTGTTTCCTGTGTCAAATGTTTACAACATGCCTCTTATTCATTGTTATAGTGATCATGCTCCTATCTTGCTCTCTACTGATGGTACCACCAGGAAAGTCAGGAATTCTTTCAAGTTTGAAAACTGGTGGCTCAAAGAGCAAGATTTTCAGGATTTTGCTAAAAACATTTGGATTCAAAACTCTTCAGGTTGCTTTCAGGATAGAACTAAAAAACTGTCTGCAGGTTTAAAGGTCTGGTGCAGGAAGAAAAAACCTTTGCAGGATGAACTAAAGGAACTTGAAGCAAAAATTGAAGATATTCAAAAGAAATCTCCTCAGTTGCAGGACCACTCAATGGAGCAGTCTCTCGTTATCAGGTATGAACAAACAATGACAAAGCTTAATGATTTCTATATGCAAAGAGCCAAAAAGCATTGGGTCAAAGATGGCGATCGGAACACTGCTTACTTTCATCGGTCAGTTGCTAAAAGGAAACGAAGAAACTCTATCTTGTCGATAAAAGATGAGAATAATTTGATGCATTTTATGCCTGACCGTATTGCAAATACTTTTGTTGCCTATTTCAGATCTATTTTTGCTTCTTCCAGTTCTGATCGATCGAGGCCTTATGACACTTCTCTGCCCTCTCATTTGGATGATCCTACTTATTCTATTCCGGACAAAAAAGAGCTCTTTGACACTCTTTCAGATATGAAGAAAAATGCTTCCCCTGGTCCTGATGGTTTCAATGTTGAATTTTACCTAGCAACCTGGGATTGGATTGGTGATGATGTTTTTAATCTGGTTCGAGACTTTTTTGTTACGGGCTCTCTTCCACAACACATTAATGACACTCACATTGCTTTGATTCCCAAAAAGTTGGTTCCTCTTGTTCCGGCTGATTACAGACCCATAAGTCTTTGCAATGTTATTTATAAACTCATTGCTAAATGTCTTGCAAATCGACTTAAGCCTCACTTGCCGGACTATATTCATCCTTCTCAGCAAGCTTTTATTAAAGGGCGCAGAATTTCCGATAACATTATCATTGCGCAAGAAATCACACATTCTTTTGAGTTGTCTTCTTGGAAACATCATGCTTTTATGCTTAAAATTGATCTTGCGAAAGCTTTTGATCGTCTTGAATGGGCTTTTATTGTTGCTGCTCTCTCTCGTAAAGGGTTGCATGGTCATTTTATTAATCTAATTCATGCTTGCATCTCTTCGCCGACTTTTTCCGTTATCATTAATGGGCAGCCTTTTGCTAGATTTGTTAGTGACAGAGGTATTCGACAAGGATGTCCTTTATCTCCATACCTGTTTGTCCTTGCTACTAATGAGTTGTCACTTGCTTTGCAGGAAGCTCTTTCTTCCTCTTCTCTCTCTGGCATTGTTCTTGGTCCAAATTGCCCTCCTATTCATTCTCTACTATTTGCAGATGACCTTTTAATTTGTGGTCGGGCATCCCTGCAAGAAGCTCAAGTCATGAATCAGGTACTTCACTCTTCTGCAATGCTTCCGGCCAGCTTCCAAATTGGTCAAAGTCGGGCATCATCTTCAGTAAGTGGGTTCCTCATTCGACAAGACATGATATCCTCTCAATCTTCCCTGTGCCTCTTATTAACAATGCTTTTATTCATCTTGGGCATCCTCTTATTCTGCCTGCCAAGAATAGATCTGAAGCTTACAGTTTTATTATTGAAAAATTTAAAGTCAAGCTTGCTTCTTTCAAAGCAAATTCCCTTTCCCATGCTGCAAGATTAGAGCTAATAAACTCTGTTTTTGCTTCCATTCCAGTTTACTACATGTCTAACATTATTTTCTCCAGGAAGTTTGTGGCAAAGCTCAATGCTATAATTAGAACTTTTTGGTGGTCAGGAATTTCTTCTGAACCATCGAAAAAATCGCTTTGCTTGAGAGCTTGGAAAGATATTTGCCGCCAAAAAAGGAAGGTGGGCTGGGCATTCGAAATTTGCAGGCTGTCAACCATGGGCTCATTTTGGCAGCTGCGTGGAGAATAGCCCAAAGCCCTTCTAGTTTTTTATCAAAAGTGTTGCAGGCCAAATATTTTTATGATACTTCGATTTGGAGACCCAAACCAAACATTCCGAAATCTGCCTTTTGGTCCTCTATTCTCAAAGTTTTGCCTCTTCTTCAAGCAAATTCTTTCTATCAAATTACTAATGGGGAGATTTCTATTTGGAACCAGCCGTGGTGTCAGTCCTGGACTAGAGTTTATGAAGATTTAATAATTCAGCCACAAGGTTATGTGTATCCGGCGAAAATTAAAGATCTTTGGCTTCCAGGGCGTAAGGACTGGAATGTTACGTTGATTAACTCTCTCTTCTCTAATCCCACGGCTTCACCATTAAAAGCACTCCCATTTTGCCTTCTATGACTGATGACATCCTTTGCTGGAAACCGACCCCTAATGGAAAATGCAATTCTAAATCAACTTATCGTGTCTGTTTGAACTCTTTATATGATGCAGGAATCCCAAGGCCGAGACAACTGGACTCCCAAACTGTTAATCTTCTCAACCTAGTTTGGAAAAATAAGGAAATGCTGCCGAGAGTGAAGGCTTTCGCTGGAGGCTTTTGAGGAAGGCAATCCCTTCGGGGCAGAGAGCTTCTAGATTTTCCAAGCACATTGATGGGCTGTGCTGCAGGTGTGGTATCTCTGAAACTGACACGCATATGCTTTTCACTTGCCCGTTTGCAAGAGCTGCCTGGTTCCAGTTCCCTTGGTTTTTTCGTGCTGATATTCTCACTCACAATTCTGGTTCTCTCACTCAAATCATTTCCAATCTGCTAAGACTTGATCACCCACATGTTTCCCTTGAAAATATTTTCACCTTTCTTTGGTGTATGTGGAAGTCCAGAAACGACCAACTTTTTTGCAGGAAGCAGGGACAGCCGCACCAAATCCATTAAATGCTTGCGCTCTGATGAATGGCCTGGAGCTGCCGAAAGCTTCTACCATGGACTCTCCAGCTCCTGCCTCTTTTGCTCTCCATCTGCCTTACTCTTCAAAGCAGCCTAATGTTTCTCTTTCAAATGATTTATCTATGACAGGAAACAAAGTATACTGTGATGCAGCGTGGAAGCCTTGGAGGTCTTCTTCCTCTCCGCCAGCAGGTCTAGGAATTTATCTCCGTCTTCCTCTTCAAGATCATGTGACGGATGTTTTTATTCAAGCGGTTGCTTCTAGAGTTTCCTCTCCTCTCATGGCTGAAGCTCTCGCTCTTCTTCTGGCTGGAAAGTTGGTGCAAATTCTCAATATTGCAGAGCCCATCTTCTTCACCGACTCCCTCATTCTGGCTCGTGCTGTGGCTGAGACCTCGACTGAAAGCTCTTTGGTCCACTGGGAGATTCGTCACCATATCCTCCAGTTTCAAGAATTTGTTGCTCCACTTAGGCATAGAATTTTTCATATCTCTAGAGACTTAAATGGAGTAGCCCACAACTGTGCTCATCAGGCAAAAAGATCTCGAAGATCTGAGCCTACTAGTTCTTGCAGGAACTCAGCTCATAGCTCCTCTTCTTGCCCAATCCTTGCGGCGTCTCAGCTTCTGCAATCTTTGGGCTATGTAATCCTAAATGTTCTTTGCTTCTGAGCTGAATGTTTGAGGCACTCTGTGTCTCCCCCTTGTACAAAAAAAAAAAAAAAAAAAAAAAACTAAATTCAGTTCTTTATAGGTACAGATAGCAAGCCTCCACTCCAGTAAAAAACCTCCAGTTAAAATTTGTTTAGGTTTTACTGCTGATCATCTCTGCAGTGCAGTGCTTATTTCTGTACCCAACTGGTGTTCCGCTTCACTGTCCCCAACATTTCTGTATGGCCGTTCACTTTCCACTGAGATATCTTGGGAGCGAACTGATGGCTTCTCCAAAGAGACATACTACACATAGATGGATACACACTCGTTCATTTCTCAGAACTGTTTCCTTAAGAAGTTGAGGTTAACTTCCTATTCTGAATATACAGTCATTACGGATCATGTTGCTAATTGTAAATGTATACTGACCTGGCGTGAATATGCTTAGCGAAAGTATCACTGTCAGCCCAGGAACGCAACACAAATCGTAACAGTTCACGACCCACGGGACTTCAAAAAAAAAATTGAACCGTACGGCAGGAGCAAATGGCCATGGAATTGAACATCGTATGCCGAGCTGGCTTTGTATACTTTGCTAGCAGAAAGGTTCCAGGCGATTGTATCCCTCTGGTACGTGAGTTGCTAACTGATATATTTTTGCGGAAGGCGATCTTCTTGAAATTTTTATTGAAAGGAATCATGGAATCGAGAAAAGGAAAACATGGGAAGCAAGAATCTAAGAAACACAACATAAAACACAGACACGTTTGCAACAGGTTATCGCAGAAGAAAGGTAATGATTCTCTAAATTAGACAGTTAGTAGTGTATATGTTGCTTATAAATTGACATGACAAAGGTTTGAGAGCTTCATCTTTCACATGAATACTTATAAGCATTATTGTAAAGAATTATCGCAGAGCCAACCAAATTGTGTGAAAGAAACAAGGATCTGACTTACTGTAGGTAATCACTAGAACCGCAAAGTTTCAGCAGAATATGTGACTAGGCAACATGCTTCACAAGTTTCCTGATACCGATCAACTTCAGAAAGTTACCTAATAGCGATCAATATACTTACTGTATACGCAATAGCAACAGAAAGTTACCTGATAGAACTGGACCAACTTCAGACTGTACAGACAGGAAAATCTTAGCATTGCAAAAACCTAGATAGAACTGCTAACTTCAGACTGTATGTGCACATACTAGAACATGCACAAGTCTGGCTTCGCCGATCAGATAAAGCATCGAAAGACAAAATGAAACACATCCAAATGTCTCATACATAAGGCTATGCTTGTTGCACATCCAAGGGCATATAGCATACTATAAATCCCACCAACACATCAAGGAGGGAAACATGAAGTAAGAGACGATACTAGATAAGAGTAGGACACAGATCAAACCGAAACCGGGCAAACTTGGAGTTGACAGGTATCAAGCAGACTTTCTGATGAAACCCGAGAAACTCATATCGATGAATGTTAGACCAGTATCGTTCTCCATTTTAGCCCTTGTGCATCAACTATTGCCAACCAAAACTCATATATGAGCAAGTGCAGACACCCCTTATGGAAAATTCTGAGTTTACCAGAATACAAGTTAACTTCGACGTCCCCCATTTGCTCTCCATCGACACCCATACCCCAGCTTTTGAAGAGTAAAATCTTCACCCCTCTCATGACCAGGGGATGCGGCCGGGGTCCCAAGTTTCATGTCATCGGGACAATCTTCAGTGGACATACCGCTGTAGATACCCATGCAAGAGCTGCCGCAGTAATCGGCATAGCCGGAGTGGGGCGGCACGGCATACTCGCTGGTAGATGGATTGGAGACAATCTAGCGGAACCTCAGCTCTAGGGTGCCCACCAGAATGCAGGCGAGGTACATCACATCCTTCTCCATATCGATGTGGAGTTGCCAACTGCATTCCTCCATCCAGCGGTAAGGGGGACGACAATGGCACATATGGAAAAAACTGCCTTATTCTCTCGCAGTTATGTTCAATGTGATATACAGTTGTATTCTCATGATGATCCAGATCGTAGGCCAGCAGTTCATTGTTAGAATTAATCATAAAAATCATGTTGGCGTGTGGATGTACTCCAACGACTTTGAGGTTCGAGCCAAGCCGTAACTCCTTCTCGTACAACAATTTCCAATGCATGAATTCATTGTCCCCCTGATAAACCTCATCGCTAAGAGCATGAACTGATACAGCTGAAATCGGGTCTGTGCCATATTGATTTTCACAGCTGATATGAAATATCTGTCCAGCAGACTTTCCAATGAAACCTAAGACATTTGAATCTGGCACCGGGATGGTTCTCCATTTTAGCCCTTGTGCATCAACTATGGCCAACCCAAACTGCTCCGTGAGCAAGTGCAGACACCCCTTATGGAAAACTCCAGGTTTATTCCAACACAAGCTAACTTCGATGTCCCATAGGCTTTCCATGGACACCCAAACCCCAGTTTTCGAAGAGTAAATCTTCAGTCCTCTCACGAACCAGGGATCGTCGTCTATGGGAAATTCGATTCCGAACTCAAACACGTGAAACTCTTCAGTAGACACACCACTGTCGAAACCCAAGTAAGAATTGTACCAGTCCCCAGGGTAGCCAGAGCAGGGCAGCAGAGCATACTCACCGGTAGCTGGATTGGAGACCATGTAGTTGTAGCGGGATCTCAGCTCCGGGTCGCCGAACCGACTGCTGGTGAGGAACAACCCATCGCAAGAATCCTTGAGATAGAAGAAGCAGTCCGTGCCTTCCGGCGGCGGCACCGGCAGCGGCAGGCGCGGGGAGGTCCTGGGAACGCTCGACCAAGAGAAGGCGGACAGGTCAGCGTAGTTGACGCCTCTAAGGGAGAGCCAGGAGGGCTCGCCGGAGTCGGAGCAGACCGGGACTTCGTCGCCGAAGCGGTATTGGTAGAAGAAGCCTGCCAGGGACTGCGCAATCTTCTTCCGGTAAGCGGGGTCGGCGATGATGTCGCGCCAGTCCGGGGACACGCACTTGCAGATGCAGAGCTGTTTGTAGGGCACGCGAGAGAGGATCTCCGCGGTTAGGTCCTGGGTGAGCCTGGACATCGGCTCCTCCATGTCGATGGGGGCGGCAGCGGCGGAGGGATGGCGGCCGGAACTAGGTAGGTGGCGGTGACGACGGCGGAGGAGTGTTTTGGCCTGAGTCTTGGGACAGTGTAGTGGTGGGACTGGGCTCACGGGAGGGGACCGGAGGGCGGACGGCACTGGAGCGGGACGGCGCAGGGTCGAGGGCCGAGCGGGATAGCGCAGGGGCGAGGGCGGACGGCGGCGCTGGAGTCGACCGTCGGCGCTGGATCGGGACGCCGGCGCTGGAGTCGGCCGGCGGGGCTGGAGCGGGGCGAACGGAGACGCTCGATTCGGCCGACGGCGCTGGAGCGGGAAGGAGGAAGGGCGGCGGCGCTGGTAGGCGAGTCGACAGGGCGTAGCTCGCCGGCTTAACTGGATCGGTGGTGAGCAGGCCACATGCGAGATGGGTGAGGAGTGAGGGTGCGGTGAGATTCTCCTCACGTGAGAGCACGTGACGACGCTTTCCACTTATAGCTGGCCAAACGGGCCAGGCTAAACGGGCGGCACGAAACACGGGTCTTTTTGGCCCGGCATGGACACGGCACGACCCGACCTAAATAGACCGCGGCACAGCACGGGTCCGTTATTGCCCGGACCACACCTTAATTTGGAGCCCATGGGCTGGCCCGGCCCAGCACGACACAAACATGTCGGCACGGGCACGGCCTGCCAACACGGCACGCGGGCCATACGAGCACGGTGGGCTCTCGTGCCGGAGCCGGCACGCGAGACGTTGCCGTGCTGGAGGGGGCACGCCGTGCTGGAGTGGGCATGTGAGGTGCTGTTGTGTCGTGCCAGGCACGACTGCGGCATGTAGCACGCGAAAGGCACGTGAGGCGGATTAGAAGTATTAGAAGTAGAAGGGTTCGACATTGCTCTATCTTACTTAACGGACACATTAGAAGTAGACTATTCTCAATATCAATATTTTATTAAGAGCAGACTCACTGATCTGTACGACAAGTATGAGAATAAGTTTGCAGAGACAATTCGTCTCCACCGTCCTCCACCAGTCGCACGGCCCACAAAGAAGAAAACCATCTTGAAACACTTCACTAGCTCCGGTGGCGGCTCAAATTCAGTCGGCTCCAGTGGGAATCAACGTGGCGAGTTAGCAGCTTACCTCAATGACCAGCTGGTTGCTGTCCACAACGAAGATAACTTCAACATACTACAGTGGTGGCATGATTATAAACTTACATATCCGGTGCTTTCCATACTCGCACGGGGTGTGCTAATTGTCCCGTATCAACAACATTGTCAAAGGGAATATTTAGTCTAAGTCGAAGAGTACTCGAGCCAAGAAGAGCAAGTCTCCACCCGAATATGGTGAAGAGTTTGATGACGGTAAAAGATCACGATCGGGAGATGCGTAGAACCAAGTTGGTGGCTGCACTGGAGTATCTTCATATCCACAATGAAGATTAATTTTCTTATCTTTATTTAATTTTCTTTTTTATTCTTGTACTGAACGTAATATGAACAATTAAATAGGAGAGCAGCAAGTTTCAGATGTACTTTTTTTTTCTTACGAGAGTATCTAAGTGGACTGGAAGGTTTTAATGAGGCGTCTTGCTAGGTTAATAAAAATTATTAAGATCATATCTAACTTTGTCTTATATTTTATATTTATTTATTTTGAATTTTTAGCTATTTTTTTGTTTTATGGGCCCTAATCGGGCCAAACGTGCCGAATGGGGCTCGTCAGACCTCATACGTGTCGTAGTGGTGCCGTGCTGGTGATGAAATCGTGGCCCGTGGGCCGGTCCGACACGGCACAAATAGTACTGTGCCGTATTCGTGTCGTGCCTTTTATGGGCTGTGCATGTCAGGCCCGCGACGGGCCATGTCGGGCGGCACTATTGGCCAGCTATAGTTCCACTTGGTCCGGCCGATTTGGAGGAACGAGTTGGTTCCGCATCTTGGCCGAATATTTCAGTTTGAGAAACCACTCAATTCCATTCCACTGCGTTCATTATGTTCCACCTACAAGAATGGATCCGTTTCATTACGTTCCACCTCGTTCTGAAACCAAACACACCCTAAGAGATGCTCTTATTTTTCCCATATCTAACTCATTTTTCTGTCTTTTTTACAGTTTAACTGAAATTACAGCTTACCATCTAAACTAAAACCGCAGGTAAGTACTTTCCTGTGTAATATTATTTGTTGTACACGGAGGTTTGGTTGTGTAGTCACTCTGTATTCAGATTTCAGAAATATGTTCTTCTAGGAATTATGAACATTTAGTCACGGTTCTGATTTTTTATGAGGTGGCAACTTTCTTAGTGCCATGGTGTGAAATAATAATTAGGATCAGTCCGATTTAGTATTGCCAAACCAATTGCTTTAAACACTATTTCTAAGAGAGATGTGTGAAAAATAATTATGAGTAGCCCACTCTATTACGAGAAAATTTACATCCATTAGATAAGTGTCATGTTCAGGTCTGAATCTTGGAGAGAGTTAGCAATCATTAAAAGAAGTTCATAGTTTGAATCAGAGGAGAGGGATGAATGCTTAGCTAGCATCTATATGTAGCATCACGTTTTAGTTCAAATAGTACACAAAATAGCCATTACACTGCAAACCCAAAGGTAGTGCAACCCATGTGATGTAGTCAGTGCACAAAAAAGTTAATCAAAACATATCAAATATATCAATATGTGATCTAGTTTTCAAAATCTCGACTCGACTAGCCCATCCCTGAAAATGGATCATGATTTAAAAACTCGGTTCTCAAGATATTTTACGCTTTGTCTTCAAATTGAAAGGGAAAAGAAGAGGAGAAACAGTTGACCTACCGAGCCAGCCACACACCACGACCAGAGAAGCAGCAAGCCAACGACACACGGCTGGCCACCACGTGGCGAGTAGGGAGGGATCCACAAGAAAGCAGTGCAAGCGCCAGGCAGCACCACGTGCTGCACGCGGATGCAATGTGAGGCGCCCTCCCTAGGAAGGCGCCTTTTTCCTAATATTTTTGTTTATAGTATTCCTCTTTCGATACATTAATACATGCTATTCTTTATAGAAAGGATAATCAAGGCAAAGAGAGTTACCACTCTAGAAAACCAGAAATCAATGATAATACCAAATCCATGTTACATTATTATTCCTCACCATAAGGGATACAACTTTATATATGCTTTAGGAATATGAGCACAAACTTTGCCAAGTAAAGAAAGCAACTTTCTCCTAAAAATAATTTTCAACGAAAAATAAATAAGATAAGATACTAGGGTAATATCCACTAAGATTGAGACAAGCTTCGGTAGGTGCCAATATATAGGTCTAGGGCCTCATTATTTGGTGGTGGCGGTGGTGAAGACTTCTAGAATATCATCTTTGAAAGCTTCTTTGAAATCCGTGTCTTCAACGACTAACTCCTCTTTGATATTTATCTCCTCCCAGGTTTTTCATTGATTGGTCTCCATGCAATGACCTTGCTCCTTTTGGGGATGTGGCGATCCCACTCTCCAGGAAGAAAAGCTATAGGGACGTGCATTTTTTCACTATAGTGAATGTTCACATAAGGATTTGTGTACCTCTTGTCCGTGCTACGATCAAATAGCACAGGTTGCGGGACTTTCCCCCAAGCTGACATCCTTCCTCCCTCGTTTACGAACTGAGATACTTCCAATGACTCTTATTCTTGACACCAAGATAGGAGCCACTTGAGATTCACTTTGCAACGCTTCCTCTTTCTCTTTCCGGGGTGTGAGTCTAGTCGGCTTGTTCCTGATATTGGTGTGTGGAGCTTGGTGCCAATGTGAGGCCTCTAGATCTGGCGCTCGGAGGTACCTACAATTCGATGGCCTCCCAATCTTGCTAGTTATGTATCTAGCTAGATTGACAGGTTACTAAGAGATAATGAGCATGGATTAGTGTGTCCACAAGTGACTATATAGGTGTAAACATGGAGATAGGATATTTTCAATTAATATGTAGAAGATACTCTAAATAGATGATGCAGTGTGAGATTTGTCTGTTGGTGCAATGCCAGCACAACTTGAGTCATGCTACACATTATATTTTTTGTTTCTTTCGACGTAAAGAGATCTTTATTACTCATAGAAAGTATTACAATCAGCAAAATAAACTGTGAAATAAAGTCCATTGGGTGTTGCAGGAAACATGTTGTACCTTCACCGGTCCTACCCTTTTCGGGCGTGGGAGGAGAGATCGGGTTTCTATAAGATTCTAATAAATATATATTTTTCTTCTTAATAAAAATAAATCAATTTATCGTACTCCCTCTTTACCATAATGTAGTGCATCTAAGTTTATTTCACTGTACCACCGGAGTCGAACCGCAGAATGGAGGAAGTGTTACTTGTCGGGGCATGTGATTGGGCAAACTCAGTCAGGTGTCCAGCGTGTAGCACATTGTGGGATTTTATACAAGCAATTGATTCTGCGCCTGGGTTGGTTCTTGGTTGGTGTCGTATACTCTGGTTATATAGTCCACACACAGGGCTACTCAAAGTATATTAGAAATGAGCTGAGCGGTGAGAGAAAGTATTTTTGTTCTGAGTCGAAAAAGGCTGTGCGTGCCTTGTTGGTTACAGGGACTCGGGTTGGCTAAATTTGCTGAAGACTGAACAAGTAATGATTGCTGTTCACACAAAAAAATATAATTTTGGCTGGTTTTCAGTGGGTTTGGTTTTGTTGGCAGCGGAGTAGGGGTCTGGTAGCTCCATCCAGAGGTGACGCGTACTCATGCACTTATATAACTAGAAAGATACCCCTCGCGTTGCAGCGGGAATCTTTAAAAATATATATATAGTATAAAAGAAAGGATATTTGATGCATGAAATGGAAAAAATTCTCGGGAATATGGAGGATTTGATTAACCACAATATCGAAAATCTAAATTTAATTAATATGAAATGTTTGTATATTTAATGGCTAAAAATTGATAATGTGCAAAATTATCTGGCTAAAATAATTTATAATGTGAATAGCTTGCATGTACGTATGAATATCATTAATAAATATGAAATAATGGATAAAAGAATGTTTCAAATAGTGTATGATGTGGTGATGACATGGATAAATTAATGGCTCAAATAGTAGATGATGTGGACACCTTGCATGTAGAGATAGACTAATTTAATGCATGTTAGTGGGGTTTTGTCTTATAATAAGTATAGATATGCCAGGTTGAATTTAAAATAGCAAATCAAAGTTTCCACATGTCAGCAGTTGTATTTTCTTTACTAATTTGGTTATCTTCTCAGCAGGCTGATACAAGATCGAAGGTGTTTCCCCAAAAAACACTAAAGATTACAGATGTAGCAAGATCCGATAATGGCAAACAGTACCCTTGGGGTGCCTTCTTTCTAGCTGATTTGAAATTTGAGAAAGAAACTGGATAAGGCATTGGGACACAAGTTGCAAAGTTTAGTTTCCCATTGGGACCTCAAGTAACTTCTGTACAGCCTTCTCCAATGCTAGTATTCGTCTGACATTGAAACGTCCTTTTTAATCAACACCTGAATTCGGTCATTTTTTGATGTGCACATGCACATCTAGCAATTAGCAAGAATAATCAAGGACCTGGGTTTACACTGCAAGTCTGCAACAGTACAGCTTTGTACGGCTGTAGAAGTAATGGTATATCTTGCACTTTCCCAACCAAAAAAAAAGGTATAGCTTAGTCCTCGGTCCGCGACTTGATGACGAAAATCAGAGACGAGGCTGCCCTTTGGGCCAGCGCCGGCGCCTTAGGTCTTAGAGCGATACTCCCGCACACCTGGGATGTACATTGATTTGCTTACCCTGTAATCACCTCTTTGGAGGACTGTAAACCAAACTCTACCTTTTCAAAATAACGAAACACAAAAGTCTTTTGCGTTTTCTCAACAACAAAAAAAGGTATATCTTGCAGTACAATTAAGCCACTATAGTGTCAGCAAATCGCTTTAGAGCACAGATCACAGGTAGTTCGCAAACGACATTGCAAAGTTCCAGAAAATTCTATAAAAAAAATTAGATGTAGCCAATGATGAATCCTGCAATCTTGTAAAATCTCATTACGGTATTCTAGTATACAGAAAAATGGCAAAATCTTACAAACTCTGGAGTTAATGAAAAATGAGCACTGCTCACTATACTCGGGTACACATTTTTGTCAATTCTATTTAGACTAGCATTCAATGTATTTCACATTGAGATTTTGCACACCTATTGTATGCATCATTGGCTACATCTGGAATTTTTTCCTAATATTTGAACCTTTTTTATTCCTTCTTCAAAAAAATGGGTCTCTGTTGCCTAAGAAACAAACGCCGTGCTCAGTCTCGGGCGATAGTGAGACCGTTTAATTGAAAATTTGGTCGCTGAGTCCACACCTTCACCATATTATATAGGCCAGGTTTTGATTTCCCTAACGAGATAGTAGTGCAATTTTGGAATATATTTTTACATGAAAATTATATGATTTCTATCCACGGTAACATTTTGGAAGACCCGAGGCTAGCTAGTAGAATTTTCCAAATAAATACGCTTTGATTAATGCGTCTAGGTGATCATGCATGCCTTGGGCACCCCAAGATTTACATTGCCAAATTCATTACCATCGTCATGAAGCCATGCTTCCGCGCGAAAACATTCAAGTCTATTTTGACTTCTACACCAACATTCTTCCCTGACATCGTCCTAGCACCGATGAGGCAAAGCCTCTCACTGACATGTCTTTTTTCCGATAAAGCAAACCATTTCTTGCCGGGCATCGACGAGGCGAAGGCAAGCCATCAAGTCCACCGACGAGGCGGAGGCCGCCTACCTGTCTGAGCTGACGAAGCCAGACATCGACTAGTCGGAGGAATGCAGTTAACAATCGCCGGGGCGGCGAACATACCATAATCTACAAGACTACAACAAGTGAATGGAGAAGATGAGACTTTAAGACGACAACCATGGCAGAAGCTTAATAGGAGGTGGCATGCGACCTTGTCTCGCGGACTTAATCTAGTGGGAGCCTTCTGAGGCCCCATGAACTAGAACTTCACAATCGCCTAAGTCATATTGGCCACACTAGCAGGCCACATAGCGCATATTGTAAAGGGGTCATGTACTTTTGTTTCTCTGTTGAGAGATTAATAAAATGCAAGTTTCCAATATTACTTAGTACATTGGCACACCCAGATATTTTATTTTCCCCTGCCATGTATAAAGATAATAATTCGTATAGCATTTTCATTATTTCTCGTGTTAAACAATATTGTCACATTATTTTTTAATTCACATACTGAGAGGGGGGCACAACCACCCCCCTCCCCTCTTCTTATGTTAATCAAATCGAAGAAAGCAAATCACCTATACAGGAGCTAGGAAGTGATATGCATATATGCAGTTGTTAGCGATTGGAAGCTATCTAGAAGAAGGGATATGAAGCACTTACCTAAAGACTACTCTTGAAATGACTTGGCTGCGTTTTGATGGAAGCAGGAACTGAGTCATCAATCATACAAACTAAATTAATTAGCAATAACAAATCAAATTATATAGGTCTTGGAAACGAAAGACCCTCTTTTGCTAGAAAAAAATATGCTTTCGGCTATAAAAATATAACATAGTCACCCAAATCCAAAGCAAATGTGTGAAGCATTCTACAAGACCATAAAGAGTAAATTACGTGTTTATAAGGGCACCGTTTGTGATCATTATGGGGTGGCCACTAAAAAGTCAAAGCTACCTAAGAAAATTGGGATATATAAATTTATCACCGAGATTTCTATACTATCACATTATTTTAATTCACGTATCGAGAGGGGGGGCACAAGCCCCCTCTTTGTTATGTTAATAAAATCGAAGAAGGCATGCCACCTATACACGATCTAGGAAGTGATTTGCAGATATGCGATTGTTAGCGATTGAAAGCTACCTAGAAGAAGCGATATGCAATCACTCATTCAACTCAATGTTTGTATGGTTGATGTTTGTACTTTCCTACTTGTTATTTAGCAGAGAAGGTAATAAGTACATATAAGGCTGGAAGTTGGAATTGAATTGAATCTAAAATGGAAGCTACTAGCAAGCAGTTATGTAAGGACTACTCTTCCAATGACTTGGCTACGATTCCGATGGAAGCATGATCTCCGTCCAAGTCATACTGCGCACAGACTAACTTAATTGGCAATAACATATCAAATTATATAGTTCCTAGGAAACAAAAGAGCATATTTTGTTGAAAAAATGTCATTTCAGCTATAAATATAACATAATCACATTAATTAGCCAAATCTAGAGAAAATGTGTGATTTCGGAGACATTGTGCAAGAGCAGAAAGAGTAAATTAGGTGTCCATTAGATGTAGGATAGGTGGCAATATGAAAACCTTTGAATAATGTAGAGTACTATGCATATTAAGCTTTCCAAATGTATTTGTCCCATTCAATTTGTTGATCTGAAATGAGTGTGATCACATCAGAACACAAGGCCAGGATCTCTGAAACAGAAATGTTCATCGTTGAGTTTCACCACAAGCATTCAATGGATGACCGTGTGTCTATCTTTAATCTCCACAACGATGGTTGTAACGATGGCCTATAACTTTATCACAATTGCTAAAACCACCTACACAGGAAAATAAAGTAGATAATTATTCCCTTTGTTATGAATCATAAAATTTGTCACTTTTTGTGAATCACATGTATACGAATGTGTTTCTGTGTGTCTATTCACTCATTTCAGCCTCTATGTTAGTGCTTCAAAGTTTAGTACTTTTATTCACAATTCCAAGCTAACAATGTCATAGCAGCATTAAACAATAAGTATTGCATATAAATAATAGGAATGGTAATGCGTGCTAGTTCAATGTATTTCACATTGAGATTTTGACACATATTGTATGCATCATTGGCTACAACTGGAAAAAATTCATAATACTTGAACCTCTGGAAAGCAATTTTTGATTTTTTTTTTCAAAAAGGGTTCTCTTATGCCCAATAACAAAAACGCCGCTCTGTCTCAGTGGACAGTGAGCCCGTTTTGTTAAAAAATTGGTTGCTGAGTCTACACTTTCACCATATAATATTTGTCGGGTTTTGCTTTCCCTAACGAGGTAGTAGTACAATTTTGGAATATGTTCTTACACGAGAATTATATGATTTTCTATCCACTGTATTTTCTGTATAATTTTGGAAGACCCGAGACAGTAGACTTCCAAATAAATACACTTCGATTAGTAAACTACTCTCTGTTCAAAAAAGATTAGTAAACTACTACTTGGTCCGTAAGTGAGTCGGTGCTCTGAGTTTGTAGTAGGAGTAGTTTACTCGAACCGCCATTGGGTCCAAAATTGTTTAAGGTCGGTTCGCCTTGGCCCTCAAGCCTCCTCTGCTTTATATACGCGACGCCGGGCAGAGTCAGCGGCATCAACAACGATCAACCGATCGATCCCATCCAGCAAATCGATCTGAAAAAGTCTCGCAAAACCCTCCAACCACCGAGCTAACCGACCACCGATCCGATGGCGCCGGTGACGCAGCGATCCGCGGCCTCCTACACCCTCACCGGCCCGCCGACGACCGGGGCCGGAGCGGCGCCCGTCGCCACTGCCACCAGCGACCCGTTCGTGGACCTGCTCGACGCCGGCTTCAACAAGCCGCGGTCGGCGTCGGCGATGGGGCGCACGGAGAACAACGCGCCGACGTTCCTCTCCTCGGGCGACCCGTGCCTCGACTTCTTCTTCCACGTCGTCCCGGGCACCCCGGCGGCCTCCGTCGCCTCCCGCCTCGCCGACGCCTGGGCCGCCGAGCCGGCCACCGCGCTCCGCCTCGCCTGCAACCTCCGCGGCGTGCGCGGCACCGGCAAGTCCGACCGCGAGGGCTTCTACGCCGCCGCGCTCTGGATGCACGCCAAGCACCCCGCCACGCTCGCGCTCAACGCGCGCCCCGTCGCCGACTTCGGGTACCTCAAGGATCTCCCCGAGCTGCTCCACCGCATCATCCACGGCGGCGTCTCCACCAGGACTCCCGGGAAGAAGGCCCGCCTCGCCGCCTCAGGACGGGGCTTCATGGGCTCTCGAGGCCGAGGTGGCGGCCGAGGCGGTCATGGAGGACGCGGCCGAGGCGGCGGCTTCAGGGGTCATCGGGGACGCGGCCGAGGCGGACACTTCATGGGTCGTCGCGGCGGCCACTTCGGTGCACCTGCGCCGCCGCGACGCGCGTTCAAGGGACACCGCTTCCTCGTCGGCACGAGCGAGGAGCGCGTCGCCGCCAGCCTCGAGCGCGACCGGAGGCTCTCGGCCCAGGCCGCCGTGGCCCGCAGGAGGAAGCGCGCGGAGGCCGTGGCCAGAGCCGTCGAGAGGTACAACCGGGACCCGAGCTACCGCCAGCTGCACGACCGCACCGCGGACATGTTCGCCGACCTCCTCGCCGCGGACATGCGGAAGCTCGTCGACGGCAAGCTCAACGACCTCTCGCTCGCCGCCAAGTGGTGCCCGTCGCTGGACAAGTGCTACGACAGCTCCACCCTCATCTGCGAGGCCATCGCGCGCCGCCTCTTCCCCAAGGGCTCGGCGCCGGAGCTCCCCGCGGACCTGCCGGACGCGCACTACGCCTACCGCGCGCGCGACCGCCTCCGCAAGGAGGTGCTGGTGCCGCTGCGCGCCGCGCTGATGCTCCCCGAGGTCTACATCTCGGCTCGCGCGTGGGGGTCCGTGGCGTACAAGCGCGTGGCCTCCGTGGCCATGAAGAACTACAAGGACCTCTTCCTCAAGCACGACGCCGAGCGCTTCGGCCTCTACCTCGCCGACGTGGAGGCCGGCAAGGCCAAGATCGCGGCGGGCGCGCTGCTCCCGCACGAGATCCTCGAGTCCATCGACAACGACCCCAGCGGCGTAGCGAACCTGCAGTGGCAGCGCATGGTCTCGGACCTGCTGGCGCTCGGGAAGCTCGGCAACTGCATCGCCGTCTGCGACGTGTCGGGCAGCATGGAAGGCCTCCCCATGCAGGTCTGCGTCGCGCTGGGCCTCCTCCTCTCGGAGCTCGGCGACGAGCCATGGCGCCACCGGGTGATCACCTTCAGCGCGCGCCCCCAGCTGCACCGCGTCGAGGGCACCACGCTCTCGGAGAAGGCCCGGTTCGTCCGCGAGATGCGCTGGGGCATGAACACCGACCTCCAGGCCGTCTTCGACCAGCTCCTCGCCCTGGCCGTCGCCGGCAGGCTGCCCCCGGAGCGGATGGTGAAGAAGGTGTTCGTCTTCAGCGACATGGAGTTCGACATGGCGGCGTCCAGGCCCTGGGAGACGGACCACCAGGCCATCACCAGGAAGTTCACGGACGCCGGCTACGGCGCCGCCGTGCCGGAGCTGGTCTTCTGGAACCTGCGCGACTCCAGGTCCGTGCCCGTGACGGCGACGCGCAAGGGGGTGGCTCTGGTCAGCGGATTCTCCAAGAACATGCTGAAGCTGTTCCTCGACGGCGGGGAGCTGCTGTCGCCCAGGGCTATCATGGACAAGGCCATCGCCGGACCCGAGTACCAGAAGCTCGTCGTCTTCGACTGAACATCCATGGATTTGCTGCTGCAGCTTCCTTCCAAACAACTTGCAGCGACTCTCTGGCTAGCTTATCGAAACGATTTCAGTGTCTCCGAACTTGTGTTTTTCTTCTATGTTTGGAATGAAAAGAAATCAATGTTTCTAGCTTCATGCATGCTGAAAATTTGCTGTCGTATATGCAATCGATAGTAGACACAAACTTGCGACCGTATCAGAAGCAAAAGGGACAGAGAATAAAACTCGAACAAATGCGACAAACACATGGAAATAACCATCTTGATCTCTTAAAGGATTGAACTGAACGACTATTGGTACGATTTCAGACCCCCTACACACAGAGATCACCGTGAGTAAGAGCTTTTATATTTAATCAAACATACAAGACATCATAATTTCAGTTTAATACAGTGGTCGGAGTAAGAAATATTCAGATTAGCAGAAGATTTGAAACAAAACGATAAGAACAAAAACATCTCAAAGGTTTTTAATTGAGACTCTGTAACAAATGATAAGTACTCTCCTTGCACGTATATTTAAAATAGCTAACCATGGTAGAAAACATTTATCCCTCTCCTTTGATTCAAACTATGAACTTCTTTCAACGATTGCTAGCTCTGTCCAGACCTGAAGATGACACTAATCTAATGAATGTATCTCCTACGGTTTTCTCATGATAGAGTGGTCTACTCCTAATTATGATTTCACAAATGTCTGGTACAAGCAGTGTTTAAAGAAACGGTTTTTCTATTCCTGTCAATACTAAAACGGACCGCTCCTAAATTAATCTCACACCTTGGCTAAATGTTCATAATTCCCACAAGAACATATCTATGAATACAGAGTGGCGACATAAACCAAACCTTCGCATACAGCAAATAATATTACATAGGAAAGTGCGCTTTGCTGCGGTTTTAGTTTAGATGGTGAGCTATAATTTCAGTTAAACTGTTAAAAAAGAAGCAGAAAATGAGTTAGGAAGACCTCACTCCTCTACACTCCGTTGACCCCAGTCCCCCACTACACTGTCTCGAGACTCGGCCCAAAATACTCCACCGCCGCCGCCGCCGCCGCTGCCGCCGCCTCCCTATTCCGGCCGCCGTCCAGGCTCGCCCACGACCTAGCGGGCACACGACATGGAGGATCCGATGTCCAGGCTCGCCCACGACATAATCGCAGAGATACTCTCTCGCGTCCCATTCAAGCAGCTCTGCATCTGCAAATGCGTGTCCCCGGCTTGGCGCGACATCATTGCCGACCCCGCTTACCGGAAGAAGATTGCGCAGTCCCTCGCCGGCTTTTTCTACCAGTACTTCGTCGTCGACGAAGCCACGGCCGACTCCGCCGAGCCCTGCTACATTTCAGGCGTCAACTACGCCGATCTGTCCGCCTTCTCTTGGTCGAGCGTTCCCAGGACCTCCCCGCGCCTGCCGCTGCCGCTGCCGCCGGACTGCTGCTCTCTCAAGGATTCCTGCGATGGGTTGTTCCTCGCCCGCATTCATTCGGGCGCCCCGGAATTGAGATTCCGCTACATCGTCTCCAATCCATCTACCGGCTAGTACACTGTGCTGCCCCACTCTGGGTACGCTGGCAACTGCTGCGGTTCTTACTTGGGTTTCGACAGTGGTGTGTCTACTGAATAGTTCTGCGTGTTCGAGTTTGTAATGGAATGGCTCGAAGCATTCGCCCCTCTCCGGTCGTGGGAGGACTGAAGATTTACTCTACAAAAACAGGGGTCTGGGTGTCCATGGAAATCCAATGGGACATGGAAGTTAGCTTGTGTTGTTGTAAACCTGGAGTTTTCCATAAGGGGTGTCTCCACTTGCTCATACATGATTTTGGGTTGGCCATAGTTGATGCAGAAGGGCTGAACTGGAGAACCATCCGGGGGCCAAATTCAGAATTCATTGATCCAAGTAAGTCGGGTTTCATCGGAAAGTCTGCTGGACAGTTATTTTATATCAACTCTGACAATGCATATGGCTTAAACCGAATCTCAACTATATCAGTTTATGTTCTTAGTGTTGAGGTTTATCACTGGGGTGTTTCTCACTTGGACGAATCCGTGCATTGGAAATTCTTGCACAAGAAGTTTCGGCTTGGCTTGAACCCAAAGTCATTGGAGTACACCCGCATGCCAATATGATTTTTATAACTGATTCTAACAATGATGTCGTGGTGGTATCACGGCAGATGCCATAGGATGGCTTAAGTTTGGACCGATGGACGCTGGTGGAACCGGGGAGGGCTAGCGCGCTAAGGAGCGCACACGGAAAAACAAGCACACACACAATATACCCAGGTTCGGGGCCCTCGTGAGGAGGTAACACCCCTACTCCTGCCTGCCTCTCTATATGTCGGTATCTCACAAGTACAATGGTGCTCCTTGAGCTATATCTTTGCAGCTATGGCAATGAGCTCTAAGGAAGAAGATGAAGCTAAGGGGGGAAATGTCTCTCTCTGGGCGTCATCTCTGGCCGTCCCTCACGCAGGAGGGGGTGAGGGTCTATTTATACCACAACACTAGCAACGGTCACCTTGCCGTACCGGCACTGCAGACGCGCATGCCTGCACGTCATGATTGTACCCTATGCAGTGGACAGGACGTGGCCTGCCCATACCACGTGTCCTGCTACCACGTACGCCCGTGGTCAGCGATGGATGTGACCTGCCATGCCTGATACTCCTGCTCCCACGTACACTCGTGGTCAGCGACGTGCGTGACCGGTCATCTCGTACCCGCGCCACACTGCACGCCACGCTCCCGTGTCAGACGGGATGTGACATGCATTGACTTCCAATCCGACACAAGGTGCCTCATCTCTATAACCCGGCATGGATATGTCGGATTCCCTTTCCTGAATAGCCTCCCCTGCACATAAGAAAACACACAGGATACCTACATATATGTCGGTCAGCATGTCTCGGATCCCATATCTCGGTCAGTACAACTCGGTGGGTATATGTCGGTTCCCACCAACATCATAACTCGGCCTCCTATGGGCCCGGGTATGTCGGTTTTTTGTACCTCGGTCCAGACTTGGACACAGCTTATACCATATCATGACCCTACCCGGGGGTAGCCCCCGACATTAGTCCCCGAAGCTGGTGCGGTCCTGCAGCCTCGGATGAAGGGCCACACCAGGTTTACAAAACCAAACCAACTTGACCAAAGTATCCGACATAACTATGTCGGACCAAGTCAAATCAACAAGCATCCAACCTCCAACTCCTTTCGACATCCGCCCCTGTGTCGGTTTCTCCGACACAAGAACTCCGTTGAAGGACCATGCCAAGCTTTCACAACAAACTCAACTTAAACCAATCATCCGACATATATACGTCGGTTCAATCTCTAGAACACTGAGCCGAGTCTTTAGCTGCTCTTGCCACTTTCCCTATACCGGTTTCTCCGAAATACGAAGATTCTCTCACTCTCCTCCAAGATCTGGCCACAGCACGTGGCAGGGAGACGCTGTGCGTCGCCTCGGTTCCTGTGCGCGGACAGACATGCCTCTGCGTGCACGCCGCCCACGTGATGATCCGAAGAGCAAGTCTTGATGCCTGCACAAATAACGGGATTTAGGTTGAGACTCCAAGTGCAGAGTGTATAGTATAGTGGAAGACAGTTTTCCCCACGAGGGGTGACTCGAGGGTTTAATATCGAACTCTCGGGGAATCTGAAGTGGTAGATTTATCTTCTTATCCTTCTTTTGGTTACCTACAAAACAAGGTTAGATGTTTTGGTCCTCAACCTCACCTGTGGTTGTCAAGCACAAGGTGTAAGAATGATATCAGGATAGTTATGCAATGCAAACAAGAAATAAATATGCAATGATGGTGGATGCAATGTAAATGATATTTTTGGGTTTTTAAATGATGTATGCAAGATGAAAAGTATTTTTGTATTTTCGGATTTAATGATGGCTGAAAATAAAAAGTGGTATATGGTGTTGGAAAGGTGTTTCTTATGATTAAAAATGGACTGGGGTTCATGGTTTCACAAATGCACTCTCTCTTTATAAAGTGGTAGACAATGGAACACACAAAGTTAACATATGAGATTGCAACACAGGGTTTGATAACAAGTTACTTAGATATATGGGCATCACGTCCTAACATAGAGATCTTTTGGTTATTAACCTCTCTTATACTCCACCAAGATGCGAACTAAATCATAACACCTCAGTAATTAAGATAACTCAGAGTATAGCATTAAGTATCATGACATGAAGTGAAAATAAGAACATGCTAGATCTAGTCATGGAGTAGTGGCAATGGTCACGCCCACATCCCCGGTAGCATGGTATTTTAGTTTATCCCTAGTGAGGTAACAAAGTAAGGAATAACTTTCTCTCACGTTCACTGCACTAGCCACCCCCCGTTACTCCAACTAATGCACACGTTCCCCCACACACGCTCTCATAAACATGCTTGATCAAAACAAGTAGACAAGAACGGGGTACATAATATGCATCTATACTCATAACTGAAACAAACATTGCAATCTCAAACATATATTAACTCATAAAGATCCACCACAAAGGTATTACAACGGTGACCGTAATCATGTTCAGCAGCTCATACGGTGCTAATTAGTGAAGCTCAAGAGAGGAGAGATACATAAGTTACTTCCACAAACCCATAGTCCAGAGGTGGACTACTCCCTCTTCATCATGGAGACGGTGGAGAAGTCGATGGAGAAGATGGAGACCACGCCGGCAGCGCCCCGCCGGAGTTTTCCCCCTCCAATCTGCAGCTCCTGATCTCCGTTTCGGTGTTTCTGCGGCGCTCCTTCCAGAGAACGTCGGGGGACCTTTTTTATAGGCGTTTTTAGGTCAAGACGAAGGCGGTGGAGCGAAGATCGACGGCAACGGAGCCACGAGGCCCAAACGGGTGGGTCCCACGCGGCCACAGTACCTGGCCGCGTGGGCCACCCGTTTGGCCCTCGGGCCTCCGTTTGCTTGCTTCCTTTTCCGTAGTCCTTCTTCCTTCCAAATATTGACGCCCGTAAATTTCCAGGTGATTTCGTTGACGTTTGGGTCCCTGAAACATTAAAATAAAAACTAGGGTTTTCTGCCTGTGCAGGGTTAATTCCAAATAAATGGGAAAACTATGAAGTATTCCCAAAATCATGATAAAACATTGATATAACCCTTATATGATGCAAATATGATTGGAATATAAGCAATTAAAGTGCAAAGTTCATGTATGCATTTTACATGCATCAACATCCCCAAGCTTAATCCATGCTCGTCCTCGAGTATGAAGATGATAAAACTAACATGGACTTTGCAATTTAATACTTAACAATGGATATCAAAGATGATTACTATTGCTACATATAGTCAAATGATTCATTCTTCAAAGGAGTAGCAATATGCAAATAGTTTATGAAGTGATATCAAGTATTCAAGACAAGGATGTTCATTGATAGTTCACAAAGTGTAACATAGTAGCAAGTAATATGGAACACATGTATGCATAATGATAAGTAGAACATCCTACAATGGTCATAGAGTGTAGATGAAAATCTGAATATGATAGGTGTACACTTTGGAAAGATGTATATGTGAGTAGAGGTAAAGCATGCATAAGTTTCATCCAACTTCCAAACTCTTCTACTTAAGTTAATGATTGCAATAAGGTATTCATTGGTGTCAAGCTCTCATTGCCCCTATCATAGCATCTTGAATGATTAAGGTTAAAGTGAAAGCAAATATGAGTAGTGTGCTTGACAAAGTAAAGGTTGATGTCTCATGCCCCTTGAATACAAGTACTACACCATGTTACTCAACTTAGGAAACAAAGCAAGTTCAAGTTATATCATTGTAAGTAATAATAGTATCATCAAGAGCGTCAACTGGGGTACCTCTTGTCCCAGATATGGAACAAGCCCATATCAAAATGACAAGACAAACAAAAAAATGAACAATCTCAACACCCTTTTTATTTACCATTTGGAATAGTTTTTTATTGCAAGGTGTATCACAGAAGGTTCACCATAGTATGTAAGTAAATTTCCACCATGAATGATGCATGGCTTAGATTAGCGGCCCAGGCGTCTCTCTAACCATTTATACAAACTCATTTAAACTACTTCATTTCCACCTCATTTCACCATGATAGCATCCATAACAAAAGTACATGATATCAACTAAATGAGATGAAGGAGCATGTTGAAAGCTTGCATGTGACAGCACATATGGGCTAACTCCAACCCGAACATTTATCAAGCCACTACATCATAATCTTAATCACAATGGGTCATGTTTTATTATGCAATAAAAAAATGTGCATCAAGTTCGTGAGAGCTATATAACCAATTTTTTCCATTGCAATCAATAACATAAACATTTTCATTCAGAGGTAAGATAACACAAAACATGTTAAACATACTCGGAATAGCATAAAGCCAATAGGTAGATATGGTGGACTCACTGGAATAACTTTGGTTGAAGGTGTTGGAAACAAGTTTTTGCTTGTTGGAGTTTTTGGGCTAGCAAAAGGGAGAAAGTTGACCATCTAGATGCATGCATGAGTGTCCATAGAACTAACTAATCCATGTTAAACCAAGTAAATAACAATCAGCACCAAAACATGAATAAGTGATAGCTCTACAAAAAGAATTTGCAAACTATTACTCATAAACAAGCTCATGAATCATGCAACTATATGTATCATTAAAAATCAAGTCAAACATCCCTTTTCCCAATCTTATAAAAGCATCCAACATATTTCAACCCATATTTCCAGTAGCTCTCTCATATATAATTGATAGTGTGGTGGTCTCTCAAGACTCAAACAAAAACAAAAACGACGCTCCAAGTTTATGCGATAAAGTGTTTCGATCGAAAAACAGAAGTTGGACGTGTGCAAACCGAGAGTGTGTAGGTCCAGTGGGGTTGTCTTCACATCCCCAAGCTTATGGTCTTCACCATCCTTGGATAGCTCTTGGTGCATCTCCTCCAATCCCTGTGAAAAAACTTCAAAACACCGTTTCTCCCATCTCTTTTCTGTGGGGTGCATTAATAGTGATAAACAAATAGGTTCCTTGCTGCATATAATCCTTGAACAAAAATTCATATGAATGTCCAGAAAGTATATAATGTTGTATGCCTACTCATAAACTCAATTGGATCAAAAAGATTCAACTTAAAAGCTCAAAGCATGCATCAAACAAAATGGGACAGAATCTGTCCAGAAAAACAGCAGCAGCAAAACGTATTTTTCTACCCTACCAAACTTTCTCGAAAAATTCCGAAAAAATTCATGCATACAGAGGATGAAAAGTTGCAACTACAGTTCAAATATGAGCTCATTCGGAGTTACAGAATAAGAATTAAAAATCATACCGTGCACTGACTCGTGCAGGAATAAAATCTCCGAACGCTATAAGCAACTTTTTCAAACCAAAAAGGGTAAAACTTGGCACTTTATTAAAAACTCCAGAACCTAAACTAGACACAAATCTCTTGTTACAGCAAGAGGACACAAAGAAAAATCACACAAAAATAACCGGGTTGCCTCCCGCAAAGCGCTTTCTTTATAGCCATATAGCTAGGCTTCTTACTTGTTGTTTTATTGTGGACGAAGCTCATGAGGGAGCTTGAACTTTGATGGTTCCCTCTTCCTTGGAAAGTGTTCCATGCACTTCTTGTGTGGAAACTGAAACTTTACATTCCCTTCCTTTGAATCAATGATAGCACCTGTGGTACGAAGAAAAGGTCTTCCAAGAATAATAGGACTAGAGGTTTTATTCCCCATATCCATGATTAGAAAATCCACAGGCACAAAAGTCATATGTAACTCTACCATAACATCACTTACTTTTCCCAAAGCATGTTTAATAGAGTCATCAGCAAGTGCTAGTTCAATAGAGCATTTTTCAAGATTTTTCAATTCAAGCACTTCATATAGTTCTTTAGATAAAACAGAGACACTAGATCCTAGATCAAGTATGGCATGGTGTGTCTCTTTTCCAATAGTTACTAGTACCTTAGGTATCCACATATCCCCAAGCTTAGGTGGTATCATAGCCTCTTGGTTGTACCTAGCAATCTTTTCTTTCAAGACATGATTAGCAATATAAGAACCAAAACCTGCTTGGTTAGTGTTGATGGAAGGATCACTTGCAAATTTTTGTAAGATAGATATTAATTCATGCAAGCTACAATTTTCTAAGTCAAGCAAAGGATCCTTGACTTCATTAAGCATTTTAACTTCCTCAACTTTCTTTTCCAACTCAATCAGCATAAGAGATTCATCATGTTCAGTTTCTTTAGCTTCTTTTAAACTACCAAGTTGAGACATGAGTGGCAACAAATATTCAGGGTAGTTCAATAATTCATCAAGAGTTTCCTCCAAAGTAAGAGGAACATTTTCAGCAATGTTAACAGAATTCATTCCAACCACAGGTGATGCTTGTGGTTTCCCTGCAGACATACTCAATAAAGTGGCTTGATTATCAGCTAGTTTAGACAAAGCTTTGTCTAGTCCTGCAGCTTGGAGTTGTAAGCCTTTAATATCAGAACTAATAGAAGCAACAGACTTATTCAACTCTTGTATCATGGTATTATGACTAGCAACTTGTTCCATGAGAATTTTGTTAGCCTCAGAATTATCATTGCGTGATAACATAGGCTTCCAATTATTATCATTAGCATTAGGATATGGAACAAAAGGACGATTGTTGGGAACATATGGGGGTTTATTATAAGAGTTATAATTGTTGTTACCATACCCATTATTACCATAGTTCCTAATGAAGTTGACATCAATATTTTCAGAATTGTTTCCAACTAGTTCTTGCAAAGGAACATTTTCAACACTAGGTTTATTAAGCAAAGCAAGAATAGTATCCATTTTAGATGACAAATCATTAGTTTCTTCAATAGAGTTCACTTTCTTAGAAGGATTAGGTGCCCTATCAGTATGCCATTGACTATAGTTTTGTAAAATGCTTTCCAATATATTTTTAGCTTCTACTATAGTCTTACTCATAAAAGCACCTCCAGCAGCAGAATCAAGTATGTTTCTAGACATGTAGTTTAAACCATTGTAGAAAGAGTGTAATATGGTCCATTCATTAACTCCATGTGAGGGACAAGTTCTAAGCATAAGTTTTATCCTATCCCAAGCCATAGCAACATGTTCATTTTCATTTTGCCTAAAAGAAAGGATGTTGTTTCTATTTTGCAAAATTTTAACAGGGGGATAATATTTCTTAATGAAAGCTTCTTTTAGATCATCCCAAGAATTAATACTACCAGATGGCAAGGAATGCAACCACTCTTTAGCTTTTCCTCTAAGTGAAAAAGGAAATAACTTCAGTTTTAGGATATCACTTTCCACATTTTTAAACTTTTGCATGTCACATATTTCAACAAAATCATGAAGATGCATAGAGGCATCCTCCATAGCACTACCACCAAATTGTTCCCTAGTTATCAAGTTCAACAAACTAGGACTTACTTCATAACTCTCAGCATTTATCTTAGGTGTGGCAATAGCTCTCGTGATAAATTGATCATTAGGAGTGTTTGTGTAGTCACACAGCTTAGTTCTTTCTCCCATTTTAGCAAGTTTTTTTGGTATTTTTATTTTTTTATGCAAAACTGAAATAAATATGATATGATATGCAATGACACTAACAAAACAAATAAATTGCTTTGTAAGTAAAGATGGATAAGATGGTGCTCACGTAGGTGCAACCTCCCCAAGCTTAGGTGTTAGCACAAGTTGGTGACGTTGACTTTGTTGTGAGATGAATGCGATGATGCACACCCTTGGATAAATCTCTCAGCTACGATTCCCCGGCAACGGCGCCAGAAAACGTCTTGATGATCCCGAAGAGCAAGTCTTGATGCCTGCACAAATAACGGGATTTAGGTTGAGACTCCAAGTGCAGAGTGTATAGTAAGTGGAAGACAGTTTTCCCCACGAGGGGTGACTCGAGGGTTTAATATCGAACTCTCGGGGAATCTGAAGTGGTAGATTTATCTTCTTATCCTTCTTTCGGTTACCTACAAAACAAGGTTAGATGTTTTGGTCCTCAACCTCACCTGTGGTTGTCAAGCACAAGGTGTAAGAATGATATCAGGATAGTTATGCAATGCAAACAGAAATAAATATGCAATGATGGTGGATGCAATGTAAATGATATTTTTGGGTTTTTAAATGATGTATGCAAGATGAAAAGTATTTTTGTATTTTCGGATTTAATGATGGCTAAAATATAAAAGTGGTATATGGTGTTGGAAAGGTGTTTCTTATGATTAAAAATGGACTGGGTTTGTCGTGGGTTTGTCACGTCAGGTGTCATAGATGACTTCGTAGGTGTGGGATTACGCGAGTCAAGCATCTCCGAGCTTGGGATCGCAGGAACAAAGATCAACACAGATTTACCCAGGTTCGGCCCCCTCAATGTGAGGTAAAAGACCTACTTCCTGCCTACCCTAGATTGGTATTGATATGATAATCGAGGTGTTACAATGGAGGCGATCCGATCTGGTACTCGCCGTATGAGCTAGGGTTTGGGGCTTGATAGCTTGACCCGCTCTAAGTCCTGCGAGTCCTCTTTATATACACAGAGGCTCGCTAGGTTACAAAAGGAAACTTCCCCATAAGGAATACATCCACAGAGGCCTACTCGGAGACTACTTGGTCTTCACGTCCTCCGGGATTGTCTTCTAGATCTTTCTCCTTATGGCGGTTCAATATTGGGCTTGTTCCCAAGTGGGCCTTCATCCGTGCGAGTAAGTTAAGTCGCACTGGGCCGCGGGTTAATCCAGAAAGTATTCCCCCGACATTAGCCCCCAAGCATGGCCTGAACTTCATAGTATTCTTGATCTTGAATGCTTAGGCCGCTTTTCCTTGTTTCGCGGCTTATAATTGTACAGTTTGGCCTTGACTCGCACCTGGAAGATCATCTGACTTCGTGAGCTTTAGAGTATCCTGATAGCTTCAAAACTTGATGACGATCTATCTTCAAATTTTTGATGATAATATGATATAGCCCCCAAGGATTGAGAGGATGTTATGTGGTAATCATCTCAATTCTTCTCAGAGAACTCTGAAGGTCATCACCTGTAACTTGATATCATGAATAAAACAATTGTTAAGTTACAAGTAATTGTAATTGGTGTTGCCGTACTATAAGCAGTACATCGACCTCTAGTTAGGCCATCTGAATCCTTAAGTGGGCACTCGCGCGACTCAGTATTTCCTAGGAATATGTGTGTTCAGGGTCGAGAGCGGCCATGATAGGCAATCAAGCTCGATTGACGCCACACCCCAGTACTTTGGCCACATAATGCGAGTAGCAATCCAACTTAAGGTAAATTTGATAATTGCCAATAAATCGGCTGTTTCAGGGTAACAAAGACCCCAAGAAACATAATGATATTGCCATGATAGGCTAAGCTATGATAAGCTTTGATTATGATGACACATAAGGTCGCGCCTAGGTGGCAACCGAGTGTTATACATAGGGTTGGATCGCGCGTAGGTGGCGATCCATGGTGATACATGGGGTCGGTCGCGCCTAGGTGGCGACCAGAGATGATACAAAGTTTACGGCCGCGCCTAGGTGGCGGCCGGTTTCTGATACAAGGGTCGATCGCGCCTGGGTGGCGATCAGATGTTGCATAGGTCGCGCCTAGGTGGCGACCAAAGTTGAAGTTCTAGCCCTGAGTGGCTGTGATGATACTCAGCTATAAAGCTGGAAAGGATGATGCTTGGCTCTGATTAGCCTTTTCTTATGTATAGTACGGTCGCAGGTGTGCGACGTTCCAAGGGCGAGGTGCCTCGAGACGATCCTCGAAATCATGGCGTTCGCTGCTTTCTTCCCTTACATCCAGCAGGTAGTACGACCCATTGTTTAGCTTCTTGCTGATGATGTAGGGTCCTTCCCATGGAGAGGACAGCTTATGCATTCCCTTGTGATCTTGTTTAAGTCGCAGCACTAGGTCGCCTTCTTGAAAGGTGCGGGTTTTGATGCGTCTGGCATGATAGCGTCGCAAGTCTTGTTGATATACTGCTGACCTTGATGCTGCCAAGTCTCTAACCTCTTCTAATGTGTCCACCGAGTCTTGCCGAGCTATCTCATTATCTGTCTCGATGTAAGCCGCAACTCTTGGTGAATCATGTATGATATCGCTGGGCATGACTGCTTCTGCTCCATAGACCATGAAATATGGTGTAAATCCTGTGGATCTGTTAGGGGTTGTTCTCAAGCTCCACAGTACTGCTGGCAGTTCTTCCACCCAACATCCTGGAGATGCTTCGACCTTTTCAATAAGGCGCGGCTTAATTCCATGGAGAATTTCCTGGTTAGCTCGCTCAGCTTGTCCATTGCTCTGCGGGTGTGCTACTGACGTGAGGTCCAATCTTATCCCATTGTCTGCGCAAAATATCTGTGTAGCCCCTTCAGAGGTGTTGCTCCCATTGTCTGTAATGATACTATGGGGGTAACCAAAGCGGAATATGACCTTCTTCAAGAACTTGACTGCTGTTTCAGCCTCGCAATCTCCCACAGGTTCTGCTTCTATCCACTTTGTGAATTTGTCCACCATGACTAAGAGGTGAGTTTTTCCGTTTGAAGACCGTCTGAAAGGCCCTACCATGTCAAAACCCCATACGGCAAAAGGCCATGTGATGGGTATTGTGCGAAGTGCTTGGGCTGGCATATGATCTTGCCTAGCGTATCTTTGACATCCATCGCACACTCTGACAATTTGCTCTGCATCTGCTAATGCTGTTAACCAGAAGAATCCATGTCGGAACGCCTTTGCCACCAAAGATCTTGACGAAGCATGATGGCCACAATCGCCTGAATGAATTTCGTGCAAGATTTTTCGTCCCTCTTCTGGTGAGACACATCTTTGAATGCTCCTGATACGCTGCGCTTGTATAATTCATTGTTGATGATTGTATAGGCCTTTGATCGTCGTATGATTTTGCGCGCCTCAATTTCATCGTCCGGCAGCACTCCGCGACTTAAATATGCCATGTATGGCTCTGTCCATCCTGGCTGTTCATGCAGGGCTGCGACTAAAGTTGAATCATCCTCTGGCTCTGCAATGTCAATTCTGCTGGAGGTTGACTGATGGATTGTGCAGTTCATCCAGGAAAACATTGGGTGGGACTGACTGTCTATTGGATCCAAGCCGAGACAGGGCATCCGCAGCTTCATTTTGTCTCCGATCAATATGTTCAACTTGGTATCCAGTGAAATGTCCAGCAATTCTGTCCACCTCTCTCCTATATGCAGCCATGTTCGCATCCTTGCTGTCCCACGTTCCGGAGACCTGCTGTGCCACCAAGTCTGAATCGCCAAAACAGCGTATGCGACTGATGTTCATCTCCTTTGCTATACGTAGACCATGAAGCAGTGCCTCGTACTCCGCCACGTTATTTGTGCAGTTGAAGTGTATCTGTAACACATACCGCAGCTTGTCTCCCTTGGGAGATGTCAGAACAACTCCAGCCCCCGAGCCTTGCAACTGTCTTGACCCATCAAAATGCATGGTCCAGTATTTGGTTTCTGCCATGCTAGGGCAACTTGGATTTCTGTCCAATCGTTAATAAAATCTGCAAGGGCTTGCGACTTAATTGATGTGCGCGGCTCGTAGCTGATGTGATGTGGTCCCAACTCGATCGCCCACTTAGCGACTCTTCCAGTAGCTTCTCGATTACGAATGATATCTGCCAATGGTGCTGAACTCACCACAGTTATTGGATGCTCTTGGAAGTAGTGCTTCAGCTTGCGACTCGCCATGAACACTCCAAACACCAACTTCTGCCACTGTGGGTAACGCTGTTTGGAAGCTGTGAGGACTTCGCTCACGTAGTATACTGGCCTCTGGACAGGGTATTCCTTTCCTGTTCTTGTCTCTCCACAACCATGACAGCACTCACAGCGCGGGAATTTGCCGCTATGTATAGTAGCATTGGCTCTTTATCTTTTGGAGCCGCCAGAACTGGAGCATTTGTCAATTGATGTTTCAAGGCTGTCAGAGCTTCGTCGGCCTCTGCGTCCCAAACGAAGGTGTCTGATTTTTTCAACAGTCTGTACAAAGGTAGTGCTTTCTCTCCCAATCTTGATATAAAGCGACTCAAAGCTGCTACGCAACCAGTAAGCCGCTGTACATCTTTTATCTTTTCTGGCTTTTGGAGATCCATCACGGCCTTTATCTTGTCAGGATTGGCCTCAATGCCTCTTTCTGATACTATGAATCCCAATAGCTTTCCTGCTGGTACTCCGAAGACGCACTTTGTGGGGTTGAGCTTCATGTTGTATTTTCTGAGATTTGTAAATGTCTCTGCCAGATCACCAATAAGATCCTGGCTAACTTGCGATTTAATCACAATATCATCCACGTAGGCATGAACGTTGCGACCTATTTGCTCATGTAGCAATTCTGAATGCATCTTTGGTAAGTCGCACCTGCGTTCTTCAACCCAAAGGGCATGCTGACGTAACAAAAAGCTCCGAAGGGTGTGATGAAGGACGTCTTTTCTTGGTCTTCCCTCTTCATCTTGATTTGATGGTAGCCTGAATAGGCGTCCAAAAAGCATAACAGCTCGCACCCAGCAGTTGAATCAATTACTTGGTCGATTCTTGGCAAAGCAAATGGATCCTTTGGACAAGCTTTGTTAAGACTGGTGTAATCAACGCACATTCGCCACGTACCATTCTTTTTCATAACCAATACTGGATTTGCCACCCACTCCGGATGGTATACCTCTGTGATGAATCCTGCAGCCAGCAAGCGAGCTATTCCTCTCCTATTGCCTTTCTCCTGTCATCATGAAAACGCCGTAGTGGCTGCTTCACTGGTTTAGCCGCAGGGTTCACTTTGAGGCTATGTTCTGCTAATTCTCTTGGTACCCCTGGCATATCTGACGGCTTCCATGCGAAGATGTCTTTATTTTCCTGGAGAAAAGCAACGAGGGCCTTCTCCTGTTCTTCTTCCATGTGTGCTCCAATGCTAGTTTGCTTGGATGAGTCGCCAGGAACAAGATTTATCTGCTTAGTGTCCTGGGCCGCTTTGAATTTCATTGGTGGCTCGGCAGATGGCGTGGTAACCACACTCATATCGTTTGGGTCCACCTGCGACTTATAACCTTTTAGTTCTTCCGCGGCACAGGCGGATTCTGCGAAAGCCGCATCTCCTTTCTCGCATTCTATTGCTTTTTCTCTATCTCCGTACACTGTGATGACCCCTTTTGGTCCTGGTATCTTCAACTGTAGGTACACGTAGCATGGTCTGGCCATAAACTTAGCAAAGGCCGTTCTTCCAAACAGGCGTGATATGGGCTTGGAATTTTACTACTTCGAAGCTTAGGAATTCACTTCTAAAGTTCTCTTCTGTTCCAAAAGTTACCCCTAGGGTTATTTTCCCCACTGGCCGTGCGGACCTTCCTGGGACAATGCCGTGAAATACTGTTGACGTGGGCTGCAGCTGGAATCTTGAGTCCTAGACGCTGGAAAGTATCGTAGTACAAGATATTAATGCTGCTTCCTCCATCCATAAGCACTTTGGTCAGCTTGTATCCTGCAACGTATGGTGCCACAACCAGTGCCAACTTGCCAGGTTCCCGTACCTGTGGCGGGTGGTCGTCGCGACTCCAGGTTACCGCGTATTCTGACCACCTTAACCAAGCGGGTGTTGTTGGTATCACGGCGTTCACCTGCTGACTTCTCCGGCTCAATTTCTCTTCTCTTTTGGAGGTATCGATAACTATGGTGTGATACTGCCCCGTCTGCCTGGGGTTACTCGCGCCGTGCTGCCCAATGTTTGTGTTATGAGCCGCACTAGGGTTTCCTTCATGGGTATTCCCCCCGTTGTGTTGGCTCTCTTCTTCCACTTTTTGTAATAATGGCATTGCGCCTTGGTATGGTCCGCTGGCCGTCCATCACCTGTCGCATGAAGGTCGCATGGCCGGTTGAAACTTCTTGCATATTGATTGGACGGGAGCCGTATCCTCGACCCCTTCCACGCTGGCCTCTGAATCCTCCACGCGCATTGGCTACGAGCCCTGAGTGACCATCTTCGCTTTTGCGTTTGTTTTGACTCGTGTTGTTGTGGCTCGTTTGCTGCTGCTGGGCTTGTTGGAGTTTTTCTTTCCTTTTGCAGCAACCTCCTCTTCTTCTCCGTCTGACGCGTCTCTGGTTTTGTCTGAGCTGGCATATTTGTTAGCCGCAGCCATCACCTCGCTGAGGCTCTTGACTTTATCCTTCATGCGACCCAGCTTATGAATCAGCGGCTCAAACTTGCAGTTTTTCTCCATCACCAGGACGGCTGAGCTTGGTGGTATATTATCTGAGGAGTGTATTATTTCTGCCACCCTTTTCATCCAATGGCGACTTGACTCGCCTTCCTTCTGGACACAACGCTCTAAATCTTCTATATTGCAGAGTCGCTTGCAAGTTCCTTGGAAGTTCTTAATGAAGGCATCCTTCAGTTCCTCCCAAGTATTTATAGAGTTGGGAGGCAAATTTTGCAGCCATATGTGCGCTGCTCCTTCTAGCATCATGTTCAGGTAGCGTGCGCAGATCTCTTCAGATGCGTTTAGGATGCTCATGCCCATCTCGTAATTGTTGAGCCAAGTGGTTGGATCCATGCTGGCGTTATAGTTTGCCACCTTGCGTGGCCCTTTGAAATCTTCAGGAAAAGGTTCCGATCTGATCTTTCAGTGAAACACGCTGGTCCCTTGAGTCGCGAGGACAGGGCTGTGGGTGCGCCTGCGGGGTTATCTGCGGGCCGCTTTTGCATCAATGGTGCATTCGCCTGCGCTTCTGCGACTCGCTCCTGTTGCCTCTGTGCGACTCCTGACACGTCCTCTGGTGGCCTACTCTGGACGCTTCTTTCTGCGTAATCCTGTGATTGGCTGGTACGAGGGGCAGCTGTGCTTCGGCTTCCGCCCTATTGGCTTGTTGCAGGACTGCCGTACTTAACATCTGAATCGCGCGCCGCGCCTCAGCATTGACCGGGTCATCGCCTGTTGGTACCATCTGTGTCAAGATATTAGCCGCAGCATACATATTATCGACAGGGTTCTGGTAATGGCCCTGTGGGGTGTGAAACCTCCTTGGTTGTTGCTGGGTCTCTTGATTTGTCGGTACCCTTCCTTCCGCAGTCATCTGGACTCTCGTCCCTGCGGCTGGAGTGAGCGGGATTTCCACTGTTGGTTGAGTCGCGCTGTCGGGGAATAATTATCCCGCGACTTATTCAAGCAAAGCGCGACTTATTCACAGTCGCACCACTATTAGGATTGCACAAATATGGGCCGACTCGAGATCATGAGGAAGGATCCAGAAGCTCAAAGATAACTTGACTTGGAAGACAAGACATATGATTAGTCTTCAAGTAGGACTCCGGCTCATACTTTCCTTGGGAGAGAAGTTTCCTTGTAACCTTGCGAGTCATCGTCTTTATAAGGTGGACTCCAAGGACCTAGAACCCCAAGCTAAAAAGCTCTCATACATCCAGAGAGAGGCGACTCGATACCTCGGTCGCCAACCCTTGTAACACCATATTCATATCAATACCAATCTAGGATAGGCAGGACGTAGGTCTTTACCTCACATCGAGGGGCCAAACCTGGGTAAAAAACATTGTCTTCTCGTGCCCTGCGATCTTTAGCTCGGAGACGCTCGATCGCTTAATCCCCAACTCTACGAAGTCATCTCCATGACATCTGCGTGACAACCCCATGACAGTTGGCGCCCACCGTGGGGCTTGCGGTCAAGAGCATCACGTTCCGCGCTGGATCTGTGCCAGGGACGGAGGATCTCGTCGTCGATTCAAGCTCGGCGACTTCAACAATCTCGGCGACTTCATTGTCGTGCCGTTTCAAGCTCGCGATGTCAACATCTACATCAAGATCTACCTCAAGCTCAAGTAGAAAGCGTGGAGAAATTCGACCGCGCGATTCGGGGCTCAACTTCGACAAACACCCCTCACGCGCGGGTTACATGACAGCAGCAACGCCTGTATGGCGGACATCACCGCGGCAGGTTGAAACTCATCTCGACGATCCCTTCGGTGAAAAGATGCGCAATCGAGTTTCCTAGCAGCTGTCCAAAGGGCATCGGATTCCGACGGTTAGATCTCCGTCGGTGACTCAAACACTGAAGCCCTGTCGAAAGTCAACGGAACTCCGCGCGACTTTGGGAAAATAATTATCAAGGTCGACTCGGAAATCAATTCGAAGATCCCTCCGATGGAAACCTGCGGAATACAATCCCGAAGCCCTCCAAGAAATTTGAGACAATTCCAACGGTTAGATCTCCGTCAGCGACTCAAGCACCACATCAAGTTTTGTGTTCATGCGAGTTCGTGAATCCAAAAAAGGAAAGCATCAAATCGGCAAGACATGGTTCTGGTCCGAATCAAACTCAATGAGGAGTTCAAGCACTACGAATTCGACTTTCCGAAGAATCAAATCAAGACATGCGTGATCAAGCACGGCACTAGCCGAAATCAGCCCACACGCATGCAAGTTACTAGCAGAAAGCAAAAAGGAAAAAACTCATCGTGCATGCATACTGCACCTCGTGCGACTCAAAGGTCGTTGGAAGAATCGATCAAGGAAAAAAGCAAATTGACTTGCTAAGCTTGCCAGGAAAGGAAAGGAAGGCTACGTACAAACCACTGCTTGGTTTAGAATCCAATAAAGAGATGGAAAGCTATCGTGAGATGTCCCAAACGTGCAACAGCTCAAGAAAAATCTACAAGCCGACTGCTACACATACTCGCCAGCTAGAACATTACTCCAAGCACGAAGATCGAGGAAGCTGTCCAGGGATCAAGCCCCAAGAAAAGAAGAAAGGAAAAATATCAGATTTCGTTGCCTCCTCACGTGACCATGCATGCACCCAAAACAGCTCACGTGGAAAGTGTGATCGACTCAATCCATCAGAGTGCGACTCAATAGATCCGTACGCGACTTAAAAATCAGTCGCATCATCGCCGATTCAACAACTATTGCTGTGCAGCATATCGCGGCGACTCAACAGCTTGATAAAGCTGGACATGGACATACGTTTGGTTCAATAGCAAGGATACAACTAGCAGTTACAAAGCCAAGTCAGACCATCATCAAACTTCACCATGGCGAGTTTTACTCCGCCGTAATAACCATGGATAAAGTCGCAGTGGTCGGTTTTCGGCTCCGTGGCGATTTCAACCTCATACCTATCACGGTTGGATCATAATGCGGCCTCAACATCGGGAAAATAAGAAAAAGATAAGTTGCTATTATGCTCAACTTTTGCAGCCTTTTACTTTTATCAGTAAGATTAAATTTCATCTTCGAGTTCATCTCGGGGCTGCATATCTAGGTTGTTATGCCTTTTATTAAATGTCTTTGCGACTCATATTATATCATGTCGTAGAATTTAAATTCATATCAGTTTTTGTAGATTTAATTACATCTACTTCTCAATATATTTGTCAAATTAGAGTTTTTTATAACTCGCATTGCAAAGTCAAGCTATTTACAGCTTGCATTGAATATCAAGATCACCACTACATGTTCAAGCATTGATGTTTGGGGATTTATTTGTCATTCTATGACTTATCATTATATCAATTTATGACTGATCGTCATATCATTTTATTAACCATCATCGACTTATTGTCATATCAATTTATGAGTCGCATAGCGATTTACCCCCATATCATTTTATGAGTCGCAAACAGCTCGTCATTATATCAGTTTGCGAGTCACTGACGAATCCTCATCTTATCGATATTGAGTTAAAACAGGTGACTCGTTGTATCAATTCTTGGGTCAAATCAGTGACCCGTGGTATCACATTTACAGCTAATCAGAGCTGGTTATCATCAAAGCTAATTAGAGCTCGTCACGGCTTTTGCAGCCGTTAAATGCAATAATCCTGGTTATTCTCGCCTTAAGTCAGAAGTATCTTTGCACTATGCGGCCAAAGTACTGGGGTGCGGTGTCAATCGAAGTGCGATCGCCTATCATAGCTGCCAAGCGACCATGAACACGCATTTTTTACCTGGGAAATTCTGAGCCGCGCGAAGACCTACTTAATGGTAATAGAGATAATTCAGAAGGACTAAAGTACCCGCGTGTGGCGTCAATCGAGTCTGATGCCTATCATGGCCGTTCTCGACCCTGAACACATATTAGATTTGGGAAATACTGAGTCAAATACCATATGCTATCATGCATCGTACAATATGCTATCATGCATCTTACCAGTTGCTATCACGCAACAATTTTCTATCATGCAACCATTTGCTATCATGCAAAATACAATTCGCTATCATGCGACATATCATTTTGCATCATGCAACATATCATTTGCATCATGCAACATATCATTCGCATCATGAGACATATCATTTGTGTCATGCGACATATCATTTGCTATCATGCAGATTATACTATGCTATCATGCAGGGTACCCTATGCTATTATGCGGAGTACTAACTTTTTATCATAATTATTACCAGCCGCCAAGGCTAACATATTATCATCAAGTTATTATCATTGCTTCCTCGGGGGCTTTGCCTTTTGACTTAACAGGAACCTATAACTCGGCCATACGAGTTTGAATTGGCATGGCCAGATTTTTTATGACTGAGATAATTATCTCATGATATTGGCTGATGAAGCCACCATTATTTATTTATTTTCAGCCACATCAAGTGGAATTTATATCATTATTATCTTGTGGCAACAATATTTGTCAATCTGTTGCAGGATCAAATTGCAATGATATGCCATCAAGCAGGATAATATGTCTGCTTAATGCCTGGGGCTAGGACAATTAAGTTTTTGTCTAACTTGAGATATTTTTGAGTCCCGAGCAGCATGATCGTGCATACAACTCGGCCCTCGGGGGCTACACATCCACCATATCTGGCGGTCTTTATTATACTCATATACCATGATTATATGCAGATTTCATTTTTTGCAGCACATGAGAATATATATATATATATATATATATATATATATATATATATATATATATATCCATTTGCGAGTCAAATAAGCGACTCGGAAATCTTTAAATACAGGTTGTGGCTATATGCCCTTGAGCCGCCATGTTTTCAACATGCGTTCAGATGGCTCGTCATGATAACATGATAGATTATTACTCTAATGATTGACCAGCTTATTTATACTTATGGTCTTTTATGCTTCGATGTCTATGACTCAGCACCTTATACACATTTGATATATCTGGTTACTCATAAGTTATTATCCTTATAATTTCAGCTCAGTGTTACACCCAACAGGAAAAGGTGGTTTTCACCAAGTGCTTCGCGGAAAACTCACCGCGATTCTGCAGCTTCAATGCAACCAAGACAGAAGTGCTCAATTGGCAACATGGTGGCTAAATAAGCCGCAAAGATAGCGACTCATCGCTTCTACATCAGCGGCTCAATAAGCCGCTACGCTCACGACTCATCATCAGCGAGTCGCCAAGTGCAACATCGACAAGTCGGCAAGAACTACATACGCGAGCTCGCAAGATCATCATCAAGACAGAATCTTCCGCCTGATTCTACGAATCACCCGGAAGCTTGGGGGCTAATGTCGGGGGAATAATTATCCCGCGACTTATTCAAGCAAAGCGCGACTTATTCACAGTCGCACCACTATTAGGCTTGCACAAATATGGGCCGACTCGAGATCATGAGGAAGGATCCAGAAGCTCGAAGATAACTTGACTTGGAAGACAAGACATATGATTAGTCTTCAAGTAGGACTCCGGCTCATACTTTCTTTGGGAGAGAAGTTTCCTTGTAACCTTGCGAGCCATCGTCTTTATAAGGTGGACTCCAAGGACCTAGAACCCCAAGCTAAAAAGCTCTCATACATCCAGAGAGAGGCGACTCGATACCTCGGTCGCCAACCCTTGTAACACCATATTCATATCAATACCAATCTAGGATAGGCAGGACGTAGGTCTTTACCTCACATCGAGGGGCCGAAACTGGGTAAAAAACATTGTCTTCTCGTGCCCTGCGATCTTTAGCTCGGAGACGCTCGATTGCTTAATCCCCAACTCTACGAAGTCATCTCCATGACATCTGCGTGACAACCCCACGACACGCGCGCAGCTGTGTTTGCGGGTCAACCTGTTGTTGAGTCGCAGCCAGCGCGGCTACTCTCTGCCGCTCCTGTTGGATTCCTTGGTTTATCTGATCGAGCCTGCGGCGCTCTTCTTCCATCCTTCGAACCTCATACAGGAGCTCGGCCCTGGCGGCCTCAATTTCTATTGCACGAAGGGCGGCGTTCGTGGCTGACACAGGGACAAGAAGTGGGTTGCTTAGGGGTGCCGATGCCTCGGTTTCTCCAGCAGTCCCTGACGCACCTGCTCCTCCGGCCATGTAAACCGCGACTTGTGCCATCTCTTGATCTGGTGATGACGTGATTTCTGGTGGGTAACCCCAGCAACTTTCTTCAAAGGCAGGTATGATGGACCCAAACTCTTGCGAGTCCATGCTTTCCATGGATTCTTCCCCGTCATCGGCGACTTCTTCTATTGAATCGCCTTCCTGGACCGATCTAACGGACCTGCCACCGATGAAGCCGACGAAGACGTTGATGGATCCGAACGGGATGACGTGGCCGGTCTCCAAATAATCTGCCTCCGGCCCCCAGCTTGAATCGTCGATGAGGGGTGTGCCATTGACCGTGATGATACGGCCAATAACAAGATCTTCAGCTCCCTTCATGGATCCTGCGCGGAACGTGACGCTTTTGACCGCAGGCCCCACGGTGGGCGCCAACTGTCGTGGGTTTGTCACGTCAGGTGTCATGGATGACTTCGTAGGTGTGGGATTACGCGAGTCAAGCATCTCCGAGCTTGGGATCGCAGGAACAAAGATCAACACAGATTTACCCAGGTTCGGCCCCCTCAATGTGAGGTAAAAGACCTACTTCCTGCCTACCCTAGATTGGTATTGATATGATAATCGAGGTGTTACAATGGAGGCGATCCGATCTAGTACTCGCCGTATGAGCTAGGGTTTGGGGCTTGATAGCTTGACCCGCTCTAAGTCCTGCGAGTCCTCTTTATATACACAGAGGCTCGCTAGGTTACAAAAGGAAACTTCCCCATAAGGAATACATCCACAGAGGCCTACTCGGAGACTACTTGGTCTTCACGTCCTCCGGGATTTGTCTTCTAGATCTTTCTCCTTATGGCGGTTCAATATTGGGCTTGTTCCCAAGTGGGCCTTCATCCGTGCGAGTAAGTTAAGTCGCACTGGGCCGCGGGTTAATCCAGAAAGTATTCCCCCGACAGGGTTCATGGTTTCACAAATGCACTCTCTCTTTATAAAGTGGTAGACAATGGAACACACAAAGTTAACATATGAGATTGCAACACAGGGTTTGATAACAAGTTACTTAGATATATGGGCATCACGTCCTAACATAGAGGTCTTTTGGTTATTAACCTCTCTTATACTCCACCAAGATGCGAGCTAAATCATAACACCTCAGTAATTAAGATAACTCAGAGGATAGCAATAAGTATCATGACATGAAGTGAAAATAAGAACATGCTAGATCTAGTCATGGAGTAGTGGCAATGGTCACGCCCACATCCCCGGTAGCATGGTATTTTAGTTTATCTCTAGTGAGGCGACAAAGTAAGGCAATAACTTTCTCTCACGTTCACTGCACTAGCCACCCCCCGTTACTCCAACTAATGCACACGTTCCCCCTCACACGCTCTCATAAACATGCTTGATCAAAACAAGTAGACAAGAACGGGGTACATAATATGCATCTATACTCATAACTGAAACAAACATTGCAATCTCAAACATATATTAACTCATAAAGATCTACCACAAAGGTATTACAACGGTGACCGTAATCATGTTCAGCAGCTCATACGGTACTAATTAGTGAAGCTCAAGAGAGGAGAGATACATAAGTTACTTCCACAAACCCATAGTCCAGAGGTGGACTATTCCCTCTTCATTATGGAGACGGTGGAGAAGTCGATGGAGAAGGTGGAGACCACGCCGGCAGTGCCCGGTGTTTCTGTGTTTCTACGGCGCTCCTTCCAGAGAACGACGGGGGACCTTTTTTATAGACGTTTTTAGGTCAAGACGAAGGCGGTGGAGCGAAGATCGACGGCAACGGAGCCACGAGGCCCAAACGGGTGGGTCCCACGCGGCCACAGTACCTGGCCGCATGGGCCAGGCCCGTTTGGCCCTCGGGTGTCCGTTTGCTTGCTTCCTTTTCCCGTAGTCCCTCTTCCTTCCAAATATTGACGCCCGTAAATTTCCAGGTGATTTCGTTGACGTTTGGGTCCCTGAAACATTAAAATAGAAAACTAGGGTTTTCTGCCTGTGCAGGGTTAATTCCAAATAAATGAGAAAACTATGAAGTATTCCCAAAATCATGATAAAACATTGATATAACCCTTATATGATGCAAATATGATTGGAATATAAGCAATTAAAGTGCAAAGTTCATGTATGCATTTTACATGCATCACCACGTCACGCGTTGTCACGTCCCCTGCGCACTTGAGTACTTTGACCGCAGCGCGGCTCCTCGATTTTTGCGCCATTAACTACGCCACTAACCGTGCCTTGAGCGGTTATCACTTTGCGGCCCATCGTGCGGCCGCGATTACCGCAACCGCGCATAAAACGCGCAGTTAATCCGCTCGCCCGTTACGGGGATCGTGCGCAATTAACTGCGCAAACCGCACGCCCCCGCGCCTATAAGTAGCGGAGCGGGCGCCTCTCTCCTCTTCTTCTTCTTCTTCTTCCATTCTCCACCCCTCAACCTCCTTGCGCCATTGCCGCCGCCGCGCAGAGTAACTTGCAACCGCACGCCGCCGGAGCCCACGAGCCCCCAACGAATGGAGCACCTCACGCCGCCGCCGGACACGCTCAACTCCGGCACGCCCTGCGTTCTTCGCCTTGCATCGCCGCCGCAAATCCGGTGAGTTCTTCACCGCAGCATTTCCCGCGGCTAGCGCCTAGCTCTTTATTAGTTTTTCCTCAGATCTTCCTTAGATCTCTTCCGTATATTTTAGATCTTCTCCGTAGATCTTCTTGTTAGCTTCTTGTTTATAGATTATTGTTTCTCTCCGTAGATTTTTGTTTCTCTTGTTTACTTCTTTTCCTCCACCGCGCAAACATCGAGAGATGCTCACCGCCGGTGAACCTTTGCCTCTTTGCAGATTCCGCCGCCGGCACGGACACCAGATTCTCACTTCCTCGCCGCACCGCCGAGATGTCGGCTAGCAATACTCCGGAGCCTGCCGACATTCCCGTCGAGGAAAGCGAGCGCGCCGGATGGGAAGGCTCGGATGTCTCCCAAGCCGAGATAGATTGGCTGATCCGGACCAAGCGAATCCCGGCACAAGTGATATGCCGGATTCCGGGCACAGAGGCCGAGTCAGATCTGCAAGCCAATGAACGCGTGGTCTTCGTCGCGCACTTCGAGCGCGGCTTCGGACTCCGGCGAGCCCATTCTTCCGGGCTTTCCTCAACAAATTTCATCTTCAACCCCGCCATCTCCCAGCGAACGCCATCACCACCCTCTCGGCGTGCGTTTCTTTCTCCGAGGGATACCTCGGACTCTGGCCCACCGTTGAGCTTTGGGCCAAGTACTTCCAACTCCAAAAGCAGAGTGTCCCGAATCCGGATAAGACCCTCCCCAAAGGAATGACTCCTTGCGGCGCTGCTACAATTATACCTCAGAAAGCCTCCATCTTTCCTCGGATTCAAGGCCTGGAGTCATGCCGGAAGTGGCAGCGCACGTTCTTCTACATGAAGAGCTCGGACAATGTTGATCCTCTGAACCTGCCGACATTCAGCCTCGGTGCCCCCACGGAGCAGTACCAATGGAACTTTAACCCGAAAGATACAAACCTCGAGATCGATCAAATTCACCAGATCGTCAACCAGCTTGTGGGGGAAGGTATAACGGGCGATGATCTCTTGAGGACCTTTATCAGCCGCCGAGTCTCCCCCTCCAAGCCCGGGTTCACAAGATTTGCCACATGAGTGGCCAATACGATCCAACCCGGATCAGCGCCCACGAGCTGACCAAACCCGAGGTCAGAAGACGCGTCAAGGCAATTGCCCGAACGATGATGACAGAGGAATGGGAATGGGGTCTAAAACCTCATGATAGAACTCGGCTTTCGGAGCAAGTAAGTAACTTGCAATTTATACCGACATACTTTTTCCTGCCGAGATAACTCTTATGTCGGCTCCATACTTGGCTCCTAAAATAACCCGGCTCTACTGCTTCTGACTTGCAGAGGTTTACTCGGCAAAGGACTGAAGATGGAGCAGATCCCTCCGCCAAATGGGGCAAAGATCTACCTGCCCCGGCCGTCACCGAGGTTGATGACCCGGACGATGAGGATCACATGCCGATTTCGGCTGCTGGCGCCCCTACCTTGGGTAAGCCTCGAGCCCGAGCCTCAATCCGAGATTGGTCAGATGACGATGACGATGATTGCGAACTTTTAGAGGTACTTGATGTTCGTCCTATCGCCTTTGCTCACCCACTGTCCTCGGCATCAGCTAACCCGGGCGGCCCTGTTCCGAGTACACGCCCTGCTACTACGGGCAAACAAGGCGGATCTCGCAAGCATGCAGAGACCGGTACCTCGAATACCGGGACCTCCACATCCTCAGATCCAGCAGCGCCGAAAGCGAAGCGGCAGAAGAAAGCAGCGGTTAAGCCGTCACGGCCAAGAGGACACTGCCAGTTACTCAAGGGTAAGATACTCTTTGCCGACATACGCTCGTTTCCCTTTCTTCCTTTTCCCGGATAATCTTTCCCCGAGATAACATTTTTTCTTGTTTCAATGCAGTGATGCCCTTGAGGTTAACCAGAGCGCATCCTCCATGCGCTCACCCCTTCCGACTGTAGCAGAACCTCGGTAACCTGACTCCAGGGTACACACCACCCCATCCGTCATACTGCTGCCGGCTTCTGATGCCGCACTTGGAGGAGGCCAAGACGCCCCAGAAACCGAGGTCATGGACCCGGCTTCCCTCAACATCGAGACCTCGACCACTGACCGAGATGTTGACCTCGGCTCCGGCCACAAGGACTCCGCGCCGGAGCGAACCGACACTCCGAATGTGCCAGATCAGCAATAACAGCAACAGCAGCAACAACAACAACACCCACATCAGCAAGATCAGCAGCAACAGCAACAGCTGCAGCAACAACAGCAACAACCACAGCCGCAACAACAATAGCAACAACCACAGTCGCCTCCGTCATCTCCCACACCGGCATCCCAGAAGCCAGCCTCAGTGCCAAGTCTGGCACTGCCATGCCCATCGCCTTATCCGCTGCCGAGCCAATTGGCCACTGGAAAATTGCCGCTTGTTCCGGATAAGCAACTGGTGGTGACTCCAACCCACTCCTCGAGCTACCAGCAACTAGTTGCCAGAGTCTCCAAAGCCGGCACAGCTATCTCGGAGATTCCTCAGCTGCGAACCCAAAGCGGCAACAGTCTGGGTTCGGTGGGGCAATATAGCATGGATTGGAATGCCGCTGATACCAGCGAGGTTTCCTCCCTTAACCCGGTTGGCCCAAGGCACGTCGCGCATTCCATTCATGCGCTGCAGGTTGCCGTTCTCAATGTCAGCAAGATCATCGAGGTAAACCTTCCTCAACTCAGTCCTTTTCTCTTTCTCAATAGAACATAGATACATTATCCCCAGTCCCCGAGATTCGGGTCGAGTGATTGAAGCTCGACCGAGTAAAGAGCACTTGGCGCGAATCTTCCCAAAAATTCAACATCCAGTCCACCTCGAAAAACTTCGATATCCAGTCCCCGAGATTTATGTTGAGTTTACTCGGCATGAATCTTCACAAATTTCCGACATGCAGTCCCCGAGACTCATGCCAAGCTTACTTCGCATGAAATCTCATAATTTTCCGACATTTTTTCTTTTTTCAGGATTGCACCAACACCCGGACTGAGGTGTTCAAGAAGCTGCTCCTGGAGCACAGGAAACTCAGGAATTCCCACAAGCAGCTGCAGGAGGTGATGAAGAAACACGATGACGCGCACAACGCTGCACTCAAAAAGGACAAAGATGAAGTGTCTCGGCTCCAGAAAGAGCTTGAAGAGGCCCAGAAATAGAAAGCCGAGACTGAGAAAGCTGTTGCTGCTGAGAAGAAACAGCAGGAAGAGGATGCTGTGAAGCAGAAGGAGCTCCTCACCCAGAACGAGGGTCGCGTTACCTCGGCTGAAGAAGAACTGGATGCCCTCCAGGCAAAATGCGACATATGGCTGCGCGAGCTCACCCGGCTTAACAACGAGATGGACAGTAAGTTTCCTTTATCTTTCCTCTTCATTTCTTTTGCCTCTACCGACATTAGATTTATGCCGGTATATAACTGAACTTGGTGGTAGCTTTTCTTTCTTCTTCAGAGCACTTTGCCGATTCGAAGGCCGATGCTATCAATATTACCAACAAGGCGCGGGAACAGAGGGCAAGAACAGGCCCGATCCTGGAGGAATGGGACATTGAAGACCATCTGACTGCTCTTAACGCTCGTATCTCTCCTCTGAAGCTCATTGGCACCGAGCTCCTCGAAGCTGGTATCCGGTTTACTGGGTTCTATGGCCGGGCGCACGCCTCCAGTCACTGTTGCCGAGTTATCCCAGTGTCTGCTGGGCGCGGAGGCAAGACTCCGAGAGTGGAGATCTTCCTCAGCACGTGCCAGCGCAGACCAAGCTTTGACTTTCGTGCTCTCTTGGTACGAGTCAATCAAGCTTGATGCAGTGCGGTCCCTGCGCCAAGGCTCAAAATGGACTTCATATCCGACACTGACCGAGAGCCGCAAGCAGGCAGCCTCCTTCATGGTCAGCTATGCTCCCACTCGAAATTTTCTTCCTGGTCCAGCCTACTCGGAGGATGAAGAAGATGACGAGGATGATGAAGAGGGTGATGACGAGGAAGATGACGTTGATGAGGAGATCAAGGTTGAAGCTCCCGACACTGCAACTGCCGACACTGCAATTGCCGGAGCAGCCGACACTGCTGAGCCGACCACGACCGACACCTCTGAGAAGCCGGCAACCAACACCTCGGTCAAGCCTACGACCGAGATATCTCCTGAAACTCGCACTGCTCCTACTGCTCCGAGCTCCTCCGAGGCAGCTGCCTGAACTTATCATAAGCTGAACCATTAAAACCCCAGAATGCCGGGTGCAGATGTATATATATTCTTAAGTTTTTAACAGTACTACTCTTATCATGCTAGTTTCAACAAGACAGGCTTGATGTCGGATCACCTTTCACCGAGTACCCGAGTTTACTTTCTTGTTCTACTATACTTAGTAATCTTTGCTCTTGTCTACCATTCAGGCATTAGACAGTCGAGTCACAAGATCAAAATTATAGCATATAATACTTGTAAATTTTGAGGTAAGGTTTAGAGTCATCCGACACAAAGATAAGGAATGAAAAAACCGGGTTAGTAAACAACATATACCGAATCATTTTTGGACCGAGTCCCCGAGTTTGCTTTCATGTTTACTATATACCATAACCTCTGCTCTTGACTGCCATTTTGGCGTTCGTCAGTCGAGTCACAAGATCACAACAAAATAGCATACATTACTTGAACTTTGAGGCAAGGTTTAAAACCATTCGGTATAGGGACAACACAGATAAAACAGAGATAAAACACATGCATATAGACAAAGGCAGTCCCCGAGTTTCTTTTCGGAGTGCCGACATTTCATTCAAAGGAAACCGAGATACATACATTGCGCCCTTAAGAGTAGAAGGGACGGAGTAGAGCTACATTCCAGGGTCATTTGGTTTCCTCTCCGGATTTGTCCATCTTGTTCTTCATTGCTACCTGTGCATCTATAAGATAATATGCATCATTGTGCAGAGCCTTGCTCACAATGAACGGTCCCTCCCATGGAGGTGATAGCTTGTGCATGCCGGCTTTGCGCTGCACCAGCCTAAGCACCAAATCTCCTTCTCAAAAAACCCGAGGTTTTATCTTCTGGCTATGATAGCGGCGGAGATCTTGCTGATATATTGCTGACCGAGATAAGGCCAGCTCTCGTGCTTCTTCGAGCAAATCGACACCATCCTCTCGGGCTTATTTTGCCTCGGTTTCCATGTACAGAGTAACTCTTGGTGAGTCATACTGTATGTCGGTCGGCAGGACCGCTTCTGCTCCATAGACTAGAAAAAATGGCGTATAGCCGGTTGATCGATTCGGTGTGGTCCTAAGACCCCACAGTACTGCTGGTATCTCATCTATCCAACAACCCGGAGTTCGCATCAGTGGTTCCATCAACCGAGCTTTGATGCCGGATAGCACCAATGCATTTGCTCTTTCCACCTGCCCATTGGACTCCGGATGCGCCACCGATGCAATGTCAAGTCGGATTCTGCTTTCAGCACAGAACCGAGCAAAGGCTCCCACAGCAAAGTTTGTGCCATTATCCGAGATAATGCTGTGTGGGTAACCATATCTCAAAATAATGTCTTTCAAGAAAGACACAGCTGTGTGACCGTCACATTTGCGGATTGGCTTCACCTCGATCCACTTGGTAAACTTGTCCACCATTACCAGCATATGAGTCATCTTACCTCGGGCTGGTCTGAATTCTCCCACCATCTCCAGACACCAGACAACAAAAGGCCAAGTGATGGGAATAGTCTTGAGTGCCGAGCTGGCATGTGGATCTTGTGAGCAAATCTCTGACATCCTTGACACTTCCTCACGATATCTTCTGCCTGTTGCAAAGCTGTGGGCTAGTAGAACCCATGTCGGAATGCCTTAGCAACCAATGCTCTTGAGCAAGCATGATGCCCACATTCTCCTTGATGAATTTCCAAGAGCATCTCTTGCCCTTCCTGCGGTTCAATGCAACGCTGCAGCACTGTGGTTGCACTTATCTTGTACAACTCTATGTTGATAATGGTATATGCTTTGGATCTTCTTTGCACTCGCCTGGCCTCGGCTTCATCACTTGGCAAACTCCCATCCATCATATAGGACATTATAGGCTGTGCCCATCCTGGTACAGGACGCACAGGAAATATCGGTTCATCCACCTCCATCGCCTCAACCGACATTGCATCCTCCTACATATACTGGTCAGTCCCCGAGTTCTGCCAAGCAGTCCCCGGGTTCTTCCAAATGCATCCGACATCGACGTCCATGGGAACAGCATCAGACTCCGGTTTCTTCGGGATAAAGATGGACTCGGACTCGGGTGATGGTTTGATTGATGGCTTCCTCAAATGCTCCAAGGATATGCCGGGTGGGATTGGATCCCGAGATGAACCTAACTTGGACAGTACATCGGCGGCTTCGTTTTCTGCCCGAGGTATATGCTTGTACTCGCAACCTTCAAAGAACCCCGAGATCTTCTGGACATGAAACCGATATAACGTCATGTTGGCGTCTAAAGCATCCCAATTTCCCGAGACTTGCTGCACCACCAGATCCGAGTCTCCGAAGCATTCTATCCGGCGAATACCAATTTCCTTGGCCACATTGAGCCCATGAACAAGTGCCTCATACTCGGCCACATTGTTAGATGCCGCAAAATGAATCAGCAACACATATCTCAGTTGATCCTGCTTAGGCGAGGTAAGGACTACCCCGGCACCTAAACCAATTTTCGTCCTGGAACCATCAAAGTGCATTCTCCAGTAATTGGAGTCAGGCAATGGTGTCTCATATTGCATCTCGGCCCAATCCACAAAGAAATCAGGCAGTGCCTGAGATTTGATGGAATCTCTTCTTTCATAATGTGGCGTATAAGGAGCCAGCTCAATGGCCCATTTGGCTACTCGGCCACTTGCATCTTTGTTACCAATGATTTCCGAGATAGGAGCTTCACACACCACTGTGATTGGATGCTCTTGAAAGTAATGCTTTAATTTCTTGACCGCCATATAGACGCCATATGTCATTTTCTGGTAGTGAGGATAATTTTGTTTGGACAACAAGATCACCTCGCTCAGGTAATACACCGGCCTTTGCACGGTTTTGCCATCTTCTTCTCGCTCCACTACTAATACGACACTCACAACCCGGTTTGTAGCTGCAATGTAGAGCAACATCGGCTCTTTGGGTAATGGTGAGGCCAATATCGGCGCAGTTGCCAACATGTTTTTTAGCTCAGTGAACGCCGCATCCGCTTGCGGGGTCCACACAAATGTGTTACTTTTCTTCATTAGTTGGTATAAAGGCAATGCCTTTTCTCCCAACCTACTAACAAACCGACTTAACGATGCCAAGCAACCAGTGAACTTTTGCACATCCTTGAGGTTATTCGGCAACCTCATGCTCTCAATAGCACGGATTTTTGTCGGATTTACCTCGATACCTCGGCTCGACACAAGGAAACCGAGTAACTTGCCTGCCGGCACACCAAAGGTACATTTGTCTGGGTTAAGTTTTATCCGGAATCTCCTTAGATTCGCGAATGTTTCTCTGAGATCATCAATCAGAGTGGATTTCTCCTTAGTTTTGATGACAATGTCATCGACATACACCTGCACATTTTTGCCTATTTGATCATGCAAGCATTTTTGCATACATCTTTGGTAAGTAGCACCAGCATTTCTCAAACCAAATGTCATGACACGATAGCAATAAGCCCCGTACGGGGTAATAAAAGCAGTTTTCATTTGATCAGCAGGGTTCAGCGGTATCTGGTGAAAACCAGAATATGCATCCACAAAGGATAACAGCTCACACCCGGCTGTGGAATCGATCACTTGATCAATCCGAGGCAGCGGGAATGGATCCTTAGGACATGCCTTGTTCAAGTTCGTGAAATCAATACACATGCGCCACACAATGGCCACATTCGGGTCATCCTTTTTCTTTTCTACCAGGACCGGGTTAGACAACCAGTCCGGGTGCAGCACTTCCATGATGAAACCAGATGCAAGTAACCTGGCCAGTTCATCACCTATCACTTTCCTCTCTCATCCGAGAGACGTCGCATAGGTTGCTTCACGGTTTCATATCCGGTCTGACGAACAATGAGTGCTCAGCCAACTCCCTCGGAACACCTGGCAGGTCCTGATTTGACCATGCAAAGATATCCCGATTCTCACGGAGGAAGTGACTGAGCTCGCCTTCCTATTTCTCCGTTAACCTGGTACCAATGATGACGTTGTGTCCGGGAACGCCGGGTCAACGTTGATCTTCTTGTCTCCTTTGGCACCTGGAATGCCGCATTCTGCTCCGGGTTACTCATACCCGGCATACCGAGTTGCGCGGACTGCGCCAACGCCACCACTTCATGGATCTTCTTCTTCTCTGCAGCAATGATTAATGACTCGGCCAGACACGAGCCAGCCGAGGCACACTGCAAGGAACGCTTGTAATCACCCGAGATGGTGATGATGCCATTAGGACCCGGCAGCTTCATCTTGAGGTAAGCCACATGGGTAGAAATCATGAACTTGGCCAGTGCCGGTCTGCCAAGCAAAGCATGATATGGACTCTCGAGGTCCACCACCTCAAACTGGATGCTCTCAGTTCGGCAGTTGTCCTTGGTGCCAAATAACATATCGACCCAAATCTTGCCCATAGGTGCACACGAGACACCCGGCACTATACCATGAAAGGTCGTAGAACTCGGCTGCAGCATGTTTGCCGAGATACCCATCTTCACCATGGTGTCTCGGTACATGATGTTGATGGCACTCCCATTGTCAATGAGAACTCGGGTGAACCTGACATTAATGGTGGGCCCAATGAATGTCGGATCCACCACCAGAGCATAACCTCCCGGGCTTGGCATGATCCGGGGATGATCCTTCATACTCCAGCTGATCTCCTGATCAGACCAGTGCATATACTTCGGCATAGCCGGCATAACTGCGTTTACCTCGAGTGCACGCCGGTTCAAGCTCTGCTTGTCAGTTGGCTCGGTCACAAACACCACATAGCTCTGGTGAGCCTCTCTATAATCACCCTGACGATACTCACCCTGGCCACCGGGACCAGCATTGCCACTGTTGCCTCCGACATTTACTTGGTTGACAGATCTCGGAGCTGGAGGCTTCTGTGCCGGTGCATTCACGGGAATTGCGTTTGCTCCGGTGAGTGGTAGTGCTTGCCTATGTTGAGGATATGCCGCTGGAGGCCTCTGAGGTGCCCCCATCTGATTCCCTCCGGAGCCTCCCCCTTCCTTCAATGTGCGCTGATACCAGCTGCACTGCCGGGTTGAATGATTGGCTGTCCTGCGAGGATCATGCGTGTGATAGCTGCATGGCCCATCCAGCATTGCCTCATAGGTCAATGGCTTCTTCTGGTCACTCCACGGTCTCTTCCCTTCTTGATTTTGGCCCCAAGCAGGACCACTAGTCCTCTGACGCTGGCTAGCGCCGGCATCTGGCTGGTTTTGCTCCGCTGTCGCAACTTGATTCGAACCGTACCGGTAATCCGGACGGTCATCTCTCCTTTTGTTTCCAAAATCCCCGCGGCCACCTTGGTTGGCTGGTCTGGGTCCATTGTTACCCTGATATTTTCCACTTGGCTCTGCCGATTTCAGCTGAGGCTGCATCGGATCGCCCAATGCATAGCTATCCGCAATCCGGATTGTCTCGGCCAAGGTGGCCGGCATTTCCCTCTGCAACTTCTGCCAAAGCATGGAGCCGTGTCGGCACCCCTGGGCAAACCATGAAATGACCTGCGCCTCCACAACTCCTTCACAGGAATTGGGAACAGTACTCCACCGGGTCAAGTAATCCCGGTCAGTTTCATTGTCCCTCTGCTTGCACATCGCAAGCTGCTGAGGACGATTCGGTCTCTTGTATGTGCTGGAGAAGTTGCTAACAAATGCTTCTTCAAAGTCCAGCCAGTAGTCAACGCTGCCCTCTCGCAGGTTGTTCAGCCAGATCCGGGCTGGCCCTTCCAACATTTGCGGGATACACCTTACCGCCCATCGGCGGTTTTCTCCCACGATATGCACTGCCGACACTGATGACTCACAAGTATAGGGGGTGTATCGCAGTACTTTCGATAAATAAGAGTGTCGAACCCAACGAGGAGCAGAAGGTGTTGGCAAGTAGTTTTGATCAAGAATTCACTGTAAAAGCTAGCAGACAGGTTTTCAGTAGTATTCGAAACAGCAGGTAAAACAGTGCAAGTAAATAAACGAGCGCGGCAACAAATGCAGCGAGTGGCCCAATCCTTTTGAGTGCAAAGGACAAGCCGAGTGTGTTACTTATAAGAGAAAAATGTTCCTGAGGACACATGGAATTTCGTCAAGTGCTTTCGCTTCGTGCAACTGGTTAATCTTCATTGTTTTGATAAGTGTTGTGTGGGTGAATCTATGCCAACGCACCGCCCTTCCTAGGACTAATACGCACTTGTGATTATACCCCCTGCAAGCATCCGCGAATGCAGAAAAGTAATTAAGATAAATCTAACCACAGCTTTAAACTCTCAGACCCTACGCTCCCTCGTGCACTATCTTACTAACAGGGGTTCAGGTTTCTGTCACTCCGACAACCCCTCAACTAGCAAGCTAGGTACACGATGCATCCCCTAGGCCCATAAAGGTGAAGTGTCATGTAGTCGACGTTCACATGACACCACTAGAAGAATGACACCACAACTTAAATATCAAACCATTAAATATTAACGCAGCATTATTTCACTACTAACAACATGACTTCCCCATGCCCTCAAGAACTACAAACTACTCACAAGACATCATATGGATCATGATCAGAGATGCTATGGCAATGAATAACAATCTAGACATGAACACTAATCCACCAAACAAACTCAATAGCATCAATAACAAGGAGTAATCAACACCGGGAGAGTCTCCCCAATGAACTAGACAAGGTACAGCCCTAGATGTTACAGCAAGATGGATGTGGAGTCGGTGGAGATGATGGTGATGGCGCAGTGGATGGTGGTGATGATGATCCCGATGAAGTCCAGCGTGATGACGATGACAATGGCGATGATTTCCCCTCTCCGGGAGGGAATTTCCCCGGCAGGATCTCCCTGCCAGAGAGCTCTTTCTCTCTCGGTGGTTTCCGTCCCGTGGAGGCGGCGGAATATTTCGTGGACGTACCCCCCGTGCTTAGGTTTTCGGGAGGCAGATATACGTGAAGAGGCAACCTGGGGGGTGGACCCAGGTGGCCACGCCATAGCTGGGCGCGGCCCACAGGCCAGCCGTGCCCAGGTGTGGCGTGGGGCCCACCTGGCCCACCTGGCTGCCTCCTTTTGGCTGCCTCCGGCATCTGACATATAAGACCCCCAGAATTGGTTTCGTGATTTTTGGAGTTCCGCTGATATGTTGACTTGACGACGCTTTTTCCAGCAGAAACCTGACTCCGGAAGGATAATTCCCAATAATCATCAAACATGCAAAATAAGGCAAAATAACATAAGTATTATGTATTAATATGAAATATAAGGATAGATAATGACAAATTATGATATAAAATAGTGATGCAAAGATAAAACTTCATGTGCTCAAGCAAAGTAGACAAAACATGATAGGAAATATTATGAACTATAAATGATTGTATCTATAACAATTCGAGTGCTTGCTCGGGATAGAGGGAATAGGTTTACTGACTCAACAATAAATAAATGATAGGCCCTTCGCAGAGGGAAGCAGGGATTAAAACGTGTGCTAGAGCTTTTTAGTTCCCGAAGGCATAGAGAATGTAAAAATATTGCTTTGAGAGGTGTATGCTATTGGTCAACAAATCAGTGGTAGAATCCTTGTCATCTTCCATACTAATTAACTTTTAGAGCGGTTCCGAGAGTTTATAGAACTGCACTTGTAACAAGCACTTATTGATGACACTCCTCCCAACCATTTCTTTCCACAAATCATGTCTTGACCAAATCCTCGGTTGCCGACCAACAATCACCGTGGAGGAGTGTCTATTTATTTATTTATTCATTTATTTATTTATTTATAGGGTGGACTAACCAGCTCTTTTAATGCAAAATAAAAGGTGGAGAAGCAGATGAAGCTGCCAATCCTTGTAAATCAGTTAGCATGGAAGATGACACATCTGCTACCACGTCCTTATGAGCTTGGTGAACAGTGACACAAAAAGGGATATAATAATAGTTTTGAATAGTTAAAGGTAGCACACGAGAAAATGTACTTGGAGTAGTGCGAACACTACATGATAGGTAGTTATGGTGGACACGAATGGAGTGCTTTGGTTCAGGGTTTTGGATGCACGAGAAGTATCTCCTCTCAGTACAAGGTTTTAGGCTAGCAAGGTTTAGTAGCAAGCACAAGAATTGAGAGAGACAAACACTTATAGATCTAATAGAACAACCATGCTATCTACTTTGTGGGCACAAAACACTTTAATTCAAGAATAATAAACTCATTGGCCAACAAAGAGGAAAACAATAGGGATAATGTTATTGCAACCAGTTCCCTCTTTTCTACTTAAATGTAAAAAGTATTGATACTACTGACCAGTCTAAGTTTGCCACAATCAACTAAATTTACTTGCTGCACCCAAAGTGATGCCAATACTAATGTAACAAGATCAGCAAATGACAAAGAACTTGCTGGCTAAAATAAAGTGTGCAGAAAGTAAAGATAAAGCTTCTCATTGATATTCCATCACAATAAACCTCACACCAACGGATACAACGATAACCAACTAAGGAGTGATACTCCACATTGCAAACTATCTCATATGATAACTTCTCTACTCATGGTACTAAGCAAAAATATAAAGATAAAGATAAAGATAAAGATGGTGATACTGAAAACACCCTCCCCCCCCAAGCTTGAAACAAGCTGGAAGTGTGTTGTTACCCATGGTGAATTACTCCCATGGCGGTGATGGTGGTACAACAGCAATAGGTGTTTAAGAACCGTGCGAGCATTTGGCGAAGCCGATTGTTCTCTTCTTGAAGAATTTCCACTTCCGCCCTAAGGATTCGATATTGTTCGCAGAATTGATCCGTGACCCTTATTGCTTCAGTAGCCGCAGGGAAGGCGCTCAGGTCCGGAACTGCTGGAACTGCTCCCTGCATATTATGAGAAAAAGCACGTTGAAGGTTAACAGATCCCACAAAGGTAGGATTGCTGGGCCCATCGCCTCTTGTAGCTTGTCCTCCTTGATTGCGGCGCTGAGCCGTCCTGATCTCTTCTCTAACACTTCGATCCATGTCGGCCCTCCTAGCTGCATAGTCCTCCGCACAAGAGCCTTGAGACGACATGTATAATACCAAAGGAACCTGCCAGAAACAGTTTGAAAAGAAATGCGACGAAAACACGAGATACGGACCTCGGGAGATCCGGGTAAATATATAGCGGAAAATAACGCGTGAAAAGGAAGGCACAGGGCGAAGCGGAGTCGGAGGGGGTCTCCGAGGCGACCACGCCATAGCTGGGCGCAGCCCAGGTGGGGCCCGCGCCCTGCTGTGGCGTGGTGCCCTCGGGCACCTCCTCCGGCACTTATTCGTCTTGATATTTCCAAAATTGTATAAATATAACTAATATAAAAGTTTCGAAGTAAAACACGGACTTTTTCTTATCGAAATTCATACCTACTTCAAATCAGACTCTGCAGTTTCCTGTTTCTGAGTTTTAATAAATTCCTCCGGAGATACCATTTGAATAATATCAACATTTTCATTATAAGATTCTCCAGAAATATAAAGTTTAAGTCTCTGCCCATTAACAACTTGAGGTTTGTCACCGTCAAGTGAATTAATTTTTATTGCACCAGAACGATAAACTTCTTCCACAATGTAAGGTCCTTCCCATTTTGAGAGTAATTTTCCTGCAAAAAATCTGAGACGGGACCTATACAATAAAACTTTATCACCTATGCAAAATTCTCTTTTTAAAATTCTCTTGTCATGCCATCTCTTAACTTTCTCTTTGAAAAGTTTAGCATTTTCATATGCTTCACTTCTCCATTCATCTAGAGAGCTTAACTCTAGCAACCTTTTCTCACCAGCTAATTTGAAATCTCTATTAAGCTCTTTGATTGCCCAATAGGCCTTGTGTTCTAATTCTAGAGGTAAATGACAAGCTTTTCCATAAACCATTTTATAAGGAGACATGCCCATAGGATTTTTATAAGCTGTTCTATAAGCCCACAAAGCATCATTAAGCTTTCTAGCCCAATTCTTTCTAGACCTATTGACAGCCTTTTGCAAAATCAACTTAATTTCTCTATTTGATAACTCTACTTGACCACTAGTTTGAGGATGATACGGTGAAGCAATTCTGTGATTGACACCATATTTAGCAAGAGTTTTTCTAAAACCACCATGAATAAAGTGTGAACCACCATCAGTCATGAGATATCTAGGCACACCAAACCTCGAGAAAATAACATCCTTAAGCATTTTTAAGGAAGTCTTACCATCAGCACTAGAGGTTGGTATAGCCTCTACCCACTTAGTAACATAATCAACAACAACTAGAATATGAGTATAACCATCTGAAGCGGGAAAAGGACCCATAAAGTCAAATCCCCAACAATCAAAAGGTTCAATAACAAGAGAATAATTCATAGGCATCTCATTACGTCTACTAATATTCCCAACTCTCTGACATTGATCACAGGTCAAAACAAATTTTCTTGCATCTTTAAAAAGAGTAGGCCAATAAAAACCTGATTGTAGAACCTTTTGTGCAGTTCTATCTCCGGCGTGATGTCCTCCATAAGCACTACCATGGCATTTATCCAATATTTCCTTCTGCTCATGCTCTGGAACACATCTTCTCATAATACCATCAACTCCTTCTCTATATAAATGTGGGTCATCCCAAAAATAATGCCTCAAGTCACAGAAGAATTTCCTCCTTTGCTGATAAGTAAAAGTTGGAGGCAAATACTTGGCAACAATAAAGTTAGCATAATCAGCATACCAGGGACAATCATTCGAATTTACCTTTATAGAAGCCAACTGCTCATTTCGAAAATTGTCATCAACAGGAATAGGATCATGCATTATATTTTCTAATCTAGACAGATTATCAGCAACAGGATTTTCAGCACCTTTTCTATCAACAATATGCAAGTCGAACTCTTGTAACAGGAGAACCCATCTAATAAGTCTAGGCTTAGCATCCTTCTTATCCATAAGGTATTTAATAGCAGCATGATCAGTATGAATAGTTACCTTAGAATCAACAATATAAGGTCTAAACTTATCACAAGCAAACACAATTGCTAAAAATTCCTTCTCAGTAGTAGCATAATTCTTTTGAGCTGCATCAAGAGTCTTACTAGCATAATGAATAACATTTAACTTTTTATCTACTCGCTGTCCTAAAACAGCACCTACAGCAAAATCACTAGCATCACACATAATTTCAAATGGTAAAGTCCAGTCTGGTGGTTGAACAATAGGAGCAGTTATTAAAGCCTTCTTCAAAATTTCGAATGCCTCTTTACACTCGTCATCAAAAACAAATGGAACATCCTTTTGAAGAATATTGGTAAGTGGCTTTGAAATTTTAGAGAAATCTTTAATAAACCTTCTATAAAAACCAGCATGACCAAGAACACTACGAATACCTTTCACATCTCGGGGGCATGGCATTTTCTCAATTGCTTCCACTTTAGCTCTATCAACTTCAATACCTCTTTCAGAAATTTTATGCCCAAGAACAATGCCTTCATTAACCATAAAATGGCATTTCTCCCAATTAAGAACAAGATTGGTTTCTTCACATCTCTACAAAACTTTGTCAAGATTGTGCAAACAGTTATCAAAAGAAGTTCCATAGACGGAGAAATTGTCCATGAAGACTTCCACAATTTCTTCACAAAAACCGTGAAAAATAGTAGACATGCATCTCTGAAAAGTAGCAGGAGCATTACATAAACCAAAAGGCATACGTCTATAAGCATAAGTACCATAAGGACAGGTAAAAGTGGTTTTCTCCTGATCTTCCTTTCTAACAGCTATTTGGGAAAACTGTGGGGACCCCGGACTAACCGTCCGAAATACCCGATTATGCTTAACACAACGATCCCGTGATCAGTCTGTCGTTGCACATAATCCGAACTGAATATCAAAGTTTACATCCATACAACACCGAGTTTAAAGTCTTACAAACCTGGCCATACAGGCCTAATTATACATAGGTGCCTTCAAGGGCCAAACCATCTTTATTCAGCGGAAGCTACGGTAGTAGGGCTAAACCAACTCGACAACACCCGACAGGCAGCTGACTTATGAAGATCTTAGTTCGCATAGACGTCGCCAAACTCCTCTTCAACGCAGGTTCCTCGAAATCTGGCTAAGACAATAGCCAGGGACGAAACCAATGTGAGTACATTTGATTGTACTCGCAAACTACCCCAACTTGAGGAAGCACTAGCTTTTATTATTTTAAAAACTTTTATTTGAAAAACTCTCAAAAACCTTTTTCGAAAAGGGGAGAGAGAAGAAGTTTATCCTTTAAGAAAACGCCATTTTAACTGTTTTTCCGGAACTCTTCCGGTATCCAACCATAACCTGGTTATGGTTCCAAACCCCTCACCACCTCGTACCAACTCATTGGCACAGGTGGGAAATAACCCTTTCCAAGTCAATTTCCTCAACACAACTCCAGAGTTTGCAAAACTTTGCACATGGCCTTAGTAGTTCTTCCCAACTGTCCGTATCCGAGGACTCGGCTATTCGAATAGTTTTACCCTCTGCAGAGGTAGTACGCTTTTCCCACACCCATCCGGTCACTCATCGTGTCAGCCACGTCCCGCCATACCGGAGGTATGCGAAGTTGAGTTCCCGGCCATAGCCTGTCCTTTGCTCATGCTAGTATAGGACCCTGCCGCTACGACACATTCCATCGACACTCAAACCCTCAGGAACTAAGTGTGAGGACTCGTAGTTCTGCCCGGCGGACCCAAGGGAGCCCTTCAATCCTCTTCCTCCGACACATCCATACCGGCTTCCGGTAGACAACAATGAAGAGGACCCAGGTCAGGGGGTAGGTCCTCAGACCATCCCCTCATGGAACGAGGTTATCCTCGTTGTCGAGGCCTCCAGTACTAGCACAGGCAAATTGTATGACTACGCCCTTGCCCATATGTGGGTAAATGTGGTCGCACAGATTTTTGGCTGGGGATGTAAGTACCAGGACACAATGTGCATTTTTCCTTCCAAAAACAACACCAAACTCTGCTTTACCATCTTCATACCGACCGTTCGGTACTTCAACTTCATTCGAGTACTTTTAAAAGAGTTTTGAATAAACATTTTTTTTTTCCATCCTCTAGTTGAAGATAATTACCTTATATATCTACAAGGGTGGCAAAATAGTTTTTCATATCTTTGTAAAAGGTTTTAAAAATCTTTGATACTAGTGAAGACTCATGTGATTAAAATAGAGGTATAGAAGTGCAAGCTCAGTGAAGTAGCTTGCCTTGATCCACAAAGTGGTACTGATCCTGGTCTTCTGGTTCAATAAAACCTCCTTCCTCGATAAATCCGTCAACGGTATCGTCTAAACGTTAAACAATCAAAACAAACAATCACTATACTAGCTCAAGCATCAACACATCATAACAATCACAATGCTGCAAATAGCTACTGTATACATCAAGCAACACAAGGTGGTTTCAAATTGATTGAATTAAATTTTATTTAATTAATTTCAAACTAAGGCAGAAACTAGTTGTACACTAATTAATTCACCATTTAATCTATGTTTGTCACAAAAATTCAAACTAAAATTCTATGGATAGCTACTGGTGTGTAGAAGATCACCCAATTGGTTTGGGATCATTTGGAGTTACAAAACTCCCTACACATCTGTTTTACTTCAGAAGGGTTTTAAACAAGTTTTAGCTACCAAACAAATTTGGTTGCTCCAAAAATTAAATCCTTTTAGGGGTATCTAACCTTGGTTGAGTGTGACCTAACAAAATTGGTTTTAGATCAATTGGATCTACCAATAGTTCACACTAATTGTTTTAGTGCAGAAGGGTGCACTGAAGTTCAACCAAAGGCTAAGGATTTTATACTATTCAATTAATTCTACCAAAATTTGGGGAGCTAAAGGATCCTAATACAAAGCTACCAAAATTGGTTTCAAGTTATTTGGATTTATATAACTCCAGAAACAAATGGTTTAGTGTTTTAAACCTTCTGGAGCATTTTTACTAATACATTTTTATTATTTAATTAAATGGGGTGAGACCACTTTGGTGAGTTTAAGAATTTCATAAGCTTTCCAGAACAGTTGAGTTTGATTTATTTGGATTCCTAGAACTCGAGATTTTGAATTTCTAAACTAGGTCCAGTACTGACTTATTCAGAGAAAAAGAATTTGGAAAATCATCTCCTCTGGATAATGTTTAAAACTATGACATGTGGGGTCGGGTGGTCAGTGACTCAGTGGAAAAATTCCCGCGTGTGGATAATGTTTAAAACGCTGACGGGTGGGTCCCGCTTGTCGGCGTGTAAACAAACGAAGCGGTATGCTACCGTTGGATATAGATCCAACGGCGCACAGTGGCCGCGAACGGCGTCAACCATAAATGGGCGGCGCCGCCGCGCCGGCGACGGTGACGAGCACGGATAGCTCACCTGAGAGCACGGGAGGTGGCGGAGATGATCGGAATCGACGGCGGAGGGAGTGGGGAGCTTCTGGGACAAGTTGCGCGTGCAGGGACGGCTCCAACCGTCGACGGCGTGCTCAGCTCCTCCTCCGCGGCCGTGCGCTAACTCCGGCGAGTCCTCCGCGACGCTGCTGTGCAAGAAACACCGGCAAATCGTGGCGGGTGAGCAAGGGAGTAATGGTGGTGCGGGCAGGGGCCAGAGAGAGAGCAGGGGAAGAGGGGTGCGACCTGGCCGTGGTCGACCTCTTCCTCGACGCGGCAGCGCACTGCCGTGCGTGTGCACGGTGGCTGCAGGGGAAAGCTCGCCTTCCTGGCGATGCTCTGGGGTGAGGAGTGTGAGAGGGAGGTGGTGGAGGTGTGTGGAGAAGAGAGGGTGCGGGGGTGGGTTTTTATAGCGGCGCAGACGGTCGGAGTTTCCACGGCTCGGTGGAGGGGAGAGGAAGGTGGTGGCGCTGGGTCCGGCTGAGGGCGCCAGAGGGGTTGCGGGGAGCGAGGGGGTGCTGCAGGAACGGTCAGTGGTCGAGGGGGACAGGGTAACGCGTGGGGCGTCGATGCCGTGCTCGGCCGGCCATGGCGTGCGGCGAGCACGGGTGCGTGCGCTGGGGCCGGCTCGTGCGCGTGCAAGGCAGCAGAGGGGCAGAGGGGTTCGGACGCGACGCGGCGGAGGTGACTGGACCAGAGGGGAGAGGTAGGGCAGCACGAAGGCGTGCAGGGCGTGCCGTGGACCTCGGCGTCGACGCGACGCACGGCGTGCTCTGGCGCGGACGTCGCACACGCCAGAGGGCTCTGCGGCGCTCAGGTCTCGTCGTGCAGAGGCGGAGGGGCTTAGGTGGTGTGGCGGGCACGGCGCGGCGTCGTCTCGGCGTCGCTTCAGCTCTGCCCGCGAGGTGACCCGTGCGGGAGCTTGCCAGGGACGGCAATGGCGTGGCGGCATCGCCTTGCCTCCTCTGGGGTCAACGAGCACGTTTCTTCTCCTTCCCTCGAGTGAGTGAGGTGAGGTGAGTGTGGAGATGCTGCTGGACAGCTCGATTTCTCAAAAACGAGCTCGAATTTGGAAGTTGAATTTCGGCTCAGAGATGAACACAGTGGTGCTCGACATGTGTTCGATCAAATCCCTGAACCAAAACCAAATTTGAAATTTTGAAATTTCTTTTCATAATTTGTTTCCAAATATTTTTCCAGGGTTTGTGCCACCACTGGATGATTTAATTTGGTAGTGTAGTTTGAAGATTTTGATGGTTTTCCAAAGTTAAAGAAACATTTGGAAAATTTGAAAATAGGATTTAGAATAGAATTAAAATAGAGAGAGGAAAAGAATATGAGGGTAGAGTGGAAGTGATCACCATGTCACCCCACTGAAGTTTTGTTTTGAAGATCAAATTTTGATTTTCTTAGAAGATAGAAAAAGTTTGTGTGACTTTTGTCACATTACTTTATGTGGGAAACAATTTGTTGTGCTTCTTTTCTTTGTTTTTTTCAAATTTTTATTTTAAGGAAACACCACTCAAGCAAGCAAACACAAGCAAGCACACATAAAGTAACAGAAAATTTTTGTTGGCCCACATTTTTGGCTAATAAAACAGGGTTACAGATTTGGGATGTTACAGATCCTTCCCCCCTTAGAATAAATCTCGTCCCGAGATTTTCTAGGCTTAGGTGCTAAAGAGGTTGGGAAACTCGCTTCCAAGATAGTCCTCACGTTCCCAAGTTGCTTCCTCTTCGGAATGATTAGTCCACTGGACTTTGTAAAACTTGATCTTGTTCCTCCGGGTGAGACGAATATCTTCGTCGAGAATTTTGAATGGTCTCTCGCGGTAGGTCAGATCATGGTTCAGGTCGATGGATTGGTGGTCAATGTTCTTGAAAACGTCGGGCTGGTCAGGAACTTCAAGACACTTCCGGAGCAGCGAAATGTGGAAGACGTCATGAAATTCCGATAACTCTGGGGGTAACTCTAGCTGATAGGCTACTTCTCCGCGACGGGCAAGAGTCTTGAAAGGTCCAATATATCTGGGTGCCAACTTTCCTTTGACATGGAAACGTTGCATCCCTTTGAGTGGTGTCACCCGAAGATAGACAAAATCTCCAGGTTGAAAAGTGACGTCACGCCGCTTGGGATCAGCATAACTTTTCTGACGGGATTGGGCTGTTTTGAGACGCTCACGGATAAGTTGGACTTGCTCCTCGGCTTCACGGAGGGTATCTGGTCCAAACACTTTTCCTTCTCCGGTCTCGGACCAGTTCAAGGGTGTACGACACTTCTTTCCGTAAAGTGCTTCAAATGGGGCCATTTGCAGGCTAGACTGATAACTATTGTTATAGGAAAATTCTGCAAATGGAAGGCAATCTTCCCATTTAGAGCCATAGGCTAGGACACATGCACGAAGCATATCTTCCAGAATCTGGTTTACTCGCTCAGTCTGTCCTCCGGTCTGAGGGTGATAGGCTGTGCTGAATGATAAATGGGTTCCGAGGGCTTCATGAAGAGCTTTCCAGAATCGTGAGGTGAACTGCGTGCCTCTGTCAGATACAATCCTCTTAGGCACTCCGTGCAGGCTTACTATTCTGGAGATATACAAGTCTGCTAACTGGTTCCCTCTATAAGTGGTGTTGACCGGAATGAAATGGGCAACCTTGGTCAATCGGTCGACTATGACCCAGATTGAATCATGGCCTCGGTTTGACCTAGGAAGTCCGGTAATGAAATCCATTCCAATTTCATCCCATTTCCACTCGGGGGTCTTAAGGGGTTGGAGCAATCCGGCAGGGCGCTGATGCTCTGCTTTGACTCGCTGACAATTATCACACTTGGCCACGAAGATCCAATTTCCCGCTTCATTCCATGCCACCAAAACTTCTCACGAAGATCTTGGTACATCTTGGTTCCTCCGGGGTGGATCGAGTATGGGGTATTGTGGGCTTCTTTCAGGATTAGACCTTTAAGTTCCTTATCATCGGGCACACATAGGCGTCCTTTGAATCTCAGAACTCCTTCAGCATCTATGGCAAAACCAGGTGCTTTATCAAGGGGTACCTTTTTCTTAATACCTTCAATACTCTCATGACCCTTCTGGGCTTCTTTGATTTGGTCCAACAGGGTTGGGGCTAACTCCAGGTTGGCAAGATATCCATAGCTAACCAATTCAAGTCCGAAATCTTCGAACTCCTTAAATAAGGTTGGCTGCTCTGCTTGGATTAGGGTATTCAGGGTGCATGGCTTCCGGCTCAAGGCATCGGCAACTACGTTGGCTTTTCCGGGATGGTAATGAATTCCGACATCATAGTCCTTAATCAATTCCATCCACCTTCTCTGCCTCAGATTCAACTCCTTCTGAGTGAAAATGTACTTCAAGCTTTTGTGATCTGTATAGACCTCGCAGCGATGACCCACAAGATAGGGTCGCCATTTTTTTAAAGCAAAAACCACAGCTGCTAACTCCAGGTCATGGGTTGGGTAATTCCCTTCATGCGGTCGCAACTGTCGAGACAGGTACGACACAACTTTTCCTTCTTGCATCAGAACGCAACCAAGTCCGAGACGTGAAGCATCACAATACACGTCGAAACTCTTGGTGACGTCTGGCATGATTAGGATTGGGGCTGAAGTCAATCTCTTCTTCAGTTCTCGGAAACTATCTTCACACTTCTGGGTCCATTCAAACTTCTTATCCTTCTTCAACAGCTGGGTCATGGGTTTGGCTATACTGGAGAATCCTTCAACGAACTTGCGGTAGTAACCGGCTAGTCCGAGAAAACTTCGGATTTCCGTTACACTGGTAGGTGATTTCCAGTCTAGAATGGCTTTGATTTTCTCGGGGTCAACAGAGATTCCTCCTGCAGACACAACATGTCCGAGGAATGCCACTTCACTTAGCCAAAATTCACACTTACTAAATTTGGCATATAGTTTGTGTTCTCTGAGGGTCTCCAAAACCAAACGCAGATGTTCAGCATGCTCTTCTTCAGTCTTGGAGTAGATAAGGATATCATCAATGAAGACAACCACGAATTTGTCGAGGTACTCCATGAAGATCTTATTCATGAGATTCATGAAATAAGCTGGGGCATTGGTCAAGCCAAAGGACATAACGGTGTATTCAAACAATCCGTACCGGTGGTGAAGGCGGTTTTGGGAATGTCAGACTCTCGAATCTTCAACTGGTGATAACCTGTCCGAAGATCGATCTTAGAAAAGACTCGGGCTCCGTTCATCTGATCGAACAGATCCTCGATCTTGGGCAGGGGATACTTGTTCTTGATGGTTACATCATTGAGCTTGCGATAATCCACACACAGGCGTGTGGTACCGTCTCTTTTGTCCACGAAGATGATAGGTGATCCCCAAGGTGATGCGCTTGGGCGAATCAGACCTTTACTGAGCTGATCAGCTAACTGCTTCTTCAATTCCACCAGTTCTTCTGGATTCATCCGGTAGGGTCTCTGAGATATAGGGGATGTTCCAGGAATAAGTTCAATCACGAACTCAATATCCCGGTCTGGCGGCATACCAGGCAATTCCTCCGGAAAAACATCCTTAAACAGATGGACCACACGGATCTCATCTAGAGTTGGTCGGGCTATGCCTTCATGGCAACAGGGTTGGGATTGATTGGCTTGTGACGCATACTCCACTCAATTCCTTGGTCTGTGGTGAAGATACTGCTCTTCTGGCACAGTCGATATGACCATGATATTTGCTAACCAATTCATACCCAGAATGACATCTATGCCTGGGTTCCTAGAATGATTAGATCGGCTGGAAAGTTTTCTCCTTTGATCTCAAGAGAGACGTCGGGACAAAACAGCTTGGTCTCTACTAGGAACTCTGGGGTTTGTATAAGCAGGGGTTTGGACAAGAGGTTCCCGACTAGACCTCCCTTAACAACAAACTCCTTGGTAACAAAGGAATGGGTAGCACCAGAATCAAACAGACAGTTGCAGGTACTGAGTTGACAAGGAACGTACCCAGCACAACATCTGGCGCTTCCTGGGCTTCTTCAGTGTTGATGTGGTTCAGACGGCCTCTTGCAACAGCAGCATTGCCACGGGGTGCAGCATTCTTGCCATTTCCATTCCCATTTCGGCCTTGTCCAGGATTAGGTGCAGGGGCATTGGGGCGTGGAGCATTCCTCTTGGGATTGGGGCAGTCTCGGGAGTAATGACCCTTGTTGCCGCATTCAAAGCAGACAACGCTGGCAGTAGGGGTAAAAGTGTTGGTGTTTCCTCCGGGACGATTGTTGCCATTGGGGCGGTAGTTGTTGTTGATGTTTGGGCGGGGGACATTGTTGTTGCTGTTGGGACGGTTGGGATAGTTGGGACGTGGAGCTGGGGTGGTCGATAAACTGGCTTGGGTGCTGGCTGGAAGGTGCGGGGTTTCTGACTGCTGGAACCTTCCTGAATATTCATCCTTCTCTTGCGGCCTTCAAACATGGACTTGCGCTTGGTCTCCAGCTGAATGGCCTTGTCCACAAGTGACTCCAGATCACGGAAGTCCTGGACAACAAGGCACATTGCATCTCATCATGGAGTCCATTCAGAAAACGCTCCATCTTCTTCTTCTCCGTGTCGGTATCTTCAGGAGCATACCGAGCAAGATCGGTAAACTCATCCAGGTAACCAACCACATCTCTGCCTGCCTGCCTTAGCTTACGGAACTCATCCTTCTTCCTCTCGATAAGACCGCTAGAGATGAACTTCTTGCGGAATTTGTCCTTGAACTCCTCCCAGTAATGACATGACCTGCGTGCTGGAGGGTCTTGGTAGTCTCCCACCAAGCTCTTGCGGGTCCAGCAAGGTAGTGGGTAGCATACAGGACCTTCTCATTCTCTCCCACCGAGGCAACTTCCAGGTCGTTCTCAATAGTGCGGATCCAGTCATCTGCTTCCAGGGGGTGAAGTCCCTTGGAATAGGTGGGCGGTGTGGTCTTCTGGAAGTCACTCAGGGTAGAGCGTTGATTTCCACCCTCGTCGCCATTTCCATTGCCACCATTGTGGTTCTGGTTGGCGTGGGCAGCAGCAAGTTGCTGCAGGGCGGCGAGATGAGCTTGACGCTCTTCCCGGGCAGCTTGGCGATCCTCCATGATGATCGCAAGCAGTTGAGCAGCGGTGGGTTCTGGCGGTGGTGGTGGTGCCGCGTGCTGGTTGTGGCGAGTGTTCGTCATCCTGGAATAGATACGATATAAGAGGCAAGGCAAAGAGGCTTTGGCTAACGATGAAGTCACAAAGGGGGTGGTTGATGAAACACTAGTCAAACAAGACCATCACATTTATTCAACACAATCATCACATCAAGGAGTTCACACATCAAGCTTACAACATCCTACTACCCTAATGTACATACTACATGATTTCACTAGGAACCATCACACACACTCTACTCGCATAGGGGGGGTCGACACAGTCCTAAGGTAGTGCTCTCGTCGCTCAACTACTGAGGTGGAACCCCAGGCTCGACGACCTCAACGTCTGAGTCGTAGGGTGGCTCCTCGGGATCCTCCTCCTCGAGAACTGGCTCAGACGGCTCCTCCTCCTCGTCAACTAACTCCTCCTCGTCGTCCTCCTCCTCGTAATCCATCTCCTCAAGGTAGTCCTCATCATCACTGATGAAGGCACTGTTCTCCTTGCGGAGATCCTCGCCCTCCTCCTCCATCTCGTTCGCCTGCTGCTCCATCTCGTCTATCATCTCGTTCTGCTCTGCTACCGTCTTGCGGAGCCTGACGATAGACCTCCTCTGACGGGCCAGCTTCAGGCGGAGATTATCATTCTCCCACTTTAGCTGGGTCTCACGGTCTCGGGCATCGTCGAGGGAGCTACGCTGGAAGTGAACCTTGAGTCTAGCATCGCGCAGGTTCTCCTGGGTGTCGTGAAGTAGCACCTCCATGTCGGTGATGTACTCGCCGAAGAGAGTGTGCTGCGCGGGGTAGGTGGGGTTTCCATCGTCGTCACGCCTCCCGAAGTACTGGAAACGTGTGCCAACCAGCTCGTCCTTGTGCTCCTCACAAAGGCGGGCTAGTAGCCTCTGCATAACTCGGGTCAGACCGTCAACCCAAGTAGTGTCCATCGTGGAGTAGACCAAGTCCTTGGAACGGGGTGGCTGAATCCTGCCTCGGACGGACGACTTGATGAGCCAGGACAGGTTCCCATTACCGAGGGAATCGACCTGAGTTCCCTCAAATTCTGGAACAGGGCGTCCCAAAATCTGGCTCAACTCGTACAGGTCCTGCTCGAACATCAGCAGGCCGTCCTTCCTAACTTGGACGAACTCGGTGACGTTGGGTGCCATCTACAAATTTTAAGCAAAATTTTAAGTTAGTTAGGTGACATGAGTACATAATGTAAACTTTAATGGAGTAACAAGTGTGCAAAATTTTAAGGGTTCAAGAAAAGATTACTCTTAATGAGTGTAGGGTTTTAAATAAATAGGGGGGGGGGTTGGGGAGATAAGAAATTTTCGAAAATACTTCACTTCCTTTTTTTTAGAAATTAACTTTTGTAACCCTTGACTAACGCCCATGCTAACTAAAGTCTCCTAAAGTCAGGATGGCTCTGATACCAGCTCTGTGGGGACCCCGGACTAGCCGTCCGAAATACCCGATTATGCTTAACACAACGATCCCGTGATCAGTCTGTCGTTGCACATAATCCGAACTGAATATCAAAGTTTACATCCATACAACACCGAGTTTAAAGTCTTACAAACCTGGCCATACAGGCCTAATTATACATAGGTGCCTTCAAGGGCCAAACCATCTTTATTCAGCGGAAGCTACGGTAGTAGGGCTAAACCAACTCGACAACACCCGACAGGCAGCTGACTTATGAAGATCTTAGTTCGCATAGACGTCGCCAAACTCCTCTTCAACGCAGGGTTCCTCGAAATCTGGCTAAGACAATAGCCAGGGACGAAACCAATGTGAGTACATTTGATTGTACTCGCAAACTACCCCAACTTGAGGAAGCACTAGCTTTTATTATTTTAAAAACTTTTATTTGAAAAACTCTCAAAAACCTTTTTCGAAAAGGGGAGAGAGAAGAAGTTTATCCTTTAAGAAAACGCCATTTTAACTGTTTTTCCGGAACTCTTCCGGTATCCAACCATAACCTGGTTATGGTTCCAAACCCCTCACCACCTCGTACCAACTCATTGGCACAGGTGGGAAATAACCCTTTCCAAGTCAATTTCCTCAACACAACTCCAGAGTTTGCAAAACTTTGCACATGGCCTTAGTAGTTCTTCCCAACTGTCCGTATCCGAGGACTCGGCTATTCGAATAGTTTTACCCTCTGCAGAGGTAGTACGCTTTTCCCACACCCATCCGGTCACTCATCGTGTCAGCCACGTCCCGCCATACCGGAGGTATGCGAAGTTGAGTTCCCGGCCATAGCCTGTCCTTTGCTCATGCTAGTATAGGACCCTGCCGCTACGACACATTCCATCGACACTCAAACCCTCAGGAACTAAGTGTGAGGACTCGTAGTTCTGCCCGGCGGACCCAAGGGAGCCCTTCAATCCTCTTCCTCCGACACATCCATACCGGCTTCCGGTAGACAACAATGAAGAGGACCCAGGTCAGGGGGTAGGTCCTCAGACCATCCCCTCATGGAACGAGGTTATCCTCGTTGTCGAGGCCTCCAGTACTAGCACAGGCAAATTGTATGACTACGCCCTTGCCCATATGTGGGTAAATGTGGTCGCACAGATTTTTGGCTGGGGATGTAAGTACCAGGACACAATGTGCATTTTTCCTTCCAAAAACAACACCAAACTCTGCTTTACCATCTTCATACCGACCGTTCGGTACTTCAACTTCATTCGAGTACTTTTAAAAGAGTTTTGAATAAACATTTTTTTTTCCATCCTCTAGTTGAAGATAATTACCTTATATATCTACAAGGGTGGCAAAATAGTTTTTCATATCTTTGTAAAAGGTTTTAAAAATCTTTGATACTAGTGAAGACTCATGTGATTAAAATAGAGGTATAGAAGTGCAAGCTCAGTGAAGTAGCTTGCCTTGATCCACAAAGTGGTACTGATCCTGGTCTTCTGGTTCAATAAAACCTCCTTCCTCGATAAATCCGTCAACGGTATCGTCTAAACGTTAAACAATCAAAACAAACAATCACTATACTAGCTCAAGCATCAACACATCATAACAATCACAATGCTGCAAATAGCTACTGTATACATCAAGCAACACAAGGTGGTTTCAAATTGATTGAATTAAATTTTATTTAATTAATTTCAAACTAAGGCAGAAACTAGTTGTACACTAATTAATTCACCATTTAATCTATGTTTGTCACAAAAATTCAAACTAAAATTCTATGGATAGCTACTGGTGTGTAGAAGATCACCCAATTGGTTTGGGATCATTTGGAGTTACAAAACTCCCTACACATCTGTTTTACTTCAGAAGGGTTTTAAACAAGTTTTAGCTACCAAACAAATTTGGTTGCTCCAAAAATTAAATCCTTTTAGGGGTATCTAACCTTGGTTGAGTGTGACCTAACAAAATTGGTTTTAGATCAATTGGATCTACCAATAGTTCACACTAATTGTTTTAGTGCAGAAGGGTGCACTGAAGTTCAACCAAAGGCTAAGGATTTTATACTATTCAATTAATTCTACCAAAATTTGGGGAGCTAAAGGATCCTAATACAAAGCTACCAAAATTGGTTTCAAGTTATTTGGATTTATATAACTCCAGAAACAAATGGTTTAGTGTTTTAAACCTTCTGGAGCATTTTTACTAATACATTTTTATTATTTAATTAAATGGGGTGAGACCACTTTGGTGAGTTTAAGAATTTCATAAGCTTTCCAGAACAGTTGAGTTTGATTTATTTGGATTCCTAGAACTCGAGATTTTGAATTTCTAAACTAGGTCCAGTACTGACTTATTCAGAGAAAAAGAATTTGGAAAATCATCTCCTCTGGATAATGTTTAAAACTATGACATGTGGGGTCGGGTGGTCAGTGACTCAGTGGAAAAATTCCCGCGTGTGGATAATGTTTAAAACGCTGACGGGTGGGTCCCGCTTGTCGGCGTGTAAACAAACGAAGCGGTATGCTACCGTTGGATATAGATCCAACGGCGCACAGTGGCCGCGAACGGCGTCAACCATAAATGGGCGGCGCCGCCGCGCCGGCGACGGTGACGAGCACGGATAGCTCACCTGAGAGCACGGGAGGTGGCGGAGATGATCGGAATCGACGGCGGAGGGAGTGGGGAGCTTCTGGGACAAGTTGCGCGTGCAGGGACGGCTCCAACCGTCGACGGCGTGCTCAGCTCCTCCTCCGCGGCCGTGCGCTAACTCCGGCGAGTCCTCCGCGACGCTGCTGTGCAAGAAACACCGGCAAATCGTGGCGGGTGAGCAAGGGAGTAATGGTGGTGCGGGCAGGGGCCAGAGAGAGAGCAGGGGAAGAGGGGTGCGACCTGGCCGTGGTCGACCTCTTCCTCGACGCGGCAGCGCACTGCCGTGCGTGTGCACGGTGGCTGCAGGGGAAAGCTCGCCTTCCTGGCGATGCTCTGGGGTGAGGAGTGTGAGAGGGAGGTGGTGGAGGTGTGTGGAGAAGAGAGGGTGCGGGGGTGGGTTTTTATAGCGGCGCAGACGGTCGGAGTTTCCACGGCTCGGTGGAGGGGAGAGGAAGGTGGTGGCGCTGGGTCCGGCTGAGGGCGCCAGAGGGGTTGCGGGGAGCGAGGGGGTGCTGCAGGAACGGTCAGTGGTCGAGGGGGACAGGGTAACGCGTGGGGCGTCGATGCCGTGCTCGGCCGGCCATGGCGTGCGGCGAGCACGGGTGCGTGCGCTGGGGCCGGCTCGTGCGCGTGCAAGGCAGCAGAGGGGCAGAGGGGTTCGGACGCGACGCGGCGGAGGTGACTGGACCAGAGGGGAGAGGTAGGGCAGCACGAAGGCGTGCAGGGCGTGCCGTGGACCTCGGCGTCGACGCGACGCACGGCGTGCTCTGGCGCGGACGTCGCACACGCCAGAGGGCTCTGCGGCGCTCAGGTCTCGTCGTGCAGAGGCGGAGGGGCTTAGGTGGTGTGGCGGGCACGGCGCGGCGTCGTCTCGGCGTCGCTTCAGCTCTGCCCGCGAGGTGACCCGTGCGGGAGCTTGCCAGGGACGGCAATGGCGTGGCGGCATCGCCTTGCCTCCTCTGGGGTCAACGAGCACGTTTCTTCTCCTTCCCTCGAGTGAGTGAGGTGAGGTGAGTGTGGAGATGCTGCTGGACAGCTCGATTTCTCAAAAACGAGCTCGAATTTGGAAGTTGAATTTCGGCTCAGAGATGAACACAGTGGTGCTCGACATGTGTTCGATCAAATCCCTGAACCAAAACCAAATTTGAAATTTTGAAATTTCTTTTCATAATTTGTTTCCAAATATTTTTCCAGGGTTTGTGCCACCACTGGATGATTTAATTTGGTAGTGTAGTTTGAAGATTTTGATGGTTTTCCAAAGTTAAAGAAACATTTGGAAAATTTGAAAATAGGATTTAGAATAGAATTAAAAATAGAGAGAGGAAAAGAATATGAGGGTAGAGTGGAAGTGATCACCATGTCACCCCACTGAAGTTTTGTTTTGAAGATCAAATTTTGATTTTCTTAGGAAGATAGAAAAAGTTTGTGTGACTTTTGTCACATTACTTTATGTGGGAAACAATTTGTTGTGCTTCTTTTCTTTGTTTTTTTTTCAAATTTTTATTTTAAGGAAACACCACTCAAGCAAGCAAACACAAGCAAGCACACATAAAGTAACAGAAAATTTTTGTTGGCCCACATTTTTGGCTAATAAAACAGGGTTACAGATTTGGGATGTTACAAAAACCCAGAATAACCATCAAGGAAACAAAAATGAGTTTTCTTAGACAACCTTTCTAACATCTGATCAATAAAAGGCAAAGGATAATGATCTTTCTTAGTAACCTTATTGATCTTACGAAAATCAATGCACATTCTATAACCAACTACAACTCTCTGAGGAATAAGCTCATCATTTTCATTAGGCACAACAGTTATTCCTCCTTTCTTAGGAACACAATGAACATGACTAACCCATCTACTATCAGCAATAGGATAAATTATACCTGCTTCAAGAAGTTTTAATACCTCATTTCTTACCACTTCCTTCATCTTAGGAATTAAACGACGTTGATGCTCAACAACAGGCTTGGCATCAGGCTCAATATTAATAGCATGCTGACATATAGAAGGAGAAATCCCTTTTAAATCATCAAGAGTATAGCCCATTGCGCCTCTATGTTTCTTCAGAACTTGCAATAATTTTGCTTCTTCATCTCCTGAAAGTTTAGAACTAATAATAACAGGATATATTTTCTTATCATCAATATGAACATACTTAAGATTATCAGGTAAAGGCTTAAGATCAAAAACAGGGTCTTCTTTAGGAGGGGGCGCAATTCCCAGGTCCTCCACAGGTAAATCATGCCTAAGCATTTGAGGTTGACGCAGAAAGATGTCGTCAATCTCCCTTCTTTCTTCTGCAAAAACTTCACTTTCGTGGTCTTCTAAAAATTGCTGCAAAGCATTGTTAGGACCAACGGCAATAGAAGCAAGTTGTTCAACTTGAAAGTTCTCATTAGGCATTTCAGGTTCATAATGATTCTTAGCAAATTTTGAAAAATTAAACTCATAAGACTCTCCATCAAATCTAGTAAAAAAATTCTCTTTTTGACGGTCAATAATAGCACCACAAGTATTCAGGAAAGGTCTACCAAAAATAATAGGACAAGAGTCACTAGCAGCAGAACCGAGAACTAAGAAATCAGCAGGGTATTTAGTCTTACCACATAAAACTTCAACATCTCTGACAATGCCAACTGGACAGATAGTTTCCCTATTAGCAAGCTGAATAACCACATCAATATCTTCCAATTCGCAAGGATCAATTTCCTTCCTGATTTCCTTGTAGAGAGCATAAGGGATAGCGCTGGAACTAGCACCAATATCACAGAGACCATAATAACAATGCTCACCTATTTTAACAGAAAGCACATGAACACTAGGCTTTCGAGCTCTTTTAGGATGTGTAACCATGTTAGAAGCTTCTTCACAAAACACAATATGACCTCCTTCTACATTTTCAGTTACAAGTTCCTTAACCATAGCTACTTCATGTTCTACACTAATTTGCTCATCAGGTTCCCTAGGTTTACGTTCACTTTTGCTAACCACACTAGCCAAAATAGAGTGTTCTTTTACTTTAACAGGAAAAGGTATTTTTTCAATATAGGGTTCTGGTATAATGCGATCAACAGTTTGAACTTCAACATTTTTAGCAAGAGCAAAATTAGCATTATCTTCATAAGGTTCATGATACTTTTCCCAACCTTGTCTAGGAATATCGAGATACGAGGCAAAGGCCTTAAAGTAATTAACAACAACTTGAGAATCAAGACCATAAGTAGCATTAAAATTGCGAAAACTATCAGTCTCCATAAAGGATTTAATGCATTCGAAATCATAATTTATACCTAACTCCCTACCTTTGTCGTTCTCCCATCCTTCAGTATTTTCCTGGATACGATCAAGAAGATCCCATTTATCTTCATCCTTCATACGAGTGAATGACCAAGAACAAGAAGTGTCCAATAAATCTTTATCATGATAGGAAAGTCTTGCATAAAAGTTATTGATGACAATATTACTTGGAATCCCATGAACAGGGCATTTGAGCATTAATAATTTCAATCTCCCCCAAGCTTGGGCAATACTTTCTCCCTCATAAGGCCAAAAAGTGAATATAGAATTCCGATCCTTATGAATCTCACTTGGAGGATAAAACTTGTAATAAAAGAGAGGGACAATTTCAGCCCAGCTCAATGAAGGACCATTCTTCAGCAGACTATACCATTCAGCAGCTCTGCCATCCAGCGACAGAGTGAATAATTTCCTTTTAATAATGTCCATCTAAATACCTACACACTTGAACAAACCGCATAGTTCATGTATATAAAGCAAATGATTACCAGGATGAACAGTTCCATCATAGCGGTTATCCATAATACGTCCAACAATTTTCGTATGTATTTTAAATGGAACAATCTCAGCAGATGGAGGATCATCTACTACCGTAGAAGTGGTAGTAGTCCTCCCAAACAGCGAACCAAATGGATTTGACTCCATAACAGTCATTACAGTAAATAATTTCTTACCAATTTCCTTACCAATAGCGCTTCACTCCCCGGCAACGGCGCCAGAAAATAGTCTTGATGACCCACAAGTATAGGGGGTGTATCGCAGTACTTTCGATAAATAAGAGTGTCGAACCCAACGAGGAGCAGAAGGTGTTGGCAAGTAGTTTTGATCAAGAATTCACTGTAAAAGCTAGCAGACAGGTTTTCAGTAGTATTCGAAACAACAGGTAAAAACAGTGCAAGTAAATAAACGAGCGCGGCAACAAATGCAGCGAGTGGCCCAATCCTTTTGAGTGCAAAGGACAAGCCGAGTGTGTTACTTATAAGAGACAAATGTTCCTGAGGACACATGGGAATTTCGTCAAGTGCTTTCGCTTCGTGCAACTGGTTAATCTTCATTGTTTTGATAAGTGTTGTGTGGGTGAATCTATGCCAACGCACCGCCCTTCCTAGGACTAATACGCACTTGTGATTATACCCCCTGCAAGCATCCGCGAATGCAGAAACGTAATTAAGATAAATCTAACCACAGCTTTAAATTCTGAGACCCTACGCTCCCTCGTGCACTATCTTACTAACGGGGTTCAGGTTTCTGTCACTCCGGCAACCCCTCAACTAGCAAGCTAGGTACACGATGCATTCCCTAGGCCCATAAAGGTGAAGTGTCATGTAGTCGACGTTCACATGACACCACTAGAAGAATGACACCACAACTTAAATATCAAACCATTAAATATTAACGCAGCATTATTTCACTAGTAACAACATGACTTCCCCATGTCCTCAAGAACTACAAACTACTCACAAGACATCATATGGATCATGATCAGAGATGATATGGCAATGAATAACAATCTGGACATGAACACTAATCCACCAAACAAACTCAATAGCATCAATAACAAGGAGTAATCAACACCGGGAGAGTCTCCCCAATGAACTAGACAAGGTACAGACCTAGATGTTACATCAAGATGGATGTGGAGTCGGTGGAGATGATGGTGATGGCGCAGTGGATGGTGGTGATGATGATCCCGATGAAGTCCAGCGTGATGACGATGACGATGGCGATGATTTCCCCTCTCCGGGAGGGAATTTCCCTGGAAGGATCTCCCTGCCAGAGAGCTCTTTCTCTCTAGGTGGTTTTCGTCCCGTGGAGGCGGCGGAATATTTCGTGGACGTACCCCCGGTGCTTAGGTTTTCGGGAGGCAGATATACGCGAAGAGGCAACCTGGGGGGTGGACCCAGGTGGCCACGCCATAGCTGGGCGCGGCCCACAGGCCAGCCGCGCCCAGTGTGGCGTGGGGCCCACCTGGCCCACCTGGCTGCCTCCTTTTGGCTGCCTCCGGCATCTGACATTATAAGACCCCCAGAATTGGTTTCGTGATTTTTGGAGTTCCGCTGATATGTTGACTTGACGACACTTTTTCCAGCAGAAACCTGACTCCGGAAGGATAATTCCCAATAATCATCAAACATGCAAAATAAGGCAAAATAACATAAGTATCATGTATTAATATGAAATATAAGGATAGATAATGACAAATTATGATATAAAATAGTGATGCAAAATGGACGTATCAGACACATAATCTGTCAGCCAGTCATCCGGCTTGGTGCTGCCGTCATACGTCTTTGCGCCTCTGTTCAACTGAAAGTGCGGCACCGGTGGCTCCCTCATGATCTGAGGTCCAACGCATGCAGGGCCAGGTGGGCCTTGCTCTTCCAGCATCTCGGACATAAAGATCATGTCCAGCTTATAGCGTGCATCAGTCGGTGACAACTGGCGAGGTCCCAGCCGGGATCCCAGTGCACCTTCATATCTTTGATACCCGGCTTTCTCCATAGCCGAGTAACCATCATCGTAACGGTTGGCCACCTGGTCAACACCTTGTGGCTGCTGAACATGCTCGATATTCTGCTGCGGCCGGGTGGGATTTCGTGTCAGATACCGAGGTGGATAGCCTCGGCCAGCCGACTTAACTACTCCGGCATCTGGACCGCCCGGACCGGGATTGCTTTTACCCCGGCCGGCACTGCCTCGCCCGACTAACTGTTTCCGGCATATGCTGGATCATATGCGTGTATCTGCTTGTTCTTACCGGAGTTTACACTCCGGTCCCGATCTCCACCGACATGCGGTGATGAAGCTTGCCCCTTAGATCCTCCACTGGCTGCCTTAGCCGAGTGAACAATCTGGGAACCACCTGCAACTGTGTTAGCCTTAAGATAGGCCTCATTCTGCCGGGTAGCCACAGCTATCAACTCATTAACTCGGTCTTGCTGCCTACGGAGAGCTTCTCCAGATAAGCCTGACAACTCGGCTCTTGCTGCCTCGGCAGCTCTAAGAGTCTTAGCAGGGGAACTATACTTCGGCTTTTCGACCGACAAGTGACTAGGAGTTTTACTGGAACTAGATCTACCATCTCTAGCAATCTCGGCATTGAGGCCTTACCCCTCTTACGCACATCCTCTATGCGACTAGGTGAGCAGCTACCAGGGTAAAACCATGTGCTTGGTTATACTCACGGAGAGTTATCCCAAACTCTCTCCTCACCTCGGCCATCGCGAGAGCCTCCTGATGCTCGGCCATCGCGAGAGCCTCCTGATGTAGGCTCTGACGACGCGACTCCAACTCTGCCTCCATTTGGGCAGCATCTGTACCGACAGCTACCGGCACAACCAGCTTCTCGATTATCTCCTCGAGACGAGCCAGCCTAACCGGTACCTCAGATGTACCGGACTGGTCGCGGAGGTTCTCCCTCCTCTCCAGCGGCAGTTTCGCCGATCTGGTGGTCTTGGGGGCAGGTTGGCCGGCATCTCCTTTGCCGGTATCTCCTTTATCGGCACTACCCGCGGAGCCGGTCATCATGACCTCTGCGCAGCTCCTGGGGCGAGTGATACGCCGGCCGTGAGCCGCACAGACAGCAGGAGGATCCTCGGCTACAAGCACCTGCTCCAGGTACTTGCAGACGAACTCAGTGGTGACGTAGATCTCGAACGTCCCGAAGAGGACGAGGCAAGCCGTTCCTCGGCATCGGCCTGCTACCGAAGCAGCCCGCGTTGTCGCTGATGAAGTTCAGCGTGCCGAGTCTGTGGACAAGGCCACTGACCACGTGCTCGCTGGAGGCGATGATGGAACCCATCCGGATGAACACACCAGCCAGCGCCGCTGCTGGCCCCACGGTGGGCGCCAACTGTCGTGGTGGTATCACGGCAGATGCCATAGGATGGCTTAAGTTGGGGCCGATGGACGCTGGTGGAACCAGGGAGGGCTAGCGCGCTAACGAGCGCACACGGAAAAACAAGCACACACACAATATACCCAGGTTCGGGGCCCTCGTGAGGAGGTAACACCCTACTCCTGCCTGCCTCTCTCTATATGTCGGTATCTCACAAGTATAATGGTGCTCCTTGAGCTGTATCTTTGCAGCTATGGCAATGAGCTCTAAGGAAGAAGATGAAGCTAAGGGGTGAAATGTCTCTCTCTGGGCGTCATCTCTGGCCGTCCCTCACGCAGGAGGGGGTGAGGATCTATTTATGCCACAGCACTAGCAACGGTCACCTTGCCGTACCGGCACTGTAGACGCGCATGCCTGCACGTCATGATTGTACCCTATGCAGTGGACAGGACGTGGCCTGCCCATACCTCGTGTCCTGCTCCCACGTACGCCCGTGGTCAGCGATGGATGTGACCTGCCATGCCTGGTACTCCTGCTCCCACGTACACTCGTGGTCAGCGACGTGCGTGACCGGTCATCTCGTACCCGCGCCACACTGCACGCCACGCTCCCGTGTCAGACGGGATGTGACATGCATTGACTTTCAATCCGACACAAGGTGCCTCATCTCTATAACCCGGCATGGATATGTCGGATTCCCTTTCCTGAATAGCCTCCCCTGCACATAAGAAAACACACAGGATACCGACATATATATGTCGGTCAGCATGTCTCGGATCCCATAACTCGGTCAGTACAACTCGGTGGGTATATGTCGGTTTCCACCAACATCATAACTCGGCCTCCTCTGGGCCTGGGTATGTCGGTTTTTTGTACCTCGGTCCAGACTTGGACACAGCTTATACCATATCATGACCCTACCCGGCGGTAGCCCCCCGACAAATGAACTGTTGGCCTACGATCTGGATCATCCTGAGAGTACAACTGTATATCACATTGAACATAACTGCGAGAGCATAAGCCAGTTTTTTTCATATGTGCCATTGTTGTCCCCCTTACCGCTGGATGGAGGAATGCAGTTGGCAACTCCACATCGATATGAAGAAGGATGTGATGCTCCTCGCCCGGATTCGGATGGGGGTCCTGGAGCTGAGGTTCTGCTACATTGTCTCCAATACGTCTACCAGCGAGTATGCAGTGCTGCCCCACTGTGGCTACGCCGACTACTGCTGCAGCTCTTACTTGGGGTTCGACAGCGGTGTGTCAACTAAAGAGTGGCCCGATGACGACGAAACTTGGGACCCCCATCCCCTGGTCATGAGAGGGGTGAAGATGATACTCTTCAAAAGCTGGGATGTGGGTGTCGATGCATAGCAAATGGGCTTCGAAGTTATCTTGTATTCTGGTCAACTTAGAATTTGCATAAGGGGTGTCTGCACATGCTCATATATGAGTTTGGGTTGGCAATTGTTGATGCACAAGGACTAAAGTGGAGAACCATCCTGGTGCTAACATTCATGGATCTGAGTTTATCGGGTTTCATCGGAAAGTCTGCTTGATACCTATGAACTCCAAGTTCGCCCAGTTTCAGTGTTATCTGTTTCCTACTCATATCTAGTATTGTCTCTTGATGCATGTTTCCCTCCTTGATGTGTTCGTGGGATTATTAGTGTGCTCTATGCCTTTGGATGTTCAACAAGCATAGCCTTATGTATGAGACATTTTGATGTGTTTCATTTTGTCTTTCGATGCTTTATCTGGTCGGCGAAGCCAGATCTGTGCATGTTCTAGTATGTGCACATAAAGTCTGAAGTTGGCAGTTCTATCTAGGTGTTTGCAATGCTAGTCTGAAGTTGGTCCAGTTCTATCAGGTAACTTTCCGTTGCCATTGCATATACTAATGAAACTTGTGAAGCATGTTTCCTAGTCACATATTCTGCTGAAACTTGCGATTCTAGTGATTACCTACAGTAAGTAAGATCCTTGTTTCTTTCACACAATTTGGTTGACTCTGCGATAATTCTTTACAATAATGCTTATAAGTATTCGTATGAAAGATGAAGCTCTCAAACCTTTGTCATGTCAATTGTTCAATGTTCCGCAACATATACACTATTAATTGTCTAATTTAGAGAATCATTACCCTTCTTCTGTAGCGATCTACCTTCTGATGAGGTAGCAGCAAAACAGTCTTTTTTATGTCGTGTTTCTTAGATTCTTGCCTCCCATGTTTTCCTTTTCTCGCTTCCATGATTCCTCTAAACAAAAATTTGATGTCCAGTGGGTCGTGAACTTTTACGGTTTTTGTTGCCTCCTTGGGCTTATACTGTAGCTAAGCACATCCACGCCAAGTCAGTATACAATGACAATTAGCAACATGATCCGTGATGACTATATATTCAGAATAGGAAGTTAACCTCAACTTGTCCAGGAAACAGCGATGAGAAATGAAACGCCTGCATATCCATCTATATGTAGTATGTCTCTTTGGAGAAGCCATCAGTTCCCACCAAGAGATCTCCCAAGAGTCAGTAGATTAAGTGAAAGGCATTATAGGTATGTCGAGGGCAGAAGTACAGTGAAGTGAAACACTAGTTCGGTAGAGAAATAAGCACCGCACTGCAGAGATGATCAGCAGTAAAACCTAAAGAAATTTTAACTGGAGATTCTTTTACTGAATTTAGCTTGACTGGCTGTTATGTAGTTGTTCCACTGTTTAATTCTGACTATGGGGTTACTGTCGCAGCAAGTCAGGTGAGTAGTGAAGTTTAGGTCATTTTACAGACGAGAGGAAATATGCAGCTTGTTCGATGAAAAAAAAACCTTTTTGTAGTGGAAATATGTATTATTGAACTGGAGCCGTATCTGAACACGTGAGTCACTATTCCTTTACCCAGAATTAATGAGTTGGAAACGCATACGACTTGTGCTGCGCGAAGCAGCAAAACATCCGGCTCGAACAACTACTTCAAACGGGAAGCTCGTGCATATATACGAACGTATGCTTTCCTGACCGCTGAGCTGGTTGTAGATCGAATATAAATCGGCCATGGACCTAGTCGATGACGAGACGAGGAAGATGCCGCAGTACCTGCCTCACGAGCTGATCGTGTCGGAGATCCTCGTCCGGCTGCCCGTCAAGTCACTGCTGCGGTTCAGGTGCGTCTGCAAGGCGTGGCTTGACACCATCTCCGGCGACACCTCCTCCTTCCAGGCGCACGTCAAAAGGATGCCCTCTCACCTCCTCATCGCACCATACATCAGAATCGTCGACGACGACAACCGCAGCGAAATATTTGACAGGCACGCCACCCCGGGGCTGTACCTGTGGGAGGAGAACCAACGGCGGGATGGCGTTGCGACTGTGGTGCACGACATGGCCTGGTTTCCCTTGGAGGATTGGGGGGTGGCGAGGAACGGGTTCGCGCACTGCGACGGGCTCGTCATGCTGCCCGACGCCGAGGGTAATGTGCATGTGCTCAACCCGGCAACGCGGCGCAGGTTGACGCTGCCTTGTAGCCACAACAGCATGGCCGCTCGGCGTTGGATATTGCAGGGCTTGAACGCGTTCGGCTTTGGGCGTGACCCAAGCTCCGGCGCCTACAAGGTCGCTCGTTTCTTCCAACGTGATCCCGACACCGACGCCTCCATGGGGATGGAGGTGTTCACCGTCGGAGAGGACCGTACTTATTGGCGTGAAACAGCCGCGAAACCGCCGTATCCTTTCATAGAGGGACGGACGGCGACCTTCTTCAAGGGCTCCCTGATATGGACGGTCGACCTTATTATGATGTTGAAGGCGGGCCATACTTTGTCCGCTTTAGCTTGAAAGACGAGTCATTCAGCGTCATGGCAGCGCCCTGGTGGTACCACCGGCTCAACCACGAAGAGTCTAGCCTAGCCGAGCTTCACGGGGAGCTTGCCCTAGCTCGTCTCAACGAGGAGTCCGTCGAGATATGGACGTGCGATGATGTAGACGATGTCAACCCGCCACTGTGGGCTCGACGCCATGTCCTCAACTTCCCATCATGTATTCTTCCGACACCCGCGTTCGATGACGGGATAGTGTTTCCGAGACAGTTCAGACAACCTCTGGCGCCAGACTAGTGAAGGTTCTAAGAATATGATTAGCATGAAAACCCTGAAGTATCGCAACCCCGACACCAACACGCTTGTTGAAAGCTCAAGCGTAACATTTGACGGCTTTGATGTAATCCCTTATATTCCAAGCCTGGTTCCAATCTAGTTAGAAGCTAGTAGCTTGGTAACCACGTAATCAGATGACTCCAACTGAATCCCCGTTTTGATATTGGTTTTATGAACTTCGATTGATGAAAAAAAAAGTCATGTTTTCATTATGGTTTTCACAATAATGAGTTCTAGTTTGTTCTTAAATACTTGGGCTTTGTTTGTTTCTATAAATTTTTGGGGTTAATGGGATAATCCCCACATGGACTGGGTCAAACCCCAAGTTCACTGAATCTCATCAAATTCCCAATCCCCGATCCTAGTGGGATAGTGTTTTGTGTATTGAATAAAATACACTAGAGTTTGGTAAATTCTGGGAAAAGTGGGTATCAAATACATTAAAAACAAACGGTCCCGTTGAATGTTGAATGCTCTAGCGTAACATTCGAAGGATTTGATGTAATCTCTTATATTCCAAGCCTAGTTCCAATCTAGTTAAAAGCTAGCTTGCTAAGGATCGATGTGATGAGTGTACTCCCACAGAATTCCTGTCCCAAAATATGGTTGTTTGAGGTTGATCTTATGAACTTGGATTAAAAAAAATCATTATGGTTTTCATATTGATGAGCTTTAGTTTGTTCTTAACAGGTTTTTAATTGTTCCCTTTTTTGCCAATGGTTAATGTCCAGGCCCCTCCTCCAAATCCGCAATGTCATCAAACTCCGCCTGACAGCTGTGTCAGCTTTTTTCTTCTTTTTAAACACGTCTTGAACTTCAATGCGAGTTGTCGAAAGATGCAGCCACGCAAAACTAAGCAACTTGCTGTCGATCAAGACTCAAGAGGTTTCAGTAAAATGTATGGCACTTCACCTGTGATGCTGTGACTGAATCACACTGCTCGACGTGCAGCTCAGTTGTCGTCGGTTACGGTGTAACCGGCGCCAGCCTTTTGTGGTGCGATACCTTATTCCTGTAAACGGAAGTCACGGTACTACTGAGTTATAACAGTATCTATCTGAACACGTACTTAAACTCTGATGGCTCGAACGACTAGTGAACACGGGAATAAAGGCACGCACCGACGCAGTCGTGCACGTAGCCTCCCGAATGCCGAGGTGGTTGTAGATCGACGAACCCGGCCGGCCATGAACAACGGGATGAGGAAGATACCGCCGTCGCCGCACCTGCCTCATGAGCTGGTCGTGTTGAGATCCTCGTCCAGCTGCCCGTCAAGTCGCTTCTGCAGTTCAGGTGCGTGTGCAAGGCCTGGCGCGACACCGTCTCCGGCGACGCCTCCTTCTCCCAGGCGCACGTCCGCCGACTTCGCCGGCGAAACACGAGGCCCTCCAGCCTGCTCATCGCACCGCCCCATTCATCAGAAGCGTCAACGATGACGGTGCATTCATTGACGAGTTCGTCACCCCGGGGCTGTACCTGTACTGGGAGGATAACCAGCGGAAGGATGCCGCCGTCGCGACCCTCGTGGATGACATAGCCTGGTTCCCCGTGGAGGATGGCTGGCGTGCCCGGCACAAGTTCGCGCACTGCGACGGGCTCGTCATGCTGCCGGACTCCGAGGGCACCGTGCACGTGCTCAACCCAGCCACGCGACGCCGCCTGATGTTGCCTTGGAGCCCCAACAGCGCCACCGCTAGGTATAGCGGCTTCGATGGCCAAGTCAAGAACACCTTCGGCTTCGGGCGCGATCCTAGCTCCGGCACCTACAAGGTCGCTCGTTTCTTCAACCGTGGTACCAGCACCCTCTCCACGGTCACCTGTAGCCTCGGGATGGAGGTGTTTACCATAGGAGAGGACCGTTGTTGGCGTGTGACAGCCGCGGCGCCGCCGTACCCTTTCATAGAGGGACGGACGGCGACCTTCTTCAAGGCTCCCTGATCTGGACGGTCGAACTTGAGTTGTTTATCTATCATGAAATGTATTTCAATGATGCTGCGGAAGTGCCACGTATTGTCCGCTTTAACTTGGAAGACGAGTCATTCAGTGTCATACCAACGCCCAGATGGTACCCCGCGCCCGACTACGCGAGGACTCAAGATTAGCCGAGCTGCACGGAGAGCTATGCATTGCTCGTCTCAACGAGGAGTCGACCGAGATATGGATGTGCGACGATGTAGACGGTGTCAACCCGCCACAGTGGGCTCAACGCCATGTCCTCAACTTTCCATCATGTATTCGTTTGGTAGCCGCGTTCGACGACGGGATAGTGTTTCAAGACATTTCATACTACCTCGACTGCCAGACTAGTCAAGGTTCCAAGCATATGGTACATTTTGGCCCAGCAAACTCTGAACTGAAACACAGGTAGACAGACAGAAATCTCGACCCAGCGGTACATTTTGGCTTTGAACTTTTTACATAGACGGTACAAATGATCCAGAAGACAAACAATCAGATGAGAGGTACAACGAATGACCATGCATACAGTCATCTCAAATCAACAAAGCCAGGAGATAATGACCACAGATAGGACGAAACTTCACACAATGGACACTCAATTACACAACAGCTAGAAGGCAACTCGAACATGCAGCTGTTATTAACATAAGACAGCTCTATTGTTTTCGAGAATACATACCATAGCTCTTTGCTAACAATACCAGATAGCATCCTTCCCGAAAAAAGTACAAGGTAGCATCCATATTCAACAAGCAATCATCCCAACCCATGCAACTAAGACAAGATAGAAAGCAGCAGCGTAGTAGAGGCTTAGCATAGGGATCAGACCTTTGGATCGGCACGCAAAGCCCGATTGCATCAGTGTGGCCTATAAATCTGAGACTGCACCGTCTCCTTTCTCACTCGCTTTCTTCCCCTTTTGCCTTTCTGGTACTATGTATCCTGCACTATTCTCAGTCGGTGGTCATGGGCTCAGAGATACAGCAGCGGAACCGTGCTTTACGGACATTGCTAAGGACATCCATCTCGGCACTCTCAAGCATGGTGACGACCTCATTGAACGACGGGCGGACTTCCGGATTTGCGTCCCAACAGCGTGCCATGATGTGGCTTAGAGAAGGCAGGCAATCCTGCGGGATCGGAGGACGGGCGTTCTTGTTTACGACAGCGAAAGCTGCCTGAACAGCGGTCATGTTTGTGAATGGGAGCATGCCAGTCATAAGCTCCCACAGAACGATCCCAAAGCTATACACGTCGACTTTATGGTCGTAAGGCCGGTGCTGGATCATCTCCCTGCAGAACACAAAATACATAAGCATATATGCTACGCAATTTGCACCGGTAAATATCCGTAGTGGTAGCAATTGACTTACGGTGCCATCCAGCGGTAGGTCCCTGTCTCTGGAGTCATTCCCTCGGTTTTTACCTCAATTCGAGCAACTCCAAAGTCAGCAATCTTGATTGATTTGTCTGCTGAAATTAAAAGGTTGTCTGACTTCAGATCTCTGTGAATTGATCCCAGGGCATGCACATATGCCATTCCCTGGGCCACATCAAGTGCCTGTTTCACTGCCAATCTCAGAGGCACAGACTTGGTCTGCCTTCGGGCAAGGAACTGCCTGACAGAGCCACCTTTTGCATACTCCGTAATGATACACCAAACAATCGACTTCCTGCATGCCCCGATGAACCTTACAATATTTGGGTGCCTCAACGTAGACAACATCATAACTTCTTGCACAAACTGTTGTTCCATCAACTGCGCTCTCTCCAAATCATTCTCAGGCTTCTCCAGCAGCTTAATGGCAACATCTTCCCCATTGTATGTCCCCCGGTACAGCTTTCCAAAGGCCCCTTGAGCAAAAGGAGATCCCATGTCCAGCTTCCCCAGATCAATGGTCCACTCCTCGTAATTAGTAAGTATCTCCGTCGGATGAGTCGGGTCCATCAAAACCCGAGCCAACGCATCCTCCCTCAGAACAGATGCAGCCGCCCGGCTGGGATAGATGACGCTGTTGCAGACTGAATAGTTCGGTGTTGGAGCATCACGGAGGCCCGGGTGGTTGAGCATGACGGTGCGGGACTCGTTCGAGGCCACGCTGCTGTTATCCACCGACATGCCAACCAAACCGCCAACAAAGTTCATCGAGTTCATGTTGTCCGCGCTGTCCACCGACATGTGGGAGCTCTCGCCGACCTTATGGTAATACGGCATGTCGTAGAAGCCGTTGCCCTCGTTCTCCAGCTTCCCTCTGCCACCGCCGCCACCCATTCCAGCACCTCCTAGCATGTTGTGAAATCTTGCCCCTCGATCATTTCCAAAGATCCAGCACTAACAGCAGAGTTTCTGAAAATTATCCCTTTTGCACCAAAGAAATGTCCACCTCAGCTCCCCCACTGTTCCCTACATATATATCCAAGACAGAGTATGTTAAACATGCTAACCTACTAAAATGCACAACATAGACAGCATAACTTAAGTAAATTTGCTACTCTACCTATAGCTAAGGGGTGAGGACTGCAAGACCTATAACTTCCATCAAGCAGCGAAACTGAACTTTCTTGCGAAAAACCAAAGCTTCACACGCACAAACGAACTAAAGATAATTTTTTGCGCATTTCCACAGCGAGATGTGAGGACTGCAGGCCCCCAAATTCCATCCGGCAGCAAAACTAAAACTTTCTCAATACAAACCAAAGCTTCCTCACGCGAAAAATTACAAAACGTATAACCGAAGCTATCCTTCCCACGCATTTCCTCCCCAAAACTAACCTAACCCTCGGAAGTTCAGAAAGCAACACGCTTTCGTCCAAACATGCCAATTCGCCGGCTACGCACCCCTGCCGAGATCACCAACCCCTCATAATCAACCCAAAATTCAGAGACCAAGCGATACAGGCCGCAAGACTCTGTCTTTCCCCAACCCAAGGCCAGCTAACGGAACGGCGACCGACCGACGGAAAGACAAACATTCAAGCGCAACCCTAGCAGGCAAGGCAACCCGAGCTGGGGCGGGCCGGGCGCGGGGCACGTACCTCGGCCTGAAGCGGCGGCGGGGAGGGAGGCCGGCGGCGGAGGCGATTGGGTGGTGGAGAATTCCGGTGCGGGGGATTGCCTGCGCTGCGAGGCGACGACTCGGGGAGGAAGGAAGGAAGTCGGGAGTGGTGGGGAAGAGAGAGACCGAGAGGAACAGCTCACTGCTTCTCTTCTTCCAGTTCTACCCTCCGTATCTTTTTCACTTTATTTTTTTTGGGGTGCCAGGATAACGTGGGATTTAGCAATCGTGGGCCACGCGTTTAAGCCCAGTACACGGCCCGCCTGGTGCAAACGTAGAATGGCCTGGTGCACCGTACGGTTTTGGTGTGCACGAGTTACGAGTATGCGACGAGCCGATTTCAGCTTATTCCTTGGCAAAGTCCACGGACAAACCGGTTTATAGAATCATGGCTCTGCATGCATGGGCGTGTCCCTGATTGTGTCGTCTCATCAGTATGAACCAAGTGCAGTTGACAAAATGTGGTCATTTGTGACATTGTGTCATCCTTCCAAGCATAATAATGTGCTTCCAAAGATCAGCAAGGAACATATGTGTTCATTGATGTTACGCGTGATCAGTTGGATAAGTTTGTGGCGATAGCTTTGTCCTCCATGTATACGGGCGTCATATTTTTCCGTTCATCTATGTATGGTTTTATTTATACTCCTGTACAGACGAGTATGCAACAGGCCCATGTTCTAAAAGAAGAAACCGGTTCGGACAAGAACAACATCACAGCAAAACATGAATTCAGCACGCAAAAATTAAAGGGGTGTGACTACGGCTCAGTCGACTGAGAATTAAACTAATTCTCAGTCGCCTGACGTCATGCGCGTCGATATCCTTGTTTTTACTCTAATCGATGGATCGCTTGACCCAGGCAGCGAGGGAAACAGTCTAGGCCTTGGTTCACGGGTTGGGCCGACTATCTCACTGTAGCCATTTCCTTTTCTTTTCATGGCTTGGTACGATACCACTTTGTGTACTGCATGTCATTCTTTTTTTTTCACACAGGCCGGCGAGGGACACGGGAAATGAGACAATTTCAAAATAAAAACTAGTGAGTAGAAGACATTGGAAACTGGGATTTTTCATTGGTGGTGGGTTTATAACTAACATTTTTTCAGTTCCAAGTGGGATTGCAGCTAGACTTGGTCATGGTCAGCCTGGTCCGGCTCGAAAATTCCCAGCTAGGCCAGATCATGTCATCGGGTCTAAATTTTGAACCCGGCAGTCGGGTCGGTCCGCGCTTGGGCTTGCAATTTTTTTAATTCTACAATCAAAATAAAACCACAATTTTTTATTTTTTAAATGGCGTGACCGGGTCTTAGCCCACTCGGAATTAGCCAATACTCAGTCAAATGGCGTCATTGCGTTGATTTTCTAGCTTTTTACTTCTTTCCTTTTCTTATAGCAACACCAATCAGCTTGTTTCTACATTGACACTAGCCGCCACCCGTTATCGAGCCCTCCGACAACATCAAGCTACATCAACAAGCGCCCTCAGACGTCACCACCTCTCATAAGCGTGACACAACCACAACAACCTAGGCGTACTTAAATATCTTCTTCCTCGTGCGTCTCGAAAAATGCCGAGCCAAGCATCAAGGTCATGGAGCGTCTTGACCCCCATATCAAAGGTGTTGCCCAAAAACCACCGCAAACCAACTCGGGACTAATTCTCAGTTGCAACCCGACTTGCAACTAGAAAAAAACTCAGTTGTAACTCACCTGCAACTGAAAAATCTCAACTGGCAACTCAGTTTAAAATAGAAAAAATCAGTTGTGAACCCACTTGAACCGGGAGTCCAGCCCTACTTGCAACTGGATGAAAAATCTCAGTTTCAACCCGACTTGCAACTAGGAAAAAATCTCAGTTACAACTTGACTTGCAACTGAGAAAAACTTAGTTGGAACCTCACTTGCAACTATGAAAAATCTCAGTTTCAACCCGACTTGCAACTAGGAAAAAAATTCAATTGTAACCCACTTGTAACTGAAAAAATCTCAGTTGCAACTCGACTTGCAACTGGGAAAAACTTAGTTGCAACCTCACTTGCAACTATGAAAAATCTAAGTTTCAACCGACTTGCAACTAGGAAAAAAACTCAATTGTAACCCACTTGTAACTGAAAAAATCTCAGTTGCAACTCGACTTGCAACTGGGAAAAACTTAGTTGCAACCTCACTTGCAATTATGAAAAATCTCAGTTTCAACCCGGCTTGCAAGTAGGAAAAAAAAAATCAATTGTAACCCACTTGTAGCTGAAAAAATCTCAGTTGCAACTCGACTTGCAACTGGGAAAAACTTAGTTGCAATCACACTTGCAACTATGAAAAATCTCAATTTCAGCCCGACTTGCTACTGGAAAAGAAAATCTCAGTTGCAAACCGACTTGCAACTGGGAAAAACTCAGTTGCGATCCTACTTGCAACTGGAAAAAACTCAGTTGCGACCCCACTTGCAACTGAAAATTAAACAATTCAATTGCGACCCCACTTGCATCTAGAAAAAACTCAGTTGCAACCCGACTTGCAACCCCACTAAAGACTGACACAAAATTACAAAATAAACCACTTCTAAATGGATATATAGATAAAACCATACACAAAAACTACAAGAACAAATAGTCAACTCGGTTAATACAGAAAAACAATGGGAACACACAAGCCCCACAAAAGAGAAAGCAGCCCACCAACCCGTACATCCACTACTTGCCTTGATATAAAAAGGTTTAGCACGAATCTTCGCTCACATCCGACGAGTAGGAAGTTGGCTGAGCGCTAAGCCGAGAGTTAGCAAAATCGATTTGTCGTTATTGAAAAAAATCACTTGCGGTTGGAAATCCGAGTTGCATCTCTACTTGCAACTGGAAAAAATGACTTGCTACCAGTTGCAACTAGAAAAATCTCAGTTGCAACCCCAATTGCAAAAAAACTCAATTTCAACCTACTTGCAATTGGAAAAAACCCACTTGCAATTCAAAAATCTCAGTTGCAACCCATGTATACAAATCATGACACGATGCAATAGCTCGTGAGTCGACCGAGATCTAACCTTACACTTTGTCGATCAAGAATTAGTAAACTCATAAAAAAGGAAAATTTTAAAAATAACAAGGGTAATAGAAATTATTGAGAATACCATTTTATGGACAATATTGACAAGGACTTTAGTGGAATGAAATAAAGTATTTATAACTAAAAATAAAACTTAAAAAAGGTTAAGAGGAGGGCAAGGTATGACAAAGTACAAAATAAAAACAAAACAATCATATATTTGATCGATGTAGCAATACATCTTACGTGCGCAAAGAAAATAAATATAAACTAAAGACATCGTGAATGAAAAATATCTAAAGTTACACACTAAAAAGCAGAAGAAAAAAAGAAATATACAAAAACAAATAGAAGGGAGAAAAAATAAAATATATTTATAAACAATAGTTCATACGGTCTTGAAAAATGTGTTCATACAAATCCGAAACAAGTAACCAGTGATTTGCGATTTTTTTTACTAATAGAACAAAAATAACAACGGAAAATCCACAAGCCACACCGCCACACAGTTAACTATGCTACAACTAGCAACAAAATCGTTTGTTACACATGATAATGAAAAGTTCTTTATACACATGCTACACACGTAACTAGCTGGGAATAAGCTACAGGACGAGAAAAAAGCAACCTAATAAAATCAAAAGCGGAAGTTCACAGACCACCAAAGAAGGAACTGAGGAAAAATACAGCCCAATACATGTGAAAGGAAGAAGCGCACGTTGGCCGGTTCCTACACGACGTGACGCTCACTATAATCAACGATTCATGGATCAGTAAATGGACGGCTAAACAGTCGACTGAGAATTTAACAAAATTCTCAGTCGACTGAGAATTAGCAAAACCGAAATTAAAGAGACTTAGGCGGGGCAAAAAATCTTTGCATATGCCCAAAAAAAACTGGTCGAAATCTGAAAGCTCCAACCAACAAGCACAAATTAGGTTATCTTTTGTAAAAATCATCTCACCTTTCGAGATTTCATGTTTCTCCGTGACGTAGTGTTATCTTGTTTATATATAAATAAAGAAGATAACATTACGTCGCAGAGAAACCGCATGCATGCACGATTCATTTATGATCGATCCTTACCTGGTACTATAGCTGCCTAGCTAGCTGGAGGGGTAGTCCAACTTGCACGGAGCTCAGGTGAGGTGCCCGATCGGGAGCGCGACCAGACGACCAATCATCCAGTCCAGTCCATCGATCAGTGAGAGAAACGCGTCCCCGGCATTTCGTTGGGAAAGTGTGGAATATCCGCCGGCCGCCAAGAACGAGAAGAGAACTCGAGTGGCGAGTGGCGACAAGGGAAACCGCGTCAGTCGCGTGGGCCTGGGCCTGGGCCGGTGGGCGTCCACTGCCTGCAAGAGAGAAGGAGAAAGAAAGAAATACCGAGAAACGCGTTTTGGCTCCCGGGAGCACATGCTCCCGGTATGTTCAAAAAAAAATTAAAAATTCAAAACTTGTCGAAAAATTCCGAAAAAAATCATGCATGTACCTGAGCATGTCACGCACCACCGTGTCAAATTTGGCAACGAATCGACATCGTATGCGGCCTGTGCAAAAATGACAAATCTCAGATCTGAAAATTCGAAATTTTGGATCTCATTTTCTGTCAGAACTTTGTCATTTTTGCACAGGGCGCATACGATGTCGATTCGTCGCCAAATTTGACACGGTGGTGCATGACATGCTCAGGTACGTGCATGATTTGTTTCGGAATTTTTTCTGACAGGTCTGAGCTAAGTCACCTTCTTTGGGTTCTTTACTTTCAGAATTAGGACAATCACATGATCGGACACGGCGTTTTGGCTTGTACGTCCAGCTAGTCACACTATCTGGACCATGGATACAAGCATTGGGATCTGTTGTTGTCAGACAGCGTGGGTGGCATTGGATTTTTCAAAATTGCCATATACAGCTCTCCTGGCGTACATATCGCTGTGTACGTAAGCATTTACTGCGCCACAGAGAGCAGACCGTCTCCAGTTGACGAAGATTTACTTGTTCAGGCGGTACAAAAGTTAGTTAAAAAAGTGTTCCGTTGGTCCATAATTTTTGCTCCGTGACAAAATCTTGCATGGTTGCCTTTGACAGGTAGTCAGATCGTTCTCCTACCAAATTGTGTTGACAAATGCTAGCTAGTTTGCTAGAGATACATCGCGGAAATTCACTTTGGCTAAGGCCAATTTTAATGGGGCGATCCAAACAGACACAACTTGTGTCGGCTTTTCCTCCATTTGGACGGACAAGCGACACAAATATTTGTCCAACACGCGACGCATTACAATTTATTCTTGTTTATCAAAAAATATATATTAATAAGGCGCTGAAATTACATTTAATAAAACAAAAATAAAACATAGATACATTCTACATCTACTCTAGGGTGGCCACCAGAGGTCGGTGGTCGCCGTCGACGAGGTCGATGAAGCCCGGAGACGACCATGGCCACACCGGCGCCTGAGCCGGTGGCGAAGATGGCGCATCCTCATGTGGGGACCCACTCAGAGGAGCAAGCTTCCTCGTGGACCTCCTCCTCCTCGTCCATGGCAGCACATACCATGGAATTCCACGTGGATGTCTCTGGCTTGAGCGGTGGCCACTCCATCGCGGGAGGTGGATGCGGTAGCCACTCTGGCGCTGGTGCCGGTGGCACGGGCGCGCTGGCTTGGTTCCTCCGCCGACGCGTGTAGCGTCGCGGGCAAGTCTCGCCAGTACTTGAGCTCCTCCATAGCGGAGAGCTCAAGGGCCTGCTTGAACTCCTCACCCTTGGGCTCGTCCTTCACGGCGTACTGTGGCGACTTGGAGGCATGTCCAGGCTGTGGTACCTCGGGAGCACGAGCCGTGAAGTAGGAGCGGTGGTGCTGGTCGTGCTCCTCTAGGAACCAGTTGTCCCAGTGCGGGAATCTTCCGCCAAAACTGGGTCGCCGAGCAAGTCCGCCGGAAGCTGAACCGGGTGGCGACAGATCTCCGCCGTGCATGCACAGCCGGACGCCTGAACGTTCGGCACTAAAACCCTTTCCGGGTTCAGGTGCCAACCGTTGGGAAGGTTGATCGTGCCCTGGCCTCCTGCCAGTACCTTTGTTCCCTCCCTACCGGCACAGACATACACTGGCGTTACGGCGACACCCTTGGCGGCGTCAAAGTGAAAGGGGCCAGGGAGTGTACCAAAGACCCTGAACTATCGTGGTTGTGCATGCCACGGCGGATAGGGCTGCGTGTCTATGGCGGGGGCGCGAATGAGGAACCTGCTCACAAGTGCATATTAAAAAGGAATAGGCCAAGGGTGGGTGCTGCATGCCACATGGGTATTTGACGACGAGGGGCGGATGCGCGGACGGTCCCCTTTCTATCCGCAGGATGCAAACCCATCCCAAATTTGAGCTGGCAATGGGTCCAAGCGGACAACAAAATGGACATCGGTCCATTTGTGCTGCCACGTTGTGCCGCGGTTTCTGTCCGCGCGGGCGGACGAAATGCGTCCCCATTGGAGTTGCCCGAGAGCATATACCCTTAGAGCATTCTAAAATTTCACAAAATTCAGAAAGAAAATTTGGTGTGTATGTCCGGAAATTTTATGTTCGCACACAAAATTATGCGAAAAAGATAGTTATCATTTTTTGTGTAAATAGACAAAAAAAGATCTTGATTAAAATTTGGGTATATCCGAATATTCTATGTTCGCACAAAAAAATTGGGGGAAAGACACCTTTTTTGTGAAACCAAAAAATTCTCGTGAAAAATATTTGTAGGCAGTGATTTTTTCTTTTTTAAACATGCACAAAAATGACATTTTTCACGAAAATTACACAAACACAAAATGTTCGACGTACACCCAATTTTTTTTACATTTTTGACATTTGAAAATATTTTAAAATACATTTTCCATAATCGAGCATCTTCTCCTGTGACGCAAAACAATGCCTCCCATAGATAGCTAAAAATGTTGTAGTTTGCTTTACGAGAAAGAGAAAAAAGATGGTTGTGTTTGCACACTTTATGAAATATTAGCATTTTAAACCAAATTCAAATAAGTTAAACCTTTTGAAAATTGCAACTGTTGTTGTGTGTATTTACACGTGTCAACAATATTTACTGTAATACAACAAAAGTGGAAAAAAAGTAGATGGTGAAATTGGGCAAAACAGACGCTTGCCGGCCGTTTGGGGGCAAAACAAAATATAGGTGTTACCGTTGGAGATACTATAATGAATGAGCATATGAGGTACCACCAAAACTTATTTCTAGTTCATTTTGTGAATTTTAGTTCAAATTTTAAGACACATAATTTGAATTAAATTTTGCAAAATAAACTATAAGTAATATTTTTGCAAGACCTCGCGGGCATCTCTAACTACATGTCCAGAGCGCGGCGACACACTAAGGCTACGAAGATAGGGAAATGCACAAACCGGAAAAACACATGCATTAAGCTGTCGCTGGTGAAGTAGTGCAGTATATCTGAGACAATGCGTTGGATTGTGAAACTGGAATTAAGATCACAGCCTACTTAATGGTCTTAGTATTTTTTTCCCTTGAAAATAGGCATGTGATGGTTATAGTCCAGGTACGTAAGATGACGGTACAGAAAAGTTTCTTCCATCATGAACCATCGTTCGGAACCACTCTGTAAGCATTGAATGATCTGAGCAAATGGGCCCCATGCATTATTCAGGAAAGAAGATACATAATGAAATACACTGACATAGAAGAAACGTGAAGCAACGTGATTGGTGCAGAAAATAGGAGCATCTGGACCTGCGAGCCGAAACGAATTTTCGCAATCACATGTCATTCCATACTACTTGCGGTATAACACTTGTATTGACTGTTGTGAGTACGTCTGAAATCAGGTCATCACCTAGCAACAACTAGAATCTTTTGTATAAATCTGCATGTAGTCTCCATCATGACCAGGGCCCTTTTGATCGCCTGTATGGAGGGTAATTTCTCGACTTCTAGTGTCGTGATGGGAGCTAGTAGATTTCTATTCATTGCATCTATCGTCCTTGAGAAACCAAGTCTGAAATAAAAAAATTGATCATGTTGATTATGAAGTAAACAAATTAGAGAATAGTTGATAACATGGTCATTTAGTAGCCTTTTGAGGAGATTTATGTTATTTGTGACATTTTCCTGCTATGAAAATATGAGGTATTCTGGTCACCATACAATAGCCAATTTGCTTGCCTCCATTAGGGCCAACAAACTTATTATTGTAAGAATAAGTTTTTAGTCAACACTTGGATTTCTGTTTGCCTTTCCAACTATTCTGATAGCATTTATCCTCTTCTTAGTATTTGTAGTTCCTATTTTAGTTTCGGGTGCGAAGGAGAAAATGTCGGAGCTAATAGGCTTGTAATGGCTAGATGAATGGAATATGAAGCGCTGATCTGTGCCCTCAGTCGGGTGATCTTTATGTTGGCAAACGCATTTTTATACTAAACTTTGTTACTTTTAGTGTAATAATATTGTACACAAAATTGACCTCATATCTTTGGTTCCAAATAGAAAGATATGATGTTATAATACTTATTTCATTGCACATATATTTGTTTACAACAAAGTTTGACTTGGTCGTATCTATTTGGAGTCCGTCGTCTTATATAAAATCATTCACTGAACTTTGTCATTTGAGATTAAACAAATGTCTCTACATATTATCTCGTTGCATTATCTTAGAAGAACTATGGTGTACACACATGTGCTTGTTCTCATTTTAGTATATCTAGATATCTATGTAGAGACTTCAAAAAGTACCGCATAACAAATATCTCGATAGCGCTATCTATGGTGCATTATTGTCCATCTTGGGAGTAAGTAGATAGAGAATTCTAGTGTATGCGAGGTTCCTGCTAGGGGTTCGTCCTCGAACCTTTGTCATTGCTTATTTACTTTTTATTAGGCAAATATATCTTTGATGTCGTTTCAAGTTCAATCATTATCTTGCAAACAAGCATTCTTTGTATTTGATATTAACATAGCATTTTCTAAACAACATGACAAATAATTTAAAACACAATTATGAGAATTTATTGTTGACCATTGGTTTGTCTCAGTTTTCTTATGTGTGATTTGCTTGTCATTCATGTCCAAATGTGTCCACATTTACTCATGCACCAGAATGGAAGAAGGTGCTAGCTGCAGCCTACACCTATCCTTTGCTCTTGGTGTTTTTATAATACAGTGTATGTGTCTGGTTTTTTACGAATGTGTTACGTAAGTACATAACCTGGACAATTTGAGTTGTGCATAGTTGAACAAAATATTGGGAGGTTGTGCATAGTGGTTTGAAATGTTGCCCAGCAGATCACAAGTTTGTGTGATATGCATTTTATAGCTTTTGCACAACTCAAACCTGTGTACCAACAAACCTAAGTGATGATGTTTTTTTTAATTGACCTAAGTGATGATGTTCACCTAGCTAAATATAGGAAGATGACAATAAGACATGCATTGAAACACCCACAACCTAAGTAATGCTGTTTTTTTAGCCGCACAAAAAAAAGGTAAATGAAGTTTTTTTAAGCACCCTAAGTAATGTTGTTCGCCGAATGGAAAACCCGATATGATTCTTTGTGGTATTTTAATCTAATTTTTTTTTACTCGCACATAAAAAATCTAAATTATTTTGTTTCTTCATGCTCAATCAAAACTTTTTTGTGTATAAGATAGAATCATCTGTTGGCTCTCGTCCCTTGGAGTCTTCCTATATAGTCTACAGTCCCATTGGGTCGTGTGTGTTGTCGTCCCACATCCATTAACGCGGGCGGAACGGCCTCCTGCACGACGCCATTATAGCACATGTTCGCGCCCTGTCTCCATGACGGGTGGGCTGCACCTGTCGGAGGGCGTGTCCGGGCAGTGTCCGTCACCCCCAAGAGGGCCTCTAAACTTGGGGGCCCTTTCGGGGGTGTCGGACACGATTTAGCTCGGGCCGAGCACTTGGGGGTGCCGCTGGAGGCGTTTTTTAGTGTCCGGACCCCCATTGGGCGTTTAGGGGGCATTTGGAGGATGCTCATATATCTTATACTCGAGACAGAGGCGTGCGTCCATGGTGGCACGCAGCAGGTGCCAGATCGATCGGGGTACGTGAATGAGAGCGAGTTGTAGATGAGACGACCAATCTATTACTGAAGAAAACCGCGTCAGCGCCCACTGCATCGCGCGTCGACGTACTCAAGTATGAGTACTGATAGGTGGGTCCGTCCATGGATTGCCACCGGAATCTGACTCCACTGATGGCGAGTCAAAGATAGACAGACAAGAATCGCCGGGTTGCTTGATCAGGTCTCCATCCACGGTGGAGATTTCGTGCTCCCGGGTATCCTGGTGTTTCGAAAACAAAAAAATATTTATGAATTTCAAAAAATTCTGAAAAACATCCCGATTGTAGCCATTGGTGTATTCTATAAACGTACCAACAATAAATTTCAACTTCGTATACTAGCGACGACTCAGGGAGGAAGGAAGTCAGGAGTGGTGGGGGAGAGAGACAGAGACCGAGAGGAACAGCTCACTGGTTTTCTTCTGGTGCGAGGATAGCGTGGGATTTTGCACTAGTAGCCCTGCGTTCTAAACTTGGACGAGTAGTTCGGCCTGGTGCAACGTACACGGCCTGCCTACAGGGTTTTCTTATGGGAAGGCGATTTGTTTTGTCAGATGGTAGCAGCATTGTTAACAAAAGGTGGAGAAATAAAGTCAGGCATAACATCATCAGTTCTTCTACGAAAAGAAATAAAGTTGGAACTGATTAATTACGTCAAGAGGAATCAAGACAACCATTGTTGCATGGGTTAGGGGAACCGTTTTGGTGTCTAAGAGTATATGCAACGAGCAAATTTTGGTTTATTCCTGGGCAAAGCCCACGGACAAGCGTTCTGCAGAAGCATGGCTCTGCATGCATGGGTTCGTTTATTTTATCAACCGTCCACGATTGATTTTATCATTGGGTTGTCGAAACGATGATCCGTTTGTGACATTGCGTCATCCTTCTCCGCATGACAATGTGCAGCGCCCCATCAAGCACAAATGTCAACAAGGAACATTTGTTTTCATTGATGTTATGAGTGGTCATTTGGGTAATTTGGTGGAGATAGCTTTGTCCTCGCATGTGTACGGACATTGTGTTTTTTTCAATTCTCTTTATATGATTTTCTTCATACTTCTATATAGATGGCTGCGCAATGGCCTTGCCTCATGTCCTAAAAGAAGAAACAAACGCAAAACCACGGATTCATCACAAACAATGTAAAGATACTTAGCGCAGTGTAAAAGAAGCTTGTATATTTGCTTAAAAGATAAAACTACTGGTTGATATCTGAAAGCTCCAACCAAGCACAAAGCATCTCGAGTTTCTACATGTTTAGTCTATCCATGATGCATTAATTGTTATCCTTTTATATAAATAAATATCGATTCGAAATAGTATACCAAGTCGATACAAGTGTAGACCAAGTATGTAAATAGATACTAGTTGAAATGTGAAAGCTCCAACCAAGCACAAATTTGGTCATCTTCTGCACAAAACCATCTCAACTTTCCAGATTTTCAATTTCTCCATGATACGGCCGGTGTGTTATCTTTTTGTATAATAAATATCGAATCAAAATATTATACCAAGTCCATATATATATACAAGTTCACACCCGGTATCTAAATAGAGGAGGTACTCCATATATTGTTCTTACTAGCAGAGTGCCCGTGCGTTGCCACGGCCGATTAATTTTTTTCCTCGCATACACATGCAAACATAATGTACGTGAAATGCATCTAAAAAATATAATGACTCAACTTCGCTTGAAATTCATTTCGATAAAAGCCATAATTTTATGCATATAATGGAAGTAGCCAAATATATTTTATCTTATTAACTAAGATTTACTCTGTCGCGCTTTTAAGGTATTATGGTAAAACATAAGGATGTTGTATATACATTCAGCGTTGCAACGGTTTTGATATGACATAAGCCATATACAGCCATCAGTGAATACTGAATACAATAGTCAATGTATTATCATCATTCAGAAAAAAATCATTATATGAAGTAAACATCCAATCATATCCTATGAACATATATATATTCCTTGTACATAATCTGGAAGCAAATAAATGACAGAGTTATCCCAATTTTGTGGATCCTGCTCCAACAGACCAACACCCATGAACATGAAATCGAGAAGCAAATATCCAATATCAAATGTAGAATCAAATATCTCTACCTTCATTTTCACCTGTATGTCCTCCATGACCACTCAAGTAATCTCTTTCAGTTTTTTTGTTTGCCTACACTGAATTATGTGATGCGTTCAAATTAGTTCAGTTCCACCATCAATATTGCTTGTTTTCAGTTGTATCTTCAGAGTTCAGTGACCAACAAAATGAATTGATTTATGGCTACATGTACGGTGCACCTGCTACTCCACTCTCGTAGCTTTGTGCAAGATTGAGATAAAGATGAAGAGTGCTTTCCCCGGCTGCACATGGTCGCCCCCCACCTGTGTCGATTCATCAGCCCTGTGCTTTCTGACACCTGCCAAAAATCCTTCCCAAAGAATGGATCGGGCACCTCCGGAGACTGCGACGGCGGATCCATGCGGCCTCCGGCCTCCCATGCTAATTTTTCCACATAATCTCCGTCTCATTCGAGGAGGGCAAGTACCATGGACGATGCGCTTCAGCTCCTTCGTACTGGCGTCGCGAGCAGGCCACTGTGCGCCTCCGCGGCCGTCGGTTTCGGCGCCTCCGCGCGCTCACATAGGCGTGGCCGCGTGGGACTGGGCTCCTGCGTGTTGTACGCTGGGCGGACAGCCCTCGTCACGAGCGTAGGTATGAGCCGCCTCTGGGTTCGAGTTGGAGTTTGAGTTGGTATCGGATGACTCGATCAATACCGCACGTACGACGTACCACCAAATGGATGAAGGAAGAAACACTACTTACCACCAGACGTACCACCAAACGGACGAACGAAGAAACACTACTCGTATTATAGTAAAGAAAAAGATTTGGCTCCTTTGAGTGTCGGCTTGATGCAGACTACACAACCAGAAACGACAGCCTGAAATACAACCATCTGCAATACGATCCAGCATGATCCCTGAAATACGGGTAGTCCGACGCACGCAGCTGATCGGGAGCGCGACCAGACGACAATCATCCAGTCCAGTCCATCGATCAGTGATACAAACGCGTCCTGGGAGTCTTGGTGGAGAACTGGAGATGGAGTGGCGACGACAAGGAAAACCGCGTCAGTCGCGTGGGCCTGGGCCTGCCACTGAGAGAGAAAGAAATACTGTAAATAAATCCCACTGACACGGCGCAAACTTTTGCTCCGGTCCTCCTCACGAGTCAAAGGAAGAAAGTCTAGATAAACGCACGATAATCTTGACCAGCGCCAGTGGGGCGTCTTGCCTTTGCTAGTGCTACGGCAGGAGAATGCACTGCTGGAACCCAAGAATTCGTGGTGCGGCGGGATGAATTTTTTTTTTTTGCGCGATGCGATGTGACGGCTCGCATGCGAACAGTAATATAAAGGGTTACTATTTTGTTTTGGCTGAAGCCACATGCATAGGATGCTTTTAGACCCTAACCCATCAGAGTTTAAATCTCAAATTTGATACTGATGATTCTCATTTAGACGAAATATTCTTTAATAAGAGGCGACGGGAACAGCGAGCTGGCTGTGGCGACTTTGTCAAATCTCAAGACTCGATCGTCGGCTCGGTCTCTCGGAGGTGCTCATAAGGTAGGATATGTGCGTGTGCGTTCATAGGGTTGAGTGTGTGCACGCGTATGTAAGCGGACATTTATACTGTATTTTCACACACAAAATATGATGGCTCACATGTTCACAGCTTCACGCTCTGGATATACACAAACACGGATTCGCCAAGGAGCCAGATTTGGCAAAATAAAAAGAAACACTCACCCCTGCGGCCTCGGTTCGAGAAGCAAAACGCGTCCACCGTCCATCGCATGAGCAGGGACTAGCTAAGAAAGTATCCATGGAAACCAAGTTTTAGTGGAAACGGGTGAAAACCATGGGAAAACATGTTTAAAAGTTATTAAAAAATCCCAAAAAAAATTCCTTATGTTGAAAAGATTGAGTTCTATAGACGTGAGAATTTGCAAGTTGAAACTCACAATTATTTAGGAGCTATAAAATGAAAAAACCAGCTATGAATAGTAGCAAATGTCAGTATTCATTCCTGAGGTACTATGCATGGCCGAATTTGTCATTTTCGTAGCTGCTAAACTATTTTGAGTTTCAATCTGCAAATTTCCATGGATACAGAACTCAACCTTCCCAGCGTAATGAATTTTTTGTGAGATTTTTTTATAACTTTTAAACACGTTTTTTTTTGTTTTCACCGATTTTCACTGAAAGTTGGTTTTCATCGGATAGTTTGCCGGAGGCTAGCTAGCTTGATCGGACGTACTTAGAGCATCTCTAGCAGAGGCTGCAAAACACGGACCTGCAAAACTGTTTTGCGGGTCGCGGAACGCGCACTTTTTGGCTCAAAACGACGCCGCGTAGAACAGAAACCTCAAAACCAAACTGCAAAACAGAATATGCTGTAGAATATTCCTCTTTCTTCTTCCTCGCTCCGTTTCAGCCATCGATCTAGCTCAGCTAAACTAGCTAGCCAACGCGGCCGGCCGGTGCGAATCAATCTAGCACAGCTTAGCTAGCTAGGTAGCCAACGCGGCCGGTAGCTCGTACTAGCTAGCTCATGCGAGGATCGATCGATCGATGTGCTGCTAGCTAGGTAGCCTCGTACTATCTAGCTCATGCGGGGATGGATCGATCGATGTGCAGCTAGCTAGTTGCAGCTCGTGCTAGCAGCCCCGCTCCAGGAGCGGATGAAGCCGGTAGCCGGTGGCCGGCGGCCAGCAGCCGGCGGGCAGGCGAAATCCGGCCGATGGGCGGCCATAGGATGGGCCGGGGATTCCATCTCATGAGCGTTGACCAGTTTCCAGACCCCCTCAAACGAACCCTCAAATAGCCACCAAATCTTCATGTTTGCAGGTTTGGGCTAAGAATTCACGGCCCACGCAAAACTTTTTGCGGTTTGACCTGTTTTGCGGGTTCTATTCGGGACGTTTTTTCAGCCGAAACTGTAAATTTACAAGTTTGATCAGTTTTGCGGGCTCCGCTAGAGATGCTCTTACCTTATACGGGTCTGGCCATCGCCATGTGCCTTGTTGGATTCGGTTCGGATCTCGCGCCGTACTGTACACACCAATCACGTTGGTTCGTTGCCACTAGATTAATTAACAGCACTTGGCCCTCACGAATGATCTCGTTCAGTTTGAAACCGACCACGCCACCATCAACTGGCCGGCCGGCCGGCGGTGGTTTCGTGTCGTGCTGATCGATGGATTCATTTTGATGGAATCACGGACACGCACGCATTGCTGTGCTGCCCCTTGTGTTTGCGACGTGTCTGTTTGCAAGAGTACGTAATTCTTCATAGCAATGTGCCTTGCATCGTTCTCCAATTTGTTTTGGAATTTTAAACACCCATGTCGCAGATGATGGTATAGCATGTGAAATCGACTGGAGAAGCACCTATATATTTCCCTTACTCCATCCACTAGGAACTACTCCCTCTGTTCGGATTTAATTGACACACATTTTATTATACATGGATGTATCTAGACATCAAACAAGTATAGATACATCCATATTTAGACAAAATCAAATCAATTAATTTGGAACGGATGAAGTAGTAGAAGCAATCGCTTGGGCAGCTCCCACCATTACCGGGTTCCCAAGTATATCTACCTCTCAGAGGCTCTCTCATAATATCCAAGACTACAAATTACTACTCCCTCCGTTCCAAATTAGTTGTCTTTCATTTGTACAAAAGTGGATGTATCTAGACATGTTACAAGTATAGATACATCCACTTTTGTACAAATGAAAGACAACTAATTTAGAACGGAGGGAGTAGATGACTTCCATTTGTCTATATGCGGATGTATCTAGATGTGTAACAAGTGTAGATACATCCGTATCTTGACAAATGGAAGTCATCTATTTTGGAACGGAGGGAGTAGTAATTACCTCGAGAGTGGACGTTCTGTACCGAGGGCATCAGCACCCTTTTTCTAAATTGCATTTCACGAGACTTTTTTCCACACAAAAAAGACAAATTTTGATGCTGGAAAAATACTTTTCATTAGATTTTTTTGTCTTTTTACATAAAAATATATTTTTTTTCACGAAAATTTATGCGCACATATAGAACATGGAGATGCACACGCGCAATTTTTTCTTTTGATTTTTTGACATTTAGAAATGTGTTTGTGTTAAACGGGGCAGATGCCCCGGTGTTCGAACATGTTTTTTCCAAAATAAAAACTACTTATCCGCATGTGTGTTTTGACAAAAAAATGCTTTAATAACTCACTCTCCTAACCATATGTCCAGAAGCGAGACAATACTGATCAAGGTGCATCACAACACACACATACACCTTCCAGATCTTCCCTTAGTTCGGCTTGCTGTAATAACTCACTCAGTTCCTTGGGCGTAATCCTTGCGATTGACAATTTTTCGACTCTCCTATGAATTGATCAAACGTGGTACTGTGGACACAAGTAATTATAATTTTCTCCCTGTTAGTGCTGAACCCCATCTTCAGCACGATTTTCTTAGGGAAGTCTCATTCTAATTTGTCGTATGTGTTGTTCATATCGAGTTTCACCACACACAACCCATGGTTACCTTTTTGTTCTTCTCAGCCATTTTGAAATTTTCATAAGCCACTAGCACATTATCGGTGTTTAGGCGTGTGTCTAGGAACAAAATGGGTTTCGAGTAATTACCATATTGACTATGTTGCATATGGTGACAAGTCTGAGCTAAGTCACCTTCTTTGAGTTCTGTACTCTCATATTAGGACGATTGTTGTGATATTCCATACTTCAATTGTAACACGTGTATTTACTGTTGTGAGCACTTCTAAAATCAGCCCGTCACCTAGAAACTGCAAGAATCTTTTGTACAATACTGTATGAAGTCCACCATGACCAGGGGCCTTTAGATCGCCTAGTAGATTCTTATTCATTGTCTCTATCGTCCTCGAGGAACTGAGTCCAAAATACCAAAATTTGATCTTGTATTCTGGAGTAAAAATGATTAGCAAATAGTGATAACATGGACATGTGGATGGGTGCCTTCTTTAGACACATCGATGTCATCTAGTAGCCTCTGAAAAGATTTCCGTTCTTCTTCGACATTTTTCTGTTATGAAAATATGAAGTGTTCTGGTTGCCTTACAATAAACAATCATGCATATCTTCGCTAGAACCTGCAAATCTATACGAAAATATGTGTGAGTCACCAGTTGGCTATACACCCCTATTAATAGCCGCACGATGGAGCATCGGGATTTGGGCTGCCTACCCACCTCGTCAATCTAATTAAAGATAGTAGCTACAAGTCATCTGACTAACCTGACGATGTATACATGCTTGTGCAGCCGGCACTTCCGGAAGGAACTGTACAGCGGATGACTTACAGTGCACTTGGTTAAAGATCTTTTTCTTCTTTGACGGATGGACACCACATTTAAAGCAGGCAACGCTCAGATGAACGAACAAAATGTTCAGAGTTTGATTTGGCAGCATATATATTGAGTAAAACCCAGCTAGCCTAGCGGATCTCCCATTTAGAAATATAGCTAGCAGGAAGCAAAGATTAGTTGAGCCCACGAGGTGATCAATTCATTGTTTTCGATTTCTTTTACCAAGTACTACTCCGTATAGCATTTTCATTGATTTTGTTTTCGCGGGCCAGCATGAAAAATTCCGGCTCTGTATAGTAATCCTTCTTGCATTTAAACCTTTCGGCTCGGTGCCACCATGTTGTTCTGGTTGTCACGCTGTGTAACAGTACCACAGGTCATTTGGCTATGTCTGACTATCGCGTGCTGCACCCACTGGCCGCCCTGACGCAACGAGCTGCTGCAACGACGGGTAATTAGCAACTAAAGTAATGGTCTTACGTATTTCCCGGCAGATTTACCCTGCATGCACAGAAGTCTGACAGACTAGATCCGAATCTCCAATGCTTGATCAAACGGCAGCCAAGGGGGTGGTATAGCCAACGGGCGACCAAAAATCCGCTCTAAAATCTATATTACTCCAATAAGTTTCCATTGAGCACTTGGATTTCCATTTTTCTTACTAACTATTCCAGTGACATATATCATCTTCTCATTTTTCAGTTCCTATTTTAGTTTAGGATGAGAAGGAAAAAAATGTTCAAGCTAATGAATAAGCTCCGTATGGTCAGATGTATGATGTATGCAGTCTATTTTTTAGTCTCTATGTCGGGTGATCTTTATTGTTTTTGGCAAGCATGTTTTTATACTAAACTTTATTACTTCTAGTATAGTTATATTGTACACAAAATCGACCACATATCTTTGGTTCCAAATAGAAAGATACGACGTTATATTTCTTATATCATTGCACATATATTTTTCACACCAAAGTTTAATTTGGTCGTCTCTGTTAAGAGGCAATCCTCTTATTAAAACCCTTCATTAAACCTTGTCATTTTAGATCTTATAAAAAATAAACACATGTGCTTGTTCTCATTTTGGTATATCTAGATATCTATGTAGAGATTTCAAAAAGCACCGCATAACAAATATCTCGATAGAGCTATATAACTATGCTGTCCATCTTGGGAGTAAGTAGATAGAAACTTCTAGTGTATGCGAGGTTTCCGCTAGGAGTTCGTCCTCGAACCTTTGGCATTTCATATTTACTACTCCCTCCGTTACTTGATGTAAGGTGCCTAAGGTTTTGAGAAAAATTCAAAAATATAGGGTGTACTTCTTTCCAACATCATATGAATATTTCTTTTAGAGATATTATTATGTTTCCTTATTCCATGCAAACTCCTCTTTTTCCCATGTCAATTAGCCAAAGATAATTTTGTCCAAAACTGGTGTAATTTTTTCTTCAACGAGCATTCTTTAATTTCCGTGCCAAAACTTATACACCTTACATATAGGAACGGATGGAGTATTTGTTATTAGTGAATATATATCTGATTCTTTAATTTCAGGTTCAATTATGATGTCGTAAAACAACTATGACCTGTAATTGATATTAAAATAATATATTGTTTAACAAACATGCAAGATAGTTTAAAACACGATAATGAGACCCTAATGTTGACCATTTGTTTGTATCAGTTTTCGTAATTCATATGTGTGATTTGCTTGTCATTCACGTCCAAATATATTTACATTTTCCCATGCGTGAGTCGTTTGAAAATGAGGTGGTTTGGCACCTGAATGGACGAAGGTGCTAGCTGCAGTTAATCCCTCATCTTGTGGAGGGTGGTGTTTTGATCCTCCAATATGCGGATGATACAATATTGTTCATGGAGCACAACATTGCGAAGGCCGTGAACATGAAATTAATATTGGCCTTTTTTGAGCAACTATCGTGAAAATTAATTTTCACAAAAGCGAGTTGTATTGTTTTGGAAAAGCTTAAGGACAGTCAAGAGGAGTACCGACACATATTCGGTTGTGGGATCGGTTCGCTGCCTTTTAGATACTTGGAGAATCCAGTTCATTATAGAAAATTGTTAAACAAGGAATGGAAGACTGTGGAGGATCGGTTTGAGAAAAAAAATTAGCCTCATGGGTGGCCAAGATGTTTTCATACGGAGATCGTCTTGTGCTAATTAATTCAGTCTTGTTTACCAATGTTTCTATTTTCTTTCTTTGAAGTACCCAAAGGGGTACGTAAAAGATTGGACTACTACCGTTCAAGATTGGACTACTACCGTTCATACGGGCTAAATTCTGCCGGGCTGGGTGGCAACATTCTAGTAGAATTGATGTTTAGTATTTCGTTGTTTAAGTGGCTGATCTTTATGTTTGTATCCACTTGAGTGATCCATGAACTGTAAACTTTGAAACCTTGAAATTTTTAAATAATTGCGGATGGTTGTGTGCATCATTTTGATGCAGAGGGCGGGGATCCGCATCCCCTTTTCTATAAAAAAAACCTATCCTTTGCTCTTTGTGTTTTATGAAACAGCGTACGTGCCGAGTTTTTCACGAATGGACAATTTGAGTTGTGCGTAGTTGAACAAAATATTTGGAGGTTGTGTATCGTTTGGAATGTTGTTCGGCAGATCACATTTTTGTGCGATGTGCGCTTTATAGTTTTTGTACAACTCCAATGCTTGTATCAACCAGCCTAAGTATTAAGTAATGATGTTCACCTACGGGAAGTCCGTTCGGAGCACGGGCTCCATGGTGCCCTCATTTTTTAGTTTTTCTAAATCGACATTTTCATGTTTCCGAAAATTCTGCAAAAAATCATAGATATTGATTATGATGTATTATACGGTTCTTTAATTTTTTACCCCGAAATAGTTTGTATTCCAGCCTACAAAAAAAGACAAACTCTGACAAATCTGATTTTTTTTTTTGAATTTTGCAATGTTCAGGTCTCAGATTCGAAAATTTGTCATTTTTACACATACCAAACAAGACAATACTTGGCACTGAAATTTTGCACACTAGTAGAAATAATAATTTTCGATGTCCGGATTTGTTTTCACGTTTTTTCGAAACTTGAAAATGCCGTTTTGAATTTTTCAAAAAACGAGCTCGTCCTCCAAATCACCTCACTCTGTTCACCTAGCTAAATAGAGGATGATGACATTCAGACATGCATTGACGAACAACCTCCCACTGTCCCACAGTGCACCCAGCTAGCCGAGTAGCATGTTGGATGAAATGTTTTGCTCTTCGTGGCCGATGCGGGCGACGGATAGATCGCGCTTGCTCAAGTAGGAGTACTCAAGTAGGACTGATAGGTCACCGGAAATATTCTCCGGTCCTCCTCTGACTCCACTCATCGCGAGTCAAAGATAGCCAGACAAGAATCGTCGGGTTGCTTGTCTTGATCAGCGTGTATGCAAAAGATACTCAAGTAGGGTTAGCGGAGACGATGATGCATGATGAGATTAGCCTGGTCTGGTGGGCCGCGGTGAGGTGATCGTGTCGTGCTGGTTGACGGATTGATTAGTGCGGAGAGCACCTGGAGTTACGGACATGCCCCTTGTTTTGCGACTTGTTGGGGTTACTGTACTTGAATTAGCATTGGCCTGCTCCAGGTTAATTAGGTCCAGCGACTACATTGAGATTTTCTCATGTGAAAATTGGGATTTTACACATGAGAAAATAAGTTAATACGGGATCATGTTTTTGCGACAAGACTTCGCTAAACAATGTGCTGCTACATTGAGATTACGCTTCACGTGGATGAAAGAGACCTCCGTGAAGACATCAACCAAGGACTTGATTTCTCCAACAAGAATGCCCACCACGGATCGATCCAGGGTCGAGGATTGAAGACGTTGGACCAACGAGAGACAATCAGTGGAAAAAATTACCTTGTCCAACCTCCTTTCCTGCGCGAGGGACATGCCCGATGCAAAGCCAGTGCTTCAGCGTATTCAGGTGAAGAGAAACCTTGTAGGTGTTGACGGCAAGCGCCAATGCACACACCACGATGGTCACGAATCAGCACTCAAGTGCTGCCCCAATACATTTGGTATCCTCAAAAAGAGCTGCATCAGAGTTAATCATGAATGTACCCGGTGGCAGTGGAGTCCATCTAGTCGCCGGAGAACTAGACTCACACCTAGGGCCACAAACACTTAAAACGGATCTCAGGGAGTATGATACATTGTCATGCATAGACGACGGGATTCGAACTCTGGTTGCTAGGTTGAGCCACTGCTACCTTTGCCACTGGGCCTCTTCCCCGTTCACGATCCATGTTCCACTGTTGACGTAGCTTGGCAAAGTCGTAATGACTCTACCTTCCCTGTAGATGATTCCACCGGCTGTATGATGACATTGTATAGGTCCTGCTCTATATAAGTCACATAGGGGTGTGCTTGTTGAAGTGGTCGAGTAAAATTTTGTGGCTCTCACTCAGGCTTCGTAGGAGGTAGGACACAACCTCTACCTTGACATCATTGACCTCTCGTGCATATGCTTCTTCACTGGACGAACAGTGGAGAATGATTACAACAACATATTGATAGCTCTCCCTTCAAGTGATGACACCAACTTGTCAAATGTTTCTTCAATCGACGTGGAGGAGATCATGGTAGGTATTGCTGACCAATAGGTGGAAAGAGCAACGAGCAAGAGGAAATGCAAGGACATAGAGCCAATGATTTGTGTATGCTATATTTGTTTGAACTAATGGGGCACACGGTTGATTATTAGGATTTGAGACTAGGATTTGGACACAAGAACAATTAAATCAAATGTTGGGGGAGCGCGAGTAAAATTAAGGCCACCACTAGGTGTTGGTCAATTGAAACCACTGTTTCATTAGCGCCCTGCGTAGCCACCGACCATCTGATGCTTGCAACAACAAACCCCGTGAAACATTTTCTTTCGTGTGTTTGCCTGACAAAATCATCAGAAAGTGTAGCGACATCTAAAATGGACATGCATCAAGAAATTTTGGGCATGCAAAAGATCTGGATTATTCCTAAAAATGATCGAAGTAGCTCACAACCCATTTAAATGACATAGAAACAATGTACGCAACACGAATTAAACATATTTGCAACATAAATCCACCCCTTCCAAATAGACATCGAGAGTACTGCATCATACTGTTCTTGTGCGCAAAAAATAATACACTCTTGCATATTCCCAACATCAAATTCCTGACTTTGCGTAACGGGTGCGAGCCTTGAATTCAATTTGATGGCAACCGATCCACCTCGTCTCAACCACACCGACATTATGAGTTCTAAAACTTTTATATTGAGCTCTAACTCGCCATCTATTGTGTGGCCATGACAATCATTGCTGGCACGGACTATAATGATGACAATCATCACGAGATATGGATTCACGTGTGTAGAGGCTAATGCACATATGAGCAGACTTGACAGATCTGGATGCCATTTGGCAAATATATTTTTAAACTAATCTTTTTTACTTCTAATCTAGTAGTAGTAATACTATACACAACATTGACCACATATATTGGTTACAAATACAAAGATATTATTATACCTGTTTACATATCACTGCACATATACTTGGTTGTATCTATTTTGAGGCAATCCTCTTATAGAAAACCCTTCATTAAACATCAACTTGTGAGATCCAAGAAAAAAATAAACACATGCGCCAAATAATATCATGTTAAACTTAGAAGTACTATGGCATATATACATGTGCTTGTCCTCAATTTTATTATATTTAGATCTCTATATATGTATGGACTTAAAAATGTACTGCATAATAAATATTTTGATAGATGTATCTATGGTGTATGATTGTCCATCTTGGGTGCAGCTAGGTACATAAAAAATTTCTATACTATGCTAGATGCCTACAAGTGTTTTGTCCTTGAACCTTTGCTGAACAACATAATAAATCAACAATGTTGTAAGTCCGCAACAACAAATAAAGCACCTAGCTTGAGCATTCCATTAAACCCGACAGCAACAAACTCACATGCCAATTGTGAAATATGCATGTATTAAAATTGATTATATCAAGGATTGATCATGAGCCCATGAGTGTATGTAAGAACTCATCTTGAGGAAATATCAAAACAAGGTAATTTTTTGAGGAATTACACCAAGAGAGTCTCCTACTTCTCATACATTAATAAACCAAAGATAATTACAACATGTTTACAAGGTTACCATGGTAGGGCCATGGTTCCCATATATGTTACAATCAGACTCTCAAACCAGCAGTAAAAGAGGAGGTTTTTCTCCAAGCTCAGTTTTAACTCTGCAACTTAGGATATCCAAATCAGCCGAGAAAGTCGCCAACCAGGATTGAGCAGAGAGAGTAATGTTATCAAAATGCTTCCTATTCCGCCGCTTCCAAATATTCCATGCGAACATACTCCATGAAGAAGGGGCCTCTCCACACACCAGCAACATCCACAATCTTCTGATTTAAATCCAGAGAGCAATCCCATTGAATACCCAGGATATTCCAACATATTTTACGGTGCTGAATTCAAAGAAAAGATGACCCCTCGTCTTCTGATTTAAAACATGGTATTTTCTCTTGCAGGAGTGTTAAATTCTCAGACAATGCTCGCCATTGGATTCCGCGACCATCACAAAATGATTACGAGATTATATATGACCATGTTTTGGTCTCACACTATCATATTGTAGAGTAAAACTATAATAGCGACACATACTTGATGAGACTGGCTAGCACACTGAGCTCCACGACACGTATTTTACAGTACAACACAATCATTCACAATGTTATGGACAAGCTAAAAAAACGAGAATATGAAAAACATATGAATTGGATGTCATGCCATGTTGAATGCCACATGCATCTAAAACATAGGGTCATGTCATAAATGTTGTTCAATTGAGTTACAGGGAGTCCACCTGATTTAAAGAAACATTTCCTTTAAAATGCATGGAAACTAGGCCATTCGAAAATTTCCCATGGCTTACAATCTCACAAACAAGCAATGTAGGATTTCTTATTAAGAAACGAGATCCTCCTAAATCCTCGTGACATTTCCTCAAACCGACAAGGCACGAAAATTTTAGTCATTTCCTTGAGAGTACTCTTCTCCAGCGACTAACCTAGCCACAAACTCCCTAGTAAACAAAACCTCTTTAAAATTCACCAAGCACCAAAACTAATCCACTATCACTGTCTAATTCCTCTCACTAATCATGTGCACTAGCCACAACACGTCAACACCAGCCCCCAACAACAAAGCAAAGCTTTTCTAATCTAAACAAAAACAAATAAAGCACAACGACAACATCAACAACAACCAAATAAACGTCAATCCCCTAATTTGCTGCGGCGCGTTTATTTATTGATCCGAAAGCAGCAGCTCTGGCACAGCTAATCCGGCGCCCTTTTTTCTCCTCCTTCCCGAGAAGAGCAGAAAAAGCTTTCCTTTCCAACTACTAAAAAAAAAGGCGCACCGGAAATTTCGGCGACGGACTCGGGCTGGTGGTCGACGGACCCTCCCCTCCCTCCCACGGCTCCGGCGGCCGGCGAGTACGGCGGAGGAAGCGGGGAATTCCGCGGGTGGTGCGGCGTGGTGGGGACGCGACGCGGATCTGGGAGGAGGCGCGGGCGATGGGGCGGCAGGAGTAGGGCCGGGCCGGAGGGAAAGGCGCGATCTTGGGGATGGGGGGATGCTTCTCGCTCGACGAGCAGCGGCTCCGGAGCAGGACAGGTTCGTTCCCGCTCTCCCGCGCACGCCTTCTTAGTTTTCCGTAGTCTGTCTCCGGTTTAGTTTCAGAACTTGCGAGCTCGTGGGAGGTGTATGGTTGCTGCTTATCCGGATTGGGGGCTGTATCGGCACCTGGGTTTGTGCCCAATTGCAGCCTCAAATCGTGGATTTGGAGATTAGTTTGATTGGTCTGGGTTCTTAGGTATTGGTGGTTAATTATGCTGCGGTAAGGCTTCTCCAGGACTGGTCTGGTGCGAAGATTGTGCTAGTGAGCTGCTGGAACGAGTGATGGAGAATGCCACACTATATTTGGTGCTAAATTTTGTATTCTTATTGGACACATCGGGATCCTCTATTTGCGGCGTCTAGACGAGGTTTGCATGGCAATGCTTTGGGTCTTCGATGGCCTGCGGTCTGCGCAAGACATGCTATGGTGATGTACTGATGGCCTGCATGTGTAGCCGCAGTCCGAAGCAAGATCCATGGGAGTAGTAGTCTGGTAGAATAAATCACATTTAGCTCCTATTTTGGTGTAGAACACGCCTATGTAGTGGGCAGACTGACAGACCGTAAAGGCGGAGTTTAAAGAATCATATAATGCTAGGTGCAATTGCAAACATACTTTAGTGTGAGTCCACAGGAAGGGTATTGAATTGTAAAAGGGTGGTCTAACGTGAAGGTGCAAATTCCTTTCCAGATAATTAGGAGTTATAGGTAAGGCTAAAAATCTAGTGCTGGAATTTGAGAATTTTCCCGAAATTGCTTTATCCAGAAAATCAGGGAAATGGAAGAAGGCACATATGCTACCCTCTAGATAGGGCATGTGGCTGCAAATGCTCATTCAGAACTATTCCTAGAACACATGTCAACGGAAAATGGATACTTTCCTTGTCCATGTCCTAGCCCTTAGCCGCACATTCATGATCTGCCGAGTGAACTCGGGGACGTGATAGATAACTTTCATCATTGTAGATCTGCTATTAAGTATAGCGTATAGGTGGAGGATTTCTCAGGTCAGGTGAGGAACACCATTTGAGCCACTGATAATTATATAACTATTTTCTATATTCTTTTAGGGAAAATATTTTAAAAGGAAATATTGTCCGTGGCTTGCTCATAAAATAGAACATTTGGGTTAGATATTAGAAAAATAATGTTGTTAGAGATAACTTGGGTTTCTGATAAAAGTTATTTTATCTTCAGATTGTCCATATGCATGCTCTTAAAATAGAACATCCTGGTCAGGTTGGATTACAAACGCATTATCTTTGATTCTTCTCTGCCATCAAACTATGCAATCCTTGTCCCTTTGAGTTCATTGGAATGTCTTTGCTTATGGTTTTGGTGCGCTGAAGTTATGCTTCTGACTATACACAATAACAGGCACTTCAGATGGAGCTAGTGGACCGGATGGGTTGAGGAAGTGCAAATCTGATTCTAAAGCTATTTCAAGTGTTCTTGCTCCTCCAAAAGACGTGGAGGACCTGCAAACAGAAGGCTATGGAAATGTTAACATTTTCAGATACAATGAACTGCGAGCAGCCACAAAGAACTTTCGCCCAGACCAAATTCTTGGAGAGGGTGGATTTGGAGTCGTTTACAAAGGCCTGATTGATGAAAATGTTAGAGCAGGTTTTCCATCTACACAGGTTGCTGTGAAAGAACTAAACCCAGAGGGCTTTCAGGGAGACAAAGAATGGCTGGTAAGTCCCCCTGCTTCCTTACGTTTTCCTGAACCTTGATAGCTCATATAGACATATACCTTAACAAGAAGTCATGTTCCTTTATCTACTATGTGAAATGTTGATGAACCTTCGCAGCTTATATGCCTTTTTAAGAACTCATGTTGATTTGTACATTATGTGAAATCTTCATGATGCCTTTTTAGCTGGTTGGATTATAAGATTCAATATAGTGACCAAGCAGTTGTTCCATAACTTGTCTTTTTATCTTTTAAGAAACAAACATAGCAGTAGCGCTGTGTCCAAGTTGTAGTTGTACATACAGTAATAGGTCCAAGTAAAGAACATACTGTCGTGGTCGGTCACAGATTGCCTCACGACCATAACATGTTACATCTGTCAATATTGGAGGACTAATGGTGCTTTTCTTTTGTGTTTCCAGGCAGAAGTCAACTATCTCGGACAACTTAGTCATCCAAATCTAGTTGAACTGATTGGCTATTGCTGTGAGGGTTCACATAGATTACTTGTCTACGAGTACATGGCTTGTGGCAGCCTTGAAAAGCACCTTTTTCGACGTAAGTTCTAACTCTTCCTTTCTTGGCAACTCCACTCCTGCCCTCCTTAACAGTCACCTTTTCAAAGCAGCATAACCTGCGTCCATATACCTATGCTATTAATTGTTGATTCTGAACTAGATTTAGTTCTAGAATAAGTGCAGTCAACAACTAAGCGTTTTAAAACCTTGATTGACAACGAGTGGTAGTATCTGCTTCCAAGTAGGTCTTGAATTACATACTGGAGTTGTCAAGTTTGTCATGTGGCAACTATATATTTGATCTGAACTGTTCAGTTGGTTCTATGCTAGCAAGTGTGATCTAAGATCTGCATACACATGGGTAACCTGGCTTAAGATACTTGAAAGAAATATCGTAGCGGCAGCTGAACAACAATTATCATTTAGCCAACAACCCGACACCGTAACAAATGTTAACCTGGTCCTGGCAGGTACCAAATCTAGTTTGTTTCCTCATGGATTAATATGTTTTTTTTGAAGCCCTCATGGATTAATATGTTGAGCGAACATGCTTGGTTTCATCGTCATAATTCACAAGATATGTGAACAATGAAAAGAATAAAATGGTGGCAGGAAAAAATATGTCAAGCGGATTTGTACAAATGTTTATTTTGTGAAAAACAGTTATATGTATGTCTTCCGTTTAAAGGGCACATTTTATCTTCTTTTGCGGAACATTGATTTTATCTTCTTGATTCTAAACATTAGGGGTTTGCCTTATGTTTACCTGGTACTGGCAGGTACCAAATCTAGTTTGTTTCCTCATGGATTAATATGTTTTTTTAAGCCCTCATGGATTAATATGTTGAGCGAACATGCTTGATTTCATCGTCATAATTCATAAGATATGTGAACAATGAAAAGAATAAAATGGCGGCAGGAAAAAAATATGTCAAGCGGATTTGTACAAATGTTTATTTTGTGAAAAACAGTTATATGCATGTTTCCGTTTAAAGGGCACATTTTATCTTCTTTTGCGGAACATTGATGTTATCTTCTTGATTCTAAACATTAGGGGTTTGCCTTAATATGCCATGGTCAACTCGTATGAAGATTGCGCTCGGTGCAGCAAGGGGCTTGAGTACCTCCACGGAGCCGAAAGATCCATCATCTATAGGGATTTCAAGACATCAAATATCTTGTTAGATGCGGTTCGTATATCGTCTTTTATTGTTTTGTTTAAGCCCATTTCTGTGTCCAAGTTTCATTTTGTGTTCCCAGCTAAGTGTTTATGGCAAAATATATATTTCATTTACAAGCCATGCAGTGATTATATTCTGGTGTATTTTACTGTCTATGGAAATTTGTTAATGTTAACATCCAGAAGTGTAATTCTATATATTATGAGAAATGAACCACCAAACGAATCATATTTTATTTACCCTTGTTACCCCCACAATGCTGCTGCTTGGCGTGGCACCACCATTTAGAAGTAGAAGACATCACATGACTTGTATTCTTGTTCATACTGTACAAATAGAAGATACTGCATGCTGATGTTATGTGTTGAAGATACTACTCAGTCTCACTCCGCGTTACCCTTGCAGGATTATAATGCTAAACTTTCGGACTTTGGCCTAGCAAGAACTGGACCTAGTGGAGACCAAACCCATGTCTCAACTCGGGTAATGGGAACTTATGGCTATGCAGCTCCTGAATATGTCATGACTGGTGAGCCAATTCTCTTCCAGAAGGAAACTTTACTGAATATATATGGTCCAGGAATGGTTACACACTGCATTTTACTCAGAAGTTTGTGTGTGTTAATCCAACCATTTATTTTATTACAGGCCATTTGACAGCACGGAGTGATGTTTATGGCTTTGGTGTTGTGCTTCTCGAGATGATTATTGGGAGGAGGGCTGTGGACAAGAGCCGACCGAGCCGTGAGCATAACCTAGTTGAGTGGGCACGCCCCCTCCTAGTCCACAATCGGAAGCTATTCAGGATCATCGATCCAAGAATGGAAGGCCAGTACTCCACTAAGGCTGCCATCGAGGTGGCCAGCCTTGCATACCGATGCTTGAGCCAGAACCCTAAAGGCCGGCCAACCATGAGCCAGGTTGTGGAAACTTTTGAGACGGTTCAGAACATGCCAGAATGCCAGGACATACTCCTGCAGAACTGTATCACCGGTTCTGTGACACTCTACGAGGTCCCAAAGGAATCCGTTGAGCAAGTTGAGACAGAGAAGGCGAAGCAAGAACCAGCTGCTAAGATCGATGCCGTGGTCGTGGCACCGATGGTGAACGGGAAGCCAGTGCCTCAGAGCAGGAGAACACGGCCAGCGAACGGCCGGAGCAAGAGCGAGCCCTCTCTGGAGTGCAAACTGTACATCCCTTCGCCCGACTCCGACGGGCAGCAGCCTGGGCTGGAAGCCCTAGCATCATCGCCTTCCAGAAACAGCAGTAGGCATGATGATCCTCCTCCTCTGGATGAGGATCTATACAAGATATAAGCAACAACGACAGCAGTTTTGGACGACAATCGAGTTTCCTCGCTCGTTGTTTGTCAAGATCGATGGGTCAGTCTGTCAGTTAGCCTGGTGTTACATTTCTTCTGATGGCAGAACCACCTTGCTAGGTTTCTTGATCCTCCGGTTAGCAAAATTGTACGTAGAGGAGAGTTGTTTGCCGTGACGATGTCCATGCTGTAGACTCGAAACAGTTCTTTGGGAAGGATCCACACCAAAATGGTAATGGAGAGATTTGTCTTGTCGCTGTCCGTTTGTTTTTGAGTAATTTTTGCAGCTATGAATTTTCTTGAGCTGCAATAATAAGGCCCATAACATGCCTAGTAGAATTGAAACTGTGATCGAATTCTGAATCTGAATCCAAATGTCTGACTAGTTCACGGATCTGTTTGGACGCTGGAGTCGATTCGGGTTCTTGGAATCGCTGAACTCGGTTTCAAATCTGAATTCGAATTAGGCTACAAACTATGATGATTCCCCTCTATTTTTTTTGTTTGGTTTCAAAGAAATTGTCAAAGTTTCATGTCGCTGAAGGGTAACGAAATCTGAAAAAAATCACTAGGCTTCCCCTAAAAAAAAAATCAATAGGCTGCTCTACTGTTAAAAATCCATCCTTCCTCATCTCTGGCGACGGCGAACTCGCCGGTCGCCGCCGCTTCTCCTAGCCACCTCCACACCCGCGCACCGCGCCGGCAATAACCACTCACCGCCGCTCCGCCGTCTTCGCTGCCGCCCTCGCCGCCGCCGCAACCCCTTACGCCGCGGACACGAGTGCCCTAATCCCCAAATCCATCTGCGCCACCGCGCCCGTACATGCTCGCGAGGTTCCGGCCCCTCATGGCAACGGCGCCGAAGACGCAGGCCGCCCCGACCGTAGCGTTCTCCGCGGCGGCGGAGCGTGACGGCTACGCGCAGTACAACCACACCGACGCGTGCCAGCACCTCCGGTGGACTGCCAGGTAGCCTCCTCACCTCACTTCCTCCAGCGTTTTATGGAGCCATTAGCATGCTTGGTCCCCTTACTACTGTTCCGGCTGGGCAGGGAGAGCTACGAGTACATGTACGCGCGGCCGTGGAGCAGGGTGGTCGACTTCTACGCCTTGCTGGTGCGCACCGGCGCCGGGCGGCGGGGCTCACCGAGCTGTTCGGGAAAGATGAGGTCCGCTGAAAACAGTAGAATTTGGCACCCTTACAATGCCGCAAATTTAGATTATAATTTTTTTTCATCTTGAAGTGTTCCATCTTCCATGTCAGTGACAATTCTTTTAGTTGTGGCAAATGTTGATTCTTGACCCAACTAAGAAATGCTTGTTTACTGAATCTCACTCACCCCACAAAAGAACTCCAGGATCGATCACTTGGCCAAACACTACCGTGTTTTGCATTAATCTGCCATGGCTTAATGTAGAAGTAGCACTGAGCCATGAACTGTGGTTTTAACTAGAAACTCTAGGAACGTCCGGTGTTAGCGCATAGAATAGATTTTCAGAGTTTCTCCTAGTAGGTCCTTGTTATGCATTTTATATTGTCTAACAAAGTCCATCAGATCTTCCTTTTGCAGAAAGATCATACCTGCAACACGAATGGACAGGAGCCTTTAACATCATCTGAGAAACAAATGTCGGCTAAATCCTCCAAAGGCCGGGGAGGCAGGTGGGAAAGGGCAAATTTTAAGATTGTTCTTTCTTATCATGGAGGGTCGTTTGATGGCTGGCAGAAGCAGCCTGACCTCAACACTGTTCAAGGGTAAGTATAATAAGAATGGAGTAATATCATTTACACGAGTTTGCTTTACAGTTTGTTAATTTGTTTAGCCTTTTCTCTCCATTTCATTTACACTTCAAGACAGAATAAAAAACACTGACGGTTCTTTGTTCATTCTTGTCGGTTGCAGGTTAGTGGAAAAACACCTCGGACCATTTGTTGACGAGAGAAAAGCTAAGCAACTTCAAGATAGATCTTTGCCAATAGAAGGCTGTGCCACTGTTGCTGGGCGCACTGACAAAGGGGTGACTGCTCTTCAGCAAGTCTGCTCATTTTGTTAGTTACATTTGAGAACACATACTGTTGCATTGCCTATGTATAATTTAATCATGTTTAAACTTGTTATGATGCATATCAGTTTCTCTTGAGGCTTAGCTTGTGCAACTTTAATTCACAGAAACAAATCATGGAAGTTATTTGTCTCGCATATCTTACTTTAACAAATCATTAACCATGGCAGCATGCCATAACTTTGACCAAAAGATTGTCTGAACTTTCTTTGTGTGCGAAAAAGTGCTAATATTCCTTCTGGCTTCAGTCTAGCAATGCATACCAGGCAGTTAGCTTGGTTTAACGGAACTTATTGTTTGCATAATCCAATTAGTTTGTCCTGGTGGGCTTATCTGAATTTTTTTCATCAGTAGTCTTGATCTATCACTTCGGATAACTGACTTGAAATGCTTTTGTTAATTCCTTAGATACATGGAGAAAGGATGTACAGCCTAGTGATATAAAACACACAATAAATGAGGCTGCACCGGGTAAAATTAATCTTTGGTTGTGTCCGAGGTATTTTCCCTTCCTCTTGCAGAATATTTTGTTGCAGTTAATGTCTATGCTGGCGATTTCATTCGATATTGACTAGCTTTGCTTCACTTATTTTTCTAGTATGAGAGAGCATGTTTCAGTTTCGTGGCTGAATGTTCTGAGAATACCAAGACCTCCACCCTACGTGATGTTTATGCTGAATATTAACCGATGACATAATTTGCAGGTTTCGCGTGAATTTCATCCTAATTTTTCAGCCAAATGGAGGAGATACCTGTATATATTTCCTCTTAATGAGGATGCCAAATCAATATCAGGGGACGAGCAGTCCTCTATAATACTTGAGAATCCTGAACACAGCATAGCACCTCGGAGCTTTGAGGTGGCCAAAGTTGACAAAATCATCAGACAACTGGAAGGAAAAATGCTATCTTACAAAATATTTGCACGTGATACACAAGCTTCACGGAGCGCGTAAGTTTCATATATCATAGCATTTTTTATATTTTTCAAGTAAAAAATTGTTCCTCATGTGGATTGGCCATAGTTTCATCACCCCTTATTGTGACATGGTCACATGGCTTTCACCAGACCTTAACTGTGTGTCACACCCATCATGAATGCTTGTTTCTTAAGGGAACATGATGCGTCTCTTATTTTATACGTGCTTTGAGCTCAGTACACTCATCAGTTACTTCGGTTGATGCCCTGTTGTTTTTGCAGTGGCCCAGCTACGGAGTGTTTTATGTTCCATTCCCGAGCTGCAGTGACCAAATTGTATTCTGCTGATGAGGTGATTCCAGTATTACTTATTTTTTCTCCACTTAATGCTAAAATTGCATTTATCCAATGGAAACATATTGTGTACCTTTGCTTATTCGGACTACTTTGCTCTGAATTTTTTCCTCATTGTCGCATATGCAATCAGTTCTTGTTTTTCATTTTTGCAGAATTGCAAAGAAGGCACGACAGTCATGTGCGTTGAGCTAGTAGCAAACCGGTTTCTACGCAAGGTAATGCAAAACTCTGTTATATATGGTAATATTTGTTTCCCTACCATTCCTTCAGTTTTAGTTGTCACTAAAAATTAATTTACAACAAACAGATGGTTAGGGTTCTTGTCGCTACCGCCATCAGAGAGGCTGCTGCTGGAGCTGAGGAAGACACCTTGCTGAACCTGATGGAAGCCACTTGTAGGCGAGCAACGGCTCCCCCGGCACCCGCAGAGGGCCTCTGCCTCTTAGACGTTGGCTACGAAGATTTCAATGAGCAGAGGTGCTTCATTATTGACTAAATGAAGAAGTAATCTTCCTGCTAGAGCAAGCACAGGATACCTGATTATTCAGCAAGTGAAGACCAGATCCTCGCGGTTCTGATTGTGGATCATATTCTTATATCCCTCACATTCCATGTTTGCTTGTGTATTCATTCACAGATTGGATTCGGCGGTCCAGCCAAGAAACGATGGGGCCCATTTATTAAATTTTACTAGTGGACTGCATTTTTCCATTGAAAGCACAGATAAAACATTGACAAAGAGGCACAACAAATCATAGCGTTGCAACAGTTAATGGTCCACAGTAGCAATCAAGAGGTAATTGTTTGTTAAGTTTAACCACACATGATTAAGTAATCTACAACATGTCATAACTTTGAATAGTCCAACAAAAAGCACCAAGAATACACATTTAGTGAAACTCTTGATAGTTAGCACAAACAGAGATTAAATGAATAAAAAAACCTAGCACCTAAGATCTAGTTTTACAACAGAATCGAAGGCTAAGAAAAGCAATCACCCTAACATTGTTTGAAATGAATAAACACGCTTCAAAAACTCATGAATTCATAAAGCCCCCATGGTACACCGGTTCTCTGGGTTGCGACCCCCGACCGTGGCCTAGAATGGTTCGGGTGGCAACCTGGTGTTGTGTAGGCAGCAAGATCGTTAACCCTGTTGCTTTGACTTCGGTCGATCTGGCTGCTAACTTGGGACGGCGACCCCGGATTCGGTGCATCGTTCGAGGTCTGCGAGCGGTCACCTGGGTATCCATGGATACGAGACGGATCGTGCAGCGTTGGTGCCGAGTGGTGCATGTCGGGGCGGCGGACCCGGAGCCGCTAGTGTGTGTTTTGTGTTTGGGGGATTTGCATTGCGCGAACGATGTTTTTCTTGCTTGTGTTCACACCCCCCCTTTTTCGTCGTAAACAGGGCATTACTTTATGGTTTTCGTACATGGTTTTCATTATAAATTGGGCTAACCCCACTGACACATAATAACAATGAAAAATCAATTTATCCCGACATCAATACTTTTAACGAACTCCTGGTATTAATTACATGTATTATTGTTAGATCTTAAACCCATACGATCCTCATTTTATGAGAGATAGAAGGCTACACAAAAAGAAGTAAGAAAATACATATAACTTAATATAAATGTCGTACTTTTCCAAAAATTAGAGATTAAGAAAAATCGCATATACTTCTATGTGGGACACGGCCCATGCATCTTTCCAAGTAAATGGTATCAGTTTGTTCGATGATTGACATTTCAACAAAAAACATGCCATTATTGCTAACTCATTTTTTTTTAAATACGACGCCCATTTTCCTCGCCTAGAGACCACACTGACATAACAAATGAATCATATACGTTCACTTAGATGTAAGAGCAACTATCTTCTTCACATACCTGAATCAATTTATTGAGACATGTTTTATTTCCATTAAACCATTTTGTCGATTACTATCTCATATAGAGAAGCAAACTACATGAATAAATAGTTCAACAACAAACATACATATTTCTCTGTTTTGATGAGTAGGCATAAACATATTCATAGCAAACATCATTTTTTAATTCTACCGAGATCCTTATATGTGTAAGAAACATTTCTGCAGATCCTCAAGAATATCTTGTCATTCCAAAGTCCTTATGATTGTTCTCATGAGAGATGGCCGTAGACGAGAATGTTGTTTCCATTTAAAAATAACAAGTTGTTTCCATTAAAAATAACAAGTTGTTTGTACTATCCACGTTAGCTCCTAATACATCTATTACCCTTATCTTTAACGTATCTCTAGCTTGAGTCTTAAGTAAATGAGCTAAGCCCGAGGATTTCCTCTGGACTCGTCACACCTTACATACTTTGCATTGATAACATAGTGGAATGATGGATGACAACATACAACTCAAGCACTAAGAACTAAAGTACACAACTTATGAGGGAGACTACAACTACAGAAGATAAGTAACTTAACTACACACTACCATCATGTTTGTGCCTACCCTATCACTTTAACTTAGGGTCCTTTCATGACCTTCGTAAGACTCTCGTATATAGTAACTCTTCTCTTAGTATGTTACAAGGGAGGCCCACGAGGAGAGGACACCCATATTTATAAGATCACAAGATCATTACATTGTTATTTCTACAATAAAAAATTCATTTCTAAAATATCCCTTACAAATATCTTAGTTCTAGAGCATTCGTCATGAATATTAGTAAATAATCTCAAGCACCTTTGATGGCACCATATCTCTGCCTATCTCTAGTTTGTTCAGTAAAAAAATATTGGAATTCCCATGCTGGGAGTTGTTATCAAGTACTCCCTCCATCCACAAATAAGTATAATTCTACATTTTATTCTAAGTCATTTTTTAAAAGTTGACCGACTTTATAAAAAAGTGTACCGATATTTACGATATAATATTATTATATTATGAAACTACATTTCAATACGAATCCAGTGTTGGGGATATCGCTTATCGGGAACTTATCGGTCGACTCAAGATAAGGAGTAAATCGGCCGGTTTATCGACATAAGGGCCGATTTTATCGACATATCGGCCGATTTATCTTATCGGTCAAACAACGGTAAGCGATAAATCAGCCAGTTTATCGGAATATTGGCCGATATCTTGAACAGTGTATGAATCTAATGATATTTAATTTGGTGAGGTAAATATTAATATCTTTTCTACAAATATGGACAAAAATAAAAAGTTTGACTTAAAACAAAACCTAGAAATACACTTATTTATGGACTTAGGGAGTATGCATTATTTTCAACACTGTTCAGTACATACTCTCCATGTGAATAATCTCTCGTTGAGGTTGGTTTGAATCTTTTGAGCTCTTCTAGTCCACTTTTTTTTTTCTTCATATTTTTGAATGTTGAGAGTTGAGACAACTTGTGCTCAAGTTGGAGCTTCCGCTCTTGCAAGAGATCATGCGAGCAAAGTGTTGCTAAATATTTCCTTCGTCCATCATTATAACCTTGTAATCGACTTGTCTTCCTCGTCCTTTTCACGTACGCCACAGCCATCAAACAACAGCACCTACTAATTAAGAGACGTTTTTGCTAGGTGTTGTTCATGCCAACAAAAAAATCAAAGACATACTATACCTAGTTTAGATGATACTAGAGGCAGCTGCTAGCCTTCTACTACCTACTAATGCTGTTACAAGATGTCTAGCGTCTTTACGTCTGAAAGAGATGTTTTTTCTAGCAAACTGCAAACATGTACTGTAGCACTGGCTGCCCTGTTTTGATTGTGTTTGGGCTGAGGTTGCGGTATTCTAAGCCCATGATCGTCCAGTAGTCTTATGGCCTTCTAAGACGGAGCAAACCGGCCTACAAGGCCGTGCCCGTGCTGGCAACATTTTAACTCATGTTGGAGCGTGTCAGGCGAATTTCGGTTCAGTTAACCGAACAGACCAAGGGGAAGCAACTTTTAGTCCCACATCGGGGAGCCAAACACGTTCATCCCATCATAAATTACAGCCGGCCTGAACGCGTGACGTGCAATGAAGTAAAATGAGAGCACATCCGATCCAAACATGTGCGGCATGCACAACGTAGCAAACCCTAACTGGAAAATGTTGAATTCATAGATGATCCTGCAGCGTATGACATGTACGCCTGGTAAACTATTCTTTTTAGTTTTAGAATTTTCTGTTCCCATCTGAACATGTCCATCAGAAAGGAGCAGCAAGAACTCATCGGTGACAGACACCAATCAAACTCCTTTGTAGCCTTGGCATATATACTAGTTGAATGGCTCCACATGTAAACATAAAATACACATATATTGGAAAACATAGACACGTTGTATTAAAAACACTTTTGTTATTTGATATCTTTTATCTATTTCATGAAAAGTGTAAATTTTCCACTATCCATTAGTAAAAATATTACTCGGGAGGAACTTGGAATTATAGCAAATTACATTTGTCAACACACATATACATGTATATAGTGTAAATTAGATGTTACATTTTGACTTTTGATGAAAGAGAAAAAAAATCAAATATACATGTGCCATGTCATGTCTGGAACAAAAAAATAGTTGATTTCATGTGCTCAAATTACATTTTCAAATAGGCTCCTTGACCAAATCTGTTTGCAGCCATTACAACACTAATGAGAGGTATATAATGATCATCAAGTAAGTGCTCAAATTTTGCCGAGGACTTAAAGTGGTATGACTTTTTTGTAGACCGTTTTTGTGTGGTCATTACTAAGGACTCGGGTCTTTTCCTCTTATTTGAATTGTTGGTTTCGTCCTTTCCCTTGTCATTGATGGCAAGATTATAGATGTTGCTCTTTACTGTGGCTCGGGACAACGCGACGTAGAGCTAACCATCAGGTTCGGATAGGTACAAATCGACAATCGAGATGGTCTGCCCTTGCACCTTGATTATTCCGAGGTGTGACGATACCTAACCATCGCCATTACCATTAGATCCGATGATGGAGATCCGCTCGAGGCCGCACGATGCATTGCTACTTCAGTTACTTCATTGGCTTCCAACGCCCGCATGATCTCCCCGAGAGAATCCCTTTGTAGCAGGAGAGTCTAGCCGCTGGAACAACACCGGTCGATAATGTGAGGACCCCGGATTAATTATCCGAGATACTCGTTATGTTTCCTGCAACAGTCCCATGATCAGTGTGCTGTTGTACATAACTTGAGTTGGTATCACAGAACACCCTTAAATACCGAATAAATATACTTACGTGATTGAAGTGATCAGCTTCAACAGGTACTTGCAGCGGAAATCACCAAACAACGTGGAGCCCAAGTCATTCGCCTTTACCCTACAGGCAGCTGACTGGGAAGCGCCCTAGTTCGCAAAGACGTCAGTGAACTCCTCCTCGTCGAACTGCTCTTCTCTGGAATCTGGCTAAGACAATAGCCAGGGACGAAACCAATATGAGTACATTTGATTGTACTCGCAAACTACCCCAACAGGAACATGCACTAGTTTTAAATTTTCAAAGACTTTTATTTTTAGGAAAAACCTCACTGAATCTCTATTTAAAAGAAGAAGAGTAGATTTTTAATCCTGTTGAAGACAAAACATTTTGGAAAGTAGTTTTCTCACTAACTTTGTTGAAAAAGGTAAGAAGTATTTTTAAATCTTTTTCCCGAAAATATACCTTCGTTTAAAAAGGTAAGAAAATTTCTTTTAAAACTTTTTCCTCGAAAACCTCTTCTTGCCCTGATACCAAGCACGACGCTACCTCGAACCAACTCATTGGTACAGGTACGAAATACCCATTCCACTTCAACTTCCGTTCAAAACTCAACACTTTTATCAAAACTTGCACATAAGACCCAGCAATTCGTTCCAACTGTCCATATCCGAGGACTCGGCTATTCGAATAGTTTTACCCTCTGCAGAGGTAGTACGCTTTTCCCACACCCATCCGGTCACTCATCGTGTCAGCCACGTCCCGCCATACCAGAGGTATGCGAAGTTGAGTTCCCGGCCATAGCCTGTCCTTTGCTCATGCTAGTATAGGACCCTGCCGCTACGACACTTTCCACCGACACTCAAATCCTCAGAAACTAAGTGTGGGGACTCGTAGTTCTGCCCGGCGGACCCAAGGGAGCCCTTCAATCCTCTTCCTCCGACACGCTCATACCGGCTTCCGGTAGACTACAATGAAGAGGACCCAGGTCAGGGGGTAGGTCCTCAGACCATCCCCTCATGGAACGAGGTCATCCTCGTTATTGAGGCATCCAGTACTAACACGAGCAAATTATATGGCTACGCCCTTTTTCCATATGGGGGTAAATGTGGTCGCACAGGTTATTGGTTGTTCAGTAAGTACCAGGACACAATGTGCATTTTTCAGAAACAACAACTTTTCCGTTTCACCACCGATATATCGGCATGCCATAAATCATCCAAGGGTTTCCAAAAGGAGTTTTGAATAAACAAAGTTTTTCCCATCCTATAGTTTTATTTAAACAAGCCGATATTCCTACATAGAGTGGCAAAATAGTTTTTCATAAACTTTTGAAAAGGTTTTCACAATCATTTCCAATTTTCATAGCAAAAATACTTTTAATCAAAACTTGGGTGGTTTGTAATCCCACCAAAAGGTTTTTCATAGAAGGCTTTTGAGTAAAACAAATTCATTTAGAAATCATGGTATACCATTGACACCTCTATATCGGGTGTCTCAATAATATACTTGCGTTTTGGAAAAAGGGTTTTTCAAATCATAGTTTTAGTGGCAACGCCACATAAAACACTTATGCTCTTAATAAGTAAAACAGATGAATCAAAATAGAGGTATATAGGTGCAAGCTCAGTGAAGTAGCTTGCCTGGTTTCAGCATAATGTCTCTGGACTTTTCCTTGTTGGTCAGTATAATAAAAATCACATCCTTCCTCGGTCAATTCCCTCCAAATACCCCTCCGGTAGCGTTATTATCTAGCGTCGCAAACAGAGAAATAAACAACAATCAACACACCAAAAAAAAAACCACAAGGGATACACAAACAAATAACAACCACAAGCATCAACTAATCATTCAAGCAACAAACTAGGATCTAAGCTTACAAGGGCCTTATACTAATACATGCTAGGTGCCTAGAACACAAAGCTATCTTAAGCAAAAATGAACAGCAAGCACTTTTATCTAAACAGGAAATACTTCACCACAACACCACCACTCAATTTTTAACAGAGAAAACAACTACTCACATCTAGTAGATAAAAGGCTATTGGAACTATGCTTATGGTTGAGAAACCTATTCTTCAATCCATATGCAATGGAATCAGTGGGTGTTCCACTATCATAACAAGGCATTAAGAGGGTAATTATCCTCTGGCTATTTGGGAAACTTACTAAAACAACAACACAACATAAGGCTACTCATGCTAGTGGGTCCTAAATAATTATAACTATAACCCCAACTAAACATGCTTTGCTAAGGACCCAATAATAGGTAACAAGGGATGACATGCTACAATATCAGTAGCTATGAAATGCTACTGATGTTTAGGCAATATTTGCAAAAATCAAACTACTCAAGGAATTTCATCCACAAACAATTCCTAAACTCTAGGAATATTCTAGGAATTAACTACACTAGTAGTATTACTCTTAAATAAACATGTGCCATACCAACTTTTCTAACATGCTAAAGATATGAGCTAACACACACATATCAGAGAGTACAGCACCTATGCATGCTAGAAATCACAAAGAAGACACTAACACATTCCACAAAATTAAATAAACTATAACAAGAAGTAACAGAAAAAGCATTAAATCTAGTTATGCACACCAAAAATACTATATAGCTCTAATAATCACACCAAGCTAGGATTAGGTACCCCTAATCATACAGAAGGCCACACAATTGGATTCACATCAAAATCTATCACCAAATAATTTACAAAAATCCTAGAAAGTCTCTCTGGTCAATTACCAAGGTGGATGCCATTTTATTTAGGAAGATCATTTGCATAAGAGGCAAATTTCTACTGCTAGGTATCACTTAGATCTTTCCAAATCAGTTGAGTTTGCATCAATATCTATCTTAGAAAAATATTTTTTTGATATTTTGGTGAGGAGCAGCAGTTCTGGCTCACATTTATTTTTTCCAAACATATTTATCCAAAAGTAGATCGGCAAGTTGGGTGTGGTCAAGAACTTGCAGAGGTACGACCCTGAATTTTGGTTTGGTCAGAAATGCATTTTTCATATTTTAAATAGATTTAAACCAGAGGTGCAGATTCTGCCCATTTTTCCAATTAATAAACACAGGAAAAATAATGAGCACGCGGGCCAGATTTTGAAGTTGGGCCGGCCAGCAGTGGCCAAAGCGGCCCACGGCCGCCGCGCGTGTGAAACGCGGCGCGGGGAACGGCATTCAACGGCAGCCGTTGATCGGGAGATGGACGGTCGAGGTTCATCTCCTTCCCCACACATGCATGCAATCATGCAGAGCGGCGGCGAGTTAGGGCACGGGGCACGGCGGCTCACCGTGGGGCTCCTGGGGAAGGCGGCGGTGGTGGAGGCGAGTGCGGAGGGCACGGGGAAGACGATGGCGTGGTCGTCGAGGCTCGGGGATGTCCAGAACGATGGCGGCGAGCTTGACGGCTTCCTCGGGCGTGGTCCGTCGTCGGCGAGCTCCGGGGTGGCTTCCTGTGCACGAGACAGAGAGATATGGGAGGCGCGTGAGTGCGGTGGTGCTGGAGTTGAGTGCGCAAGGCGGAGTGCCGAGGGAGGGGGAGAGACGCGGTGTGAGCGAGGTCGTCTTCTACCTCGGCCACGGACGCCGCGGTGTGCTCAGCACGGCCGTGAGCAGCAGCAGCACTGGTAGCACGGCGCTGCTCTCCTGGCGGTTCATAGAGTGAGGTGTGGAGTGGAGGGGAGGCAGAGGAGCAAGTGTGGAGAGGAGGTGCAGCCTCGGGTGGGTTTAAGTAGAGGTGGAGGTGAGCACGGCATGGTGAGAGAGAGGGAGACTAGGGAGTGTGGTGGTGGTGTGGCGTGCTGTTGGCGCCTTCGGGAGGGAGCACGAGTGCAGTGGAGCACGGCAGCGTGTGGCGTGGAGAACACGAGTGCAGTGGAGGAAGGTGGCGTGGAGGAAAGTGCATCGGTGGCGTGGAGAAGGAGCACGGTGGACTTCGCGCATGGGCAGAGGCTTGTGGAGCACGGGAACACGATGGGCTGCGCCGGGCGGTGTTGTGGGGGTCACAGAGGAGCAGGGAGTGCACTAGGGCGAGGAAAGGGAGCGAGGCGTGGGCGAGAAACCCGTGGCCGAGAGGTGTCCTCGGCGTGTCCTGCAGGTGTTCGATGGCGACCTTTGTCATCGTGGGCCAGCAGGGGTGTCATGGGCATGTCTGCGAGGTCAAGGGGAAGCAGGGGAGTGGCCAGGTCGAGTGGTGCGTGCTGGGGTGTCGTGGTGGAGAAAAATGCCGTCGGCGTCCACGGCATTGCGAGCAACTACGTGACGTGCACGATTTGGAGCAGGAGGAGTGTCTCTCGCGTGCGTGGCTCCGACCAGACGGCAGAGGGGAAACAGGGGAGCACGGTGGCGTGTTCATGGGCTGCTTCACGGCCTCCTTCTCCTTGCCCACACGTGCTTGAGAAGAGAGGGGAGAGAGGGATGATGCCAAGTCGTGTCCAGGTACTGCAGTTGCGTCATGCTGCTTCCCAAGGCGTGGAGGACAAGGGAGAGGGTGCTGGGAGTAGAGAGTGGCCAGAATTTTACTAAGTTACCTCAAGCTTTGCCGTAGTTCTCGTTTTCTGTCCACCAGGTGTTCGACAGAATGCCTGGCTAGGGTTTTCATTTTATTTTTGATGAATTGAGTATGTGAGTATGTTTAGAACAGAGTAAGGGGGTTTGTGGATTTATCCTGGATTTTTGGGTTCAAGAGAAAGATAGGATTTTCAATATGGGCCTAAAGGTCACATGTTGGGTTAGCTCACAGAACCATCATGGATTATCAAGCAAACAATTTCAATTCGCTTCAATTTTGATCTGATAAGGAAGATGAGATGGAGTAAAGGGGATATACCAAGATGCATTTCCCAAATGTTCAAGATTTAAACAAATGGTAAAGGTCTAGATATGCTATCTGATAACAGGAGTGAAGATAGGTCCAGAGATGTATTGGTCAGGGTTCTTCAAAGTTTTGAGTTTGGCAAGATGGTATGGATGCTCACTTTGGTCACACATGACCATGAGCATGTCAGGGATTTTTCTCAAGATTTTCAATGTAATAATAAAATAGGGTTTTTGAGTATCCTTTGAATCAAAAGAATAAAATAGGATTTCATAGTTTAAATAAAATTAAGGGGTAACTATATACTCTTGAGAAGAGAGGGGGATGAGAATGAGGTGGGCATCTTTTTACCTCCCATGGAATTTAATTTCATAAAGAAAATATTTGCTTGAGAGAAATAGAGAGTGAGGTAGATAGATTAATATATTAAGATCATGTCTCTAACTCATGATCTTAACTTCTATTGGTTGAATGATGTGAGAAGTTTGTTTTAAGTTTAAGTCACATTCCAAATTAGTTGTCAAAGGTGTTTTATTTTAGTGCTTAAGCACAACAAAGGAATCACCCACACAAGCAACGAACACAACAAGATCAACATCACAACAACCACAAAGATGATGCATTCAAGACAAACAAGTCACACAAAGTCAAACATAGCAATGGGAAGAGAAGAAAACAATCATCAGTGAAACATTTCAAAAAGTTTTTGTTGGTTCTGAATTTTGGGGTCTGGTAAAACTAAGTTTTTCTTGGTTCCAAAATTTTGGGATGTTACAGATCCTTCCCCCCTTAAAATAAATCTCGTCCTCGAGATTTGCCCGGGGGTATAGGGGAGTACGAGGGCACGGTTTTTGGACTGACTATACTTCTGAGGTCGAGGCTTCTTTAGTGAGGTCGCCATGTGAGATCTTGTCCACTTGGTGTTGCGAGGGCTTTCTCTGTTGATAATCTTCTCTGATGAGCCCAAGTTCTTGATGATGGGGTGACTTGATGGTTGACGCTGAGGGATAGTCTTTGTGGATTTCTTCCAGATACTACAAGGCTAAGGCGCAAGGAACTAATTATTAATCTGTTCTGGTATTCGTGGTGCACGTCTTCCCCCCATAAAAAGGGATCTGGAGGAGTCATGTTGATGGTTGCGGCTGGTGTTGAATTGGAGGCATCGTTCTTCTTGAGTAGCATGACGATCTTCATCTTGGGTGTCTCTTCGGTGCTGGGGTTTGGGTGCAGATATCACTTCCTGATATTGTCTCCTTACGAGGGTCGCAGATGGGGACGCGTGGTTCTCAGGATGCGTCAAGTCCGTGGACTTGACTCTCCCCGGTTTATAGTTAGTAGGAGGACGCTAAACTTCTAGTTGCATCGGAGCTTGTTTGGTGGTTGATTGTCGTCCACAGCAGGTGCTTCCGGCGTTTGGGTCTTCTTGGATGTTGCTGGTTAAATTTTCTTCGTTCTTGTACTTCTTCGGTTGGGTAGAGGAGAGACGTCGTGGTGGACTTCCTTGTTCTGGGGCTTCACAAGCTTCATAAGAGTCTTCAGGGGTAAAGTAGAGTGTCCAGACGTTTCGGGGGAGTCTAGAAATTAATTCAAGAATTCTAGAGGTAGGTGGTTTGGGGTGTGGATCGATGATTTCTATCAGTTAGTTGTATAAGAATGTGGGTGTCCTTTATGACATCGAATTGCCTTAGTCATACAAGAAGGATTTGTTTACAAGGTAGCTAGTCTTGTCATCAAATCACTTTTCATATTCCAGAGGCTGAGATGTACGGGATTATCTGACATTCCGTTTATTTGTACATGACACTCAATTGTTTGAGCATACAAAAGTGATTTGTTAACAAGTTCATGAGGCTTGTTACCAAACTACTTCTATATAACACGAACATTGGAATATCACACTATTTCTTGAGAGATTAAGAATAATAGATTCTGATATAAGAGTTTCCAAATACTCAATGATAGTCTGGTATATTGCTTCTTGGCCAACCTAAGAAATCTCTCTGAAATGTCTTTTTGTCGTAGTTCCTCCTTCTTGCGGTCTCTGAGCTCGAATCTTCGTAGAAATTCTTATGCACTCCTTGAGTTCCTCTAGTTGCCAATCTGAAATGAGTCTCCTTATGTCCTCGTTTCTTGTCAAGGTTTGCAGTCCTAGATGATTAGTTGGTACTATCAAGGACTTAGGTCAGATGTTAATCTAAAGTTAGGTAAGATAAGTTAGTGTGGTATTCTTGTAATTTCACAATTTAATTTTGCGAGGTGAGGCTCGTGCCTTCACGAGGTTGGCATAAAATTGCAGTTTCCTTCGAGATCTTGACGCACCTGCTCCAGATGGTGCATGAGTGACTTGCCGGTTAGGTTGTAAAAAAAAAAAAAACTCAGGCTATTTGGTTAAAGATCGGGGGTCTTTTGTATCTTGCGGATCTGTCAGTTCTCACGGGAGATGGTTTAAATGAGAGGGAAATTATCTTAGAAGATTTTCCTAGGCGGGTTTATATCTGCAACAAAGTGCAGCTATGGACAAGAGGTCAAGAATGGTTTTTGGCTAGGTGACAAAAGGAGTTTTATAATAAGGAGATTTTTTTTTTTGAAATTACTTTGTGTTGCCGACAAGGCGTGATTGGGAAACACACATGAAAAACATCACACAAACAGAGCACACACAAGCAACGCTCTTCACAGGCCAACAACACACAAGGTACATTTGGTACCGATGGACACCGAATACTCGTGGTAGTCGGGTAATATAACTAAAGTTCCCATCATATGTTTTTCCTAGGGGCCTTGGTTATACATGGTTGATGAAGTCTTCATTTCATCACCTTAGGCTTCAACTGGAATACTTGAGATTGTCGAGGTTGCAACTTGAGTAGAATTGTTGACGTTGAGCGAAGGTCTTCGGAAGTCTCTTGCTTTGTTGATATCGATGATCTTGGCATTTGCAGATCAATCACCTTGATGTTGAATGTTGAATATTCAAGATGGATGCTTCTTCTTGTAGGTGCTAGCTAATTAGGTCTCCTTTGGGGTTCATCGTCAAGTATTTTGAACGGGTAAGAGGGAGTAGAGAAATCCTTGGTAAATTTTAAAATAGAAGGGTAAGACTCAGAGATTATTTGAAAAGATGAGAAGAGTGGAAGTCATTTATGGACTTCCCTAGATAAAAGATATATTTTTGGTATTAACATATTTTTAACAAAATATTCTCTTCCTAACTAACGTCCATGCTAACTAAGGTCTGTTACAGTCAGGATGGCTCTGATACCAAGTCTGTGAGGACCCCGGATTAATTATCCGAGATACTCGTTATGTTTCCTGCAACAGTCCCATGATCAGTGTGCTGTTGTACATAACTTGAGTTGGTATCACAGAACACCCTTAAATACCGAATAAATATACTTACGTGATTGAAGTGATCAGCTTCAACAGGTACTTGCAGCGGAAATCACCAAACAACGTGGAGCCCAAGTCATTCGCCTTTACCCTACAGGCAGCTGACTGGGAAGCGCCCTAGTTCGCAAAGACGTCAGTGAACTCCTCCTCGTCGAACTGCTCTTCTCTGGAATCTGGCTAAGACAATAGCCAGGGACGAAACCAATATGAGTACATTTGATTGTACTCGCAAACTACCCCAACAGGAACATGCACTAGTTTTAAATTTTCAAAGACTTTTATTTTTAGGAAAAACCTCACTGAATCTCTATTTAAAAGAAGAAGAGTAGATTTTTAATCCTGTTGAAGACAAAACATTTTGGAAAGTAGTTTTCTCACTAACTTTGTTGAAAAAGGTAAGAAGTATTTTTAAATCTTTTTCCCGAAAATATACCTTCGTTTAAAAAGGTAAGAAAATTTCTTTTAAAACTTTTTCCTCGAAAACCTCTTCTTGCCCTGATACCAAGCACGACGCTACCTCGAACCAACTCATTGGTACAGGTACGAAATACCCATTCCACTTCAACTTCCGTTCAAAACTCAACACTTTTATCAAAACTTGCACATAAGACCCAGCAATTCGTTCCAACTGTCCATATCCGAGGACTCGGCTATTCGAATAGTTTTACCCTCTGCAGAGGTAGTACGCTTTTCCCACACCCATCCGGTCACTCATCGTGTCAGCCACGTCCCGCCATACCAGAGGTATGCGAAGTTGAGTTCCCGGCCATAGCCTGTCCTTTGCTCATGCTAGTATAGGACCCTGCCGCTACGACACTTTCCACCGACACTCAAATCCTCAGAAACTAAGTGTGGGGACTCGTAGTTCTGCCCGGCGGACCCAAGGGAGCCCTTCAATCCTCTTCCTCCGACACGCTCATACCGGCTTCCGGTAGACTACAATGAAGAGGACCCAGGTCAGGGGGTAGGTCCTCAGACCATCCCCTCATGGAACGAGGTCATCCTCGTTATTGAGGCATCCAGTACTAACACGAGCAAATTATATGGCTACGCCCTTTTTCCATATGGGGGTAAATGTGGTCGCACAGGTTATTGGTTGTTCAGTAAGTACCAGGACACAATGTGCATTTTTCAGAAACAACAACTTTTCCGTTTCACCACCGATATATCGGCATGCCATAAATCATCCAAGGGTTTCCAAAAGGAGTTTTGAATAAACAAAGTTTTTCCCATCCTATAGTTTTATTTAAACAAGCCGATATTCCTACATAGAGTGGCAAAATAGTTTTTCATAAACTTTTGAAAAGGTTTTCACAATCATTTCCAATTTTCATAGCAAAAATACTTTTAATCAAAACTTGGGTGGTTTGTAATCCCACCAAAAGGTTTTTCATAGAAGGCTTTTGAGTAAAACAAATTCATTTAGAAATCATGGTATACCATTGACACCTCTATATCGGGTGTCTCAATAATATACTTGCGTTTTGGAAAAAGGGTTTTTCAAATCATAGTTTTAGTGGCAACGCCACATAAAACACTTATGCTCTTAATAAGTAAAACAGATGAATCAAAATAGAGGTATATAGGTGCAAGCTCAGTGAAGTAGCTTGCCTGGTTTCAGCATAATGTCTCTGGACTTTTCCTTGTTGGTCAGTATAATAAAAATCACATCCTTCCTCGGTCAATTCCCTCCAAATACCCCTCCGGTAGCGTTATTATCTAGCGTCGCAAACAGAGAAATAAACAACAATCAACACACCAAAAAAAAACCACAAGGGATACACAAACAAATAACAACCACAAGCATCAACTAATCATTCAAGCAACAAACTAGGATCTAAGCTTACAAGGGCCTTATACTAATACATGCTAGGTGCCTAGAACACAAAGCTATCTTAAGCAAAAATGAACAGCAAGCACTTTTATCTAAACAGGAAATACTTCACCACAACACCACCACTCAATTTTTAACAGAGAAAACAACTACTCACATCTAGTAGATAAAAGGCTATTGGAACTATGCTTATGGTTGAGAAACCTATTCTTCAATCCATATGCAATGGAATCAGTGGGTGTTCCACTATCATAACAAGGCATTAAGAGGGTAATTATCCTCTGGCTATTTGGGAAACTTACTAAAACAACAACACAACATAAGGCTACTCATGCTAGTGGGTCCTAAATAATTATAACTATAACCCCAACTAAACATGCTTTGCTAAGGACCCAATAATAGGTAACAAGGGATGACATGCTACAATATCAGTAGCTATGAAATGCTACTGATGTTTAGGCAATATTTGCAAAAATCAAACTACTCAAGGAATTTCATCCACAAACAATTCCTAAACTCTAGGAATATTCTAGGAATTAACTACACTAGTAGTATTACTCTTAAATAAACATGTGCCATACCAACTTTTCTAACATGCTAAAGATATGAGCTAACACACACATATCAGAGAGTACAGCACCTATGCATGCTAGAAATCACAAAGAAGACACTAACACATTCCACAAAATTAAATAAACTATAGACAAGAAGTAACAGAAAAAGCATTAAATCTAGTTATGCACACCAAAAATACTATATAGCTCTAATAATCACACCAAGCTAGGATTAGGTACCCCTAATCATACAGAAGGCCACACAATTGGATTCACATCAAAATCTATCACCAAATAATTTACAAAAATCCTAGAAAGTCTCTCTGGTCAATTACCAAGGTGGATGCCATTTTATTTAGGAAGATCATTTGCATAAGAGGCAAATTTCTACTGCTAGGTATCACTTAGATCTTTCCAAATCAGTTGAGTTTGCATCAATATCTATCTTAGAAAAATATTTTTTTGATATTTTGGTGAGGAGCAGCAGTTCTGGCTCACATTTATTTTTTCCAAACATATTTATCCAAAAGTAGATCGGCAAGTTGGGTGTGGTCAAGAACTTGCAGAGGTACGACCCTGAATTTTGGTTTGGTCAGAAATGCATTTTTCATATTTTAAATAGATTTAAACCAGAGGTGCAGATTCTGCCCATTTTTCCAATTAATAAACACAGGAAAAATAATGAGCACGCGGGCCAGATTTTGAAGTTGGGCCGGCCAGCAGTGGCCAAAGCGGCCCACGGCCGCCGCGCGTGTGAAACGCGGCGCGGGGAACGGCATTCAACGGCAGCCGTTGATCGGGAGATGGACGGTCGAGGTTCATCTCCTTCCCCACACATGCATGCAATCATGCAGAGCGGCGGCGAGTTAGGGCACGGGGCACGGCGGCTCACCGTGGGGCTCCTGGGGAAGGCGGCGGTGGTGGAGGCGAGTGCGGAGGGCACGGGGAAGACGATGGCGTGGTCGTCGAGGCTCGGGGATGTCCAGAACGATGGCGGCGAGCTTGACGGCTTCCTCGGGCGTGGTCCGTCGTCGGCGAGCTCCGGGGTGGCTTCCTGTGCACGAGACAGAGAGATATGGGAGGCGCGTGAGTGCGGTGGTGCTGGAGTTGAGTGCGCAAGGCGGAGTGCCGAGGGAGGGGGAGAGACGCGGTGTGAGCGAGGTCGTCTTCTACCTCGGCCACGGACGCCGCGGTGTGCTCAGCACGGCCGTGAGCAGCAGCAGCACTGGTAGCACGGCGCTGCTCTCCTGGCGGTTCATAGAGTGAGGTGTGGAGTGGAGGGGAGGCAGAGGAGCAAGTGTGGAGAGGAGGTGCAGCCTCGGGTGGGTTTAAGTAGAGGTGGAGGTGAGCACGGCATGGTGAGAGAGAGGGAGACTAGGGAGTGTGGTGGTGGTGTGGCGTGCTGTTGGCGCCTTCGGGAGGGAGCACGAGTGCAGTGGAGCACGGCAGCGTGTGGCGTGGAGAACACGAGTGCAGTGGAGGAAGGTGGCGTGGAGGAAAGTGCATCGGTGGCGTGGAGAAGGAGCACGGTGGACTTCGCGCATGGGCAGAGGCTTGTGGAGCACGGGAACACGATGGGCTGCGCCGGGCGGTGTTGTGGGGGTCACAGAGGAGCAGGGAGTGCACTAGGGCGAGGAAAGGGAGCGAGGCGTGGGCGAGAAACCCGTGGCCGAGAGGTGTCCTCGGCGTGTCCTGCAGGTGTTCGATGGCGACCTTTGTCATCGTGGGCCAGCAGGGGTGTCATGGGCATGTCTGCGAGGTCAAGGGGAAGCAGGGGAGTGGCCAGGTCGAGTGGTGCGTGCTGGGGTGTCGTGGTGGAGAAAAATGCCGTCGGCGTCCACGGCATTGCGAGCAACTACGTGACGTGCACGATTTGGAGCAGGAGGAGTGTCTCTCGCGTGCGTGGCTCCGACCAGACGGCAGAGGGGAAACAGGGGAGCACGGTGGCGTGTTCATGGGCTGCTTCACGGCCTCCTTCTCCTTGCCCACACGTGCTTGAGAAGAGAGGGGAGAGAGGGATGATGCCAAGTCGTGTCCAGGTACTGCAGTTGCGTCATGCTGCTTCCCAAGGCGTGGAGGACAAGGGAGAGGGTGCTGGGAGTAGAGAGTGGCCAGAATTTTACTAAGTTACCTCAAGCTTTGCCGTAGTTCTCGTTTTCTGTCCACCAGGTGTTCGACAGAATGCCTGGCTAGGGTTTTCATTTTATTTTTGATGAATTGAGTATGTGAGTATGTTTAGAACAGAGTAAGGGGGTTTGTGGATTTATCCTGGATTTTTGGGTTCAAGAGAAAGATAGGATTTTCAATATGGGCCTAAAGGTCACATGTTGGGTTAGCTCACAGAACCATCATGGATTATCAAGCAAACAATTTCAATTCGCTTCAATTTTGATCTGATAAGGAAGATGAGATGGAGTAAAGGGGATATACCAAGATGCATTTCCCAAATGTTCAAGATTTAAACAAATGGTAAAGGTCTAGATATGCTATCTGATAACAGGAGTGAAGATAGGTCCAGAGATGTATTGGTCAGGGTTCTTCAAAGTTTTGAGTTAGGCAAGATGGTATGGATGCTCACTTTGGTCACACATGACCATGAGCATGTCAGGGATTTTTCTCAAGATTTTCAATGTAATAATAAAATAGGGTTTTTGAGTATCCTTTGAATCAAAAGAATAAAATAGGATTTCATAGTTTAAATAAAATTAAGGGGTAACTATATACTCTTGAGAAGAGAGGGGGATGAGAATGAGGTGGGCATCTTTTTACCTCCTCCATGGAATTTAATTTCATAAAGAAAATATTTGCTTGAGAGAAATAGAGAGTGAGGTAGATAGATTAATATATTAAGATCATGTCTCTAACTCATGATCTTAACTTCTATTGGTTGAATGATGTGAGAAGTTTGTTTTAAGTTTAAGTCACATTCCAAATTAGTTGTCAAAGGTGTTTTATTTTAGTGCTTAAGCACAACAAAGGAATCACCCACACAAGCAACGAACACAACAAGATCAACATCACAACAACCACAAAGATGATGCATTCAAGACAAACAAGTCACACAAAGTCAAACATAGCAATGGGAAGAGAAGAAAACAATCATCAGTGAAACATTTCAAAAAGTTTTTGTTGGTTCTGAATTTTGGGGTCTGGTAAAACTAAGTTTTTCTTGGTTCCAAAATTTTGGGATGTTACAGATAAGATCCGCCATTGAAGCCTGCCGTTGCGGCATCATCCCCACCAATTGAGGGTCACCGAAGTCATAGCCCTGTAGTACTGTCCTATAGACTCCATATCCTAGTTGGGAATCAACTCCACTAGGCCCACATGCTTCTAAACTCTCCATCTCTGGTGTGTCTCTGGTGTGCTCACTCTCTTCGACTTTGGATCTAGATATGTCCATTGATCCATTAAATGAGAAATGGTGCACCACCAGAGTCGGAGATATGTCCAAGCTAAGTGAACGCATGCGAACTGGTAGCGGCAGTGGTGAGAACGTCGGAAGATCGCCAGCGGGGTGCGGAGCAATGTACGCACATATGCAGGGGGGGGGGGGGGGGGGAGGAGGGCGGTAGAGAGCGTCATCTCCGTCCTGCCTGATATACGTTTTGCTTGATATCTTTCTTGATGTACATTTTGTCCGGTGTTGTTCTAAATTCTTTCTTTATATTTGTAATTATTAGTAATACGAAATAACTACTTCGCGGTTGACCGTGGCTGCGGTTGAACACGCTCATCAGGTACGCTGGGCAACGTTTTTTTTCCTGTCGAGACACATGCATGGTGGTGCCCACAGATGGGGTCGTGTCCAGTTTCTCTTGTTTATCGTTTTTCTTTCTTATGGTATTTCTCGTTCTGTTTGTGCGGCCCACTAACATGTGTTCATCCAGAGTTTTTCCCGTAAAATTCCAAACATTTGAACTTCCAAATTTCAAAATACGAAATTTAAATTAGTTCAAAACTTTTGAACTTCAATAATCTGTAAGTTTGAACATTTTAGAATTTCCAAACATTGAAAGCTAGGCCAAGATTATTTCAAAAATAGAAAGATGCAAATAATAGGAAGTGCAAGAAGGCAAATTTCTTATATAGGAAAACAATTATGCCCGAAATCACTCACGCGAGGATAATTTGGCAGTTAACCGTGAACAGTTATAACTTGGATCCACCTCAATAATAGTTCAGATTTTCCTCTACTTTCAACGATTAATGTGAAGATCTCTAGCGAATATGTAATTATATGAGCACCGAAATCACATCCTCTATAAAATGGGCTGCCTTTCTTATTCGTTCTCCTCCACAAGCTACAAGTCAACTAGAACATCCGCATCTCCTAGCAACGCCACCGTTAGCCAAGATGAAGACTACCCTGATGTCCGTGACACTAATCTTGCTCATGCTATCATCATCATCAGGTACTCATTTGTTCATGCTTCAACAACTCGTCCAACGAACTAGATGTGTGATTCTTTATTAATATTTGCAATGGTCATTTGCAGATATTTTTGCAGATGGTAGACACGAAGCTTGCTTTGGACGATATACTGGGACGCATGATCCATGCAATTCCACCAATTGTGACGATTCATGCCGCATCGAGAACAAGGAGGATCCTACATGTCAGGGGAGGTGCTCCCAGGTTGCCAAATGCCGTCCAATTGGTTGCCTCTGCAAGTTTTGCATTTGATGAACGTAGATCTAAGATAGAAGGACACGTTTGTATTGAATAACGGCGCATCGAACTCGATTAGCTGAAAGTTGCTACAAACTTGAACTTTGTATGCTCTCCAAAGTTATATGAAATTATGAAGTGAGCTTTGCATGATGTTTGATCGCGCATGTGTTGGTTTGGTCTTGCAAGTATGTTTAACATGTAATCGTACCCAAAATAAAATATGGTGTTTGGTTCTGCTAAGCGAATGATAGTACGGCGGCATCAGGTGATGTAACAGACAATTACTTTTTGGTTCGTGCCGGTAGAGAACTAGGTCTGCCACCAGCACCGGCGTTGCTGCATGGTGGAGGAGGAGTCGCCGGAATCGATTGGTGGCAGAGCAGACGACCGGGGAAGGAGGTGAGTTTTCGTGGTAGAGCAAATTGGGGAAGGTGATGGTCAAAACCACCGGCAACTAGATCAGGCGCCCATTACGTCTGTGATGAACTGATGATTGACTCGAAGCACTGTCAATCAGTTTTTCCCTGTTGATCAAACCTTCAGCCAAAATTCAGTTCTTCTAATAAAACTGAAACTGTCGAAGTTTACTGTAGCATATCAGGGGCAGCAGCAATGGTCGAGGTGCGCGGACGGCGTCGAGGCGCGCGGTTTAGTCCAGGACCCCAGTTTCCTGCATCAATTGCTCTATTTTGTTTCAGATTGGGTTTCTTGGTGCGTGTGGGTTTCGGTTGTGGGCATCAAGTTCATAGAGTTGAGCGGGGCTGAGATTCAGAATCTGCGCCTCGCAAATTGGCAGCTTGCGCATCATCTATGTTGCTATCAGAACTCTGAATCTTCTTAGTTATGTGAATTCGTTACTTGCTGACGGCTAAAGTTACCATTATGTCTCCCAAATTTTCAATAGTAATCACTGAACTCTGATATATAGCTTCCCAGATTTCAAGTAACTTTAGGAACTACCAATGCAGTACTGATATAGTTCCTGGAATCTTCACCTTCTGTATTTGTAGTTTATGGTAGCCATCCTACATTCATATTTGTGTAGATGCCTCAGCAAATCCATGTAAGCATGTTATGGTAGGTTGTATCTTATTTTGATCATGGTTTTGAAAATATGCGGCTGTAGCTTACAAAAAGTAAACAACCTCTTGTTAAACAATCGCCCATCCCTATAATATTTACCAGAACTGCATTCGTTTTGTTGGGAATATTACTTGAAATTGCATGCATTTGTCTAGTTATCTCAGGAGCTGGCCAAGTTGGATAATGTTGACCTGGTCCAGAATGATGGAAATCCTTGTGGTTCTAAGGACTTTCTGTTGTGGAATCCCCCATTACATATGACAAAGGAGGGAGGTTCAAATAGTATTTCGGTAACTAAATGCTAAGGCAACTAACGTTCAAATAGTAGTATTAAGAAATACATTCCAATACTAAATGTAATTCTTGAAATGTAGTCTGCTACAGACTCATATGGAAAGATTTATAGAGCTTAAATACGTTCATTAGCTTGTGCTTCTGGTTAGTTGTCTTGACAATGGCATCTTCTTTCTTCTCAGAAGTAGGAACTAGCCAGCACTAGCAAAAGAACCAATGGGTGGATAACTGAGACCGACAATTTCGGGGATGCGTTTGGCAGCCGTGGGTATACATCTGAGGGCGGCATCACACACTTGTCACCATTGAAGTACACTCTTCTTGGAAAGGCCCATCCTGCCCGCAGGGTGAATGTTGAGGGGTCCTTCCGGAAGAGAAGCTCAGACTGAACATATCCATCAGGTCCAGCAGTCAACAGATAGTCATTGTAAACAGGTCGGTGTCATCTGCGATAAGAGAATCTGTCAATAGAAGAACATCCACACAAAGAATATCAAGTGTCACAGGGATCATGTGCTCACTCATGAGTTCATAAGGGTTCAGAGCTGTGTAGTTGAAGCTGGTAATGCTAGTCAAGCTGTTGAAATTAGGGTGCTGAGCTACTAGGTTCCACTGCGAATAATTCATCCGGTAGTTGAAGTTTGTCACTGTGATTTTGGCGCTCCAGTAGTCCTTGTAGTTAGACTTCACATGCCAATGAACCCTTATTGTGCACATATGAGAAGTGCATTGGACCAGAGGTGCCAAGTTCTTGTCTTGACCAAGGTAAGGTGAGTTTCCCCTGAAAAAGTGTTAAAACCCACTGTCATAACTGAACAATAAGTTGGCTCTTCATTAGATTATTCGGGATATATTAAATGTAACATACTCTACACAGATTCCTTGTTTTGTACTGTTTTCTTGGCAACCACAGGAGCAGTTTGGGCAGGTAATTAGCTTGTCGCTGTAAAACGCTGAGAGCGACACACAACATGTTGGAGATCTCATTGCGGAGAATTGCGAATATGTACAGGTCAAAGTCCATGTCACTACACAAAGAAAACAACAGTCACCAATATGCTAGTTACCGACATATTCTTTCCATGCATAACATATTAGATAATTACTTACCGTGGGCTTGAGTTGTCCTCCGTCCATCTGGTGTGAAGAACTTAGTCGGTTGCTCAAGTTTTGTGGCAGGTCCACAGGTATACCCTGGACCGGGGGCCTTCAGAGTGAAGTTCACTGGCAATTCAATGGTCTTGGCTGTGGTTCCTGATCGGCCAACTGATATTTCGAAAGATGCGACGGCATTAGCAGGGTCTTGTGCCAGTGAGCTGAGGACTCCTCCTTTGCAGCAGTTGGCACTCTGTTTGTCGTAAGGTGCCCCGGGAAGCCTGTCGACAATCTCTGGGTTCACCTTGCAGCTGTGAGGGATGTTCTCTTTGAATATGGAGCAATCACCTTGCTCTGTAGCCTGTCCACCTTGCACATACCAGATCACCTCCTTCTTTGACCACACCCACCCGAGCTTCCATCCCGGTGGTTGAATGTGGCGGTACTGCTGATAATTGAATAGTGAAACCTCAGCCTGGAGAAATTACATAATGTCAGCATTTGGAAAGCAGAGTAAACTGGGGAGAGACTAAACATTTATTGCACTGGCATTATAGTCTGAGCTCAAAATATACATGTTGCATATCACCTAGTGTTTTCTTCAGAAATTGTGTGTCATGAGGTACATAATTATTTATATGAATCATGGCAAGGGCTATCGGATCATGGCTCTGTGTTTGTTGTTTGGTTTTCTGATTCTTGAATTGAAGTGATGGCAGAAGTCATTTGGTTTGCACAGAAGTGAGTTTCTTAGTTGAAACTAATTTGGAGCATTGCAGTTTTCTTATAGCCAGCCGATGGAGAGTTACAACAACCGAAAGGTACACTCTCATGCCTGAGCAGTCACTGCTTGCTGGTAATTTCATTACTGTAATTTCTCCGACTGCTGCAACAGATACATATGTCCAATGCTTCCCTTTGTAAATTATATCCTTAACATTCTGCAGTGGGAAAAAACTATCTTTCCTATTGTGCTGAAAAACCTATCTAATGATTCTTCATTTTCTAACTTACGTGAGTTTATCGCCACCATTTGCTTCATATGTTAATTAAATCTGTAATTAAAATTCTTATGTGAAATGTATGAGTCGAACTGGTAGGCAGATCGGTGATACGCAAATTGTGTGCAATTGGTATGTGTGTTTTTCCCCCATACAGTTGAGAGGGGTCCGATACTACTCCGATCTATGTAACCACTTGAACAGAGCAATATATGCTTATGCATTTGACAATGTAGTACTGTAGAGTGAATATTACTGTTCAAGACGTGACAAAATTGATCCTTACCACGTAGCCATCTGGAAGCCAGCTTTTAACATCCCATCGAATGGTTATGTTGCCCGTTGGATCAACGGGATCGTAGGCTCCTGCAGAACAGAGAATTTCTTGTTAACAACTTTTGCCCTGTTGCAACAAACCTCATCAATGAAGTAAAAAGTGTAACCAATGTGGCTGCAGAAGGTTTGTCATGTTTGTTACAACGCAGAGGGGTTTTGGGCAGACTAGAAGGTCTAACGGTGGCGAATTCGGCGACACCAATCAACCATCTCTTATTTGCAGAGGATAGCCTTTTGTTCTCCAAAGCAAGCCAGGAAGGAGCTCAGTAAGTTTATTTAGCTCTAAATCAACATTGTATTGCTTCGGGACAGAAAATTAATAAGATAGAAGTTTTCTATCTTCTTTAGTAAAGGAAAATTAATGTGTAGCGAGTTGTCGCTAGTTTGTTGGTTCGCTTCCGGTTGATCTTTGTAATTCTCTTGTAAGGTGTTGTTGAATAATTGCGGATGGCTGTGTGCATCACTCGATGCAGAGGCCGGGGATCCGCACCCCCTTTTCTAAAAAAAATGTAAAGGATGTCCGGAGAATACAAGAAATGTAGTGAAATGAGTTTTGGAGGTTACAAATGAAACTCTAACTGAAAATACCTAGTATTGTGTTAATATGTTTGCAAAGACCACGGGGTAACTTAAAACAGGACACTGAAATACTGAATACAAAGATGTTGCTTGTACAACAGTATTAGTTAATACTTCCTTTCCCGAACAGACAAACATTGTTCAGGCCATCCTTGGATCCTTTTCCACACCCTATCTTTAAAATATTTAAACGATCCATTCACAAATTTCCCCACATCAGAAGGCATGATCAGGAAGTTCTGGTGGGAAGCAAACAGGGGCAGAGAAAGCGGACACAGTGATACAGCCAAAATACATGGGAGGTTTGGGGTTTAAGGATCTGGAATTTTTTAACCTTGCCTTGTTAGCATGCCAAGCATGGAGGATACTACAAGAGCCTGAATCATTGAGCGCGAGAATTCTAAAGGCACTATATTTTTCGAACTGTGATTTGTTGACTGCTTCGGTTGGGAGCTCACCATCTAAAATGTGGAGATCCATTCATGAGGGTGCTGGAATTCTCAAGCAAGGTCTGATAAAGAGAATAGGAAATGGTCAAATGACTAGTGTCTGGGTAGAGGGAGTACTGGTGAGGCGCATATCATAGCTAGGAATTCTTTAGCTAACTCTTTTTGGTCGCCGTTTGTGGCTGGCCCAACCTGGTGATTGTATTCCCCTGATGGTTGTCGTTAAAACCTTTATGACCCATCAAAAAAGAAGAGGAGAGAAATCATTGAGCTAGGCGATGATCTAAGGGGACATTTGGTTGCAACTTACAAGGTTTACGGCAGACCTGAAAAAACAGCTAGAGGGGAGAGAATGTGCTGACCTGACGAACGAAGAAGACAAGCCAAGACGCACAGGAGTAATGCTGGACACAGACAGCGAGGTAGTCTTGCCATGGCGCTCGCTGGAGAACCCGATTTCTGCTGAAGGAGCAAGACGAACTTCAGAACAGAGAGTTGTGGGAGGAAGAGAGCGAGGGCCGAGGGAGGGGAAAGTTGTGTGGGGAGAACTTTGCCATTTTGGGCGCCGGAGATTAAACTATTAGGTTTAAAATGTTGCTGCAGATAAAAACAAAGGGTTATTCTTGTCCTTACTGTTCGGCTTGTTTCAGCCCTTCGAATTACCAATATTCTCGTTTCAGTTCATCTAATCTTTCCATATTTAAACTAGTGCTAAATAACCACACGAAAATTCAATGTCTTGACGTGCAACATCCCGTTTAGGACAGATGCAACAGCAGGGTATGCAGTTCAAATATATTATATTTAAAAACAATTACTCCCTGAAGTTCCCGCTACAGTAATCAGTACACCACCTAAACAAATCAAAGATAGACATCGCTCTTTACCCCTTCACGACGGAGGGTATGATTATTATTAGCGGATTATATAGCAGAAAGTGTCTTTGTCTCCAAAGATCCCGGTGTTTAAAAAATTGAAAAAATATTTACAAGTTAAAACAAATCTGAAAAATCCTGGAGGTAACCATGATGTGTCCCACAAATGTGCAAACGATCAAATTCAAATACTTTGTATTCTGCGCTACACAAAAATAACAAAATGTGATAAAATTTGGACATTTGAAATATATATTTAGGTCCATAGTTTGTTCTTTTTGTGCAGCCCAAAATAAAAATATTTGAAATTAATATTTAGCACGTCTGTGGCATACATCATTGGCTATATCTGGGATTTTTTCCAGATTGTTTTGAAATTTGCAAAATTTTCAATTTTTTTAATACTTCAGGATCATTAGTGCCTGGGAGCATGAAATCTGCACTCTTTAGCTAGTCATAGTATAGCCCTGTTTGAAACCTGTATGACCAATTTGGATTTGTATGTAATGTATGCTTAATACGACCGTACCCGGACGAAATCCGTATGGTCCATATGGCCGTCAGTTTTCACCCACACCGTTCATGGTGGCCACTGTCCTCGTCGGCGCCAATCGGTCTCACGCCCTTGAGGGTGGAGGCTGGAACGAGCGGTGGTGTCCCACGTCAGCAGCGAGCGGGGGCGTCCCCTTGGCGGGGCGGGGTGTTCATCACGAGTTGTGGCATGCCCTGCTGTGACCACAACAATGGTGTTCGGCTCGAGTGGGTAGGGCTGAAAAACCCGGGTGGTACTCGGTCGGGACCCGTACATTACGACTACCTAATTGAGAGCACCCAGGCTATGATCGAAGGTTGGCCTCGACAATTCGGGTTTTATGTTGTGCAACCATGGGATCAGGAGGAGCACGCGTGACTTCTCCTGGTTTGACTGTGGGCTTGGGCTTGGACTTGGATCTCCATGGGTCATTATATCTTTTTTTTTGCAAAAAAAGCTCACTGATTTATAATAATAATAATCAACAACAACATTATGCATATCTCAATGGGCCAGCAGAAGCAAGACAGAGGCACATGCCGCCTTCTCACCTCTCCCTCCTTGGAGTCAGGCATAACTTGTCGTCGTAGAGCTTGTTGTGATTTACAATTTTCATCTTTTGTCAATGGTTGCTGCTCTAGTGCGTTGATCTTTTGGGGTATTAGCGGGAGCCATCCCACTGGCGTGAAGCCATGGGCATCCGCTTCTTCAGGCTCTGTTTGTTTCTAGAGTTTTTTTTAGAGATTGGTGGGGATTATCCCGGTCAAACTCCCCAAATCTCCACATATTCCAAAATATCGTTTGTTTCTAGTGTATTGGACATGTTTTATCCCCACATTTTCCCAAAAATCACCAAACTCTAGTTCATTTTTCTCAATAACCAATACACTACCCCTACCTAGTGAAGTTTGGAGTTTCACCCAATCTACTAGAGGATTATCCCCACCAATCACCTAAAATACACTAGTAACAAACAAGGCCTCAAGGCAAAAGTAAAATCCATCGGAGGCGGGGCGGACCGCCAGGAACGACAGAGGGGATGAAAACCCTAGCCTTGAGATCATTTTCTCCTTTCTTTCTTCTATCGGTTCGATTGCCCTTTTTAATTATTTGTGAAGAGGGGTGGTGTGTACACCGAAACAGAAGTGCTCAGTGAGTGCTCTGAACACGGAACCGCACGTCCGGAGAATTGTTTTCAGTCCACAGCATGCACATTGACGTCCTACTTTGTCCTACTTTATTTCCATTCGTGTGCATGTATAATTTTGTTCTCAGTCCACATCCCGTCCACGTCCTACTTTTTATTTACCCCAAGCATCGAGGGAAATGTACCCACCCACTCATGTCTTCGTTTGCTACGCCGCCAGCTAAAGCAACAACTGCCCATCTTCAGTCACACTGAAACCAGTTTACCTCCATGCCCCTGTTTCAGTTATTTGGTCGGAACAAATATAAATGTTGTTGTCCTTGATGAAAAATCAAGTTCATCAACCAAGTAATTGAGACAATAAGCTATTAACATAAGGACATATACAGTAGCATATACATAACAGTCTATGTTTTTTAGTTGGTAAATTCAAGAACTTCTCTATCTGATTTGCCAACTCTAAATTTTTGTTTCAGAGAGCCTCGCAAGTATATCAGATTGTCATGTTGTTGCACAACCATCAGAATAGGTTACCTAAAAAAGGCGTATTTTCACAATTTCCTCAACTAATCGATCATTTAGCTTGTCTATACCTTCTACTTGTCATGTTCAGTATCTCTTATGCTTACTGTGAAGGTATTTCTGTAAAACCCAAAATACTATTTGCATAACTAATAACCAGAAAATCTATTGTATAATAGAGAATAAACAATGAACGAACCTCAGGGTCCAATTTCCACACGGTTGAAGACAACGGTCCACATGGATCATTAATGAGATAACTTGTATTTTAAGGTCGATAGTTAGCTTGTCTAGAGAAAATGACAAAAATACCACCACATTTGAGCACGAGTTGACATGTAACCACAATGTTTGGGTTTTTGACACATAAATGTCACTATTAGGGCCATGCTGTGACGCGGAGCACTGATTCGTCTGTTTAAGCCTGGTAACACGTTTTATGACAGCTCGGACCCACCCGTCAGGTCTACGTGGCAAAAAAAAGCAGGTCAACACTATCTTTTGTTTTTTTTTCCTTTTCTTTCCTTTTTCTTGTTTTCTTCTATCCCGTAGGCCTTCCCGATCCCCCATATGCAGCCGCCCATCCAGCGCCGGCCATCCGTGACCTCCCGCGCCACCTCCCAACCGCCGCCAAGCTCTGGTCACCGGTGCGCCTCCCCTCCGCCTACGAGGCTCCCGGCCGCCGGCGCGCCTCCTCTCCGCAAACCCGACTCCGGCGGCGCCGTGTAGCTCGGCGACCTGCCATGCGCGGGCGCGGGCGAGCCACGGCCATGTCACGGGCGAGATCCGCGAGTGCGACGCGTGGGCTAGCTCCGAACATGGCGCGGGCGGCTCTCGCAGGGGAGCCCATCATCGAGGGCCGAGCGGGTGCTCAATTTATCCAGTGATCATTTTTTTTGACTGGTTATAAAAATGAATAAAGTACAGTGACTAGTTATATCGGTGTCGCAGACGTAAATCTATGAAATAAGAAACACAACCACAGTAAGGCAAAGTCTTGACTAGAATGAACAAAAGGAAAAAAAAAAACAGAAAATACAGAACATTTATAGTTCTGTGCCTGTACTTTTCGTGCCGCTTCCTCCTGTACCGGTCACTTGTGGTGGTCCGAAGCCTCCACGACGCAGTCTTAACAACGACGCAAACGGCGGCCATCTCCAGTATACGTGACATATATTCCCTCACCCTGTAAGAAAGTTGGATCGTGTTATCTCTATGTGGAATATTATGGCTTAAGTACATACAAGCATTGATTCACTGTGAGCAACTGGACATGTGTTCGGCAGTGGACTTGATGGAAAATTTTGAACACAAGGAAACGTCATCACCGGTTTATCTCTGCGTAGCTATTTTTCTCTGCTAAAAAATCTTAAAAATTTCATACCTTCCAATGGGCCATAATCAAACACGCAGGAGTATTTTCCACCTGATGCATTGCTTTGATCGCAGCTAGCCCAAGGGAAACAATCTCAGTTCTCAGGGAACTACGACTCTGATAGCGAGTCACTGTCACTGATGAAGATAGGAGGAGGTCGATGCAAGCGAAGAACGTGGATTTTGCTCATGCGTAAGATTGCGCATGGGCGCCCTTACGCATGAGCAACTTCTTTTTCGGCAAGCGAAGCAGCAAATCCCCAGATACAAGGCGAGTAAGAGCATCTCTAGCAGAAAGCTTAAAAGCCGTCGAAACTTAAAATAACTGTCACCTACGGTTTCGAAACCTTAAAAACAGAAAGAATAGAACATGTATACCGAGCCGACCCGTAAACATTTTTTAGGGCGCCCATGAATTCGTCCCGTGGAACCGTGAATTCTTAGTTTTCGTCACCGAACCGAAGGGGCCTGTATATCGTGAAAGCCGTTGGAGGGAGAGACATTTCAGCTCGCACGACTTCGTCTTCTTCCCCCATCTCGCCGCCACCTCCGCCGCCAGCCCTGCCGCCTTCGATTTAGACCTTTCCCCATCCGCATCTATCGTCGCCGCGCCGCTAGTGAGTCGCCCCCTCCGTGGATCTACCTCGCCGGTTGTTTCTGACTCGTCGACCCGCGTGGAGAGCCGTCCCTGGCCAAATCGCCGCCGCCTCGGATCTATCGGTGAGTGTATCTCCGGTCGATTTAGCTATGTTTTCTGACGGATTAGGCGGTACTTATGATCCGGTATGCATTCCAGATGGAGTTGAGCCCGTGTGAAGAGATTTTCCTCTCGGATTCGTCCTCCTCCGACGACTCCGACGTAGAGACGCTGTTCGAGAGCCGCCGACAGCAAATGGTGGTCACGGTCCTCGCCGTGACAGAGTTCGAGGATCGGTATGCAAAGCAGCGACAAGGATCTAAAGTTGGCCGCCTTTGCATTCCTCAGAACCGCTACTACGGCAACGAGCTGCTCATGCAAGATTATTTCGCCGAGATACCGACGTATCCGGCTCACATCTTCCGAAGAAGGTACCGCATGCGTCGATCCCTTTTTGTGAAGATAGTAGAAGCTTGCGAGGCGAATTGTCGCTATTTTACTCGTCGAAAGAATGTTGCGGGTTTGATGGGATTTAGCGCATATCAGAAGATCTCGACCGCAATGAGAGTGATTGCCTATGACATTCCTGCTGACTACGCCGACGAGTATCTTCGCATTGGTGAGGATACTATGATCGAGTCAGCGCGAATGTTTGCCAAAGTGATTATCCGTCTCTTTGGAAAAGTTTATCTTCGAGCACCAAACGAAGAAGATACGGTGAGGTTGATGGCATCAAATGAGAAGTGAGGTTGGCCGGGCATGCTAGGTAGTATAGATTGTATGCATTGGACTTGGAAAAAAATGCCCGAAGGCATGGCAAGGGAGGTGATGCACAATTGTGCTTGAGGCCGTTGCATCTTAGAATTTATGTATTTGGCATTGCTTGTTTGGTTTGCCGGGCACGCTGAATGATATCAATGTGTTGCATAGGTCTCATCTACTAGGTAGGCTAGCCAATGGTGATGCTCCGGCTTGCAACTTCACTGTCAATGGGCATGAGTACACAAAGGGTACTATCTTGCCGATGGTATTTACCCTGCTTGGTCTACATTTGTGAAGACTATCTCAAAGCTTAAAAATAAAAAGGAATCTGAATTTGCAAGGGCACAAGAGGCATATCAAAAGGACATAGAGAGAGCATTTAGTGTTTTGCAATCTAGGTTTGCCATTGTTCGAGGACCTGCCCGTTTTTGGGACAAGAAAACTCTGAAAAACATCATGACATGTTGTGTGATTCTTCACAACATGATCGTAGAGGATGAAAGAGACTTGGACTTGGAGTTGTTGTATGACAATATTGGTAGCCGTGTGAAACCAGCTAGAAACCCAGATTGCATTGAAGCATTTCTTCAACCTTACCGGGAGATTGAGGATGCGAACACACACAAGCAGCTCCAGCTAGATCTGAGTGATCACATCTGACAGTTGCATGGGCAATAATAATCTGCCATTTTTTCATTTCATTCACGTGTGATTCAAACAATTATTTCCATTCAGCACTATTCTTGTATTGAATTATTGTTTAATTCGTGTGATTCGAACTATTATTGTAATAATATGGATTATTTTTTGTACTGTACAATTTACAATATTTATTCTTTGTTGAAATGCTGAAAAACTATGTGGTTTAAGTTTCGGAAAACAGGCGCGGAAGAACAAAAAACGTAAAACCGAACCTTAAAACAGAATATCTGTTTAATTTAAGGTTCATATTCTGTTTTAAGGTTCGGTTTTACGGTTTCTATTCTGCCGCGCCACGTTTTGGGCTGAAAAACGCGAAGTTCGTGAACCGTAAACCTGCTTTAATTTTTCGTGGTTTAAGGTTTCTGCTAGAGATGCTCTAAGAAAACATGCCGAGATGAAGCATGCACCTAGCTCTGTACATTCTAACGAACTCTGATCAAAGAGCTTACTTTTGCTCTTTGTGACCAACGAATTGACCGTGTAAATTTCAGGAGCCAACAGTGAGTCAGCTCGACGGCCGAGGAAGAGGAAGCACCCACAATTAACTGACCTCGAGTTGCAGGTACACTTCCTTGATGCGCTCCTTTCCTGCTGTTTTATCAAACGGAACTTGACTCTTTGTAGCCTTGTTCCCTCCTAATGCACATGCCATGATGCAAGTTTGTTTCAAGCTTATGACCATCGACATGTGCCATCCTGATCGAACAGGTCGAACAACCTAAAAGCGAAAGTGCATCCCTCTTCAAGCAACTCACGGAGGCCAACCAGCAGTTCACCACCGCGGTCACAGACAACAGGATCCTAAAATCAGATCTAGGACCTTAAGAACCAAGGTAACAGTTCTACTCTGATAGAAGATAGAACTAGTCACCTCTAAACGACAATCAGCTTCGTAAATATCTGAAATTGGCTCAAAATGGTGGAAGATGTGGTAGGGAGAAGTGTAGTGTCCTGCGGCCTAGGACAACTTGGGCTGGCACCATTTCTGAACTCCAGGAAGATGTGCCAAGCTTTGGACGTGCTCAGAGCCACATGGTTGGATTTCCAAGGGGACAATGCACGCTTCAGAGGTCTAGCCCAAGCTCTGACAAGTTCAGACTTCGACGGTGCTAAGGACTGCAAGTCTAGAAAGCCTGGACAACCGGATGTCTACCGAGGTGACCAGCTGTTCGGCTGACACATGGCCTTAAGATTCAAACCTAAGCAGCGCCTCCGAGTAAAGTAGTAGCATACCTGGCAAGCTGCAAAGGTATTAAGGTACTAAACTCTGAAAGGCACTGATCTTAAAAAAAAACTCTGAAGGGACTGAAACTGTCCTGTGCTCTGCGTACTGGTGGGAGGTGAACATATGCACCGTTGTTTATCTGTAACCAATCGAGGTGTCATCTGTCCTGTAGTTTTCTGCAACTTCTGTCACATATTGCTTTCAGCACAAAGCCCTGGAGCTCGAAGCGACCGCAAGGCCGGTCACGTGTGGTCACCCGGCAGCATCCACACGCCGCACCACCACGCCATCTTGACAACGTCCGAGTCACGACCGCGGCCATTTTCTACATGACATATATGTCCTCACCCTGTATGAAAGTTGGATCGTGCTAATATTGTGGCTTAAGTACCGAAAGGACACAAATGTCGCCTAGCGGGAGGGGTGAATAGGCGATTTCAAATATTATGGTTTATTTTTTAATGAATGCGGAATAGTTTATCAAGCAAAAAAATAAAAAAGATAGGTTTACCTATGTGCATCAACAAGTTATGTTAAGCAAGATAAACAACTATGTGATAGTAAGATATATATCTTAAAACTCGATTGCCATCACAAAGTAAATCGCATAAGTAAGGAGCTCCGGTATAAAAATAACCGAGACACTTGGAGACGATGATTTATCCTGAAGTTCACTTCCCAATAAAATCTAGTCTCTTTTGGAGTGGTGCGGAGTCACAAAAGTGATCGAATAGCCATCAATGGCACAATGCTTGTTGTGGCTACAACAGCCCATTGGGAACCCCAATAGGAAGGTGTGAAGCAGCGTAGTAGCAAGTTTTTCATTGAGTACAAAACAAGATTATCAATCCAGTAGGACTTGAAGAAGGCTTCAACTAGGTGTCAATCTACTATGGTGCTTGTAGACCAACGTGGACCTGCACACAACACAATCAAACTTCTTTGTACCAATGAAGCAGGAAGGTTGTCAATCTTCCTGGCTAGCTGAAAACAAAGGATTAAACATATGGTTGGAAAACAATTATAAGTACAAATAGTAACATCGAGCAAATGATAATGTGAAGCAATGGAAACGGTGTTTTAATCAATGTAAAAGAATGAACCGGGATCCACAATTCACTAGTGGTATTTCCATAAAATATATAAACAAACATGCTGGGTAAACAAATTACAGCTAGGCAATTGACAAACTGTAAGGGCATGGCAATGCTATCATGAAAAGTTATAGTTCACTGTAATATTTAATTAGGCATTACAACAAAATATATAGACCGCTATCCAGCTGCATCTATGACTAATAATGCACCCGGGATCGCTGTCCAGCATGTTACCCGAATGTATTAAGTTACAAGCAACCGATTATTGCAATAAACAAAGTGCATAATGTAAGCAATGCATATAACATATGGAAATAAACACCGCTGTTTTACCCCTAGTAGCAATAGCACATCCCCATTCTTAGAAGCTTCTGTCCCTCGAGCCCAGACTCACGAGAGGCATGAACCTGTTATCTAGCATAACTACTCCCTCTTGGAGACACTAGCAACTACTGGCCAAAGCAACCACTATCATCAGAAAGCATGCAAGATCATAAATAAAACATAGATATAAAGATGAACAAACTTGATCATAACTTCAAAATTCATCGGATCCCAACAAACACAAGATGTAGCATTACATTGGCATATCGACGGTAGTCCACACTATGTCCTTTGTTCGGGACAGATGACTGAATCGCGAGATCACCTCTTCTTCCAATGTCACTTTGCCTTGAGATGTTGGAACGCGGTGGGCATTAGCTAGGATTGTCAACTGACGGTATCGCCACGTATTTTGTTAGCTGAACAGGAGTTTACTGGTCCTTGTTTCATGGAGGTTTTGGCTTGTGGGGCGTGGAATATCTGGAAGACCAGAAACGACCTCATTTTTAACAAGATACCTGCATCTTTTGGTGGCTGGAGGGTCAAATTCCAGAGTGATCTTTTGCTACATCAACATCGGGTTAAGGCGAACGTAATAGCCTCTTTGATAGACTGGACTAGGTTTATTTTTACTTAATTATGTATTCTCCATTCATTTTTGATCCCCCCTGAACATTGTAATCTTTGGACATCGGGTTGTCACTATTTTGGTGACTCCTGATATATTAATTGTAAATGTACACTGTAGGGGTTTCCCCTACGGTAATGGGTGTCAAAAAATCATGTTTGGCAGCTCACAGATCTAGTACATGGTAGCACAAGGAGAAGAGACAACCATCTAGCTACTGCTATGGACCCGTAGTCCAATGGTGAACGACTCACGCATCACTCCGGAGGTTGGCATGGTGGTGTAGAAGCCCTTCGGTGATGATCTCCCCTCCAACAGAGTGCCGGGAAGAGCTACATAACCCTCCTGAACTAGGTTTCGCGACAACGGCGACCTCGAATATCTTTCATGTGGAAACTGAACGGTGCCTAGGCTTTTGGGGGATGATGAATATATAGGCAAAGAGGTGGCGCAGGAGGCCGCCTGGTGGGCCCAGACGGCAAGGGGCACGGCCCACCCCTGGCCCGCGTCTGGGTGGCATCTAGGGGTGTGGGCCCCCTCTGGCTGATCTTTGGTCGATGTCTTTGTTCCTTCGTAAAACAGATCCTCGCAAATTTCCAGGTCTTTCGGTGAATATATTTCCTTACTAGGATTTCTGAAACAAAAAGACAACAGAAAACAGAACTGGCACTGGGCATCTTGTTAATAGATTAGTCTCGAAAAGCACCAAAATGATATAAATCTTAAAAATAAAACATGTAGTATTGATATAAAATAAGCATGGAACATAAATAATTATAGATGCGTCTGCGACGTATCACATACCGTAATCTCTATTAGACACATGCGCCATTGGGCCATGCCCTTTGTACGCACGGACACGAACTGACAGCCCATCTCCGTTTACGAGGGGTAGGAAATCTTATACTCCTGGAAGGGAAAAGAAATACCGGTATTAAAATGATTATATCCTATAGGATCGACCAGATCGCAAGCGATTATAATCACACCTGGTGTTACAGTAAATACACGTATTGCCCAAAAGGTACAATAAATACAAGGATATGTATACGCTTGTGTCTTTTGCTGCCTTTTCAATTGATGCTAAATATCTTGGCAGTGAATTTTAGCTATGTTCTTTTTTTATGCTAAATGTCTGCCATGTTATCCACTACTGAGATTTTCTTTTGAAGTACCAACGATAGTAGATTGCCTAATAGTTATCCTATAGTAAATTTTCGTTCTCTCTTTTATTATTATACTGGTATTAACGATGTACAATAATTTCAAAATTTCATTTTATATGAGCAGTTATAACTTTGATCCACCTTATTAATTGTCCATATATTCTTAGATTCTCTACAATTTATGTAGAAATTTCTAGAGAATGTGTAATTACTAGGTAATAGATGGGTATTCGATATCACATCCTCCATAAAAAGGTTGCCATTTTATTTGTTCTCCTTCACAAACTACAAGTCATACAGTCAACATCCTCATTTACTATCAACGACACGGTTAGCTAAGATGAGAACTATCCTGATGCTCCTAGCTCTCAATTTTCTCATGCTATCATCATTGTCGCCATCATCATCAGGTATTCATTTGTTCCAATAGCACCACGAGCTATAACTATGTGTGATTGTTCATTGATAGTTGTATTGACATTATGCAGATGCTAGCCATGAACCCTGTATGGATCACGTTCTTTTGATACAAGAACCATGTAATCCCACCAATTGTGACGATGCATGCCGCGCCGTAAACAACGGGGATATCTATGTAAGGGGAACTGCTGCTCGAGGTCCAGATGTGATATTGGATCGTCGTTTTGCATCTGCAAGTTATGCCTGTGCGATTGAATAACTTGATGTAGCTGATAAGATAGAAGGGCATGTTTATTGAATAATTACGATGTTGTTAGCATCAACACTTAGCTAGAGATTGCCATAAACTTCGATTTGGTACGTTTCCCAAAGTTATACAATATCAAATTATTAAGTGAGCTTTATACGATGTTTGATTGTGCATGCATTGGTTTGCACGTATGGTATATGTACCATACCAAACCATAATGTTTTGCCACATGATATTTATGTTATTGTCTAACTCTTGAATGCACCCAACGACTCTCCTTAGGCATCCTTGTATGTTCTTCATGCGCTCTACTCCTCTATATACGCCATATTTCGTCCCCTCATTTCTCCATCAATCCCATCTAGTGCTGGATTTGTTTCTGTCATCCTCCGGGAACCAACAGTCTCTTGGACCTGAGGCGAGATCAACCAAAGAGCAGGAGTCACGTCGTTCCATTTCCTCGGCTGTTTGTTACCTTTCCACGTGCAAGGACTAAACCATGCCAAGTTACTACATTGCAGATGATAATGATCAGTTTTCTCTTTCGACTTATGAATTATGATAGAATACGAAGAGACAATATCAGTATAACGTGGCCACCTACGCCCTACTACAGTGATTTGAAGATGTGCGTAGTCGGTTTGTTCGTACACTTCCGCAACAATTTGAATTCAAAATTTGTTTGAAAATTTCGGCGGTAAATTATGCGGTATTTTGCGGTTACCGCGGTAACCGAAATCCCGAGCACCCTCGGATAATTTTCCAGTCCGGTACCCAAAACCTTGTTCTATCATCAACACAACATTAGCAATTCAAGTCACTAGTTATTTTCCATTCATTGTTTTAAGGGTTGTCGTGCGTTTAGATTTCTCACCAGAAAGGATGAGAGCTTGATTTTTGGAAGGCGATTTGATGATTTATTCGTGTGTTGCAAAAAATATTTAGAAAATGATTGGACTATTATTTCATTCTGTGCTGGTTATGTGTCTTTTTTTTACAAACAACGGCATCCGTGCTAATTTCATTGACGTAGAGGAGCAAAAGAGTACAAAGGGCTCAAAATATAAAAGAAGGCGAAGAGGACAACCAAAAGGGAGCCACAACAAGAGAGATGGGGAAATGTAAATGCTACAAGCAAATAATGCTATCACAGTTCTGCACTTCTGCACGACATGAACAACATAGAGAGGACCTCAACTTCGTTATTCATCTGACCATGGAAGGCTGAGGCACCATGAGCTTGGCCGTATGTTTACCACACGACAACACCCCTGAAAGAGAGGGAGGTATGCGAAATAGGAACAATGCGAGCCCAAGATGGACTGCAAACTCACTAACCCAGCTTCGAATGATAACATCAGCCTCTTCCACTAACTTGATCGGAGAGACCAATGAGCACGCACACAGCAGAGAGAGAGCATCACCATTCCTTCCACCACCAACCCGGGCCATGGGCTGGCAAACCGCGTTGCAGATCGAGATGCCGAGCAAACAAAAAATGGTTAATGCCTCCAGGCCCAACGTGCCAAACCAGCCTACATAGCCCGGGCAAAAACGAAAATGAACCCTTTTCAAAATTTTATCCGGATCTAACCCTTTTTGGTACCGCCAGTCTGGTGGGCGGTACCAAAAATGGTTAGATCCGGCTAAAATTTCGAAAAGGGTTCATTTTGTGCTGAACTTTGACGTCAGGGTCAGATTTGTCGTTTTTGCCCGGGCTATGTAGGCTGGTTTGGCACGTTGGGCCTAGAGGCATTAACCATTTTTTGTTTGCTCGCATCTCGATCTGCAACGCGGTTTGCCAGCCCATGGCCCGGGTTGGTGGTGGAAGGAATGGTGGTGCTCTCTCTCTGCTGTGTGCGTGCTCATTGGTCTCTCGATCAAGTTAGTGGAAGAGGCTGATGTTATCATTCGAAGCTGGGTTAGTGAGTTTGCAGTCCATCTTGGGCTCGCATTGTTCCTATTTCGCATACCTCCCTCTCTTTCAGGGGTGTTGTCTGTGGTAAACATACGGCCAAGCTCATGGTGCCTCAGCCTTCCATGGTCAGATGAATAACGAAGTTGAGGTCCTCCTCTATGTTGTTCGTGTCGTGCAGAAGTGAGAACTGTGATAGCATTATTTGCTTGTAGCTTTTAATTTCCCCATCTCTCTTGTTGTGGCTCCCTTTTGGTTGTCCTCTTCGCCTTCTTTTATATTTTGACCCTTTGTACTCTTTTGCTCCTCTACGTCAATGAAATTGCACCGATGCCGTTGTTTGTAAAAAAAAAGACACATAACCAGCACAGAATGAAATAATAGACCAATCATTTTCTAAATATTTTTTGCAACACACGAAATAAATCATCAAATCGCCTTCCAAAAATCAAGCTCTCATCCTTTCTGGTGGAGAAATCTAAACGCACGACAACCCTTAAAACAATGAATGGAAAATAACTAGTGACTTGAATTGCTAATGTTGTGTTGATGATAGAACAAGGTTTTGGGTACCGGACTGGAAAATTATCTTGAGGGTGCTCGGGATTTGCGGTTACCGCGGTAACCGCAAAATACCGCATAATTTACCATCCGAAATTTTCAAACAAAATTTGAATTCAAATTGTTGCGGCAGTGTATGAACAAACCAACTACGCACATCTTCAAATCACTGTAGTAGGGCGTAGGTGGCCACGTTATACTGATATTGTCTCTTCGTATTCTATCATAATTCATAAGTCGAAAGAGAAAACTGATCACGTTCATCTGCAATGTAGTAACTTGGCATGGTTTAGTCCTTGCACGTGGAAAGGTAACAAACAGCCGAGGAAATGGAACGACATGACTCCTGCTCTTTGGTTGATCTCGCCTCAGGTCCAAGAGACTGTTGGTTCCCGGAGATGACAGAAACAAATCCAGCACTAGATGGGATTGATGGAGAAATGAGGGAGCGAAATATGACGTATATAGAGGAGTAGAGCGCATGAAGAACATACAAGGATGCCTAAGGAGATTCGTTGGGTGCATTCAAGAGTTAGACAATAACATAAATATCATGTGGCAAAACATTATGGTTTGGTATGGTACATATACCATACGTGCAAACCAATGCACGCACAATCAAACATCATATAAAGCTCACTTAATAATTTCATATTGAAAAACTTTGGGAAACGTACAAATCTAAGGTTAGGCAATCTCTAGCTAAGTGTTGATGCTAACAACATCGTCATTATTCAATAAACATACCCTTCTATTTATCTAGCTACATCAAGTTCTTCAATCGCACAGGCATAACTTGCAGATGCAAAATGATGATCCGGTATCGCATCTGGACCTCGAGCAGCAGTTACCCTTACAATAGATATCCTCATTGTTTGTGACGCGGCATGCATTGTCGCAATTGGTTGGATTACATGATCTTGTACCAAAAGAAAGTGATCCATACATGGTTCATGTCAATACAAATATCAATAAACAATCACACATCATTATAGCCTGTGGTGATATAGGAACAAATGAGTACCTGAAAATGATGACGATGATGATGATAGCATGAGCAACTGAAAGTTAGGAACAACAGGATAGTTCTCATCTTAGCTAACTGTGTCATTGATAGTAAATGAGGATGTTGACTGTATAAACTGTAGTGTGTGAAGGAGAACAAATAAAATGGCAACCTTTTTATAGAGGATGTGATAAAATTACCCATCTATTACCTAGTAATTACACATTTTCTAGAAATTTCTATATTAATTGTAGATAATCTAAGAATATATGAACAATTAATAAGGTGGGTCAAAGTTATAACTGCTCATATAAAAAGAAAATTTGAAATTATTGTACCCCGCTAATATTTTTTATAATCGTTAAATGGGAGATCTAAAATTTACTATAGGATAATTGTTAGACAATCTAAGAAAGTCGTTCACTACTTTAAAATAAAATCTCTGTAGTGGACCACATGGCAGGCATTTAGCATGAAAAAAAAATGACCAAGCTAAAAATTCACTGCCAAGATATTTAGCATGAATTGAAAAGGCAGCAAAAGACACAAGCGTGTACATATATCCTTGTATTTATTCTACCTTTCGGGCAATCTGTGTATTTACCTTAGCGGCCGGCTGTGATTATAATCGCTTGCGATATGGTCGATCCTATAGGATAGAATCGTTTTAATACAAGTCTTTCTTTCCCTTCCAGGAGTATAAATATTTTGTTGATGATTGTGATCTATTACCCGAACATCGTCGATCTTGTCGTGTAACCATTTCAACATCTTTGGGTATATGATATGATAAGACATAATGTTTAACAATTTCAACATCTCGCCAATGCATGATACAAGAGTAATTTATGTTAAATTACTCTTACACCTTACCATGGGGGGTAGGGGGCAATTGCCCCCCTCCCCCCCCCCCCCCCCCCCCCCCCCCACCATTACACCGGATGGAAGGAGGACAACTCAAGCCCACAATAAGGCATTGTCTAGTGTATAGATGCATGGAAGGACCTGATGGACTTGTTCAGTCTAAGGCTCTGCTTCTATTCCGGAAGAGCCGTCAACATTCACCTTGCGGACATGAACGGCCTTTACATGAAGTGTGTACTCAGTGGCGGATCCAAGGCCCAGCTGCTGCTAAAACTTCATTAATTTACTACAAATCTAGTGTTTCACTGTGAATTATTTTGGCATTTCTAGCCAAGTTTGCATCTCTCAAGCCTTGCAAAGGCTCCAAAAAAGACATGGCCCACGAATGAGTGTACTTCAACGCTGACAAGTGCGTGATGACGCCTCCAGATGCATACCCATGAATGCCAAATGCATGCCCTGAAATTTTCCATCTCAGTTATCCTCACATTAGTTCTTTGCTAGTGCGGGCTAATTCCTACTTATGAGAAGAAAGAAGATGCATTGTCAAGATAACTAACCAGAATCATAAGCTAATAACGTGTTAAAATTCTGTAAATCTTTCCATATGAGTATGTGCTAGACTATATTTCAACACTCTCATTTATATTGGAATGTATTTCTTATATCAAATTAGAAGCAGAGAAAAGTAATGAGCAATATATGCGACATGAATAGGCATGCCCTTTTCCTAATGTAAGGTATAAACTAGCACTAACACGATTGACTGGTTTAGGAAGCTATATTGGATGAAGGACTTGCAACGTAGATCTCTGAACGAGCGAGTCTTCCAAACTGACCTATTACAATCATACAAATACATCAATAAGTAGAGTAAATCTCTGTCCAGTATCACCATTAATATCAACCTTATGATCCATGCACAAGTTCATGTACATGAATATAAATCATTATCTTGAACTTGATACATCTTGGCAATCACTAGAGGCCCGCTGCATTTAAAATATTGCAGACTTTCTAAACACCAAACATCTAAAAATGCTCAATGATGGGAGATTGAAATAATCTGTGATGCTAAACAACACAGAAGATGAGGATTTGTTGGTGGCATGACCAGGCCCCTACTTTTCAAATTTCATAAAAGAAGAAGCATCAAATCTTTCTATGGTTTTTATTTGAAGATGGTAGTAAAGACTCCACTTGAAGATACTCATGTATATGCTATTAATTCATCTTGTGGCTCACTGTGCCTATAAGTGATATATATGCCACCGACTACGGCAACATCTTTTTTTTAATAATACACACATCTAGCGTTCGAGACGTATGCAAGGTGCCTGCATCCATAAAGAGAGTAAGAGGCACATAGTGTAGTATCATTTGAAGGCTTGTTGGACCTCACCTCATCGGCAGATCCAACTCTAAAGACACCGCTATCAGTCTAACAGGATTAATCAAGTTGAATTACCTGTACAGATCGTTATGTGTGAACAAACAAAAGTACTCCATTCCCAGCTAAAATAAGACAAGCATAACATAATATCATAACCCCATCCAAAGTTTCATAAATCATTTTGTGTCAAATGGTATTATGTACTCGTATATGCATTGCATTGTATACATGAGATAGAAGCTAAAGGTACCCTATGTAATCCATGCGAAAGCCTTGCGTGAGAGAAAAAGACCAAGATGCTAGCCAAGGACAACTTGCCGAAAGTATCAGCATGGATTATTCAGATCAGGGATGCATAAGCTTGCTCCCTTCAATCATATATGCACATACCCGGCAAGTCATCCTTGGCTACATTCCGCTCTCTTTCTCCTCTCACGTATGGCCATTCACGGCATAGCTCATAACTGTTATTGCCTTTTGGTGATAACAAGCACTGAACTAAACTCCGGTAGGACGCTCACTGCTAGAGGGATGATGCGTGTACATATACATGCCTGGCAATTGGCTGCTGCTTGCTGCATTGGATTTTCAGCTATTTAAATGTGTTGTCTTATATGTCTGCTTGAACCTTCTTCTTGCTATATATAGACTTCCAAAAGAATAACCTCAAGATATGGCTTGCCCCTATTGTTATGGAACTTTGTCAAAAGGGATTCCTGATTCTTTTGGATGGAGGTGTTAGGTTTGATATGGGCAGATATTCTGTCCACTTCCATTCAGAGCAATGTGGTTTTACTGAAATCATGCATTGTGCGGTAGATTTGCACAAGTACTTTCTCTATTTGAGAAATGGATAAAACGTCACTTTAACGTTATTTGAAATGAATTTATGTTTTCCAGTCAATTATCTTCTTTTTAGGGTACGGTTAGATGCAGGGTAATATTACAATTCATATGCAGTCGAATCTCTTACAAAATTTAAAACTTAATAATATTTTCTTAATTGTAAAAGAAGACCCAAGCTTCATACTATAAAAACATAAATTCCTCCATAGGAGGTTTTTTTAGGGTATGCTTGGATGCAGGGTAATATTTTCATAAATAGTACCATAATGTTAAAAATTGAAAATCCAACTGTTGAAAATTTGACGAATTGGAGGACTAACTAAGCCAACTACCTCCCGTGCCGCTCCCAGGGCGGCACCGGAGGCAAAAATACGCACCGCCGCCAGCCCCTTCCTCCTCTGCCCCCTCGCCGCTGCTTCCGCCGGCCTCCGCGCCACGGTGGCGGCGGCCTCCCGCGGCCAAACAACTGGCTAGCGGGGTGTTTCCTCTCGATTGCGGAGCGGGCGGACGTCGGGCCGCCTGGGACGGCCATGACGCGTCGCCGGCGCAGGCAACGGAGCGGCGGCTCCGGGCCGCAGGTGGACTGCGGGGCGGTGGATCCGGGGCCCTAGTGCCCGGATCCGATGGGGCGCGGCCCTTGACCTGGCCTCGTGGGAGGCAGATTGGCAGCGACGGACCGGTTGGGCGATGGCGGGCCCACCGGCGGCGTGATGGCCAGGGTGTGGAGCGGTGGTGGGTCGGCGGCGGTGGCTGCAGGAAGATGGTGATGGCATCGTTGCCGGCGCCGGATGTGGTGGCGTGTCCGATAGGCTTGGAGGGCCCGATCTGGGCCCGTCGGGCCGGGGCTGAGGCGCGCGTCGTCCGTGCAGGGAGTGGAGGCGGACGTGCGGTGCGGAGGCAGGTGGCCGATGACGCGCGGGTTGACCGCAGAGGCAAGCCGGGGCGGCGGCCCCGGACCTACGGCTGCTTCGGCGGTGCGAGCGCAGCGGGCATGTCAGCTGCCGTGGAGGGAGGTGCCGCGGCGGCAGCAGCATGCGGTGGAGCGCGGCGGTTGACGGCATGACCAGGACGCCATCCTGCAGCTCTCAAAGCTTTGTGGTCGGGCTGAACTCCGGACGAAAGCTTGCACGGACTTCGGTCGGTGCCAACGACGGCGGCGCCCTCGGGCGTCGTTCTTCTTCTTGATCACGTCGTTGTGGAGCTTTTTGACCTCGACTAACGCGCGTGGTTCCAAGACCTCCGGGTGAAAATCTAAGCTCCTTGGGAGCTAGCGGCGGTGACCGTCTCGTCACGACCTTGTTGGAGTCGTCGCTTTGGAATTCTTGGCCAGCGCGGTGCGACGATTTCGCGGCGGATGTGCAAATTGGGAGTGTGGTCGAGGGCGGTGGACGTTGGGGCGGCGGCTCAGAAAGGTGGTGGTGCGTCGAGGCGGCGGCCTCGGTCTCCGGTGCAGTGACGGTCCTATGGGGAAGGACCGGGGTCTTGAACGGGTTTGGGTGACAACCTTGGGCTGCGAGGGCTGCGGGTTTGTCAACTCGGGTGGATCGCCTCCGGGCAATGCGAAGGTTGATCTGGCTGCTACGCCGGGGCGGCGGCCCCGGATTTGGCGCGACGTTGAGCTCTGCGGGCGGTCGTCTTTAGCGAGGGTAGCAAGGGCTACGAGACGGTTGGGTCGTGCGGCGTTGTGACTCGTGTGCTTTGGTGCCGAGTGGTGTACGTCGGGGCGGCGGCCCCGAGGTTGGTGGTGTGTTTTGTGGCGTTCGGTGGGTTTGCGTCGTGTGGGCGACGGTCCCCTCGCTTGTGCGGGTTTTCGGCCCTGTTTTCCTCATAAACAGGGTATTTGTATGGTTTTTGGACCCGGTTTCCCTTATAAACTGGGTCACCTCTATATCTATTCGAGCAGTGGTACGACCACTTTGACCTAATTTTTTTTGACGAATTAAAGGTTTTTCGAAGAGTTTATACGATGTGATGATTTGTACATATACAACCCATTAAGTTTTCTTGGAATCACATAGCAAATATTTAAGCCTAGCCACACAATAAGAACTATCATGCATATAGCTGCACAAAGTCAAATATTCTCTTCACAAATCAGATTTGCCTTTATGTAGCAAACAAGAAAGAGTCAGCATCAGCAGACCATTTGGTTCGGCTGGTACTCCTTTCCTTCCAATGTTTGTCGTATCCTGATTGAGCAATAGTATTGCGAATCACAACTTGAGTTATTTTGTCGCCAAGTGATTGGATGGGTCAGTCAGAGACTGGAAGTTTTTTTTTCTTTTCACTTTGAATTACTCTCTTTCTGAGAGAACATTTCCCACATCCCCGGATTCACCACTCATGACGTGGTGGGAATATCATTCCAGATTATTTGTCACCTGCTTTAAAAAAAATGTTGTACTCGTCATTGGTTTTAATTTGATTGGGCGAAGTTGCACAATATATGATTTCCTGAGAGTACAATATATTAGTTTTGTTTGACTAACTTTGGACCAGAGATTCCATAACATTGATTCACAGAATTACGTTTGTCAAAAGAACGGCAGATACGGTTCCTGCTGTTTGGCCTATTAGATGGTAGAGGGGCATGAATAAACTTATGTGCCCCAAAAGCACGAATGAAAATACGGCACGTTGTGAATAATGCCATGCTTTTTCTTCAAAATATATTATAGAGAATAACGGCACCATAGCGTTTTGGTGGGGAAAAGGTGCTGCCCCTTGGACTCGCGAGAGGCAAACTCACTTTCCGGAAATTTAATTCTGTCAACCCTTTCCATCTGATTCGTTCCAAATATTGTTGAATTATCTTCAAGTTTTCAGAGGGACCAGGATTGCTTATACAAAACGTCAAGACGTGTATCGAATCAGTGTCCTCATTTATGCTTTCTAGATGTCACTGAACGTTTATAAAATGTTACTAGTATCTAGTAACAATAACAAAAAGGCTTGCATTTTCAGTAACTGCACTTTTTGTGCATCTTACCATTATATTGTAGCCCATTTATAAAGATCCTTGATTTCCTAGAGATATTTTTTGATGAAGTAATTCAGTAGATTTTGGTATTGTTTTCGTTACAATGTTTCCCTTGTTTTTTCTTTATCATAATCATCTCACTGAGCTGGACTTGATCCTAAGCAATACCATGTTTCACAGATCTTTCCACAAAATAGTGGGTGTGGGGTGTGGGGAACTTGAACCTGCTTGAAAATTAGTAGTAGCAATTTTAATGACTACAAGGATATATAGTTTACATCCCACTCTGCTTTCGCAGGTTTGTACGAACAGTCGAACACAAGCTCTTTTTCAGCTGGAAGCTGAGTATGATCAAGGGATGAGGTTGGCATCATTTCTTACGTTCCGTCAGAACTGCCAAGTGCCAACAGATGGTAAATTACACTGATGCAGTACATCAGGGCTACATCCAAGAACCTAGCAACTCATTCATAGCTAAGCTTTCTGTACAAGCATGAAAGGAAGCAACATGTTACAGAACTACCGGAAAGAGGACACCTGGTTGCAGATGAACAGCAGTGCATATATTCAGCATCCACCATTAGTCCATTACAGAGAGCAATGGACAGTGTCACTCCCTTCAGAGTTTCCTTTTCAAGATCTGGTGCCCTTCAGTGTTTACCAGGTATGGTGTTACTTTACCCCGGAGGTGCTGCTTGGGTTTGAATCTTAAGGCCACATGTCAGCCGAACAGCTGGTCACCTCGCCAGACACCCGGTTATCCAGGCTCTCCATACTCGCCGCGCTTTGCACCGTCGAAGTCTGCACATGCCGAGCTTGGGATAGACAGCGTGCACCGTCCCCTGGGAAACCCAGCCCTGCCGTGGCCGTGAGCACGTCCAGAGCTTGGCACATCTTCCTGGAGTTCAGAAATGGTGCCAGCCCACGCTGTCCTAGGCCGCAGGACACCGCGCTTCTCCCTACCATGTCCTCCGCCATTTTCACCTTGATTCTTAAGGTCTCTACATCTGATTTGAGGATCCTGTTGTCCGTGACCGCGGTGGTGAACTGCTGGTTGGCCTCTGTCAGCTGCTTGAAGAGGGCTGCACTCTCGCTTTTAAGCTGTTCTACCTGCAACTCCAGGTCGGTTAGCTGTGCGTGCTTCCTCCTCCGGGACCGCCGAGCTGACTCCCTGTTGGAGACCATCCTGAATTTACGGACGAAACAGTGAGCTCTCTGTTCAGAGTTCATCAGAATTAACATAACCGGACACAGTAAGCTCTTTGTTCAGTGTTTATCAGAGTTTACAGAACACAGGCTGGCTTGATCTCAGTATATGTACCTTCTGATTCGCCTAGTATCTGAGGATTTGCCGCTTCGCTTGCATCGCCCTCCGTCTATGTCGAGTGACTCGCTATCAGAGTCCGAATCGCTCTCAAGCCCGGTTCAAAGAGATTGTTCCCCTCGGGCTAGCTGCGACCAAAACAATGCAGCGGGTGAGACAGACGACTCCTGTTGTGTCTGATTTGGGTATGGTCAACCATCTCTTTCTGAACTCCAAACCAGCGTAGTTATATGTTTACATGTTGGACTAGGGCCCGTTTTGGAGGGAGGAAACTCTTAAGAACCTTGGAGCAGAGAAAACAAATGCTCAAAAGTGTGTATGAAACGCATTGCGGCTCACATGTATGGCTCACAGTTGATCAATGGAAAGTATTGGCTCACTTAACCAACAATATTTCACATAGAGATAACAAAATCAGAGTTTGTAACAGGTTGTATGTCGTGCATACCGGAGATGGCCGCCGTTTGCGACTTGGTCGTCGTCGACATGGGTGGGAGGCCGTCGGACCACCACGAGTGGCCGGCGTTGCTCCCTTCCAGCCCCAGTGCGTTCTGTTGGAGCAGAGAATGAAGCTCAGCTAAACGCACGGACAGTACAGTACATCACACTGAGCTAAGCGAAGTTAGCTTCGACCGTGGCAAGTAAAGCTCACCGAGTCGCCGAAGCAGAACCCCTGCAGTCCACCGCCGGGGGAGAACACGCCGGCGTCCACTCCATTGACGTGTCTGTCCCGCTCGGACTCGGCCTCGGCCGCGGCGAGGTGCTCCCGTATGAAGGCCTCCAGCTCCAGCTCCGACGCGCATTTCTTCATCCTCCCCGGCTGTTTGTCTATGTGTCACCGCGCTGTTTCTTTTTCTCCACAAGGCCTCCGGTGAGGGGGGCGCCATCATCGCCGGCGACGGGTTTTATATACGGGGAAGATCTGGTGGGGACGTGGAAATCTGGGTCGGGCGATGATAAACTGCTTGGGTGGATGGACAGTGACACGGGCTGACTCGGATCCTCGTAAGGCAAAGCGTACAATGCTGGGCGTGCGTGGCCACGTTCGTCGCAGACTACTTAATTACTAAATTCGGATTACATTTGGATATGTGAAACTAAATTATGTTATCTGATGTCCATTCTCTCATTCTGTCTTAGGTTATGTCTAGTGGTTCTCGTGGATCTATAGAAAATCTTGTTTGCTTCAATCGGCTTTACGTGTTTCGCCGTCATCAGAAAATATGTGTCCTTATGAGTCGTCTTAGCGTATTTTAAGGAGTTCATTTTTCCTTAAAGGAAACACATCAAGCCATTTCAAAACGGCCTCGTGTCGAGAGAACTATTAGGACATGTACAACGCAAAGTGTTTATGTAGGTGCTCATACAAGTATGCAAATGTTTAGGAAACACGTTATGTCATTTCAAATGTGATTCGTGCCGAGAGAACAATTGTGGCATGTACAGTGCAAAGTGTTTAGATAGTTGTTCATAAAAATACACCGGTTTAGACTTAAACACAATGCCTATTTTTAGTAGTAAGAGTTAACATAGAGTAGTAAGAGTTGAGTAGAGATTTCTTGTGCCCAAGATCCAGTGCTCCTGCTACTTTAAAAAATTCGAAAAATATATTTAAAAGTTTCTGAAAAGTATGAAAAAATCATGCATTTTCTCGATGATCTATAGACGTGCAAAATCACAAAGCGAAATTCTTTATATTTCGACCTATGTAAAAATGACAATTTACAGATCTTATTATAGTTAACAATGCATAGTTTCAAATCACCCCATTTTGTTATGTTTGTGTTGGCTATAATATAAAGAATTTTGCATTGATATTTTGCACAATTGTAGTATACATCATTGCGAACATGTATGATTTGTTTTCATTTTTTGAAACTTTTAAATACATTTTGCGATTTTTTTAAATAGCAGGAGTACTGGACCTCAGGTGCAAAAACCACTTTCCGAGTAAGAGTTGCCAATGTTTGTACTCGTTCTATTTTTTATACTCAGTTCCGATACCTATTTAGTCTTAAACATCAATGCCTATGTTTAGATAGAGTACTAATAGTTGCCTAATTAAGCACATGTCCTATAGAAATAAGCATAAGTTCTTATGAAAAAATGATTTATTATTATATAACCACATCTTTGATCACTTTGCATTGTACATGTCCTACAAGGACGAGAACATCTAACTGCAAAAGAATAGTCATAATAATAAGTTAATAACAAACAAAACAAGCACCTTATATACTCGATGCTATATGCATATCTGCATTGCTTTGCTATATGTGTATTGTTTTGCTAAAAATAATATGTTGCACTGTAGGCTACACAAAATCACAAATTTATGTCTTCTAAAAAAATCACAAATTTATGATTGTGAAAGGTAAAAAATAATTTCTGTTTTGCTTCCAACATTTGTCTTTTGTGAAGATCACAAATGAAAAGATATCTCGATACGAATTTGTTCGTATATAGTATACTAGACATGTAAGCATTGTTATGTTTTTTCTCAAAATGTTCAAGACATAAAACTAAACATTTCAAATTAGAAAAAAACAGGATCACTAGAGCTCGAGAGCTACGTGAGATTTCCGTATAATCACTCCCAAATCAACACCAGCCACATAGCAAATCTTTCGTTGTTGGTGGCAGAATCCGGCCGGTGGCCATCCGCTGGTTATTGCGACCAGCCACCACCACCTTGTACAGTCTTTTTATCTCGTTTACACATGTGTGGCTGCCGACTCCACCATTACGCTAGATAGAATAGATCGGCACTAGTAAAAGTGTGTCGGCTTAACCAAAAACAAGATTATCACTCACTCACTCACTCACTCACATGGTGGGACTCGAGAGTTGAGAGTGAGTGGCCACGAGCGAGCACCCCCGATGGCGAGGCGCGCGTGCGGCTCCCGACGATAGCGCGGCGGTCCGAGTCAGCACTGCCGGAGAGATCTTTTCCTGGCCTCTCGCCGGTGCCGTCGTCGCCGGATCCGGCCGGTGAGTGGGCCGTGACGCGGCGCCGGTTGACCTGGATTATTATCCTGCTGCGTGTGCTTGGTGTGTGTGTCGCTCGCGAGGGGCGCGTGCTGACCGGGATGGGGGTAGGTGTCGAGGCGTGCGCGCGTGGAGCTGCGTCGGACGGGACAGCGGCCGGCAGCGTCTGGCTTCCGCTTTGACGAATACTAGTAGGAAAATCCGGGCGATGCTAGAAAAATTAATTAATTCAGTACAATACCTCTCGGTGTGTTCTATACGTCAGGTTTATGTTTCTTGGACACCATGAAGGCATGAATCGTGGTTTGCCGGGCGTTTAAATTTTTTAAGGCACACTTACAACTCACAAGTCTACTTAATGAAACGAATGCTCTTCAATACTCCCTCTGTTCCTTGTAACATGTTTTGAGTTTTGACCATTTAAATGTGACTAAATACAGATTGAAACGAGTAAATCAACATACTGAAATGCGTCTAGATACGTATGAATTAAAAAAAGCTAATATATATATATATATATATATATTTATAAATAGAGGAAGTATAATACAACAGCCGATAGCATTTGCCCGATCGATGACCGGATTAATGTTAGCACATGTCATGTCTCGGCGGACGGAATCCGGGAGTAAAGGTTACCCCTTTTTTAGGTTCGGCACGGTGCGCGAAGTAAGCTTCGGAACGCTGCTTTCGGGTGGCGAGGAAAGAGTTCTCCTCTCCGACGATCTACACGAACAACTCAGAGACGCGGGGGGTTACCTAGGTTCAAGCCGCCCGGAGGCTAAAAGCACTACTCATGCATGTCTGGATTGATGAGCTGATCATCGTGTGATGCTACAAGGTGGTTCTCGGGTAACTACCCGGCAGGTGGTCGGCTGGTGGTAGACGATGAGCAGATACTTGCCTGGAGGCAATCACCTCTCAACTCTACCCTCCTGGCCCTAGACTAGTCTTCACTTGCTTCCAACTTGGATCCTCCTCCTTGGTGACCCCGGTCCTCCTTTTATAGGCCAAGGGGACGTCACAGGGGGTCACACAAGGGGCACAAGGGGTTTTAGGTGGGAAAACCCCTCGGCGGTCTTTATGGGGCGACGTGGCCTCTTCTCGTCCCTGTATCCTTCGCTGGTTAGGTGAGGGCGTCCACCTTTGGGGAAAGCGGGGGGGATAGAGCGCCTCCATCTTCTTGGCACCCAAGTCTTCCTGATCCTTCCAGCGTGGGCTGGCATGCTTGTCCTTTACTTGTATGGAGAGGCACCCGTCAGAGCGCCTGGCCTCCTGCCGAGAACTCCGCCTCGCGGGTCATGCCTTGGTGTCCGGGTTGGTGATGACCCCGGAAGATCATCTGGCCTTGAGTCCTTAGCTATCTGGGCGTCAATGTCGAGCTTGTCGGGTTCCCGCGAGGTAGGTGAGCGGGCCCACCTACCAGTCTTGTACCGTGGCCCTTTCCATCTTATGGGTGGGCCCACAGGTGGTGGACCCACTTTGGCAGCATAATGGGAACCCCATGCTCCACTATTGTGACAACACCACAGACGGATGAGGACCTCTTGGGAAAAGTTGTTGATGATGCTCTTGTGGCGTAAGTCAAAGGGAACTTGCGAAATAACTCCAAGTGACGGCTCTCCACTAGCTGGACACCGCGTGTAGTTGCCACGGTAGCAAAAATACTTCCATTTTGGCTTCTTTTTTTGACACCGTGGTATAGCTTCTCCGCCACTATAACAAAGGGAGGCGGTCAACCGTCAGATACATGTTTTCTCTTGAGCAGTATATTGACTAACTTACTACCGAACAAAATAAACCCGCTAGAGATAACTCTTTGCCAGCATTCTAGCGCGCCCTCTTCTTAAGTTTGCGAGGATTTCATAGCACAGTCGACTGTCCGTAGAAGCTCATACCGAGTGGACTTACTCTGTGACATGCCTGAGATAGGGGTGTAACTCGGGCGGTTTGGGTGAGCAACTAGAGATGAGCTACTCAACACTGATGCCCACACATAGAAAATCACATATTTTGTAAATCCGTAATTGTGATCCAGTGATAATGTAGAGTCATTGTGATCTCGACACATGTTGGAGCAACAATGGTTTTGTAAATTATATTTAAAATCAAGACGTAAGCAGCCTATTAAAGAGCGGGACAAACATTAGGGTATCCATATGTAGAAACATATCCATATTTGCATTTGTGGATAGTACAGAATTATAGAATATGGGATATACATCTAGTTATATTAAATCAAAGTAAATTTGCATCTTCAAGAATTTCGCTTGAGTAAATTTCACATATAAAATATAATGTAATTACCAATTTGAATGGAAAATTATGTTTGAACTTAAGAAAGAATTCTTTATTAAATTGTTGACCACTTGTATGTACTTTAGTTAAACCTAATGTAGATTGTTAATTCTGATCTAAAGAAATTAAGCATAAGCAAAATACGAATGAGACTTCCATCCATGTATCATGTAGCTCTCCTTAGACTCGAAGCTGGCAGGGTTCTTGAAGAGGGTTTGATTCATCGGTTGCTTTTTGTTGGAGTAAGTTAAAATTATGTATCTCTTAGGGACTCAAGTGAAAAATGTATAGATAATATATAGAATAGAGAGAGGGATTGATAACCATCCAGAAAATTTCCTCCTACAATAGCTTTTTCTCCCTTTGTTTTTTCCCACATCCCACTCAACTCTAGTTGAATCTCTGCATGGTATCAGAGCAGAACAGTTCTTGTGTGTTCCCCCATGTTCTTGAGTAGGCATCAGTGTCGGCGGTGCTTGTACAATGGTATGGGAGATCCCTCCAAGGACAAGCCAGGGGGTTCGGGCATGAAAAAATGTATGAACTTTTCAACACACTGTTTGAACAACAGCAGTTAAAGTCGACAGTTTCTAAAACTGCCAATTATGGTAACCAAATTCAGTGAAATTGTCACATCCTAATAACTATGTCAGCTGAGCACGCCATGCCCAACTAATACTAAGTTTTCATGGTTATGAGGGTATGCTGGATTATGATGAAGAAAAGCAGAAAACCGGGGACGTTTATTCAAAGCAAAATAATAACATGAGTGTTGGTGTGGCTGCTAGGAAGTATGGAACCCACGGTATGAAAATAGGCTAAAACAATGTCAAATGTGGCTGAAGTGTGGAAAGCCTTGGAGAAGCAATTTGCTGGAAAATCAAACAAAATGCATGCAAACCGCATCATGGAAGAGCTAACTCACTTAAAGCAGGGTACCAAATCCATAACAGAATATGCAGGATGTGAAGTGGATGTATCAGGATCTTCATCTACACCGCGCTCAAGTCAAGAAGTGATCACTAGTTGTTTCATTGCCTTTGCCCCCCTTGTTGGGGAGTTGGCTGACCCGGTATCTTACTTGCTTTCATTTCTAGGCAAAGCTGTATGCCTCAGCTCTTGTAATAACTTGTCGTGGCTTTAAAGCAGGGCTTTTGCCTTTTTTCTATAAAAAACTCCCTCCTCCGTACCAAAATATAACTTGTTTCAAAAAACTCAAATTTGACAAGCTAGAAAACCTAAGATGCTCGAATATAGTAGTTATGCTAAAAATGAGGTGATTTCTCTGTATTTTATTTTCTAGTAAAATAAATTTATTTGCTATTCTATTGGAACTCCAAGGTAATTCCTCTGTTCCAAATTAATTGACTTTCATTTGTTCACATGTAGATGTATGTGGACAAATGAAAGTCAATTAATTTGGAATGGAGGGAATAGTTCGAGAGAAAGCTAGTGGTAAATTTCGCTTCATCTGAAGGTCAACGGTAGTCAGTCCCCTCCTCCCACATCGCCATCGGCCATGCCGCCCTCCCTGCGGTACCTCGTACTGCTGTTCCTCGCGGCGGCCGCTGCCACCACCACGGCCGCCGCGTTCGTGCTCGAGGAGGCCACCATCGAGTCCATCCACCGCGCCTTCGCCGACGGCGAGCTCACCTCGCGCGGCCTCGTCGAGCTCTACCTGCGCCGCATCGCGTCCCTCAACCCGACCCTCCACGCCGTCGTCGAGCTGGACGCCGACGGCGCGCTCGCCGCCGCCGACCGCGCCGACGCCGCCCGCCTCCTCCTCGGAAGCGCCGCGCTCCCGCCGCTCCACGGCATCCCCGTGCTGATCAAGGACAACATCGCCGCGGCCGGCGACGGAGGGGCGTTAAATGCGACGGCCGGGTCACTCGCGCTGATCGGGTCCCGCCCCGCGCGCGACGCTGGCGTGGTCGAGAGGCTCCGGGGCGCCGGCGCGGTGATCCTTGGCACCGCCAGCCTAAGCGAATGGTGCAACTTCCGCGCCCCCGGCGTCCCCGCCGGCTGGAGCCCCCGCGGCGGCCAGGGCCTGGTCAGCAGATCTTCCCCTTTTGCCTCCTGCGCCTGCTATTCTGTTCGCTTCTCCTTGCTTGGAAGCTAGAATTGCTTGTTGATTTTTTTTAGAGGGGTCTTGCTTGTTGATTTAGTGCGAATCTGAATGACTCTAATCGCATTGCTGATGTAGTAGAATCCATACGTACCGTCAGCCACGACGTGCTCCTCCAGCAGCGGCTCCGCCATTGCGGCGGCGGCAAACATGGTGGCAGTCACGATTGGGACCGAGACCGATGGGTCCATCATGTGCCCGTCCAGCTTCAACTCCGTTGTCGGGATTAAGCCCACGGTCGGCCTCACAAGCCGTGCCGGCATCATCATCATTTCTCCAAGGATGGACACGGTTGGGTATGTTTGCATCTGTCTAGCAGAGAGCAGAGTGATGTGGTTTTACTGCCTGAATTTTAGTTCAAACAGCACCGCAGTGTCCATTGCCTGGTTGTAGTGTCCACTGTCTGAATTTTAGTCCACTTTTCTCGAGTAATTCAGCAATTGTATAGTTGTAGTGTGCCCATGAATGTTTGCTCACTTTACCTTTATCATCCGGTGACGCCCATTTTTTAGTGATGTGATTTACTTGATGCAGGCCAATCTGTAGGACTGTTTCGGATGCAGTATATGTGTTGGAAGCAATCGTTGGTTATGATCCTCGAGATGCAGAGGCAACTCGCATGGCATCTCAGTACGTCCCGGAAGGCGGTTATGGGCAATTCTTGAACATAGATGGTCTAAGAGGCAAGAGGATTGGGATTCTCAGGAAGGATTTCTTTCTGTTTCCCCCAGGCTCTATCCAAGAAAAGGTGTTTGGGGAGCACTTCGACACTATGAGGTGATTCACCACTCTTCTTGTCTGACGACAACATCTGTTACTCTTAGATATCAGTCTTTTTTTGATTGTGCTTCACTATCATCTGGATTAACGGTTGTGCTAACTCAGACAATATTTGGATGACTTTAATCTGTAGAAGTATCAGATCTTGTCCTATGATACACTAGATCACACGAAGTGATCGTGCATTTTCGGGCATTCTCAAAGGCATGTTTATGATACAAGCTGAGACAATATCATAGGTACATAGATAGATGATTGATCCTAATGTCAGCACCTAAGCTGGCCTGACACAATTAAGCCTCGATAAGAATAAGTTATTGCACCTAAGCTGGTCCGACACACTAAACTTTGTAAGTCTTCGATAAAAACAAGTTATTGCACAACACTGTCTCAGAGAATCAATACATTCTTGAATGCTGTTCTGCACGAGAGAAACATTATATACAAGTTAGAGCACAGATGCTACTGAAATGCTTGAAATTTTGAAAATACCAATGGTATGAGAAAGACATGGGTTCAGATCCCAAATGTCGTTTTTCCCTTAGACATCCATTAGCAATTTTCATGCAAAGTAGTACATGGCAGTATCAACATTGAAGAGGGATGATTGAATGAAAGAAGGAATTAATCATGACGCATCATCTACTTATTCCTTTCTGTGGAAGCTCTTCTTTTCTGAATATAAATTAGCTTCCTAACTTGTGCATTCCTTTACAAAACTGAAAGGCAACTGGGGGCCATCTTGGTGGACAATCTTGACATACCAAGCATGAACATCATCAACGATGCAGTACAAAGCGGGGAACGTGCCCTTATGCTCGCTGAGTTCAAGCTGTCCCTCAACTCTTATTTGTCCGAACTGGCCACCACACCTGTTAGGTCACTATCAGACATAATTTCCTTCAACAACAAGCATCCTGTCGAGGTAATTACTTCATGTTCACCTCTTTTTCTAATTTTTTGTTTTCTTGAACTCGAATAAGATACTCTTGAAATATTTGTTACAGGAAAGAATGGCTGAATTTGGCCAGAGTTACCTTGTGCAGTCCGAAGCAACAAACGGCATCGGTCCGACTGAGGAGCGTGCCATTGCCAAACTGAACAAACTGTGTAAGGAGGGCCTCGGGGAGATTGTGCGAGCCAATCGACTGGACGCAATCGTCGCTCCTGGTGCTTCTGCTCATAGCCTGCTCGCCATCGGTGGGTACCCGGCGATCACCGTCCCGGCTGGATACGGGTCGGATGGCATCCCCTTTGCAATCTGCTTTGGAGGGTTGAAAGGTTCAGAGCCGAAGCTTATTGAGATTTCTTATTCCTTTGAGCAGGCAACGAAAGTCAGGAGGCCTCCACCAGTATTGCAGTATTCTGCCATTTGATTATAGGTGTTTTTTTACCAGTTTGTGTCATTTTCATGTTTTAAGAAGGAAAAACCACATTCTTGGTGAGAGACATACACAAGGGTTTTAGCATTTTGAGATGTTATCACCATTAGTTTCCCATCCTTTTTCGATTCAGGCGTTATTCAACACTCGGCTGTTCCATTGGAAGCGACCATAGGTCCAGAGGACCTTATTGTTCTTGCCATGCATGTTTGATCATCAGCGACTTGTGTATGTACCTCTCCTCCGGTTCTACCTCGGCAGAGCAAAGCTTTGACAGATGATCATAGAGCTCCACCGAGCTCCACCAACGGTGGCTGAAGGATAGATATGCCGGGGTACCCTACTCCGCCCCCGGAGATAAAGGGCGGCCGCCCTGCTCAGCCCAATGGTGCAAGTTTGAAGGAATTATTTGTCATGGTTAGCCCACACGGCCGGCTCTCCTTTTATTACTCAAACAACTGGTACATCAAGTTACAACATGGGTCTCTCTAGCGCTCAATCAATTGAGAATTAGTTGCGAATTATTTGTCATGGTTAGCCCACACGGCCGGCTCTCCTTTTATTACTCAAACAACTGGTACATCAAGTTACAACATGGGTCTCTCTAGCGCTCAATCAATTGAGAATTAGTTGCAAGTCCACTTGCAACTGATGACGTCATGCGATTGAGAACTAAGCTAATTCTCAATCGACTGAGAATTAGCAAAACCGTTACAACATAAGGAGGCAGATCACAAACCGATCTCCTACCTGATAGAAACACGATCGGTTCAAATACGAATCCGATCCTATCTCTCTAACAGTGCATCTGTCGCATCAAAAACCGAAATAGATACTGCCCTGGCACGACAACGGGCCGGGTTATCGTCCTTCTGTTCTACGCGATTGATGTTGTATGAATTTCTGTATTTGGGGGTGGGGGATATGAGTAGGAAGGTTGCGTTCATGGGCATATGAGAGGTAAGCACATGTTGTGTGCGGACGCATTGGCGGACATCTATGATGCCAAGTTTGGCTGCTCGATATAGAGTGGGTGGTGCATTCATGCGAGAGTGGGTGGTGCAAGGACAAACGACCTTGTGAGAAAACCCATGTGGTCACTTGAGCTCCATACGCATTCCACGTGAACCTAAATAAAATCCATGCTGAAGCCACATCATCACGACTACCCATCTGCCTGAAACACGCCAATGTGTCCAATAGTTTAACTACATTTATGTACTTAGATCGATTTTTCGTTTTGAAAACGAATTACAAAACAACATATATATCATCAGGGACTGTATATCATGGTTGCAAAACATTGTGGTTTGGTATATATACCATACTAAACATCATATAAAGCTCACCTAATAATTTCACATTGTATAACTTTAGGAAGCGTACCAAATCAGAGTTTACGACAATCTCTAGCTAATGCTAAAAACGTCATCATTATTCAATAATCATGACCTTCTATCTTACTAGCTATATCAAGTGCGTCAATCGCAGATGCATAACTTGCAGATGCAGAATGGCCTTTTATTATGGCACTTGGACTCCATGCAACAGTGCCCCTGACAATAGATATCCTCATTGTTCGCGACGCGGCATGCATCGTCACAATTGGTGGAATTACATGTATCTCCATGTGTCGGAACAATGTGCGCCACACAAGATTCAGGTCTAACATCTGCAAAATTGCAGCAGAAATATTAATAAACAATCACACATCGTTATAGTTGTTTGATGAGTACGTTGTCGAAGCTAGTGGTACCGTAGGAACAAATGAGTACCTAAAGATGATGATACCATGAGCAAAGATGAAAGTCAGGAACATCAGGGTAGTCTTCATCCTAGCGAACTGTATTGTTGATAGTAAATGGGGATGTTGACTGTAGGACCTGTAGTTTGTGAAGGAGGACAATAAAATGGCAACCCTTATTATAGAGGATGTGATTTCAATTCTCATCTATTGCATAATAATTACATATTCTCTAGAATCTACATTAATTGTAGAAAATCTACTGATATATGAACCATTAATACGGTGGGTCTGGGTTATAATCGCTCAGATAAAAAATATTGAAATTAGGTACACTTTTCATACCAGTATACACTTTTACACGTATCGGCCTCTACCTCAGTGGTCTATGTTGTCCCATCTGTTGTTGAGGTTGTGAGTTCTATTCTGTTTTTGGAAGTTAGCTATCCATGTGCCAGAACTATGATCTGGTTTCGAGATCTTATGGATTTCAACTCTAGTCTACCCCAACTTGTTTGGGAAAAAAGGCTTTGTTGTTGTTGTTTTTGTTGTTGTATAATTATAAACAGAGAGATAAACTTTTACTATAGGATTATAATAAGGGAATCTAATAAAATCGTTCACTACTTTAAAAAGGAAATCTCATCTACGGACCACATGGCAGATATTTAGAATGAAAAAAAAGAGCATAGTTAAAAAATTCACTTCCATGATTTTTTAGCATTAATTGAAAATGGATCAAAAGACACAAGAGTGTACATATCCTTGTATTTGTTTGTACCTTTTGGGCAATCCACCTTTTTACAGTAGTGGTCTGCTGTGATTTTGTATATGGTTAAAAAGTGCTGATCGGTTGCCATCTGGTCGATCCTATAGATATAGTAATAGGACATAGTCTTTTTCATACTGATCTTTGTTTCCTTTACAGGAGGATTGTGCGAGCTGAGGGCACATATTTTGCGGAGATGAAGAATATATGCTTAAATTCGCAGGATTGTGAGGCAAATAATGCAGCAAATCGTTATGCGAAAGAAGCTTTGGTCGCTGTATAACTCATGTTCAAAAATGATAATTACAGAAAAAGTGAAAAAAATTGATTGCCAAGGTCGGCATTAGAGTGCACTCGGACAATCGCCCGTGCTGTCAGCTGGCCGTTTGTCACAGCGGTAAGTACCACGTTGCCCAGCTGCTTTGCCGAGTGCTTTATCCTTGCCGAGCGTAACACTCAGCATTGAACACAAATATGCCGAGTGTGACGTTTTGCTGAGTGTCCCCGACGAAATACACTCAGCATTATGATCACGTTGTCGAGCGTATCGTTTTGCTGACTGTTCTTCCATGACACTCGGTTTAAATCTAGCGTTTGCTGAGTGCCCGATAAATTGCACTGGGCTAGGAGGGCAATCCAGTAGTGTCGATTGATGTCTTCTACACTTTCTTCTTCTTTTTTGATAAAGAGTTTTTTATTAACTCAAAAATATACATCAAGTCGATAAAATCCACCGAGTTACACCGGGATCTGCATAACAAAGATGCGCACATCGCAAACAAAAGCTATAAAAAGTTTGATATTGAGTTTTAACATGTCACACAAAGGATAAAATAGTCTAAGACGAGGGAGGATCAATACATAGATTACGCCGCCATCTGTGTTGGTAAAAAACTCTTTGACTACTCGCTCCACTTGAGCATGCTGACATGAAGAGATTCTTATGCTCCGCTAGCTACAGTTGGCTTTAGATGCGTAGCTAGTGTGTGGACAAGTAGATAGTCGTACACGGATATATTTTGCAAAAACAACATCATTCCTGTAGAGCCACAATGGCCAACATCTCCTATAATGATATGTTTTTTAATGAGAATGAACATCTCGTAGCCAATTGCCAACCATGTTTTCAACTGGCTGCTATTGGTACACATTGGACAAAACTTGAATAATGGACCAGCCTGTCCTAGCAATTTTACAATAAAAAGTGCTTAATTGTTTTCATGATGGCACAAGGCACATTGTTTACTACCATGCATGCCAACTTCTTATCTAGATTATCCTTTGTACCATTTTAAGTTATTTAATAGGAAACAATAAAGATTAGAGCTTATCAAAACTCAGTTTACACTGGCATGGAGTCATATCATGGCTATATAAGCTTAAGTTAAATTGGACAAGCCAATACAATCATCTTATATAGTCACATGATGGTTTTCAAAGCTCAGTGTACACCTTCTATTTTAAATTAACCAAACCAATATTTTTAAAGTAATTTCATATTTTTAGATCACAATATTAATATGATTTTTATCATTCTAAATGAATATTATAAATTAAAATCTGTATTTTCATTAAAAAAATTACCATTTTCTCGAGCTATTTAATTGAAAAAATATAGAAAATGTAAAACTTTTCAAAATTCACTTTCCATTGCAATGGAGTCATATGATCGTTATGTAAGATTAAGTTAAATTGAAAATCCAATACAATCATCTTAAATGGTAGTCACATGATGGTTTTCAAAGTTCAATGTACAACTACTCCCTCCATCAGGGTTTATAAGTCACATTTCCAAATTCTCTGCGACCAAGGTAGAATCTGATTGGGAGAAAAAAGTAGCAAAAACGCTCATTAATTCTCTCGTTAACTGTGGCACTTTATTACGGGAGCGCAAAGACCAAGGTTAGGCCCACTTTGCAGGGTCCCTATTCTATTTGCATGCATCCATATGCAAACCGTTTTGCATGCTGAAACGTTTTCACACACATGGATATCCGGGAGAAGAATGTTAAGATGGCTATTAACACGTGCATTAATTGCTAATTATGCCTTATGGAAGGAGAAAACTTGGTTTTGGAGAAGTGACTTATAAACCTAGACGGAGGAAGTACTACTTTTTGTGGAAATTCATGGGAGTTTTATTCAATAATGATAGGATTACAGTCTGCTAATACATGGGGGATTAAAAAGGTGGGCCATGGAGAAGCCAGCACACAGTGCTACGCTCAGTACGACCATAATTAGCCAGACAACCCGCAACCCTATTTAATGTACAACTACTACTTTGAAATAACCAAACCAAGATTTGTCATTTCACATTTTTTTAGCTCATGTTGTAAATATGCCTTTTTTATCATTAACGAAGGATAATGCGAATTGAAACCTATTTTCCCATTTAAAATAATTTTCCGCAGCCATATAATAGGTAAAAAATAAAGAAAATGTAAAACTAGTCAAAGTTCAATTTTCTTTTGCCTAAGTCACATGTTGGATATGTAATCTTGGGATAATATCGGGTATGTTTTAAGGAAATTCGAAAACCCCACTTGTTTTGAACTGGACCAATTCCGTGACTTTGGGAGCATTTCTATGTTGTGGCCAAAAAAAGTATCTAGAAAATCCTGGAAGAATCACAATAAATTTACACAAAGTTATTGACCCATCTGGTCCAAAAATCTCATACATTGTTTGGAAAAAATTATATTGGCATTATTCACATCAATACTAAAGTTGTAATAAAAATCAGTAAGGCTATGTTTGGTAGGTCAATATTTTTTGAACTGAAGAATTTCAAAACCAAAGTATTCCAACGCCTGGTAAATAAATAATATAGTTTTTCTCTCCTTTATAAGTTTCGAAAAAATAGGGCAATACCTCTTCCGCCCATACTTAGAAAAAAAAAGCAACTGTTTCGAGGAATACTTCAGTTTAAAACCACATTATTTATTAGATCCACACACCTTAAAAAATTTAATACTTCGGTATTTTTGCGAACCGAAGTATTCTCTGTATACTTAAAAAAAAACTTGGATGCCAAACGAGGCCTAAGTCCCTATTCAACTTCGTCTTCTTTGTAGTATTTGTAATCAATAGTTCAGTTTCCATAGTACTTATTGTATCCTTCGAATCTTATTGAACAAAAAAATGTCAAATTGGTTGAAAACCCGAACTAAAAATCAAGTTTACATTTCATCTGTTATACCCAAGGTTGGAAAAAGCGCTAGGCGTAGGCGAGGCGGTTGGCACTCGCCTAGCGCCTAGGCAATGCTTAAGCGCACTAGGCGTGGCCTAGGCGGGTATATAATTTGTACCATTAGGTGTATATTTGGGTTATTCTATATCTATGCTCACTAATTTTGAGCATATGAATGAGTAAACTACTAACAACTACCACTGGATTAGGGTCCATCTCATTTGTAAGTGCAACATGGTATGATTTCTTGCTAGATAAGACAATTTCTTTGTTGTGCTGCCTAGAGTTCCGCTTATGCCCTAGGCGAGGCGGTTGTCCACCGCCTAGTGCCTAAGTGTGCTTAAGCGCTGCCTATGTTTGAAAGAAGGAATGCATGGTAGCTAGAACGTAGGCGTACACCCTCACGCAAGTTGTACACACGTAAAATCCATTAAAACCCTCACGCAACTTTCTCAGTCATAACTTTAGTAGTTTCCTTCTTTTTCTTGTCCCTAATGAGTTCGGGAGACATTGTGAATTTCCGTTGAAAGTGAGCCTATGTTTGAAAGAAGGAATGCATGGAAGCTAGAACGTAGGCGTACACCCTCACGCAAGTTCCACGTAAAATCCATTAAAACCCTCACACAACTCCACAGAAGCAATCCTTTTACAAAGCAGCTTAAAGCGAGCCGAGCTAGTTTGTGTTACTTTCGAAAGGGTGCATATGGTAACTAGCTAGAACGTAGACACACACACAACTCTACGCAAGCAAACTCTTTCCATGAAGCAATCTTGAGAACTCACGGTACGCAAAGCATGGAACCTCTTCCGGCCGGCCGGGGAGAAGATCGCGTACCCAACACACACGTACGGTACGTACGTACAGTACAAGATTCGTGGCTGTTGGGCAGAAGCATCGAACCAAGCCTCCGTACACATGCAAGCACGCGTATATATACGTAAATGTGTGCCCAGGCGTCTTCGCGACGGTGGCCGGAGTGGTCGGTGCAGCGGCGGCGCTTTCGGGTCTCCTTCAGGTCTGGGCGTGGAGCCAGGGGAGCTTGCCGCCGGCTGCCCACGCCGGGTTCATGGCCTGGCTACTCACCCTGCTCGCACTCGGGTAACACCACTACATGACCAGTAGTCCAGTACACCACACAGCATTAATATTACTACGTGCTACCACACAAACGTACTAACTATAGCTCTTGATCTCTCCATTTTTTTTTCTCTAGACTGGCCATTAAGGAGATAATCATGGGAGCCACCGTGCACGACTACAAATTGGGATCCACAGAGCTGTTCCTGGGAGACAAGGGGTACCTGGTAAGAATATCGACAGACATAGTACTTAATTACTCCAGCAGCCATTATTATGATTGATCATAATATGTGTTGATGGGTCGATGTTTTCTTGTAGGCTTTTGCTATAATAAGGGCTATAATGACGGGATGTCTCTCGGTGACGCAGCTCTGTTACCTGAGTATATTTTACACTGCAACATAATCTTCGATCCAACAAGCTATACAAACGGAGGTCTCCGCATGATGGAGTTCGGGCTGCATATGCAAATGTACATATTACAATATATACACAGTTGATTTGTATAATGTATACTCCGCAAGGAAGAGAATCAGTTAGTATATATACTTTCAGTGTACTTGTGTTCCATATATGCCGTATGTGCCCTTATCATATAGTGTGTGCCAAATATAGTTTCCGTGTAATCGATCATCCGTCGATGGATTGTTTCCCCCTGTTAATTAGTTCTATATTGTCATCCGCTCATCCTTATTTATCTTTGTAGCGATGTAATGTTTGGAAATCAACGTGCATGTGTATAGGCCTATAGGCCCACTGTTGGTTTCGTTATGCGATGAACCTTGTTTATTGATTGAACCACGAGATGTACTTTTCCTTTCCTCGAACACTTGGATACCCGTAAGTGCGTGCGTATGTCGGTAGAACATCTAACTGACTAAGAAATGCCTCCCACGGTTGATTCCTCGCTAAAATCAGTGTCGTGTATCGGTTGGGTTCACTTCGATAAATTTGGTGGGTAGCTGTTATTTGACGGTCGTCATCAGGGGAGCTCCAATATCATGCTCGTTAGCGGCGTGCCCACGCCGAGCTCTGCTGGGCTGGCCCATCGGGAATTTTTGTTTCTTTAAAAAGTATTCTTTTTTATTTTTTACTTTTTGTGATTAAAAATTCTGAATATTTTTATCTAAATATTTTTAAAAATCGAATTTTTTATATTTTCTAGTTATGAACATTTCAAAAATGTAAATAGTTTTTGAGTTTGAATTTTTTTGAATCTGAACATTTTTAAATCAGAATGTTTTCAAAACTAAAATTTTCATATCTGATTCTTTTTTCAATTTTGACCTTTTTCCAATTATGAACATTTTTTGAGCCTGGACATTTTTTTAATATGAACATTTTAAATCTAAATTTTTTAAAATAATAAAAAGGTTAGAAAAAGAAAAAAGAAGAATAGAAATGGAAAAGAAAAAAGTAAGAACATTAAAGAAAATGAAAAAAATAGAGAAGAAAAAGGAAAAAACCTGAGATGGGTAGCCCATTAGCATCTCCCTTCAAGCGGTGCGATGGGCTGGTGTCTCCCTTCAAGTGCCGCTAACGGGCGGGCATAGGGTTTACTGTCTTCATCGACGGCAAACCCTATACATCACCCGTAGGCGAATGCTTTAGGTGCGCGTCGCGTGAAGGGAGGCACGTATGGGCCGGGCCATCTTGCTTTTTTGTTTATTTTTCTTCTCTGCTTATTTTTTTTCATTTTCATTTTTGTTTTCTGTTTTTGTTTTTCTTTTTCTTCACTTCTCCTATTCTTATTTTTGTTTTTCTTTCGAAAAATCCAAATTCAAAAAAGGTCAAATTAAAATTTTGTTCAGATTTAAAAATGGTTCATCGTATTTCTTTTTGTAAATATTAAAATTCCAAAATTGTTCAAATAAAGAATTTATTCAGATTTAAAATTTGTTCATCATTTTTCTTTTTGAAATTTTTGAATTTCGAAATTGTTCAAATAAAAAAATCATCTTTCAAAAAAAAATACAAAGCTTGTTCATATTTCAAAATTTATTCAAATGCAGAAATTGTTCAAATAAAAAATTCATATTTCAAAATTGTTCAAATCGAAAAATTGTTCGTACTTTTTGAAACTGTTCATATTAAAAATAAAAATTGATAAAATTCAGAACATTTTCATATTTGATTTTTCTTCATATTTTTAGAATGGTCAGCTTTTTATATTCATCATTAAAAAAATAAAAAATAACAGCACCTTTTTGTATTTGCCCGTTTTTAGGCGGCCCATGAAGCGGCTGTTTCAGCGACGATATGCTCCCGCCTCGCCTTGGAACGATGTACAGAAGATCCATCGACGACTTGAGATTATGAGGGGGCAGCTTGGGTAGGATTTGCTATTAGATAGGATCTATGAGATCAATTTTTTTAAATAGACTAAACATGTTTAAATATTCTCAAAAAATTGACAACAAAGATCTATGTTACATGTGCAACGCCAAAAATTGTCTCCTTCAAATTCGAGCTACACTTAGAGAACCAAAAAAGAGAAACTTGGTTGTGAAAGACTATTCACGCAAAACTGACACTATTCATAGTGTATCTTAACATTTTCGTTTCTCCAAATGTAGATCAAATTTTGAGCTGAAATTTCTTGGAGTTGTAGAAACAACCCATAAGTGTGCTGTATATTTTTTACAGATTTTTTAATGATTTCTAAATATAGTTTTGTGAATTGATCCTATGATCTCATCTAAAGGATAGATCCTATACAAGTCTTCCCCGAGATTATGAGATAGATGGGTTCCGGATATTGGCTATGTGGTCTTTTGTTGGGCTGGGTCTGTAATGGTTCTTTTTACCGACAGAGATATCATGGGCCAGGTGAGTTCCGGTGTGGGTTTGTTGGGCTGGTTCTGGAGTTTCCTTAGGTGGGCTTTCATGCGCATGTCTTTGGTCTTTATAGACACGGAGCGATGATTTTCGAATGATTATGAATTTCCAGATGACTCACTCATAAGATCTTCGTCAAATACGATTAATTGGTTCAAACTTGAACTGTGTGCGTTATCATTTAGTCGATCTTGGACTTTATACTTGGGCGTCCCTTGGTAGATATGGGGAAATATATCAAATATATCCTCCTTATATTACAATTACTCCCCCGGATCCTAAATAATTGCCGTCAACTGTGCTAAGGATTTGTACGTGCTTAGTTATATTCCCACGTCACCTAAAGTGGGTCGGAGGGAGTAATTTATTTTTCCTCCGATTCAAACACTCTTCCTGAAAATTGGACAAGAGTACAAGACACTTTAATCCTACATTTTTCTTTTTTCTATATTTTTCCTATCTTACCAGTTACTATTTAGAGAGGCCCTTACTGAGATTTCACACTGATTTCAGTCAACATTTCACAAGAAATTCAAATGTTTCACTGAAAGTGAAACATATAGAGTGCGAGGAAAAAGACGCCCAACATCGTCCATGTTACACTCACCTTGGTGACATATACACCTTCTATCACCAAACAAATACGCGGGGTCGCACAGATATAGGAAAGGAGAGAGAGGGCGAGAGCGTGCGCGCGCTCTGCCGGCCGGCGACCGTGTAATGGTTAACTGCTCCTCGCCTTCCCTCGCCGGGGGCCCGCGGTTGCTGCCGCGCGATCAAGGCCAGGCTCCTACGGAGTACTTGGGAGCGTTGATGGTGCCTGCGGCAGTTCAAGGAGTTTTACGTCTGATGATAAGATCCGTCATTATTGTACTTGGCGCACCGGTAGCGGATGGGAAGCAACCAACATTGACGGCCCCTGAATTGAGGTGAGGAATATGAAACGTGTTGGCAGCCTGTTCATAGTGGGTAGTAACATAGAGCAGTAACGTACATGTTACTACTCTATGTTACTACCTCTATATTGGGTAGTAACATATGGGTAGTATCATGCAAGTGTGCATTTGTTATATTGTAGACTCATATTGCATTGAGAGATGCGATGTTACGGTAATTACCTATGTTACTCCATTTACCTCACTCTTCATTAATTGCATGTCAAATCACCTTTTTTATGTGGCATTTATTACCTATGTTATTCACACTATGGGTAGTCTCAAGAAGATTGCCTTCAGTTCCTTGCAGGATCTAGGTACAAGGAGATGCTTCTTAAGAGCATCTCTAACCGGCTCCCCCAAATTGGCCCCAAACGCCCGGACGGTCCGCCCGGACAGGGTTTGGACCGAAAACTGCCACCCAAGGGAGGCTCCCATAGCCTCCCCAAACGACCGGGCGGTCCAGCACACCGCAAATCCAGCCCCTCTGGGGCGGTTTTGGGGCGGCCCGGACGCGTCCGCTGTGGGGACCCCGGACTAGCTATCTGAAATACCCGATTATGCTTAACACAACGATCCCGTGATCAGTCTGTCGTTGCACATAATCCAACGTGAGTACCATAGTTTACATCCATTACAATACCGAATTAAACTCTTACATAAATGGTCATTTAGACCAAGTCTTACATAGGTGCCTTCATGGGCCAAACCAAAATATTCAGCAGAAGCTACGGCGTAGTAGACACCATATACTAACAACGACCCGACAGACAGCTGACTTATGTAGATCCCTAGTTCGCATAGAAGTCGACATACTCCTCCTCGGCGTAGTGCTCCTCGAAGTCTGGTTAAGACAATAGCCAGGGACGAAACCAATATGAGTACATTTGATTGTACTCGCAAACTACCCCAACATGAGTATGCACTAGTTTTATTTTAATTTCAGACTTTTATTTATTTAAAACATCTCTATATCTTTATTAAAAAGGTAAGAAGAATTTTATAACTATCTTTAAATAAAATCACCATTTTATCTGTTTCTCCAAAACTCCTCCTTTTTCCGACCATAACCCGTCATGGTCCACTTGCCTCCAACAACCTCATACCGATCTGTTGGTATAGGTGTATGAAACATTCTCCACTTCATTTTCTTTTTAAAACTCAAATCTTTTCAAAACTTGCACATGGTCAGAGTAGAGCCTCCCAACTGTCCATATCCGAGGACTCAGCTATTCGAATAGTTTTACACTCTGCAGAGGTAGCACGCTTTTCCCACATCCATCCGATAACTCATCGTCCCAGCCACGTCCCGCCATACAAGGTGTATGCGAAGTTGAGTCACCGACCCTAGCCTGTCCTTTGCTCATGCTAGTATAGGACCCTGCCGCTATGACTCTTTCCATCAATACTTAACCCAGCTCGCCGGAATCTAAGTGTGAGGACTCATAGTTCTGCCCGGCGGTATATAGGGGACATCCTTCTATCCACCACATGTGCGAGGACCATCCTTCTATCCACATGTGCGAGGACCCGAGTCAGGGGTAGGTCACCGAGCCATCCCCTCATGGAACGGAGTCATCTCCGTTGTTGAGGCATCACATACTAATATGAGCAAATTATATGACTAAGTCTTTTCCCATATGTGTGTAAATATGGTCGCATAGGGTAAGATTGGTCGTCATATTATTAGGACACACTGTGCATTTTTCATAAACATCACCATACTCCATTTCTTCACTTCCATACCGACATCGCGACATTTCATATCCACACAAGTATTTTCAAACGAGTTTTGAAAAAACAATTTTTTTCTTCCCATCCTATAGTTTCATATACACTACCTTATATATCTACATCGGTGGCAAAATAGTTTTTCATATGCTTTTTGAAAAGGTTTTAAAAATCATTGCCTTAAGAGTAAATCATGTTATCAAAGTAGATATATATATATATATATATATATATATATATATATATATATTTGGGGTGCAAGCTCAGAGAGTAACTTGCCTTGCTCGACAAAGTGACCTTGGTCTTGATCCTCGTGTTCAACAAATTCTCCTTTCTCGATAATTCCGACAACGCTCTCGTCTAATTAATAAACAAACAAATACAAACAATCACTATACTACTCAACCAAACATCATAACATTACAACCTTAAATGCCACAAATAGCCACTGCACACATCAAGCAACACAATTTGATTTCAATTTAATTGAATTAACCACTATTTGTTTATGTCTTAAATATGGCAAAAACTAGTAGAACATGTTTAATTGCATAACTCAAGTTCTGTTAGTCACAAAAATACAAACTAAAATTCTACAGAGAGATACTGATGTGTAGAAGACAACACAATTGGGTTTGGATTAATTGGAGTTACCAAACTCCCTACATAATTGTTTTAATGCAGAAACTTATTAATCAAGTTTTAGCTACAACTTAAATTCTATTGTTCCTAAAATTAAATCCTTCTAGTGGTAACTAAAAATGAATAAATGTGATCTAACAAAATTGGTCCTAATTCATTTGAGATAACCAATAATTAACTATAATTGTTTTGGTGCAGAAGGGTTTTCTAACTTCAACTTTATACTAAACAATTATCATTGCATAATTAATTCTACCAAAATTAGGGAAGCTAATAGATCACAGTACCAAGCTCACAAAATTGGTTTGGAATTATTTGGGTTAATAGAGTATCAGAAAGAAACAAGTTTAGGTTTTAAACCTTCTGTGGCATTTTTAATACTACACATTTATTATTTATCTAAATGAAATTAAACCACCTGGGTTTGTTAAACAATTTCATAATCTTTCCAGAACATTTTGATTTGATTTATTTGGACTTATAAATCTCGAGATATTGAATTTCAAGGTTCAGCCAGTACTGAAATTTCTAGAGAAATTAAATTAGAAAAGCTTTCTGTTATGGATAATGTTGAGGATCCTGACGGGTGGGGTCCACTCTTCAGTGACTCAACAGAAATATCTCACGTGCGCTAAAATGTTTAAAACGCTGACAGCGGGGCCCACTGGTCAGCGACTTAAAGCACGAAGCGGTACGCTACCGTGGATTAAAGATCTAACGGCTGAGAAGCCAGCACATCGACGACGACCACAAACAGGCGGCGCCGTGGCTCCGGCGACGGCGAGGTCGGCGATTCGCTCACCTAGGGCTCGGGAGTGGGTGTGGACGATGCAGAACGGACGCGGCGGCCTGGGGAAGCTTGCTGGAGGAGTCACGCTTCCTGGGACGGCTCCAATCGACGGCGTCGAGCAGCTCCGCTTCCACGGCCACTTCCCGAAACTCCGGCGAGGTCCTGGCGGCGATTCTGTGCACGAAACAGAGGGGAAAAGGGAGCATGTGAGTGCGGTGGTGATGGAGAAGAGTGTCCAGGCCAGAGAGAAGCGAAAGGGGGAGAGACACGGCGCGGCCGTGGTTGACACCCACCTTCTTCTCCGGCAGCACCTGGCCGTGGTCGACCAAGGCAGCAAGGGCTGCAACTACGTGCTCGCCCTCCTGGCGGTGCACGAGTGAGTGTGGAGCAAGGGGGGAGAGTGGTGCAGAGTGGAGAGGAAGTGAGAGCTCGAGGTGGCTTATAAGGCCGACGCTCGGCTCACGGTGGTCGTGGTTCACGCGAGGTCCAGAGAGGGGGAGAGGTTGCCGTTGGTTGTCTGGGGGGCCGCAGGCGAGCTGTGGAGTGGCTTGGCGCGGCCACGTGTCAAGGGGTGCAGTGGAGCGCCGGGGTCGACAACGGTGTCCTTGGGTCGGCCATGGCGCACGGCGAGCACGGGCGCGTGCTATGCGCGCGAGTGGGCGCTGTCGTGCCGGTGTTTTCGTGTCCACGGGAGCAGAAGAGCAAGGGAGAGAGGGGGCACGGCGCTAGGCCACCACGGCGTCGCCACCTCCTTCTTCCACAGTGGCGACCATGGCGACATGCGCGCGGGCTCCTGTCCCCTGGCGCGACTCCTCCCAGTCCAGCCGCCCAATTTCTTCGGCTCCTGCGAGCGCGGTGAGGTGAGTGGAGTAAGAGGGAGTGAGTGGAGTAAGAGGGAGTGAGTGAGGGGAAGAACACGGCTCTGCCACTAGGTGTTCGACGAAATGTTTGAACCAAAATTAATTTCCAATTTCTGAAATTTATTTTCATAATTTGCTTCACATATGTTTATCAAGATTTGTGGTGTTGTTTAATTATTTATTTGGCAAGTGCAACATAGCACATTTCTTGATTCGAATAAGATAAAGAAAGATATGGAATTTAAATTTAGGTTTTTGAATTTAATATTTGTAGAGGAAAAAGTTGTAGGAATAAAATGGGAGTGCTCATATTATCACTCCACTGAATTTTGTTTGAAAGAAAATTAATTTCTCACTTGGAGAAATTGTGTGACACTTGTCACATGATTTTATTGTTTTAACTTCTTTTCTTTTATTTCTTTATTTTTCTTCAAGTTCCTAATTAGAGCAAACAAGCATCACAAGCAACAATATACAATCAACACATATAAATCAACAAAAGTTTTTGTTGGCCCACATTTTTGGAATAATAATACTTATTATAATTTTGGGATGTTACATCCGCCCCGTAGTCGCTGCCAGGGCGGTCCCACGCTTTGACCTCCTGGTGGAGCGGATAGGCTTGCTTGACCGGCGTCGGCATTCATGGCGCTCACCGGCGTCGGCATTCATGGCGTACCGGCCACCTCCGACTATAAGTGGAGGGGCCGGAGCAAACCCTAAACTCCACAGCACACTTCCACCGCCGCCGCCGCTCTCTTCTCCTCCACCACATCCACCGGTGCCGAGTATCCTCCTCCACCTCATCCACCATGCCTCGCCGCCTCCCCACCACATGCGCCAAGCTCACGGCGGAGAAGAGGGCGCAGCTCCGCCGCGAAGCGGAGGCGGCGGATGAATCTCGTGTGTCCGCAGAAGTGATGGCGGCGGAGACGACATACGTCGGCTACGGCAACCTCCGCGACGACTCCGACATCGTCGAAATGACGGGCTCGGAGTATCTCCGGCAGATGCACGAATCGCAGCGGGCGCAGTCGGAGGCGATGGCGGAGCAGTGGAAAGCGGGGGCCAAGGCGGAGCTGGCAAGGATGCGGGCGGAGGACGAGACCACGCGGGTTCGGGCGGAGGAGCGCGCAAGGGTGAAGGAGGAGCACCGTTTGGCGGAGGAGCAGCTCAAGGCCAAGGCCACGGACCGCATCTTCGTCGGGCAGATGAAGAACAGGGTCGGCTTCGTCGAGAAGCAGAAGCAGACGGAGGAGGCCTTCCGTGAAGGCTGCATCTACGTGCCAGAATCTTCCGGATCTGTCCTGTCCTACACCGACTCAGACGAGCAGGGGTCTTCTCCGGCACCTCCTCCTCCTCCGGCTTCGGCTGCTGCTCCGGCGAACTCCGGCTCCATCACCGGCGCAGCGGCGACGGTCATCGTCCTATCCGATGACGAGTAGAGTACGTAGTTATCTGTTGGTAGCAAGTGCATCCGACTGGAGATGCACGTAGTGTAGGAAGTAGCAAAGAATGCACGTTACATGCTTTTGTAGTAACTTGATATCTAGAATAAAGCACCATTTTTAGGGGTTGTCCGGTCGCGTCCGCGGACAGTTTGGGGTCTGATTTTGGGGTCTCCGGTTGGAGATGCTCTAAGCATGCCAAAGGCTAGTGCTTCAAATGTTTCTCCCTGGAGCACACGATTGCTGACTGCCGTAGCTTAGCCAAGTGCCTTCTGTGCGGGAAAGTAGGCATAAGGCGAGGTGGTACATGGGAGAAGGTTCCTGGCCTTCTTCTCCACCGGCGACCCATCCCCCTCTGCCGCCAACTGTGATGTGACGTCAGAAGCTTGCGGAGAAGGAGAAGGAAGCGCAAATCCAGGCACTTGTTCCGGCTGCGACGTCCGCATCTCGGTCGCCGTTTGTTAACTTACTAGCGGCCAGAAAAAATGCCAGAGATAGCTCTTTGTAGGCCTACCATTGCGCCATCAAGTTTATAAGTGTTCCGTGATTAGGCGATTCGGCCGAGTTGCAACAGATGGGCTACTATATAACGTTGATTTTTTTGTATTTGTTCGCATATTGCACAAAAGGGGTTGTACGATCATTCAATAACTATGTAAGACTCACTGTGATCTCAACACGTGTCGGAGATACAATGGGTTTGTAAAATGCATTTAAAAGCAAAACCTACACAACTTACTTAAAAGGAAAACATATGCCACTTACAAACAAGCAAGACAAACATTGGCGTATCCATATGTAGAAACATATGTCCATAATGGCATTTGTGGATTGTACACAATTGTAGATTTTGACTTGACCACTTGTGAAAATACGTCTAATTATATTAAAACGTATGCAAATTTGAATCATCAACATTTTGTCATATGTAAATATCTGAAACAATCATTTCGGTAAACCTGATGTATATTATAAAAATATTTATTTATTCAAATGATATAATTAGGTTTCACTAAATATAACTATTATTTAAGTCTGAATAAATGTCATATGTAAATTTATGAAACAATAATTTTGAATTGAATCATCAACATTTTGAATTATAAATTGTTGTTCAGGTACGTACATGTAATTAGTTAAACCTGATGTAGATTGTTAATTATGATCTAAAGTGTAAGCATGATAAAAATTAAAAATCATTTATGTAGGTCATGGATCTCTTCAGAAGTTGACCAGTAATGGTCTACTCATTATAGGTCCAGAAGCGGCTATCTATAAACTGTGCATTTTCTGTCATAATTTTTCGTAGTCTTCTTTTTTCCATTGCCATATGGAAGCCAATATAGCATCACATGTTTTACCTAGCCCTTTTGAGAGTCCTCTGGTGATTGTATGGCGTGAGGAGCCCCCTAATTTTTGTACATGGCGCTTACGTTAGACCGAGTGTGATCGCTTGTCTGGCTTGGCCTCTGCTCCGTGGCACCGATGTCGATTTCTGTTCGATCTCTAGGGTGAGCGACTCCACCCGACGGTGCGTCGCCTTTCAATCTAGGACGAGATAGCAGGGGCTCTCTTCAGTCTCGGAGACAGACCGAGACATTGCTTTTGTCCTCTCAGCATATGCGGGTGTTTCTTCTTCGGCGAATTCCTCTACAAGCTCCGACTCCGGTCTCCGCTCTTGTGTGGTGTCGCCTTGGTGGCTTAGGACTGCGACGATCAAGATGTGTTGTCTTGTTTTTCTTATGTTTTCTTGTGTGAGTTGTGGTCTTGTAAGCTGTTCCTACATCATCTGGTATCTTTAGTCGTTGTGGGCTTTGTTAATTTAAGGCTGGCCACCTGATGCCTCCAAATTTTTTTTTAAACAAAAGCGCTTGCAAACCACCTGCAACATTATCAGAGTAACCTGTATGCATGATAAAGAAAGCCAAGATAACACAAATGAAACGATCTTATTCTCACACGAAGAATCCACTACGAGGACGATGACAACGTCCCACGATTAAGCCCCTCCATTTTTCCTCGACGAAATCTAACAATTCTTACACGCACGCACCCAAGCCGTCACACGTACGTTTACAGAGAGAGACCCTGACATACATGGATGCACCTCGCAACCAATCACGTCGAGATGTAGTGCGGTTGGTCACCAGCGCCGGCGCCGGCGTCGCTGATGTACGAGGAGGCGGTGCTGCTGTCGTCAGGGTCCCGCTCCTGGAGCTCCTCGATGCGGGCGAGCGCCTCCTTGATGTCCCATCGCGCGGCGACGTCGGCGTCGCAGCAGCCGAGGCCGACCTTGAGCAGCTTCACCATCTCGCCCTCGCCGCTCCGGGTGCCGCCCATGTCCTTGTCGAACACCTCCCCGGTCCACTCCTCCCGGACCACCGAGTTCACCCACCCGGCTAGGTCCGTGGTGCCCTCCCGCCCCTTCCGCAGGTAGTTCGCCGGGAACTTCCCCGTCAGCAGCTCCAGCACCAGGATCCCCAGCGTCCACACGTCGCTCTTCCGGCTTGCCCTGCCCCCCTGCGCCGCCGCGCACTCCGGCGACTTGTACGCCACCATCACCTGCGACGCGTGCTGCGGCGTCACCACCGGCACCAGCGCGTAGTCGCTCAGCACCGGCTCCAGCGCCTCGTCCAGGAGCACGTTGGAGGACTTGAGGTGGCCGTGCGGCACCGTCAGCATCGGCAGCTCATCGTACAGGTACGCCAGTCCGCGCGCCACGCCCTTCACGATCCGCAACCGCGCCGCCCAGTCCAGCTGCGGCAGGCCCGACCTGGCGCCGCCGTGGAGGAAGTGCGCAAGGCTGCCGCTCGCCATGTGCTCCGTCACGAACATCTTCTCGTCCTTCTTGTACAGGTAGGCCACCACGGGGAGGAGGTTCGGGTGTGAGAGCCGGCCCAGGCGGCGCATGTGCTCGTTGAAGTCCTCCCGCCCGGCGCCGTTCATCTCCTTGAACCGCTTCACCACCATGGACTTCCCGTCCAGCAGCGTCGCCTTGTACGAAGCGCCGAAGTTGCCGCTGCCCAGCACCTCCGCCGAGGCCCGGAGCAGGTCCTCCAGCTCGAACCGCGGCCCTCCTTCCTTGAGGAACACCAGCCCGTCGCGCCGCCCGCCGCGCTTCGCCGGCACCACCTTTACCGAGCCCGTCTGCTCCACGTCACGCTGCCGGATCACACGATCATATCAGTGTCGCTGTGTGTGTCAGACCGTCCGTAATATTGCAAAAGTTTTACTTAAAAAAATTCGTTCACCTTCTCGATCTTGATGGCCGGCTCGGCGATGGCCTGCAACTTGGCCGCGGTGGTGCCGGCGCCGCCGAGCGTCTCGGTGGCGACGTGGCGTCCGTGCTCTTCTTTGCGTCGGGCAAGAAGCGCCATGATTATGCCAGCGATAGCGAGGAGGCCACCGACTGCGACCACCGCGATGGCGATGATCATGAGAATCTTCAGGCTGCCTGATGAATTCGACGACGGTGATGAGGCACTGATAGGTGCCGCTGGCGGGCACGCGGTGGCGAGCGGCGGCCCGCAGAGACCTTCATTGCCTGAAGATTTTCAGATTTCAGATGTAAGTTTGGATCAGAATATCAGATGGTGCACATGTACTTGTGGCAAGAGCAGAGCAGTGAGAGTTTGAGTACATTATTTTTATTTTATTTTTGCGAATGTGAGTACATTATATAAACGTGATGACTTCCACAAATTAGTATGTTGTATTTCTCATGCTGCGGGAATCCAATTTTTTTACCAATAAAGGAGTAACAATTACGGATTTTATGCGTGGAACTTATAGGGAGGCTATCTATATTTATTATAAAGCAAAACCCCACTAAGTGTAGTTAATATTTTTCTATCTCGACATGCAAGATATCCACGTCATCCAATTTCTTAGGCAATCAATTGTCTATGTCATCTCCATTAATATTTATTAATGTTTACATGAAAACTCCACATTATCCATTTCTTTAACAAACTAATTATCCATATTAATAATTTATAATAAACACTCTTCATGTTGATTAAATTTAGTATCTCGACTATGACAAGTTGAATGTTGCATATTATTTTAGAAATTATTGTACCGTACCTATTATAAAGTGATTCCCGTTGCAACGCGCGGGTATCTTTCTAGTACTATACACGTGTGATGTGACTTGAATTTTGTCCCGTGATTGGTCAACCAAGTTGAACTAAAAAATGATGTGTATTATCCCTAAAAAAGAGGATGTGTATTAACTCGCGGTAAAGAATGAGCAAGTTTGTAAAAGAACATTTTTTAATCTAATAGAAAAAAATTATGAAATGCGAATGTTAATACTATGTAATTACTCACTTTTTGTTGGATAAACAACAAGGCTTGAGATTCTCGGCCTAGGAATAGACACCTCTTTCGTTATAATCCAACTACCTATCACATCTTTTGGATCTTCATCCAAGGGTCTTTATCTTTTCTCCCCCTTTCCTTTCTATGTACACCTCTTGACTCTAGCCACACTCTTGGGCACTCACCCCCTTGTCAGCCTAACATCGTTCTCTCCTAGTCTCACATGCTAATTTTGTCGCCTCTGAGCTCCATGGCAGGCTCGCCTATGTGAAACGCCATCTTCTTGCTCATAATCAAACAATCACGAAAGTGGGGTCGATCAAGTGGAAGGGGAAATGTTGGATTGAAATTTTAGGTTACAAAGTTGAAGCGAGTAGACCATAATAAGATTTTAATATTCTAGAAGATTTCACAAATCCACTATTTCCTTTGCTTTCCACTTTTCGCCTATGCTGGATCTCACAATATCTCCTTCCTCTCGTAGTCAGTTTTCCACGCCTAGTGTACGTGTGCAACTACAATTTGCTTATCAATGACTGCGACTATATATTCCCACGGTTGGCCCTTCTCTCAATCTAAAATAAAATCTTAATTGTGAGATGGTTTGCTTGAATCTAAAGATTTGTTACGCATTAACACTTTGCTATGAAAGATTTCGTAACACTTACATCATGTATATAACGCAACAATTAAATGCAAAAATTAAGCAACTTTCGTTACACCAAAAATCTAAATGCTTAATGGTTTTTAAATTTTAACGCTCCCTCCTAGCTAGATAGAGCTGTTGCTATATACTTCAATTTATTGTCTCAGTAACATCAACGAGATTTTGTTTTCTGAACTGTACATCAAGGAGATTTAGAAAATCAATATACTAAGATCATGCACGCACGATCGATTATGCAGCAAAATATAGAAACGGTACGTGCATCACGCATGGCGCATGCGCGCACGTCGTCGTGCAATGAATGATCAACGCATGAACTCACCTTGGAACGCGGCGGCGTTGAACCGTTGAAGCCGTTCGGGGATGGGGCCGGAGAGGTTGTTGTCGGAGACGTCGACGAGCTGGAGGTCCTTCTGCTCCAGGTCCGGCAGGGCACCCTGGAACCGGTTCCTCGCTAGCTGCAGCACGAGCAGCTTGGGCGAGGTGATGGAGCCCGGGATGGGCCCGGTGAAGGTGTTGTCCGAGAGGTAGAGCTTCTTGAGCCCCATCATGGACGCGAAGGCGTCGCCAGGGATGTCGCCAGAGAGGCGGTTGCGGGAGAGGTAGAACATCTTGAGCGCCGGGAGCGCGGAGACGCCCGCAGGGAACGGGCCGGTGAGGTTGTTGTTCGCGAAGCTGAGGGCACGGAGGCCATGGAGCGCCGCGAGCGGGGTCATGTCCGGGGCGGGACCCTGGAGGCCGAGGTACTCGAGGCGGAGGACGAGCACCTGGTTCGTGACCGGGTGGCAGCGCACGGCGTACCACACCGGCTGCGCGCACGGGCCGGCGCCAGGGGTGATCACCCACTGATCGAGAGGCGCCGGCGGGCGGTCGCCCGTGGGCCCGCGCAGGATCGCTCGGAAGGAGAGGAGCACGTCGGCCTCGGAAGGCGCGGCGGCCGCCGCCGCCGCGACGAGCAGGGCGGCCAGGAGGAGGAGCAGCCTGGCGGCGCCGGCGAGCTCGCCGTCGCCGGCCATGCCGCGCGGGTGGAGGGAATGAGAGGCGTGCGGCGCGTGGGCGGCGGCGGCTAAAGAAAGAAAGGCGGGTGGGTGGAGGTGGTGCGAGGAGGACGACGACGACGGAGGTGGCGGGGAGAGCTAAGAATAGGCGTCGCGCGCCGGGAGTGGCCTCGGCTTAGGTAACGACGACGGTCGCGCGCTGAGAGAGACGTACCGCAGCGTACGTGCGTTTTTTCCTTGTTGCCGTTCGATTTCTTCGTCTGGTTCGTAAATTATCCTGCGAGATCAGTGAGTCGATCAATCATCGGTAGAACCTGATACAACAAACAGATGCTGCTGGAGCCAGCCAGTGATGAACCACAGCTTGGTTCTACTTCTACACCAACTGGCTCACAATTGTTTTACTAACAATTTTATTGTATGCACGTTTGGCCTGACACTTTTTTTTTTGTAGTGATGCAAATTTGAGAATTGTAGAGCTCTTTATGTTTTCATTAACCAGTGTAGCTAATTCTTAGCTGACACATACTCCCTCCATCCCAAAATATAACGCGTCCTTTAATTTCGCTGGTCAACGACGTACAAATTTGACTAGGAATTGTATTTATAATATGTCCATAAAATTATTATAATGATATATGAAATGAAAGAGTTTTGCAAGACGAATCCAACGGTGTTATTTATACATTCGTATTCCATATAATTTAGTATATATTAGTGGTCAAAGTCAATTCTCAGAGACCAGCACAAAAATAGTGCGCCTTATATTTTGAAACGGAGGGAGTACTTTTTAGTTCTTACTTTTTAGTCACTCTAAGAACCGTTGATCTGGCGCTGAGATTCATGCTAAGACTTTTGTTTCAGCTATGGGAACAAATGCTTGTTTCCGTTAGACGAACATAATTCTGAACATTTTTATAGATGTGCATGAAGAGATTTATAACGTTAACTAAGACAAATATTCAACATTTGTTTGCACTAGACGAAAATGATAATGACACGATGAACATTTTTTTAGTCCGCTGGATGAGCATCAAAGATGGCAAATAGAAGTCTCGTCGACAGAATCAAGATCGAAACTCCGATCTATCCTATTCATGACGTCTTAGATCACAATAATAAGAGAGGACAAATGGCTCCCGGTTAGGGGAGGGGGGGGGGGCTTTATTTTGAATATTCAAAAATCATATTTCGAAGTTTCAAGAAAATCTGAAAAAACATTTTGATGTAGGTAATGATGTACTTATATTATAAGTGTGAATATCTCAATAAATTTCTTTCTATTCGGGGCTTTACCAAAATGGAAAAATATGACAAATTTTGAAGTTTAAAAAATGTGCACTGTTCACTATACTAATTTCCACATTCTTCTCATTTTTTATAGTTTAGAATACAAAGTACTTCACATTGAGATTTTGCACGCTTAATAGTATACATCACTCCTTGTAACTCTTTATTTAATAAAAATCAAAAATTAGCACACCCAAAAACATGCACGTACGCGCGAGATGACATGTGAATTTGGTAATTCCCTTCCAAGATGTGACGCGGCGACAACGAGATCGTTCCCTGATATGCAGCCAACGAGAGTACTAGATCACGTAGCATCCACGATTTAAGCGATGTGAGTATGTTCCTCTGAGTTCTATATTGAGTCGTAGTGTCGTACAGCAACTAACAAAATGTAGAACGACAAGAACGAGGCAAGCGTGTTGCTGCTAGGATATTCCGCGTGCTAAACAACTGATACCTAAAAACCATCTAAACTTTGTCATGTACATTTTTATCTCTTTGTTAGAGTATTAATTTTAAAAAAAAGGAGTACTATAGATAGTACTCCCTCCGCCCAAAAATAAGTGTCTTAAGTTTGCTCAAAAGTGGAGATATCTAGATATGTTTCATGTATAGATACATCCACTTTTTACTAAACTTGAGACACTTATTTTTGTACGAGGGAGTACTTCCTAAGACACTAGCTAGGTGTAGGTGTGAGATACTAGCACGACTATTATTTTGGAAGAGCTAAATCAGTTTTGTCCAATAATGTTCTAGTCACTTCTGTTTTAAGTTCTAGTCATTTTTTTAGAAGTTTCAGTCACTTTTTTTTTGTGAAGGTTCGGTTACCTTTGTAAGGTTTCGAGCTTGTTGTGTTTACATTATTTTTTATTGGTCGTAATTGCAGTTATTTTGTGCAATTGCACTTTAACGGGGGGCACAAAAGCTCGCGAAATCTTTACAACTTTCAGTCAATTGCACTACAAGAATCACAAAATATGCTGACGGTTGAAAACCCTAGGCAAACAGACGAATCGCAACTGGCTGTCAGCTTGACCTTCCTCGGCAAGTAACCAAAATACTATCAGCTTGACCTTCCTCGGCAAGTAACCAAAATGCCGTCGGCAAACGTAAGCCGTCGGCATAAACTCTTGTCCCGACGGTGTTCTTTGACAGTTGGCAAACAAAAGTAACAGACACATATGTTTGACGGCGTCAAAAAAAATTCTGACGGCAGGCCGTCGGCATATACTTGCCATGTGGCACCTTCTGGTGCACTTCCGTCCACGTGTATGCCGAGGGCCAGATTGGCACGTGTGTAAAAAATTTGTATACGTTCTTCACCAATTATTTTTTTAATCTTTTTTTGGCCATCGATTTGTTTTTTGTGTAGAGCACCACGATTGTTATTTCAACATGAAATTTGGCACGTACGTAAAACTTTTGTATATGTTCGTCACCAATTATTAGAAAAATGTTTTAGTATTTTTTCATTTTTTATTTGGGCAGGAGCATTGAAGAAAGTAAAAGAAGGTATATGTCGACGGCTAAGCGCCGTTGGACAGAATGCACACGGCAGGCCAATATGCTGAGGGCTATCTTATTGCTGACGGCCATCCTCGGTTTAACTTGTTATATGCCGACAGCAAAGATTGCTGGCCAGAGAAAACCGACAGCAACAACCCTATATGCCGATGGCTTTTTAAAGCCCTCGGTATAAAGCTTATATGCTGATGGCACCGGTAAAAAGCCGTCGGGAATAAGAGCTTTTCATGCAGTGTTCTCCCTTATTATTTACAATAAGTAGTAAAATGTAATTAGGGTGATGATAATGATTAGATCAGGATGCAACAGTGATTAATGAAACGAAGATGTCACACTCAACATGACATACAAATTACTTCTAAACGCACGACCAATTAGTTCTTCTAGAAGGCCCCAAGGAGAGTGATGGACAAATGTGTTATGCTTAGGAGAGTTTGGAAACTCTTTGGATGGCGAGAATGTATCGTGCAGACATCTTCACCCATAAACACTTTACTGAACTTTTTTCCCATCGATGGCCAAGGCAGATTGCAGTTCTCTAAAATGTATACTTCATTAGGATCCTTTCAAATTAGGACAAAAGTTTGCGTTGTGAAAGGATTAATTGTGTAGAGCTTGCGTGAGACTTCCAGCTCTACACAAGTAATCCTTTCACGACAGTGAGTCAGATAGTTTTTTTTTGTTACTTTAAAAGTGCGGTAGGCAGCTAGTAGAATCGTAGATGCACACAACTGAACACGAGCAATGTACTTTTACAAAGCAGCTTAAAGTGCGGAAAAATCTTTTGGCTCCTGGGCTCTAGTGCTCCCTCTAATTCAAAAAAAATCCAAAATAATATTTATAAGTTTTAGAAAAATCTAAAAAAAAAATCATGCATATTCCCAATGATGTATCCCACAAACGTACAAAATCTCGATTTGAAATAGTTCACATTCTGGGGTACACAAAAATAACAAATGTTGTATATTTTAGATATTTGAAAGTGTGTACATTTAGATCCACACATTTGTCATTTTTTGTGTAGATCCAAATATAAAGTATTTTCAAATCGAGATTTTACGCGTTTGTGGGATATATTATTGACAACATGCAGGTTGTTTTTCAGAATTTTTTTGAAACTTACAAATATGATTTTTTATTTTGTTTAAGTAAAGGAGCACTGTATCTTGAGAGCACGAAATCTCTATTGAAAGCTTAAAGTGAGCCTAGCTAGTTTTTGTTTGCATGCATGGTAACTAGCTATAACGTAGACACACAACTCTACACAAGCAATCCTTTGAGGATGCAATACTTTCAAGAAGTAACCTGAGAGACACACTGCTTACCGAGATTCGTAATGTACTGTTTGAGAAGTAACAGTACGAAGAGATCGCGTACCCAACACACACGTACGGTAATACAGTACTCCCTCCGTTCCACTTTAATTGACTTGCTATCCACCACATGTGAATGTATCTAGACATGTAACAAGTATAGATACATCCAAATTTGGTGAATAGCAAGTCAATTAAATTGGAACGGATGGAGTACAAGATTCGTGGCAGTTGGGCAGAAGCATCGAACCAAAAGCTCCCAGGCGGCGGCGGCGGAAAAGCTTTTTCCAGCTCCAATCTCCGGCGATTGTGCTAGGCCCCTCTCATTCCGCTTTCCGCTCCGGCGGCAGGAGGGAGGGGGACCCTGTTTTTTGCATGATACTTAGGGTTAGGAGTTCTCTGGCATGGCGCATCGTTGGGGTGGTGGGAGCGGCGTCCGGGCAAATAAATCTGCCTCAACTCTTCTCCCACACCGGCGTTGTCCTTAATGGCGGCGTCTCGGAGTTGGTGGCACTGTGTGCTTGCCGATCTTTCAGATTGGTGGCTTTAGAGTTCATGGATGGTGTCGGCGAGGCGGCGGCGATGACTCCATCAGATGATTTTTTCCTCCTGCTCTGTCCCCGTTGCTGCGGCGTTGTCTCCGGCGCCAAGGTGGAGCAGAGAGGATTCGTACAGGAGTACGTGCAGACGGTGGTCTGCCCTGGTGACAGCTGGAAGATGGTGCACCTTGTGGTGGGTTCGTGGTTGAAGGCTGATGGTTCTGGTTCCCTACTCCGACTTCGTCGTGCGTGGGTGCCAGTGCTGAAGTTCGATGGCGTGTCCGGGGACATGCTGCCCCGGTCTGATTCTTTCAACGACAATGGTTTGTCCTATGGCAAACTACATTGGAGGTCCAAAAAGCTGATGATCAGCGATGGAGCCGCGTCGAGCTCGGGTGAAGAGGTGATCTGTCTATTTTTTTCTTGGTGGCTGCCACGGTGGTGCCGAAAAAGATGGATAGGCGTTGGTTTGTCACATAGTTTTATCCTATCTTTCCAGATCTATAAGATCGGTGTATACGTACTTTGTATCTCGCATTTTATTTATCAATGAGAATCGTATTACCATGCAAAAAAAAAAAAGCATCGAACCAAAAGCCTACGGACACATGCAAGCACGCGTATATATACGTAAATGTGTGCCCGGCCAGGCGTCGTCAGTAAACCAGTTGCTGAGATGTCGGACGGGGCGGTGCTGCGGCGGAGGCTGACGCTCGCGCCGGGCGCCCTCTCGCCGGCGGCCCATGGTTGCGCCGGCCTGGCGGGATCGGGATCGCGTTTCTGGTCCTTAGGAGAAAATGTCGAGGAGGATCTGGAGGCGGAAGAGCTCGCCGTGAACGTGGCGTCGAAGGTTCTCGCGGATGAGCGCTTAGTCTCAAGGGATGACATCCTTCGGCCGGACAAAGCCGAGGATGTGATTGCCCAAGAGTTCTGGGACTACGTCGGCTTCCCGACAAAGACATCTCGATTTTGGGAGCAGGGTTCTTCCCACGACGGCGAAGATGATCAAGGTATGGCGTCTGCCTCTTTGTGCAGGTCTCCAAGATCGTCACCGGAGAAGAGTAAGGAGGATGGACGCTCTCGGTCGTGGTCACCGCCGGCTGGGCTACTTCAGACACATGAGGACCTGCGGCGCCGGTCGGGATCGCCGCAAGCACGGGCGCTGCGGATGCCCAAGGTGCGTATGGGGTGGCGTGGTCCGGTACCTCGTCCTCGGCTCACGCCGCTGCCATGCCTCGGGGAGTTCTTCCCAGCGAAGTTCCGGCAGGCGGCCGAGGTTCAGGAGACGGTCGGGGGCTACGTTGGTTGTGCTAGTGACGGCGAGAGTACTGGTGCGTCTGCAGCACAGATTGTCTCCGATGAGTCTGCTGTGGCGGTCGACCTCACCACGTCCAGCAACGGCGAGGAGCGATCGGCGGAGAGCGTCACGGATCGGGCGCTGGGCTGCGGCAATCAAGGGATTTAAACAAACCCGTCCCTGACGGGTGGGCTTATGCTGCATGCGAACGTGGACCGTCGATCTCGATGGGAGCATCTACACCATCGATTTCGAGGGTTATGGAGAGGGACGAAAGATAGACTGGTGTCTGACTGCGCCGCCGTCTCCTCTCGATACTCGCCCTCGCCTCCCGCAACCTCTGTTTTGCCTACTCCGTCCTCAACAGGCCACGCTCAGTCTGTATCTCAGCCGCCTTGCCGTCCGTCTTCATCTCCATCCGCTGCAGCGCTTCAGCTGCGGAGGTCCTTCGCGGAGGTGGTCGCCTCCCCGCTCGCGGCCATGGCAGCGCCGAACCGGGCTGGAGGAGGGGGCCCGGGTGGTGCTACATCGGCGGAGGCGGCGGTGCGGCATGGGATGTTCGGCAACTTCGCCGGGCCTCCCACCTTCGCGCCAATTCCTCAAGGTGCGATGCCGGCGTCCGGTCCTTCCTTGGCAGCGGCCGGGATGCAATCATCGGCTGCTTTTGCTTTTGGAGTGGCTGTCCCTACTGCTCCGAAGAGGAAAAAGAAAAAGAAGAAAAGCAACGCTGCTGCCGGGGGTGTTGGACAGCAGCATGGCATTGTGGTGCCAGCAATTGGAGGTGCACCGCTTGTGGCCCAGCCGGTGGCTGGCCAGTCTGTTATGCCGATGTCATCGGCTCCGGCGGTGGAGGCTGCTACGCCGGTGGCTGTTGTGGTTCAACCGGCCAAAAAGAACACCCGGTGTTGGAAGTGTGAGGTGAACACTGATACGTCTCCAACGTATCCATAATTTCTGCTGTTCCATGCTTATATTATACCATTTGCTACATGTTTTATATACACTTCGTATCACTTTTATGCATTTTCTGGGACTAACCTATTAACAAGATGCCACAGTGCCAGTTCCCTGTTTTCTGCTGTTTTTGGTTTCAGAAAGTTACTTCTGGAAATATTCTCGGAATTGCACGAAACAAAAGGCCAGTCCCTATTTTTCCAGCACGTACACGGAGTCCGAAGGAGAGACGAAGGAGAGCCACGAGGTGGCCAAACCACCTGGGGCGCGGCTGGGCCCAGCCGCGCCTGGTGGTTTGGGCCCCTCGGGGGTCCGCCGACATCGCCCCTTCGCCTATTTATTCCCCGAGACGCGAAAACCCTAAAACACCGAGCCTTTCATCCAGAACATATTCGCTGCCGCCGCCGTCGTCAACCCTAACTCGGGGGGTTCTGAAGCTCTTCCCGGCACCCTGCCGGAGAGGGGAATCATCACCGGAGGGCTCTACATCGCCATGCCCGCCTCCGGAGTGATGCGTGAGTAGTTCATCCTTGGACTATGGGTCCATAGCAGTAGCTAGATGGTTGTCTTCTCCACTTGTGCCATCATGTTTAGATCTTGTGAGCTGCCTATCATGATCAAGATCATCTTATTGTAATGCTACATGTTGTGTTTGCTGGGATCTGACTTATATTGATACCTATGTGGAGCTGAATATTATATTATCATGTCTATGTCATTTGTGATCTTGCATGCTCTCCGTTACTTGTTGAAGCCTTGGCCAGTGAATACTTGTAACTCCAAGAGGGGGTATTTATGCATGATAGTTGGGTTCAACCTCTATTTAACCTGGGATAGTGACAGCAAGTTCTAAGGTTGTAGATGTGTTGTTGCCACTAGGGGTAAAACAGCAATGCTTTATTCAAGGATGAATGTATTGTTTACATTACGCACATTACTTAATGCAATTGTCTGTTGCTTGCAACTTAATACTGGAAGGGGTACGGATGTTAACCGGAAAGTGGACTATTTAGGCATAGATGCATGCTGGATAGCGGTCTATGTACTTTGTCGTAATGCCCAAATGAATCTCATAGTAGACACCACAGCTCACACATGCATGTTATATGCACTTATCAATTGTCAATTGCCCAGCTGTAATTTGTTTACCCAGCATGTTAGTTATCTTATTGGAGAGACACCACTAGTGAACTGTGGACCCCGGTCCATTCTTTTACATCTGAAATACAATCTACTGCAATCATTGTTCTCTACTGTTTTATGCAAACAAACATCATTTTCCATTCGATACGTTTAACCCTTTGTTTTCAGCAAGCCGGTGAGATTGACAACCTCACTGTTAAGTTGGGGCAAAGTAATTTGATTGTGTTGTGCAGGTTCCACGTTGGCACCGGAATCCCTGGTGTTGCGCCGCACTACACTCCTTCACCAACACCTTCGAAGCAAACCTCGTTTTCCTACTGGTCGATTAAACCTTGGTTTCATACTGAGGGAAAACTTACTGCTGCACTCATCATACCTTCCTCTTGGGGTTCCCAACTGACGTGTGACGTACAAGCATTGTTTCTGGCACTATTAACCTAGAGCCACCAACACGTTTTCTGGCGCCGTTGCCGGGGAAAACGAATTGCTTCTGCAAGGGGAGTCTCTCACACCCAATCTCTTTACTTTGTTATTTGTCTTGCTTAGTTTATTTTTATTTAGTCTTGTTTGCTCTCTTTATCAAAAACACAAAAAAATTAGTTACTTGTTTAATTCAGTTTGATTTTGTTTTTCAAAATGAGTACTCCTGAGAACACTAAGTTGTGTGACTTCACTAGCACAAACAACAATGATTTCATATGCACTCCTATTGCTCCACCTGCTTCTACAGCAGAATTTTATGAAATTAAACCTGCTCTATTAAATCTTGTTATGAAAGAGCAATTTTCTGGTGTTAGTACTGATGATGCTGCTGCCCATCTTAATAACTTTGTTGAACTTTGTGAAATGCAAAAGTATAAGGATATGGATGGGGATATTATAAAACTGAAACTTTTTCCTTTCTCCTTGAGAGGAAGAGCTAAAGAATGGTTGCTTTCTTTGCCTAGAAATAGTATTAATTCTTGGACAAAATGCAAAGATGCTTTCATAGGGAAATATTATCCTCCTGCTAAGATTATATCCTTGAGAAGTAGCATTATGAATTTTAAACAACTTGATAATGAACATGTTGCTCAAGCTTGGGAAAGAATGAAATCTTTGGTGAAGAATTGTCCCACTCATGGACTGACTACTTGGATGATCATCCAAACCTTTTATGCAGGATTAAATTTTTCCTCAAGGAACTTATTGGATTCAGCCTCTGGAGGAACCTTTATGTCCATCACTTTAGGTGCAGCAACAAAGCTACTTGATGATATGATGATCAACTATTCCGAATGGCACACCGAAAGAGCTCCTCAAGGTAAGAAGGTAAATTCTGTTGAAGAAACCTCCTCTTTGAGTGATAAGATTGATGCTATTATGTCTATGCTTGTGAATGGTAGATCTCATGTTGATCCTAATAATGTTCCTTTAGCTTCATTGGTTGCTCAAGAAGAGCATGTTGATGTAAACTTCATTAAAAACAACAACTTCAACAACAATGCTTATAGGAATAATTTTGGTAGCAACAATTATAAGCCTTATCCTTCAAATGGTTATGGCAATTCTTATGGTAATTCCTACAGCAACAATAGAAGTGTGTCCTCTGATCTTGAAGCTATGCTTAAAGAATTTATTAGCACACAAAAAGCTTTCAATAAAACTGTTGAGGAAAAGTTTGAAAAAATTGATGATCTTGTCTCTAAAGTTGATAGTCTTGCTCATGATGTTGAAATTCTAAAACTGAAAGTTATGCCTAATGAAGTTAAAGATATAAGTCATTTGCTACAGCAAATGCCATCCAAGTTCGAATTGATAATAATATTAGGATGTTGGCTGAATTGCATGCTAGGTGGGAAAAAGAGGAAGAACTTGAAAAAGAGAATAGTATAGTTAGAGTTTGTACTATCACCACCACTAGTAATGCTAATGTTTCACATGCTAGTAAACCTCCTACTATTGATGGTAATGTTATTGGTGTTGATAATGTCTCTACTACTTCTGCAAAGCGTTTGAAATTGCCTAAAACTGCTGAAACTTTTTCTGATAAAAGTGCTGAAATTTTTCAAACTATTGGAGACAATGGTTCCACCACCATTGACAATAATGATTTTGATTTTGATGATTGTAACATCTCTGAAGTTATTATGTTCTTGCAAAAATTAGCTAGAAGTCCCAATGCTAGCACTATTAATTTGGCTTTTACAAAGCATATTACAAATGCTCTTTTGCAAGCTAGGGAGGAGAAGTTGAAACTTAAAGCTTCTATTCCTAGGAAATTAGAAGATGGTTGGGAACCCATCATTAAGGTAAAGGTGAATGATTTTTATTGCAATGCCTTGTGTGATCTTGGTGCAAGTGTTTCGTTTTGCCCAAGAAGCTTTATGATATTCTTGATTTGCCACCTTTGGAACATTGTTATTTGGATGTTTTTCTCGCTGATAATGCTATGAAGAAACCTTTGGGGCGAGTTAATGATGTTTTTATTACGTAAAAATAACCTTGTCCCCGTTGATTTTATTGTTATGGATATTGAATGCAATGCATCTTGTCCTATTGTTTTGGGAAGACCTTTTCTTCGAACTGTTGGTGCCATCATTGATATGAAAGAAGGTAATATAAGGTACCAATTTCCTCTCAAGAAAGGTATGGAACACTTCCCTAGGAAGAGAATGAAGTTACCTTTTGACTCTATTGTTAGAGCAAGTTATGATGTTGATGCTTCTTCTCTTGACAACACTTGATTTTCACTTTCTGCGCCTAGCTGAAAGGCGTTAAAGAAAAGCGCTTATGGGAGACAACCCATCGTTTTTATTTGCTGTTATTTTTGTTTTCTTTGAGTCAAGGAGTTTTGTTACTTCTGTAGCAACTCCTTTGTATCTTTATTTTATCGCAATGTTGTGCCAAGTAAAGTTCTATATTGAAAGTTGATGCAAGATTTGGATTTCTGCGCAGTGACAGATTTTTAGCTGTCACGGATTTGAGCTTATCTCCCTGTAGAAAATTCAAAAAATTCTGAGAAAAATCACGCATATTCCTGAGATATGTACGCAACTTTCATTATTTTAGGCCAGATCCATCTGAGCAACTTAAGTGCCTCGAAAAAATTCGTCATTCCAGACTGTTCTGTTTTTGACAGATTCTGCCTTTTGTTTTGCATTCGCTCTTTTACTGTGTTTGTGTGGATTTCTTTGCTCCACAAAGCATTGGTGGCTGTAGCTAATGTCCAGAAGCTTTGGGATTGATTGTATCATTACAGAATATGAGAATTTTTGATTATGCACTAACCCTCTAATGAGAACTGTCTTGAGTTTGGTGTGAAGGAAGTTTTCAAGGATCAAGCGAGAAGGGTGATATTATGTGATCAAGAAGAGTGAAAAGCCTAAGCTTGGGGATGCCCCCGTGGTTCATCCCAACCATATTCAGAGAGACTCAAGCGTCTAAGCTTGGGGATGCCCAAGGCATCCCCTTCTTCATCAACAAACTTATCAGGTCATCTCTAGTGAAACTATATTTTAATTCTTTCACATCTTATGCGCTTTACTTGGAGCGTCTGTGTGTTTTTATTTTTGTTTTTGTTTGAATAAATTCGGATCCTAGCAATCCTTGTGTGGGAGAGAGACACGCTCCGCTTTTTCATGTGAATACTCATGTTCTTCACTTATATTTGTTGAGTATTCTTAACTAGCTACTGCAGTGCTTTTAGCTCCTGTTTTTCATGCATCTCTTCGAGCTGTTAGCACTTGTTTATAAATACTCTCTTGCTGCATTATATTATCATTTGGAGAGTTTATGTTTAAATAAATTTTGGTGTTTGTTTGGAAGAAAGAAAATGCTACATGTAGTAGTTGGTATTGGAAAAGACATATGCATTCTTGTAGATCATTGTCTTGTTTTGATTTGATGCTTTGCAATTGTTTTGAGCTCTCAAGTAGATCATGTTTAAGCTCTTGCATCATGTAGTTAAAGCCTAGTAGTGGAGAACTACCGTAGAGCTTGTTGAGACTTGGGATGCATATTTGTTCTCTCTAAGGTCTAGATATTTTCTGGTAAAATGTTTGAGCAACAAGGAAGACAGTGTAGAGTCTTATAATACTTGCAATATGTTTTTATGTGATTCTTGCTGTACCGGTTTATACTTGTGTTTGCTTCAAACAACCTTGCTAGCCTAAACTCTGTACTGAGAGGGAATGCTTCTCGTGCATCCAAAACTTGAGCCAAAACCCATGCCATTTGTGTCCACCATACCTACCTACTATGTGGTATTTCCTGCCATTCCAAGTAAATATTTCATGTGCTACCTTTAAACTATTCAAAACTTTATTACTCCTTATTTGTGTCAATGTTTTATAGCTCATGAGGAAGTATGTGGTGTTTTATCTTTCAATCTTGTCATTTACTTCTGACAGACTTTCACCAATGGACTAGTGGCATATACATCCGCTTATCCAATAATTTGCAAAAAGAGCTGGCAACGGGGTGCCCAGCCCCAATTAATTACAACTTTCATTAATAATTCTCTTCACATGTTTTGCCCTGATTTATCAGTAAGCAACTTAATTTTGCAATAGACACTCCTCCATGGTATGTGAATGTTGGAAGGCACCCGAGGATTCGGTTAGCCATGGCTTGTGTAAGCAAAAGGTTGGTAGAAATAACGTCCTTCATGGGAGCCGCTCTTTGAAAGTCTGGTTGACAAGGGGGTTAGAGTGCCCACTACCATTCGTTGACAACAACAAACACCTCTCAAATACTTATTTTGTGCTCTCTATATGCTTTCGAAAACTTAAAAAGCTCTAGCACATGATTTAATCCCTGCTTCCCTCTGCGAAGGGCCTATCTTTTACTTTATTGTTGAGTCAGTTTACCTACTCCTTTCTATCTTAGAAGCAAACACTTGTGTCAACTTTGTGTGCATTGATTCTTACATATTTACTTATTGCACTTGTTATATTGCTTTATGTTGACAACTATCCATGAGATATACATGTTACAAGTTGAAAGCAAATGCTGAAACTTAATTATCCTTTGTGTTGCTTCAATGCCTTTTACTTTGAATCTATTGCTTTATGAGTTACCTCTTATGCAAAACTTTTTGATGCTTGTCTTGAAAGTACTATTCATGAAAAGTTTTTGCTTATATGATTCATTGTTTACTCTTTATCTATTTGTTAGAAAACTATAGATCATTGCTTTGAGTCACTTCATTCATGACATGAGCCTTGCAATATATGATCAAGATTGTGTGAAAGCATGTCTCCTCAGAAATTATTGTTGTTATCGTTTTACCTACTCGGGACGAGTAGAACTAAGCTTGGGGATGCTTGATACGTCTCCAACGTATCCATAATTTCTGCTGTTCCATGCTTATATTATACCATTTGCTACATGTTTTATATACACTTCGTATCACTTTTATGCATTTTCTGGGACTAACCTATTAACAAGATGCCACAGTGCCAGTTCCCTGTTTTCTGCTGTTTTTGGTTTCAGAAAGTTACTTCTGGAAATATTCTCGGAATTGCACGAAACAAAAGGCCAGGTCCCTATTTTTCCAGCACGTACACGGAGTCCGAAGGAGACACGAAGGAGAGCCACGAGGTGGCCAAACCACATGGTGGCGCGGCTGGGCCCACAGCGCGCCTGGAGGTGGTTTGGGCCCCTCGGGGGTCCGCCGACATCGCCCCTTCGCCTATTTATTCCCCGAGACGCGAAAACCCTAAAGCACCGAGCCTTTCATCCAGAACATATTCGCTGCCGCCGCCGTCGTCAACCCTAACTCGGGGGTTTCCTGAAGCTCTTCCCGGCACCCTGCCGGAGAGGGGAATCATCACCGAAGGGCTCTACATCGCCATGCCCGCCTCCGGAGTGATGCGTGAGTAGTTCATCCTTGGACTATGGGTCCATAGCAGTAGCTAGATGGTTGTCTTTCCACTTGTGCCATCATGTTTAGATCTTGTGAGCTGCCTATCATGATCAAGATCATCTTATTGTAATGCTACATGTTGTGTTTGCTGGGATCCGACTTATATTGATACCTATGTGGAGCTGAATATTATATTATCATGTCTATGTCATTTGTGATCTTGCATGCTCTCCGTTACTTGTTGAAGCCTTGGCCACGTGAATACTTGTAACTCCAAGAGGGGGTATTTATGCATGATAGTTGGGTTCAACCTCTATTTAACCTGGGATAGTGACAGCAAGTTCTAAGTTTGTAGATGTGTTGTTGCCACTAGGGCTAAAACAGCAATGCTTTATTCAAGGATGAATGTATTGTTTACATTACGCACATTACTTAATGCAATTGTCTGTTGCTTGCAACTTAATACTGGAAGGGGTACGGATGTTAACCGGAAAATGGACTATTTAGACATAGATGCATGCTGGATAGCGATCTATGTACTTTGTCGTAATGCCCAAATGAATCTCATAGTAGACACCACAGCTCACACATGCATGTTATATGCACTTATCAATTGTCAATTGCCCAGCTGTAATTTGTTTACCCAGCATGTTAGTTATCTTATTGGATAGACACCACTAGTGAATTGTGGACCCCGGTCCATTCTTTTACATCTGAAATACAATCTATTGCAATCATTGTTCTCTACTGTTTTATGCAAACAAACATCATTTTCCATTCGATACGTTTAACCCTTTGTTTTCAGCAAGCCGGTGAGATTGACAACCTCACTGTTAAGTTGGGGCAAAGTAGTTTGATTGTGTTGTGCATGTTCCACGTTGGCACCGGAATCCCTGGTGTTGCGCCGCACTACACTCCTCCACCAACACCTTCGAAGCAAACCTCGTTTTCCTACTGGTCTGATTAAACCTTGGTTTCATACTGAGGGAAAACTTACTGCTGCACTCATCATACCTTCCTCTTGGGGTTCCCAACTGACGTGTGACGTACAAGCAATTGTTTCTGGCACTATTAACCTAGAGCCACCAAACACTCATGCCACTAAGGATTGCCCTGTGAAGCACTATTGTTACATTTGTGATAATGGCAAACATCCGACGTTGAAGTGTCCGACGCTAAAGTGCCGAAACCGACTGTGTTAGTGGCAGGGCCAGGTCACAAAGATACTATGTTCACCAGTTCCTGGACAGTGTATACAAAGAGCATCTGGTTCCCACTTCGAGTCCTATTGCGCTTGTTACGGTCGAGGGGATGGCGGTCACATCTACAGTTGTGAAGCACAGGTTGCTTGACTCTGTCCAGCACCGCCATGGAGATGGGAGGCCATTCCTCATGGCGGCAACTCATTTATGGTAGGCTTTCCGTCCATGGAGGATCTACAGAGATTGGATGGTATTCAACTTGGTGTCCCTGGTCAATCATCCAAGCTGATTATTTCTCAATGGAGGCAGGAGGATGTGCCACATAAGATGGAGCTGTTTCAGAGGTGAGTTCATGTATCTGGGGTGCCGCACCCTTTGAGACACTTCCTGGGTTTATGGGCAGTCGGTTCTCTCGTTGGTACTACTATTGATGTGGATTTGCTCACACTTCGCCGTAAGGGGATTGTTCGCATCTTAGTTGGTATGATGTGTGAAGACTGCTTCGAGAAGGTGGATGATATAGGTCCTTTTATTCGTACCGACGGGGTGCTGCGCTTAAAAGGGTATGATTTCACTTTCCGTCCCGAGTTGGCTGAGTTTATTCCGGAGCCGGATTTTGTGCCTTTTATTTGGAAGCACAAAGATAAAGATGAATCAGCGGACAAGAGTGCGGAGGAAGATGATGCTGAGGGACCTCCAGGGTTTAGTGCTGCGGCGACACAGGGGCTGGTGGAGTCACGGGTATGATGATTGATCCCAGTCCGAGTGTGTCGAGACAGGTGGCGTCTTCCGTTCACTTGCTGAGAGGGATAGCCGTCACGCCATTCAATCCCAACCCTCGGACTCCTCGGGCAAAAGAGATTGTTAATCAGCTGAAGATGGTTTCTGTCGATACGGTCTCTGTGATCAGTTCAGGTTTGGATAGTTTGGTACCGAACAGATTGCCTGAACTAGCATCAGTGTCGATTATTCAGCATAATGTTCAGCACAGGATGTTGGGCAGTCGTCTGCCGATTGTGGTGATGCAGGGAAGACGGCCCAGGGCAGCGATCAGCTACTTGCCGCCCACGCGGTGCCCATGCAGTCCGCTGTACAGGCTAAGACTGCAGGCCTTCGGGTGCTTCCTGGGCTGGGCGACGGGCAGTTGTCTGCCGCCCATGCGGCCCCTAGCTACACTGATGCCTGCAAGATGTTGGGCCGGGTGGATGCTACTGCAGCAGGCCGCATTTGCTCTGGGAGGGATCCTGCTTGTACGGTGGAGGCTGACGGACGCTTCTCTACCGCCCAGGCGGTACTGGTAGAGGCTGCAGTGGGCTTCTCATCGTCTCCTACCAATCTGAAGACAGCTGTTGCAGCGAACCTGGATACTGAGGTGGTCGTGGGCTCGGTGGTATGCTCGTCGGAGGCTTCAGACACCATGGTTGAGAGGGTTGCTACTACACCATTACCCTCTCCCATGGGTCACCGGCTTCTACTACTTCACCGACTTCGGGCACTGTGGTAGAGAGGGCTGCTACTACACCATCGCCCTCTCCCATGGTGTCTACGCCAGCGCCTGCTACACCAAACTCGAACACGGTGGTCGAGAGGGCTGGTTCTCCACCATTGCCCTCTCCCATGGTGTTCTCGCCGGGTGGGGGATGTTCGCCGCCCAAGGTTACACCTAAGCGTAGCGGACGTCACCTGACAGGGGCGGATGGAGCGTCGGCGACGGACGAGGACTCACTGGCTAAGGTGATGCTGCGCAAAGAAGCGATGTTCTCCACTCCTCCCACTGGTACGTCTCCATCACAAAAGTCGTTTCTGTCCTTTTCAACGTCTAAATTATCTTCTAGATTAACTAGTGTAGGCGTTAGTCTAGGAAGGAATGAAAAAGAAATTATGCTTTCGGCTAATGTTCTAAAACACATGGAGTATGACCGTCTTAAGGTTACACCTAGTGTTTCGAGTAGGCCGGTTACCTCACCCACTGATGATGATGATGCGAATGCCACGGTTGATGGACAGCTTCTATCACATCTTGTAGGAGAGGTAACAGAGGTGGGTATGGATGAGACGGAGCTGGGATCTTTCGATGACCTGTATGCATCTGGCCGAAAATCCAAATCCGCTAAAAATAAAAAGAATCATGCATCGCGAAAAAGCGCGAAAAAGACAAAATCTCCAACGGTTTCCCGATGAATGGCATATTCGAAAATAGCAGAGGTCTTGGCGACTTGGCTAAACATTTGAACATTGCGCATCATGTGAGGGACCATAAGTTGGATTTTCTGGCTATTTCGGAGACGGGTAGACGAGATTTTCCAAGTACTATTCTGGACCGCCTTTCAGGTGGAGTGGATTTTACTTGGCATTCTTGTCCCCCTCGCGGTAGATCGGGTGGCATGTTGCTCGGCATTAAATCAGATACCATGGAGTTGTTGGCTGTTTCGGATGGTGAATTTCATATTAAATTTCACATCAGAAATAAGGCTGATAATTTTATATGGAGTCTGGTTGCTGTGTATGGTGCTGCCCAAGAGGAGTATAAGGCTGCTTTTCTTTGTGAGTTGGTTAACCTAGCTAAGGATAACCCATATCCTATTGTCATAGGTGGGGATTTCAATATGCTTAGGTTTCGACACGAGAAAAGCAGGGGTAGGTTTGATGGTCATTGACCCCTCTTGTTCAATGTTGTCATTGATAGCTTGTCCTTGAGAGAGGTTCATATGACGGGGAGACAGTTTAGTTGGGAAATAGTCTCCCCGAGCCGACATACGAGAAGTTGGACCGTGTTTTGATGGACTCCCGCTGGGAGGATAAATATCCATTGGTAACGGTACATGCTCTTGAGCGTATTGAGGCCTTCTCAGACCATGCCCCATACTTTTGTCCACTGGGACGTCGACATCTCCCTCTAAGCCTCAATTCAAATTCGAACTTGGGTGGCTCTTGCGGGATGGTTTTGATGACCTGGTTAAAAAGGTATGGTCGCAACCAGTTGTGGGCAACACGGCCATCCGACGGTGGAATAATAAGATGTGCAATTTACGTAAATTCCTTCGTGGGTGGGCTAGGCACACAACTGGCATGCTCAAAAAAGAAAAAGAGCGCCTGTGCTCCATTATTGATGAGCTCGATCAACTCGCAGAATTACGTGTTCTATCGGCGCAGGAGATTGAACTTAAAAGTCAATCGAATGTGCAGGTGGGACGTATGTTGCGGGAAGAAGAGCTTAAATGGTACCAAAGATCTAAGGCTCAATTTATTCTGCAAGGGGGTTCGAATACGAGGTACTTTCATAATGTTGCTAATGGCAGACATAGGAAGAAACGTATTCATTCTCTTAATCAGGATGAGGGCTTGATCGAAGGACATGATCAGCTCAAGGAGTATATCACGAATTACTATAAAAGTTTGTTCGGGGCTCCTGAGGAAGGAAACTTTACTCTTGATGAGTCCCGAATAGATGATATTACCCAAGTCACTCCTGAGGAAAACAACTTTCTTATTGCACCTTTCTCTGAAGAGGAGATAAGTAAAGCGGTTTTCCAAATGGAGCATAATAAGGCGCCCGGACCTGATGGTTTTCCCGCCGAGTTTTACCAGCATTTCTGGGATACTATCAAATCTGATTTGCTTGAGTTATTTGGCTGTTTGCATGCCGGACAACTTGAGTTGTTTCGCCTTAACTTTGGGGAAATCATTTTGTTACCAAAGATTTAGGAGGCCGAGAGGATACAACAGTATCGACCTATATGCCTCCTGAATGTTAGTTTCAAAATCTTTACAAAAGTGGCGACCATTAGGTTAAATTATGTGGCTGATCATTTGGTTAAACCTGCCCAAACGGCTTTTATGCAAGGGAGGAATATACTAGATGGGGTCGTCGTTCTGCACGAGACCGTCCATGAGATGCACACAAAAAAACTTAATGGGGTAATATTCAAAATTGACTTTGAAAAGGCTTATGATAAGGTCAAGTGGTCGTTCCTCCAACAGACTCTGAGAATGAAGGGTTTCTCGGACGAGTGGTGTGCGTTGATCCATAATTTTGTTTCTGGGGGTAGTGTGGCGATTAAAGTCAATGATGACGTCGGCCGCTACTTCCAAACAAAAAAGGGATTAAGGCAAGGTGATCCTCTGTCGCCTATATTATTCAATATAGTGGTATAGTGGCTGATATGTTGTCGATCATGATTGAACGGGCAAAGGAAGATGGCCAATTTGAAGGGGTAGTTCCACATCTTGTCGATGGGGGACTATCTATTCTTCAATATGCGGACGATACAATTCTCTTTATGGAACATGACCTAGATAAAGCAGCGAATCTGAAATTAATATTATCAGCATTTGAGCAATTATCGGGGTTGAAGATTAATTTCCACAATAGTGAATTGTTTTGCTTCGGCGATGCACAGGACGCGGCTGCTCAATATGCCGAAATATTTGGCTGTGGGCAAGGTCAATTTCCAATAATGTATTTGGGTATACCAATCCATTATAGGAAATTGACTAACGCGGAATGGAGGCATGTCGAGGAGCGTCTTCAAGTAAGGCTGTCTAGCTGGAAAGGAAAGTTACTATCTCTTGGAGGGAGGCTGGTTCTCATGAATTCAGTGCTAACAAATATGGTACTGTATATGATTTCCTTCTTCCAGATACCAAAAGGGGTTTTACATAGATTGGATTACTTCCGATCAAGATTCTTTTGGCAAGGAGATGGTGAAAAAAAAGTATCAACTAGCTAAGTGGAATGTTGTCTGCCGACCAAAAGACCAGGGATGGCTAGATATTCATGATTTACATGTCAAGAATTCAGCTCTCCTCGGCAAGTGGCTTTTTAAGTTGCTTACCGATGATGGGGTTTGGCAAACGCTCCTTAAAACAAAATACATTGGCACAAAGGCGGTATCACAGGTATATTGGAAACCTGGTGATTCCCACTTCTGGGCCGGTCTGATGGCGACTAAGAAACATTTCTTTCGCTTCGGAGTATTTAATATTAAGGATGGATCGGAGATTAGATTCTGGGAGGACAAATGGTTAGGTAATACCACCCTCCGGGATCAGTACCCGGCTCTATACAATATTGTGCGTCACAAGGGGGATACCATAGCCACGGTCATGCAGTCTTCACCACCCAATGTGATGTTTAGACGAGATCTAATCGGGCCGAGATTAACGTCTTGGAACGCCTTGTTGGCATGGTTGACTCCAGTTCAACTTACACAAGGTTCTGATGAGTTTCGTTGGAATTTGTGTGGGAATGGAAAATTCTCAGTAGATTCTATGTATAGGGCGTTAGTCAATTCCGATATACCAGTCGATGATAATAAAAAATATGGCAAATGAAGATTCCACTTAAAATAAAAGTGTTTACTTGGTATCTTCGTAGGGGTGTCATTTTAACAAAGGATAACCTTGTTAAGCGGAATTGGCATGGAAGTACAAAGTGTGTGTTTTGTCCACAACAAGAGACAATAAAACACTTATTCTTCGAGTGTAGTTTTGCATGTTTTATTTGGTCATCTATCCAGATAGTTTCTAACTTATAAGTTATATCCACCAAAGTCTGCTCCAAATGTATTTGGCAACTGGCTACATGGGATAGATAAAAAGTTTAGAATTGCTTATAGGGTGGGAGCGATTGCCGTTATTTGATCGCTTTGGCTGAGTAGAAATGACAAGGTGTTTAATGATAAAGATTTTTCTCGTTTACAGGTACTCTATCGGTGCACAACTATTTTCCGTTCGTGGTCCACGTTACAACGGGCGGGGCATCGAGGCCTCTTTACGGAGGCATGTGCACGATTGGAAGAGGTGGCGAGGGATATTTTTACCCGTCATGGATGGTTGCTTGATCGCCGGATTGGTCCTCCATAGGCTTTGACGTTCATCTTTCGCATTGGCGTTTTGCTCATTCTTGGATGTAATTCGTCTAGTGCTACCTTGTTTATTTTTTATTATGCTGGATTGCGGTTGTGTACATTCTTATGTAGAGCCCGAGTATAATGCTTAAACCTTTTAAGTAATAAAGCCCTTTATCTATAAAAAAAAGGTTAACAAAGGTGTACTACAATACAAGAGGGATCGATCGGGCAATAGCATGGCGAGAGCGGCGGTGATCGAGGACGCCCGCGTTCTCCTGCGGATCAACTTGGTCTGGTACGTCGTCCTAGCGGCGACCGGGGCCTGGCTCATCGACGACGCCATCGACACCGGCTACAGTATATGTATGTATGTACAAATACCGTATTCTCCCTCCGGCTTGATTAATTATCTGTGGACTTAGCGTCAGCTTTAATGCAGCTGATGAATCAGCTGACTACGACTACGGCGAGTGGACTGCGGCGAGCGGGTTCGCCAACCTCTTCGTGACGGTGGCCGGACTCGTCGGTGCCGCGGCGGCGCTCCCGGGGCTCCACCATGTCCGGGCCTGGAGCCAGGGGAGCTTGCCGGCGGCTGCCCACGCCGGGTTCATCGCCTGGCTGCTCACCCTGCTCGCACTCGGGTACGTAACACCACACCACACACATATTATTATTACCTGTGCTATACCACTCCTACTAATTACTAAAGCTCTTTCTCTCGATTATTTGTTCTCAAGATTGGCCATTAAGGAGGGAATCATGGGAGCCACCGTGCACGACTACAAACTGGGATCGACAGAGATATTCCTGGGAGACGAGTTGTACCTGGTAAGATCAGTCGATCGACAGGCATAAGTAATATTCCCTCCTTAGCATATTTATTCGTACTAAATCTGCGACAATTTACATGGAGCATGCCGCGTATATGTGTTGATGCGTCCATGTTCTTTTTGGAGTGAATCGCACCGGAGGTCACGAAGTTGTACGAAATGGAAGGATTGGTCACCAAGTTGAAAAAGCTCAAAACTTGGTCACGAAGTTGTGAATTAGCGAGACGTTGGTCACTCTGTTATGACGGACGTTAAGTCGATGACGTGGCAGTACATTTTTTTAAAAAAAACCTTAAATTTTGATCTCTTCTAATTGCTAGGTCCTTTTCGATATTTATTTTCTGCCTTTTTTGTTTCTTAATTACTAGGCCCCGCAGCGTGCACACGCCCGTGCACACGCACAGCCAAACTCTGATCCGCAGCGTTCTACATGATTTAATTAGTAGCCTCGACTCGATTAGTAGTTGGTTCCCCATTCCTATACGGTAGCACTAGCACCGCCCAAGCAAGATGAGCAGCAAGAACACGAGCAGCGGCAGCAGCCCCTATCTAGTTGACGCACGCGGAATGCGCTATCACTTGGCGGCGTAGCTGGGTATCTCGTAGATTTGGTGGATCCTCCAGATGTCGTCGTCAAAGCCCGCCGGCTCGGGCTCTGCTCCCCCGATTCGGCCGGCGCCGGCGCCCCCGTTGCAGCCGCTGAAGTCCTCCTCGACGAAGGGGAACCACCCGAGCAGCTTCTCCTCCTCCACCCCGAACGTCCACCACGGCGACCCATTGCCGCCGCCGTCCATCTCGTCCCAGTCCGCGGGCAGTCCGCCGGCCACCTCAGCACCTCCCGCTCCTCCTCCTCCGCCGCAGACGTCGGGGACGACGGGCGCCATTTCGGATCCAACGGAGGCAGCGGAAGCGGCAGCAGCTGCTGCAGCCTCGCGCGCTGCCGCGGCGGCCGTGGCCTTCTTCCCGCCCGCTCCGGCCGCCTTGGGCTGCCTGGGCTGCTTGGCCTTGCGCTGCGGCTTCGGGTTGGTGTTCGCGGCCGCGGCGGCGGGGTCCTGGAGCTTGGGGTTCTGCGCGCTGGTCCGCTTCATCCCGGCCGGCGGCGGCTCTGGGGTGGAGCTCAGTGCGATGTGGAGGACGGCGGCGAGGATTAAGAAACAAAAAAAGGCAGAAAATAAATATCGAAAAGGACCTAGCAATTAGAAGAAATCAAAATTTAAGCTTTTTTTGTAAAAAAATGTACTGCCACGTCATCGACTTAACGTCCGTCATAACAGAGTGACCAACGTCTCGCTAATTCACAACTTCGTGACCGAGTTTTGAGCTTTTTCAACTTGGTGACCAATCCTTCTATTTCGTGCAACTTCGTGACCTCCGGTGCGATTCACTCTTCTTTTTGTAGACTTTTGCTGTATTTAGGGCTTGACTGATGGGATGCCTCTCGGTGACGCAGCTCTGGTACCTAAGGATTATATTTTACACTGCAACATGATCGTCGATCAAGCAACCTGTACAAACGGAGGTCCATGGTGGAGTTCAGGCTGCATATATAAATGTACTGTACATATTATATGATATACACCTTTGAGACGACATCAGTTGATTTATTTTTTAGAAATAAAGGGCCCAGCCCCAGCTCCATTTTATTAAAATGAAACCACCAGTTTTGCCACAGCATTTTACAGCATTCGGGTAACGACCGCATGTCGCACCAGCAGGTCTTTTTAGACGCAAGAGCCTAATACAGAAACTTAACAGGTTCAGAGGAGAAAACGAGCTACAACACTGAAAAGAGATTACAACCGGAGGGAAACTAGATGGAAAGCAACAACTAGGACAGAATTGGGGGAAGCCCCTCCTCCACCCTCTTCATTGCTTCGTCAGAGAGACGCATAGCCCGCAACAGCGTGGATTCACCCCCGCGTCCGTCTTCAGCGCACTCAGCCTCGCGAACTCCAGAGATATCTTCACAGGACGCACCTCGGATCAGCAGCTTCACCCAGGGTTTGGCCAGAGTAGTAGTGGTGGCGCTCGAGCCAGATGCTCCACCCTCCCAGTCACAGTGATCAGTTTTTCTTTTGCAGCTCCAGAGAACAGTACCTGCCACTGGGATAGCCAACACACTGTCCTTCTCCAGATTGCCTGTAAACCAAGCCAAGGAGTTTTGTTAAAATGTGTGTCGTTTCTGGTAAGCCAGATCGACCACAGGACAGCAGAATGCAGCGTGTTATCAATACAATGTTTTTGTTCACTAATCCAGAGAGTAGAAATCGAGTTAAAAGAAACTGGCATAGATGACTTATCCGAAAACCGACAAATTTCTGTCCAGACCGCCTTGGCAATGTCGCACTCAAAGAATACATGATTGCAAGACTCAGGTTCAGAGCAGAAAATACAACTAACATCATCTAGCTTTTGTTTTTTACTCAGATTATCCCTGGTTAGCAACTTGTTATGAGCTAGCAGCCAAAGGAAGAAATGAATTTTGGGAGGGACCGTAATTTTCCACACCCCATGTACATGAACAGGCAAGATCCCTCTGAAATTGACTACTGCATAGAAGGACTTGACAGTATATAACCCATTAGGCTCTAGCTTCCAAAGTAAAGCATCACTATCATTGCTAAAGTGGATGGTTTGTGCAATATTCACAACCTCATACCACATAGTGAGCATTCTTTCACCAAAACACCTCCTAAAAGTAACCTTAAGCTGGTTACCATCCCAAAGATCAGCAATGGTAGCGGTTTTCTCATTGACTATCACATAGAGATCCCAGTATTGGATTGCGAGACTAGAGTCTCCAAACCACTGGTCCTCCCAGAATTTAATTTTTCTACCATCCCCAACTTTCCATTGATACCCAAGTTTTGCTGCTTTAGCAGCCCATAGGACTCCTTTCCAAAAGGGAGAAGCCCCAGTTGTGTTGGAAGAAAAAATATTGGGATCATTCACCTCATATTTGTGGTCAATGATCTTCCTCCACAGCTTGTCCTCGTCTAGATGATATCTCTTAATCCACGAGGCCAACAGACAGAGGTTCATATCTGCTATACTGGGTATACCTAGACCACCGAATTCCCTTTTTTGCGATACAAGTCCCCAATTTGCCAAATGGTATTTGAAGTGACCTTCACAATTATCCCACAGACAGTGGGCCATTTGGGAGTTAATGAGAGCTATAGCCCATTTAGGGAACTTAATCACAGTTAAAAGATAGACTGGAATGCTAGCTAAAACACTTTTAACCAGCTCCAACTTGGCTGCATGGGATAATAATTTACCCCTCCAGCCAGCAGCTCTTTTCAAAAGCTTATCTACTATCGGTTGGATGTCTTCTTTCCTAAGTTTTCTATGATGTAAAGGCACCCCAAGATATTTAATAGGGAACCTTCCCAATTTACAGCTAAGAGCTTGCGCAAAAGTCTGAGCTTCCTCTTGGTCCACATTAATAGGAACCAGATCACACTTGTGAAAATTAATTCTAAGCCCAGAAATTTGTTCAAAACAGGAAAGAATCCATTTAAGGTTCATGCATTGAGCGAGATCATTTCTAAGGAAAAGTAATGTGTCATCAGCATATTGCATGCTAACAACTCCATTTCGCTCAAACCCATGAAGGAGTCCTGAAATCTGATCACATCTAGCTGCTTTCATCAACATTTTGGTGAAAACATCTGCGACAAGATTAAAGAACAGAGGTGAAATAGGATCACCCTGCCTGACCCCCCTACCCGCAATAAAGAAATCACTGTTAACATCATTAATTCTAACACCAACAGAACCATTCTCCAAGAGAGATTTATACAAACGCAAGCTTTTAGGGCTAAAACCCCTGCTAGCTAGCATTTTCAAGAGGAAACCTCGATGAACCATATCATAGGCCTTCTCGTAATCTAATTTGAAAATGAAACCTGACTGGCCACTAGTGGCTACATCATGAATAATCTCATGAGCAGACACTACACTCTCAAGAATATATCTGCCTCTAATGAAAGCAGTCTGATTGGGAGAAATAAGCTTCTCACAAACAGAACCCAATCTATTAGTTGCACACTTTGAGAAAATCTTAAAGCTACAATTTGTCAAGGCAATGGGCCTAAATTTTTGGATGGTGACCGCATCCTGCTCTTTAGGAATAAGAGTAAGCAAGGAGAAATTAAGTCTAAAGATATCTAATTCTCCTTTGCTCCAGTCCTCAAAGAGGTCAAATAAATCTTTTTTAATAAGCTCCCAAAAATGTTGATAAAAGAGAAAAGAAAGCCCATCAGGGCCAGGAGCCCCTTCAGCATACGAGCCAAAGACGGCGTCCTTGATTTCCTGTTCTGAGAAAGGAGCATCTAAAAGGTTGTTTTGCTCCTCAGAAACTTTTTCACATTCCTCCCAGAAATCGTCTAGCAGGTCAATGTTAAGTTTCTCCTCAAAACCAAAGAGAGATTTATAATACTGAACAGCAATCTTAAGAATACCTTCAGTGTCTTCCACAGGGCCATTTGGTCCTTCGAGAAGGGTAATCTGCTTCTTTCTCCTGCGCTGATTAGCAACAGAGTGGAAGTAGGCAGTGTTCCTATCCCCTTCAAGGATGTTCTTCTCCCTGGACCTCTGCCTAGCTTTTATCTCCTCATTTTTCCAGATACCTGAAAGTTCAGAAGAAATACTTTTCATTCTGTTTTTAGACATCGGAGAGAGGCATTGAGACTCAGACAGAATATCGAGCAGATCATATTCAGCAACTAATTGTTGCGTATGCTTGCGTTGAGCAGACTCAACATTAGCACAATGTCCTTTCGAAAACTTTCTTACATTTCTCACTTTAAACTGCCACTTATCAATGGCTTTCCGAAATCTACATGGTGCATTCCAAGCTTTATGAATAGCCTGATCAAAACCATCAATCTGAAGCCACCATTTTTCAAATCTATACTGTCTAACTATGGGGTTTTTAAGGGCCCCAGTGTCCACTATCAAAGGAGTATGATCACTACCAAGCCTAGCCCAAGTTTTAAGCAAACTAGCGGGATACAACTTGTCCCAGCACGTAGTGATAAAAACTCTATCAATTGTGGCCATGACAAGGTTATTAACCTGGTTATTAGCCCACGTATATTTCCTACCAGCACTTTTCAATTCCATCAGACCAAATTTATTAATCCAATCATTGAAAAGGTTAGCCCATTGTTGGTTTATGTTACCAGAGCTCTTCTCTTTGCTTTCCCTAATTAGATTAAAATCCCCTCCAATGAGAGTGGGTCCATTCCAATTAGGAAAAACATTATGCAACTCATTGATAAATTCCAGTTTATGTTCATCATAAGATGAACCATAAACTGCAATAAATCTCCACACATTTTGTTTTTCTTGTCCATAATTAAGACAGAAACACAAAATTTGTGCAGGTCGCACGAAATAAAATCAAACGTCTCAGAATTAATGCCTACAAGAATACCACCAGCAGTATTATCCGCAGGCAACCAATTCCAAATAAAAATGCTGTGGGGGTCAAGGATCTTTAACTGAGAAGGTGTAAAATCCATCTTCTTAGTCTCCGAGATCCCAATAAAGTCTGGACATGCATCTCTAATGAGACCATGCGTACGGGTTAATCTCTCAGGCTTGTTTAGGCCCCTATTATTCCATATGAAGCCTACTACCATTGGAATTAAACACAAGTTTTTTACTACTCTGTTTTTTCCTGTTGGTCACCTCAATCCAGGGTGACTCAACTGACTGATCCTCACTACTGTGGGGATTAGTCACGGAAACATCAACCTCACTACTGTGATGGCTACAAACAGGAACATCAACCTCACTACTGTGGGTTTCTATTCCAACAAATTCATTTCCAGTAACATTGAGATGGGAAGGAACATGTCAAGATTATTAAGATGGAAATTTACAAGTCTATCCACCTCAATATCCTTAATACTTTCTACATTTGCGGCAACTGAAACATCAGAATCACCCAAACTAATCCATGCTGATCTAGCATTCTGCATAAGCACATCATTATCTAGAACAGCAAAGGAATTGGAAATACCTCTAACATTTCTGTTACCTCTTGGGATTTCCAAGTCTTTCTTCTTTTTTAGATCCTGAGCCTTTTCTGTGATTGTCCTCCCATCATTCTTCAGCCTCGCACTCATTCTCGAAGGCACCACAGGACCCCAGGTCTTCTGTTTTTTCTGTCGGGGGGCTCGGTTAATCTCTTCAACCAGAGCAGCAGAATTCTCTTCCTGAACTTCTTCACTCTCTTCATCAGTGTCTTCCATTGCTGACAGAAGGTTCTGAGAAATATTTTCCTCAGGCGCGTTTTCTTGTCTGGGAACAACCACACCTACATGAGGAGTAGGAATATCCAGGATCTTCTGCCTCACGCTTTCCTCAAGCCTGGCCTCAGAGAGGGGAACCTGCACACCCCCAACAGTAACAGTTCTGTTTCCACCTCTATTGTTCCCAGTTCCCGATGCAGGGGTGGAGAAATTTGCTTCTTCAGTTTCCATGCGGCCCTGACCATTTGCACTTTTCTCGATTTGATCTTGAAAATCATCACCAAGACCATCTTCATCGTGCTGGCTAGGTGGATCATCGTCATCATTGTCAAGTCCACCTCCCAGTTCAATGTCCTCTTCATCAACAGTGAAGAACAACAAGTGAAGCTGATGGTCGAACTCATAAAGTCTATCCTTCAGGACTTTTTCACCATCTCTGACAGAAATTTTAACCCTAACAATCCGATAAAAGCTTCTGAAGATGGTATGCCAGTCCACGTTTACAAGCACACCAATCGTAGAGGCAACACGACAAATGGTCTTCCAAGAACACCATTTGGAAGGTATTCCTTCAATGTTGACCCACATTTCTCTCAATTCATCAAAAGGCTCAGCTTCACCATTCCACTTAGTGAAAGCAATACTGACGCCCTTCTTTTTCAGATTTATGGAGGGGTACTCCACAAGGTCCTGAATCTTCTTCGATGGAGGGAGCCTGACCAGATACTTGTTAGAAGCTAGTTGCCTTATCTGCCAGTACCAGTTAAGCTTCCACATCTCGGCAAGGTTCTGCTCCAGTTCCTGCTCATTAGTCTCACCATCCATCACTGTAACTACGCCAACATTATCAAAGTTCAACCAGTTCGAGGCCTCAGGGCCTTCAACCTCCACATGAAAAAATCCCAGCCCAGGGTTTGCACTCCCCATGTAATGAGCCACAGGTAATGGTTTGTACCACTCTGGACAAGCATCCATGTGATGCCCTGGTTTCCCACAGATAAAGCAGCACTTCTTCTTAAAGCAGAGCCCAACATAGTGTCCTGGCTCACCACAGTTATAGCAAACCACATCCTTATACTTCGGATCATAAACAAGCTCAGTCGGTGCTTTCTCTTTCTCTTTGTTACTAGCTTCACTCTGTCCCCTTCACCTTTCTTAGCTTGCTGATTAGAATTAGAACTGCCCTGTTGCCCAGCCTTCTTCTTAGCATTCTTCTGCTGTGAACTGATACTACTGGTCTGGCTAGCAGGAGCTTGTTGCTGGGGCACAGTCATGACCGGCTGTTGCAGCACTGGCATATTGCTCTGAGATTGTTGGAATTGCGATCCAGGCATCATCTGATTCTGCATCATCTGCTGGGGAAACATCTGAAAGGGAGGCCACGGTCCTATTGGATACTGTGGGAACATCCCCTGCTGCAGCATGGAGTACATCTGTGCCTGGTCAATCCCTCCTTGCTGAAACTGCCCTTGCATCTGGCCTAACTGTACCGGATTGGGAGCGATAGGACGCGCAGTACCTGAGGTTGTCGCTGCCGGTAGGTTCGGAGTAGCAGGCCTCGCTGGGCGGTTGTAAGACCTCCCCTGATTCGAGCCGTACCTCCCACCATCGCCGCGCCCAGCTCCAGCCATCAGAATCGCCGCGTAAGTCTCCCTACCAGCTTCCTCACGCCACCAATCTCGAGAGAAACTGAATTTCTTCGGGACAGGCAGGTGATCTTCACCAGCGGGGAAGCAGTCCGCCGCCGTGAAGGATTTGGACTCGAACAAACCCTTCTCGATCCAGACAAGGGTGGATTTAGGGGCCGAAACCCTAGGTCGCGGCCGCGTATGGAGCGATGGCTGGCCACGCGCACCTCGGACCTGGTTGAGATGGCGGCTCCCTGTAGTAGGGCTCGAAAGCGTATTCGCAGTACCCGTGTTGCCACCATTGTTGCGCCTTACTTCTCCGCCATGGATTTGTCCAGTTGTCCCGCATCCACGCGCTGAGGTAGTCAACTGGCTGACCGGTGGCCCAGCGGGATTTGAATCCCCTGAACCCGCGCGTCGATCCGATCTCCAACCACTCCGGCGAGGACGGGCCGGCGAATCCGTGATCAGCGCACACGGCGACGGATCTCGGGCTCTCCGCGTCGCGCTCCTTCCGAGACCCTCTCCCCGAACCACTCCCGCATACGTAGGTCTAGGGTGCGAGCGTGGAGGGCTAGGTAGGCATGGCGGGGGGTAGGGGAGGGGCGCGCCGTAGGCGGCGGCGGTGGGAGGTGGAGGCGAAGCCGTTGGAGGAGAAGTCATCAGGTTCTATGTTCACTGCGGCCAGGATGATGCTGGTTCTAATCATCAGTTGATTTATGGCCGTTCATTTCCGAGACGAAGAGAATCGATCAGCTAGGATATGTGCAGCAGTGCACTTTATGTTTCATATATGCCCTATGTGCCCTGTTATCTACTAGTAATATACGTACGTAGTAGTGTGTGCCAAATATAGTTCCCTGTAATCGATCGGTCGGGTCGATGGATTACGCTAAGCTGCGCCAAGCTCTCCTGGATGACGCTCATGGCCGTCTCTGTCGCTATTGCCAATATTTGACAATTTAACACGCATTTTCATCTTCGTGGTAATTACAAAGATTGCCACCGTCTAAAAGAAACGGATCTTCCACGGTTGTTTCCTCGCTACAAGCCCGCTTTTATGTGGCAATCGTCATGGGCTAGGGGGTTAAATAGTCCCACACACTGATGACGTAAATATAAACAAGGCATTATAAATATTTCAATACGGACTAGATATATAAAGACCAAAACGAGTGAATCTACACACACTAAATACATCTAGGCACGGACCAAAAATGAGTGAACCTACAAAAAAAATAGAATGCCTTATAAAAATGAACCGGACGGAGTACATGATTATGATTGGAACAACATACTGTACTCCCTCAACTACAGAACTGCCAAACAACTGAGCTTTAGACCATGCACTATGTTGCGCCGGCTCAACAAAAAATGTGTCAGAATTAGGAACCGGCATGGTTGAGCTGCAATGTGTGAGCACTTTGGAGCAAATGGATGTGTCAGCCATGCAAATATTATTTTATGTGCAACCTCTCTCTTCAAAGCTAGCTCTCTTCTCTCTACCATGTGGACCTCATGCATGCAATCTGACAGATGAATGCCAATGAGCCGAACCAAGTTTTTGAGTCGCTTCTTGTGTCAGAATGCATGAGCCGATGCCCTGCTATGGTATGAGTCGACTCATTGGCCTCTATGGTTCGCTTTTGCCCAACGTAGTGGATGGTCTTAGCCTCGGAAATCCTAACAATTCCGAACGGCATCCGATCTTTGTCTTTCCCAGCAGGTAGCACATAACCAATGGTTGCAATGTCAGAATAGTAGCGACGCAGCACGGGAGCGAGTCGTCTCGTCTCGGACGTCCGTCAGTCAGTCCTGCTATATGCTGTCGATCCGATCGAAGGACCATGCAGTGCATGCAAGGTGGCCGTCGGCTGGCTACCTAGTTGCCGGCGAGGGTGAACTGACCGGCGACGAACACCCTGAGGTTCCTCTCCGACGAACCGCCCACGGCGGCCGCTGCCAGCGCCTTCTCCCTCCACAGCGTGGCCTTGGCGCGCACCGTCTCCGACCTGGCGAAGCCGATGCACCTCCGCAGCTCTTCGGCCTCCACCACGCCGTCCTTGTCGCTGACGGCGGCCCTGACCCCCGTGCCGAGCTGCCGCTCCACAAGCCACGCGTTGGTGCCCTGGTCCGTCCACTGCGGCACCCCGACCACCGTCACGCCGCACGCCACGCTTTCCAGCGTCGAGTTCCAGCCGCAGTGCGTCACGAAGCACCCCACCGCCGGGTGGCTCAGCACCTTCCCCTGGTCGCACCACTCCACCACCATGCCCTCGCCGCTAGCGCATAGGTCGTCGCCGTCGACCTCCCCGCGGTTGTCCTTCCTCAGCACCCACAGGAACGGGCTGCCGCTCTCCGCCATACCGCGCGCCACCTCCGCGATCTGCCGCTTGCTCATCGACGACATGCTGCCGAAGGAGATGTACACCACCGACGCTGCTCCTTGCGCGTCCAGCCACTCCAGGTACCCCTTCCCATCCTGCTTGAACAGGTCGTTGCTGCAGCTCGTCGGCGCCGGCGCAGAGTCGAGGAAGGAGAGCACGGGGCCAACAGGGACGACGTCGAGGCCGTGCTGGCGCAGCGTGGCCAGTGCGTCGGGCTCCATGTCCTCGAACGTGTTGGCGAGCACGGTGGCCCCGCCGTCCCGGTCGAGCACGTCGACGAGCGCGCGGAACTCGTCGAGCACGACGGCGTAGGGGTGGTCGTGGGAGGTGATGGTGAGGAATGACGGCAGGTCGCGCGAACGGAGCGGCGCCGGGAACCCCGGGAGGCGCACCTCCGCCCACGGGTCGTCCGCCGCCGCGGCGACGGCCTCGTCCAAGCCGTCGGTGCCGCGGAAGAAGTGGAAGTACGTGGCGAGCACGGTGGCCGGCTGGATGCAGTAGAGCGCGACGGGGAGGCCGTGCGCGCGCGCGACGCCGGGGACCCAGGAGAGGAGGACAGTGTACACCACCTGCGTGACGGGGCGGCCGGCGCCACGGAGGCGTTGCAGGATACCGTCCAGCGTGCGCGACCCGACGGCCCTGAGCTGGGACATGTAGTCCATGTTGTCGTCGTGCGACCCCTCTTCGAAGCCGCCGTCGGAGTAGGGCGCGTACCGGACGCCCGCGCCGTCCACGTGCTCCTCCTCCGCGTCACCAGCGGCGTCCGGGAACATCTTGCGGCACGCGGAGATGGCCATGGAGACGGTGACGCGCGCTCCCGGAGTGGCGCGGAGCAGGCGTTGCGCGAGGTGGCGCGCCGGGTTGATGTGGCCCTGCGCCGGGAACGTCACCAGCAGGAAATGCGGCGCGTCCCGGCCGGCCGCGCTCTCCACCATGGCCGGCATTGTCGTGAGCGTACGTGAGACTGTGAGAGTGAGTGTGTTTTCAGTGTCGTCCTTGCTGGATCGGGTTGCGGCGGTGGCTAGCTGCCGACTCCGCCTGTTTATGTGCGGCGGGGGTGACGAAAGCGCTGACTACATGGCGAGCTCGGAGGTCGGAGCCATGTCACATGTGTGGCCAGCAGGTGCAAATCTTGGGAGAGAATATCCGGTGGAAACCGGTGAAAACCACGGAAAAATCATGTTTAAAAGTTTAAAAAAATTCGGACCAAAAATGCATTACATTGGGAAGGTAGCGTTCTACAGACATGCAAAATGGCAATTTGAAACACAAAACATTTTAGGAGCTACGAAAATGACAAATTCGTCAGTGAATAGTACCAGAAATTACTATTCACTGCTAAACTACTATTCATTGCTGATTTTGTCATTTTCATAGCTCCTAAACAAATTTGAGTTTCAACTTGCCATTTTGCATGCCTATAAAACTTTACATTCCCAACGCAATACATTTTTGCTAAGAATTATTTGAAGTTTTTAAATATGATTTTTTTGTGGTTTTCACCGGTTTCCATTGAAATTGGGTTTCCACCGGATACTTTCTCGCAAATCTTGGCGCTGGTGACAGTCCATGTGTTTGAGTGGTCTGTGGCGCAACGAAGATAACCACACATGGAAGGTGTGGACCTTATCTCGAGGAGGACCGGTAATATTTTCAACACCGAGAATGCAACAAGATTTTCATCCGGACTCCGTTTTCTATGATCTTGGGCTTGTTCCGAAGATAACCACAAGCACTACAAGACCATGCATATTCACATCATAGTCCATCATGTGAGGAGGAGAACACAAGAAGAGAGTTTGACCTCTCTACAAAAGATGAACCGGTAAAACCTCCAACATCAAAAACATCACAAGATATTCAAATGGAATCCGTTTTTGATGAACTAGAGCTTGGTATGGAGATGAACACAAGCTCTAAATTCTCACATGGATAAAAGCCAAATAAGAACCAAGAAAGATGATATGCCAAATATGCAAAGGTTTGAGCTCTCCATAAAGATGCGATCAAGTTACTCACTTGAGAGCCCCTCTTGATAGTACGCCGTCTATCCTATAACCCGGTCTCTAAACTAACAACACGAGACCAGTAAAATAGAAACCCTATCAAGATCATACCTTTGCCTTGCGCATTCCACTTGAGCTAGATGATGACGATCTTGACTCTCTCAAGATGGAACACCTTTCTTGATTGTGCTTGCTAGCACATGCTTGATGAAGACTTCTCCAAATGCTCCCCCATACCCATTATGGGAGAGCCTCGCTAAGCTCCGTCTTCATGTAACAACTTGCGCTTCATATTCTTCTCTTGATATAGATGATGGCTTGGAGATAAACATGAAGTTCACTCAATCTTCTTTTCCAAGCCATGCTTGCAATAAGCTCAACTCTTCACATGACCATTCTTCATATAAACCCTTGGATGTAACCTTGGTCATCATGTAATCTTCTAGAGTCCAACACATGAACTCCAAACTTTACCTATGGACAAGATCTACAAGTATATCTCAAAGCAAACATTAGTCCATAAGGATTGTCATTAATTACCAAAACCACGCATGGGGCAACACATGCACTTTCACTATAGGCCGATGATTTAAACTATGTCATGTTAAAGGGAAAAGAGTATCTACAATACCTTGTACTATATACAATTTGAGTGCTTGTATTAGAACATGGTCTTGTAGGTACTCTTTTTGCCTTGTTTTGACAATGATATATGAGGCTTCTATTGTATTACACCGATGACTCTGATTCACAGTATAGCTAGGTTGACTCTGAGCCTGAGCATGACCGAACCTATAGAACGAATGTAAAAAATGGGCCAAAGATCGACGGCGTCGCACCGTCGGTCTGTAGTTTCTGTCAAGCTCAGCCTCAGGGCCACGCAACTGTTCTCTGAATCAGAGTCATCGCTGTGAAACATCATTTCATAGGATAGCTAGGTTGACTCTTACACTTGGAAGTTCTGACACTTGGAAGTTCTTGATGTGCACTCTTCATATGAGGCACCTTTTAATGTATGATCTTTGCTATTGGTACCCTGATCGAGAAGTTATGTGTGCTTGTGTTGATCTGTGCTACCACGACCATCGTTTCGTGGTTGTTTGTGCTCCGACCATCGTGTCGTGGAGATGCCGGCCGGAGATGTGGATTTTTTGTGAAATGTCTGCAGGTACCCCGAGAGGCCCTTGAGTTTGCCGGAAAGTCGATTAACTTCCGTTACGGCAAATTCGGGTACTCCATATGTCCCTTTTTTAGCAAAGGTCATGCCAAAAAAATTCGTGAATTTTGGCATCACTTTGCTAAAAATAGGACATATGATTTGTGAAATGTCTGCAGGTACCCATGAGGCCCTTGAGTTTGCCGGAACGTCGATTAACTTCCGTTCCGGCAAATTCGGGTACTCCATATGTCCTTTTTTTAGCAAAGGTCATGCCAATTTTTTTCGTGAATTTTGGCATGACTTTGCTAAAAATAGGACATATAGTTGTGTAGATTAGATTGTAGATAATTTTAGTTGTGTTCATTGTTGGTTTATATTGTGTAATTTTCACATTACTAAAAATGAGTTTGAAAATTGTGTTATTTGATAGTTGCTATGAATTTGTACTTTATTTAAATTTGCTTGCTACTTAAAAATTGTATTTTTAGTTTATTGTTCTCGGCGACGATGTCACTGTAGGACCAGAGGGGCGATGTCCGCGACTGGACTCCGCCGGGCTGGCACTGGGAGGTGCTACCTTCCGGGACGCGTATCTTGGTGAGGAATCCGGGTGACGTCGTCGACCCAGATCTTCTTTGGTGGCGGTCGCGTGGGCCATGCTCGGTGCAGAGGGAGCCGGCCCCCGAGGAGGTGGTACGTCGCCGTATCAGGGAGGAGGACGAGCACGTCCGTCGCTACATGACTTTGTTGGATAGGCAGTACAACAATGGATGGTCGTTTCTTCAGAGGGTTCCTCGTCACGTGAGTTATGACCCTGTGAGGGTTCCTTATCTTTGGATGTGCAGCGCCCGCGGCTCAGCACCCCGCGGCTCAGGACCCGGTCGAAGTTAGTTTCAGAGGTTCATGCATGGGAGAGGAGATGTATTAGTGATATTATTCGCGATGTATTAGGGTTAAATAAAAATGGACCAAATTATTCATGAGATCAAGATGTATTAGTTATACTTATGCATATTTGATCAATGTCCCTACATGCATGAATATAATTTTGGCATGACTTTGCTAAAAATAATTTTAGTTCTGTTCATTGGTTTATATTGTGTAATTTTCACATTGTGTAGTTTGTAGTATATAGTTGTGTAGTTTTTTAATTCTAATTAATTTGTTTTTTAACATGTTTTAGTTTCACGGAATGACCGGGTTTAAGTGTGTGAGGGCGTGCTATAGGAAGAAGCTTGGTCGGTACGTGTATGGATGTCAGATCCATATCAACAAGAGGAAGTACTGGGCTGGCCAGTTTAATACAGCGGAGGAGGCGGCGCGCGCCTATGATTATTTCGCCGTACACGAGTGCGGTGATAAGAAGAAAGATAAGGATCTGAACTACCCAGCGGATCGCCATCGTGTGAATGAGTTTATACCGGATGGGATCAGACAGGTGGAAATGGCCAAGGAGATGGAGCACAGGTTGGCTGAGGCGCAGATCGCACGTCGCAACGCACGCCCCCAGGACAACCCGTATGTGAGGCATCTCCTGCAGAACGAGCCAAACTTGATGTCCTACCAGCAGTTCGGCGCTAGTCCTTTTGACGGTGCTGGTCCTTCGTACGGCACCGGTCCTTCCCACGGCGTCGGTCCTACTGACGACGACATCACTTCTCTTGGGATCTGGGCGGAGGAGGAGGAGCAGCAGGAGGAGGAATGGGAGAAGGACTGGGATTCCGACTCTGAGCAGCAGCAGCAGAAGCGGCACCAGGAGTGGCAGGAGTCGGAGCAGCAACTATTGCGGATGTTCAGGCCGCCGAACCCCGATGCTTATCACCACAACGACCCTAGGCACTGGGTCGAGGTGAATAGGCGGGACGGCATACCTCCGTTCCGCACTCTTTCCGGTCAGCCGTGGGGAGCGAGGACACTGATGACCCCGCAGATCCGATGTACTGGGCTCAGCTGGATAGGCCTAGGGACGACAACCCATAGAGCGACTTGTACTTGGTTAAGACTAATGTTTCCACTGTACTTGGTTAAGACTAATGTTTTATTTTCATGCATATGCCAATGTTAAATGCATATGCTTGTACTACGACTTATCCCAATGCATATGCCAATGTTAAATGCATATGCTTGTACTATATATGTATGTATCTCGGGCTCTAAGTGGTGATGTACATATTTATCTGTCTGTTTTAATACTGTGTCAAAATATATTACTGTTTCTATTATTTTCTGTAAAAATTCTGTAATATACTTGTATTATTATCAAATACAGCAAATAATCGATAATACATCAAATAATCAATAATATATACGGCAAATAATTTAGGGGCGCACAGTAAATAATTCTGTGGCGCACCATATTCTGTGGCGCGTCATAGATACATTATTTTCAAATACAGCAAATAATCGAAATTCTTTCTGTGGCGCATGGACAATAATTTAGTGGCGCACTCTGGAGGTGCGCCACAGAATTGTATACTTTCTGTGGCGCATGGTTCCGTGCGACACAGAAATAATATTTTTGTGACGAGAATTTTGTGGCGCACCGACCATGCGCCACAGAAACAGTTTTCGGTGCGCCACAGAAAGGCACTTCCCTGCTAGTGCATGAGCAGCGCTTTTTCCTCATTCTATCACTCGACGGTCGCCAGTCTGTAACTTTTATCCTTTTTTATCAATCGGAATTCCCAAGTACTTCATGGGTAAGCTGGCAGCATTGCAAGTTAGGATTTCTTTGAAATCCTTTGCTCTACTAGCTCGGGCCATCAGATAACACACGTTAACTGAAACATCTCGCAACCATGGTCAATCTTGCAATAAACCATCGTACGTACTCCCTCCGTTCCAAATTAATTGACTTCCATTTATCCACACATGGATGTACCTATACGCGTAACATGTCTAGATACATTCACATGTGAATAAATGGAAGTCAATTAATTTGAAACAGAGTGAGTAGTTGCATATGAGCTAACTTGCAAAAAATCGATGGTATTTTCCGCCAGGGATGGTAGAAGCTGCGACGCGCGCTGTGTAGTATATCTAGGCGAGCTGGAAGAATCCTCTGGCGATGGTGCCGTTGGCGCCGCGGGGCAGGAACCCGCCGGGCACCTGCTCGTTGCGTGATCCGTATAGGATGCGCAACGCCTCCGCCGGCGTGCGCTGGTACCCGAGAGAATCGACGCCGGTGCCGAGGATGTTACCGATGGTGCGCCACTCCGCCCCTTGCCTCCGGTCCAGCACCTTGACCCCCTCATCCTTGGCGCCGCACCCGGACATCCCGTTGCGCCAGTTGCTGATCCGGCGCGTGAACTCCGCCACCATGCGGCCCCTGTACGGCGCGACCGTCTCGTCTGCGCGCTGGTACAGCAGCAACCTGATCACCGCGTCCTGCCCGGCGAGGTCCTCCTGGTCGGCGGCACAGGGGCGGGGAGGTCCTCCTACTGGGCGGCCGATGAGATGTTCTTCTTCATCTCCGACCAATGTCGCCACCGACGATTGTGGTGCCTCCATCATGCCTTCGAGCACCTTGTTAGCCCTGTGGAGAGATCCTCTCCATTTCCCCTATCTCCCGGTATTCTGAGTACCGCTTAGGGTTATCGCGCGGAGGGTCGCCCATTAGTGTCGTGGCAATGGTCATCGCCGTACATCTGCTACGGATGCCATTCACGACTCGTTCGAGCTTGATGACGATGCTGCCATGCGGAGGATAGATCGCCTTTGGCAAGCTGTCGCGGTGTGCGCGAGTGAGAGAGAGATAGAGATAGGGGATATGAGGGTGTGAGAGAGGACCTAAGGTGGGCCCTCAGAAATTTACAAAAAATAATATTTAGATTTGTCTAATGTTTGCCATCCTTGTCCCATACCATCATGACACGTAGGCCTGATGGTGGGCCCGATCGTTAAAAAGAATGTTAGCATGGCTAATAGAGACACTTAGTGCTTTTTAAAACAAACAAGCTTAAGACCGGTGATCTTTTCAAAAAAGTTACCAAACCCGGTGGTTCTAAGTATTTCCCGCGCAATTGTGCTGATTTTGTAGGATTTTCACACTACATGCGGGTTTATGGGCGGTGAGACTTGTGTTCTTATTATGCACCAGAGCTCCCTCCGTACTTCTTCTTTATGAGAATTAGAGTTCGGGGTGCAAAAGACATGAATGCTCACCCACAGGAACAGGTCCATGATTACAAGGTAGTTAATGGTGTAGGTATAGAAGTATGACGGGCAGACGGTACAAGAGAGGTTTTAAGACATGGGAAGGCTCTGCATGCTGTGTTGCCTTGTAGTTTTCACTCTACTGTCCATCGCCATGAATCGAGCCATCTTGTCCAAGCTCACACACTAGCTAGCGCTATCCCACTCCTCACTCCTGTGCTGCTAAATTCAGCAGAGCACTATTGCAGCAATAGATGGCCTTTGTACTAGTTCCAACCAACGATCTATCATACGAGCATGCAAAATCGTAATGGCATTATATTAATTTTAATTTTCACAATTATGACAAATCTTATGAATTTTGTAGTTTTGAAATATGCACTCTTCATTATAGTCGCATCCATACTTTTTAAACTCCTGTGTAACTTAAAATATCAAATATTTTATAGTGAGATCTAGCACGTTCATAGAATACATCATTGAGTACATATAGAAATATTTCTATTTTTATGAAACTTATAAATACGATTTTTGGCAGGGGCCTTGTAGATTTTGTGGTGGTTCTCCTGGGCTGCGGGTGGCATTATGACGTGTACAGTCCGGGCATGTAGATCGAGCAAGGGCGACTTGAATGGGGGAGGCGGTGGAGAGATTTGAGTCATTTAAGGTCACTCTACTTGTCACAATTCAATGCCTGGCCTGCCCTCCCTCCCTCCTTAATGGGGTTGGATGAAGGCAATTGAAGAACCCTTCTTTAGTGTCCACGCCCTCCTCTGCATGACCCCCTCAATCGTAAGCCAGCCTACAAGAGAAGCAGCTCACTCACTCAATTCTCACTCTTCATAGGCTCGCACCCTGCCGTCCACATATACATAGCGAAGTGGTGGTGTTATCATCGGCCACGAGGATGACCACTGAATTCTTGAGAGTGGAGAAGTTTCATCAGGAGGTGAGTGCCAGGAAGATGGAGATGCAGCCGGAGCTGTCGCTGGGGCCAACGTGGCCGGCGCTGGGCTTTGCCTCCGAGAAGACCTCGTCGTCCGAGTCGGACGGCAGCTCCCGGAAGAAGAGGAAGCACTACACCTGGGAGGAGCCCGTGTCGCACCCGCACCTGGAACTCCATCTCAGTGACCCCCTGCCCCTGGACTGGGAGCAGTGCCTTGACCTCCAAGTGAGTCCCTTTCTATCTTCACTAGCTAACTATCTCTTCTGAGTAACACTTCCTATTCGGCTATTCCTAAAGGTGTGTGAATCAGACGTCCCACATGGTTGTTGAGGCAAAATGCATGCAGTTGAACGGTGCATGCAGAAAGCTGCACTTGTGATAGTTTCCCGGAAAATGCAACTCCACACTACTATTTGTCATTTTTGCGGTACCATGTTGTCTAGACTCTAGAAGATATCTAGTCCGATACTGTCATGATTGCCTCATCATTTGATACTACGTTATGGCCTATTAAGTTATTATTGTGTTATGTTATGTATTTTTTGCAGTCTGGAAGGATGTATTACCTGAACAGGAAGACGTTGAAGAGGAGCTGGAACAGACCCAAGGAGCAGGGCGTGAACCTGGAGCTCAACATGTCCACCACCACACCGCTGAACACCCTAGTTTTGGACGGCCACACCGGCGCCGCTGCTCCCGCCGCCGTGGTCAGATCCGGAGGCAACATGATCGCCGTGCCATGCGCCAACTGCCATCTCCTAGTCATGCTCTGCAAGTCCTCCCCCTCCTGCCCAAATTGCAAGTTCGTGCAGTCATTGGCGCCGGCAATGCCACAGGCAGCTCATCGCAGGATCGACGACACGGTGAAGCCGCTGCAGACCCTGAGCCTTCTGCATTAGGCATAAGTAGAATGTAACCCTAGCCTAGTACCTACACAATGGGTTAGTATTTGGGGTCGGAGGACGGATCGGTCGACTGTGTTAATCAAAAGGGCCTTGACATAGGATCAATGCTGAGGTGAGGAGGGCAAGCAAATCTATAAAACTGTATTATTATGTATAATGAATGAATACTAGTAATGGTGGTACATGTGTGGCAAGAGATCGATTGATGCGCGTGAATCCTACGTGAGTACACTCACTGTTGCCTTGGCCTTGAATGAAACTGAGGCAATAGGGCAGTGATGGTTGCCGTCCTTGCACTTGTCTTCTCCATTAAAGAAGAGGGTTGATGGCCGGTGGTTGTGCTAGCTCTTGGGCGCCCCTTTAAGGCCTTCACTGCCACACCATGGCGCAAAAATGTAACTGTTGAGGTGGCAGAATTAGGCTGAGAGAGTGAAGAGGGAGCATGAATGGCGGATCATGCCGACTGCGGCGATATGGAAGCTGAGCTACACATAGGTCTTTATTTTAAAATCATATTTTCGTGTTTCAAAAAAATCTAAAAAAATCCCTAAATGTAGATGATGTTGTATTTTATTGATGTGTCAAATCTCAACTAGAAATAAGTTGTATTTGGGCTGTCTAAGAATGATGAGATCTGATTTTGAAAGTAATGAATAGTGCAAAATTTAAACTCTACAAAGTCTGATAGATTTTGTGATTTTTGTGTAACCTAGAATACGAATTATATTGATCTGACATTTTGCACGTTGGTAGGATGCACTATTATCTACATTCGTTTTTTTCAGATTTTTTTTTAAATTTAAAATGTGGTTTTTGACTTTACGGGAACATGCAGGCTTATGGCCGCCCCCTCCATGTGTTTACACATGACAAGATGGGACGGCTTGAAATCCAGTTTTGGTCCGGTCCACGGTGAATTTGACCGTCGGATCGCCGAAACAGACGGCCCAGATACGCCCTTGGCGCCATATGCCCTTGTAAAAATCCACTTTGGTTTTGGTCTAAGCGACGGTGGCTCAATTTGGAAGGCAAGACGGAAGTTGTAGTTGACTGCAAATAGGTAATTGACTCCAAGTAGGACACTGATGCCGAATGTTACATCCCAAAAATTTCTAAATTTTGAAAAAAATATAAAATAACTTGATTGAATTGTTTGACTTTGTTAAATTTCGAATAAATTAAAACTTCTGAGTAGTTGTTTAAACTCTTCTCATCCATTCTCAAAACATTATAAATGAGTGGATTAATATGACTATCCAAATTATAAATACTGGTTGTGCAAACTTTATCCAAATACAAACTTGTGTGTATTTGATTTGTTCTCAATCATTGGTTTTCAGTGACATTTAAAATATTTGACCAAACCACTTTGAATTATTTAGAGAGGGAATAATATTACTTTCCCAATAGAAGGGAAATAATATAACATTTACAAAAATATATAAAAGTTTTGGAAAATATTTTATTTTGGTGTTACTTAACTTTTATTGTATTTTAGTTTTCGGAAAGTAGTTTTTGCTCCCGAGCTTCAGTGCTCCCGCCACTTTAAAAAAATTGAAAAGTATATTTAAAAGTTTCATAAAAATATGAAAAAAATCAAGCATGTTCTCAATGATGCATACTAGAAGCGTGCAAATATAGTCTATACAAAAATGGCAAAATTTGTAGATTTGAAACTATGCATTGTTAACTTTAGTCAGATCTATAAATTTGTTATTTTTGTGTGAGGTCGAAATATAAACTATTTCGTACTGTAATTTTGCACGTCTATAGGATACATCATCAAGAAAATGCATGATTGTTTTCAGATTTTTTTGAAACTTCTAAATATAAATTTTTTATGTGGCAGGAGCACTAGAGCTCAGGTGCAAGAAATCATATATCTTATTTCATTTCCAAAAGATAATAGAAGTAAAGAGAAGACGATAACATGACATCCTCAGATTAAAATTTGGAGATGATTTAGATACTTCGCACATGCTTCTTTGAATCATAAAAAACTTATTGGAGTTAATAAACCATAATGATTAATTATAGTATTTTTTAAACTCCTATAAGCATGTTTCATCAACAAAATAATTTTATAAAGCTAAACGTGGTGGAAATTAAATTTTCTAAGCCCTTTATAAGTAATTTTTTTACTGATTTTCTATTATTCTCAGAAAAGAATTGCCAATTATATGTCACAATATTTTTCCTGTAATTACTAAATACTAGAAAAGAAGTTTACAATTCCACTATAATAATTTAAACCAAATCTAACCCATCTCTTTCCTCTCTCATACCCGAATTGGGCCACCCATATTCTTCTTCCTTGTTTTCTCTGATTATCCTACTATTTTGTTCGGCCCGCATCTCCCTGGCCCAACAGAAAGGAAAGAGCGCTTGCTCGCTGGTGCCAATTCCTATATATCGCCCATAGGCGGCGCGGGGCATCGCGCCGCCTGCCAATGGGCCGGCCCAACAGGCCGTCATTTTTTCTTGTTTCTGTTTTCTTCTCTGTTTTCCTTTTCTTTACTTTTTCCTATTTTTTCAACTTTTATGATTTCAAACAAGTTCAGTTTTGAAAAAATCAAATTTAAATCATTCGAAAATTCTAAAAAAATTGCTAAAATTTAAAACTTGTTCAAATTTTAAAAACTTTAGATTTGAAAAATGTTCAAATTCAAAAATTGTTCACATTCGAAAAAAATTCAAATTTTATGTTCATATTTTGAAAAAAATAGATTTTGAAAAGTGTTCAGATTTTCTTAAATATATTCGGATATAAAAAACAGATTATGAAAACGCAACAATAAGATAATAAAAAGTAAAAATAACTCACATTAATGGGCCGTACGCGAACCATTGACTGTAGGCTTCATGCGGTGGGGGAGGTTCAAGCCGTACGCGGATGGGGCAAAAATAAAGCCGTACGCGGACGCGATATATGAGCTCCCTCGCTGGTTGTCTTCCATCTTTTAAAACCCCAACCATCTTCCACCTCAAGCACGTATAGTTGTACTGCTTTCTCTCCTTCCACCCAGTCTAACCACAACCTCCCGAATGGGGCAAAAATACAATATCAGATTTTATGGGGAGGTAAAACACACAAAAATAAATCATCTAAACTCTCTCCAAAAAAATCTTCAAAGCATGTGCATATCCTGGGGTGGAGGGGGCGGTGCCCCCCCCCCCCCAACTGCACGAAGCTCCGCCAGTGCTCCACCATCCAACGTAGTGACCTTTTATCTTCGCCTCCAACACGAAAATTGTTCATAATTCAATGGAGTTGGTATCATTCGGGCCTCGTTCGGTTTCGCCCACCCCGGCCGGGATCGGCGCAAAATCCCCGCCTGTCAGTTGGGATCGGACCCGTGGGTGATAAATCCCGCCACACTCTTTCGACACGTTCGGTTACTGAAGGGGATCGTGTGCAGAAAACAAAAAAATTCCTAACAACGATAACCGAAATAGCCAGGATCTATTACTATGCAGATATAAAGTAACGGAAAGAACGGTATACATACCCTTGTAGACCATAAGCGTCGACGATCAAAAGATCTTTTTTGATGACGACGCGTGATGAAGACGGGCGGCGAAGACAATGGCGGCGCCGACCTCAAGGTCGTGTAGAGGAAGAAGACGTACTTCCAGTGCCACACGTGTAGCACCTCGTAGCTCTACACACGTACGGTGTAGACGACGACCTCCGGGCTACAGATCCAGCGAAGACTTGGACCCAGCAACATGGCGGCGTGCGTATGGTGGAGAGAACTCTCTCAAGCCGTGCGCAGCTCCAATTGCGGAGCCACAACTTAAACGGATGAGAGAAATAGAGAGAATTGGATGGATTTCAAACGGATGAGAGAAATAGGGAGGCTGTCACCTTCGGTGGTCGGGCGGTGTGGGACTAAACCCCACACCAGCCCGCACCCCCATGGTGCGTCGGCCATAGGTGGGCCCCATGTGGCCCACCTAGGCCGGCCGGCCCTCCCCTTCCTTCTACAAGGGATTCGACTCCAAGGCCCATTTAGGTGGGCTGCGTATTAAATCCGAATTTAATTAATTAAAAATATATTTAATCATTAATTACACTAATTAATGCTAAATACATATTATTTAATTTATTCGAGCTCCGAAATCTATTCCGTTGCCCTCCGATCATCATCGGACATGTCCCGGAACGCTTCCGGTGTTCTCCCGTATTTTCTTCCTATATCTAATCTTTATAAAACTGTCGCCTACCTTAAGTGTGCCACCCTACGGTTCGGGATCACTACAGACATGATCGAGACACGTTCTCCGATCAATGACTATCAGCGGTGGCTGGACTGTCGTGATAGCCCCTGTGCGTCCACAAATGTCTTTTTATTGTTTGAACCTTAGGCGTCCAGTTTCAACCTTTTGCCTAGCGATACTTAGATTGTCCGAGACTCGTTCTCTGGTATCACGGTTACCAAGCTTGATCTCATCACTCGACAATTCTATCTTTACTAGTCTGTAATATTACATCCCCGTGACCTAGTCACATGCTTGCAAGCTTATTGATGTAATCTCACCGAGTGGGCCCAGAGTATTTATCCTGCTATGTGGATTGACAAATTCCGCTCTTGATCATTCGTCTCGACCACTTCTTTCGTATACCCGAAAGGGACACCTTTATTATCACGCTAGATAAGACATGACGTTTGATGCAATCAAAGCACCTTCCAGAAACAGCGATTAAATACGATCTCACGGTCAAATGTATGAACACTACGTTTCTATATATTTTGGGTGTGTGTCCGTAACATCATTCACCTAATGACATGACTCCAATGTCAATTGACATAAATGTCCATGATCAGGAAACTTTGATCATCGGTTGCCCAATGGACTAGTTAAGAGGCTACTAGGGACCTGGTTGTTTACATACCACACGTGCATTAATGTTTTCGCTTAATACAGTTATAGCATGGTACAAAACTTATTACGAACAATTGAGATATGACAAATAAAATATCTTTATTAATTGCCTCTAGGTTATATCTCCTTCAGTTACACCCGGGCGGTATTCAACTCTGGCCTATTCCACCCCGATCACATCAATTTTGGGGGGAAATAAACCACGAGCCTTATCTCGTGGAACGAATCCACGAGAAGCCACGGGTCTCTCCTCTCTCGCCCCGACCTAATTTCTCTCCTGCAATTCGGCGGGGCAGCCGACGGCGGCGACGTGTCTCGGCATGGATCTCGGCGGCGGAGGAAGGTCGGTGGCGTGTCGGCGTGGATCTCAGCGACGTATGCCATGGGAAGTCCGGCCCAGATGGCCCAAAAACCTGGGACGGGCTTGCACATCGGTCCGGGCTCGGGCTTGAATTCTTGCCCGACGGTATACCTAAATTATTTTTTAGGAAAACGCCAACTTTTGGGATAATGAGACTGGCACAAAAAACATGTAGTTACATCGTTTGGCAACTAATTAGCCTATTGAACACATTGTTAGAAGATATGTGGCGGCCATCTTGCCATATGCAACAATGTCTACTACTACAACTTTTTTAGATCATATCTTATAAATTCAGCTAGTAAAAAAATAGCATATATGTCTAGGACAAAAGCATTACTTTGGCATCTAAGAAAAAATTCTCAAAACTTTGTAGACGCTGCTACATACGCTGAGGCGGATGTCACGTATCTCCCTCCCTAGAGTGTGTCCAATAAGTTAATTACTCCCTCCGTCCCCAAATATGTGGATTATAATTTGAGTTATAAAATCAATGTTTTCTAACTTTGACCAAGTATATATACAAAAATATGAAGATGTACAATATCAAATCAATATGAATATATTCACCATAAGATATATTATCATAATATATTTATTTCACATTGTAATTGTTGATATATTTACATTTATATTTGCTCAAAAAATAGAAATTGTCGACTTTTTAAGTAAGTTTATACGCCACCTAAATAGGGACGGAGGGAGTAGGTGTACCATGTGTAACTAGTTAGTATGCACGTGCACGCACGTCTTTACTTTCGTACCCAATGCTTTATCACTTGATTATTTTTATGCTTTCATATGCAAAAAATGCCAAAAATCCCAGTGTTTCAGAAAAATCATAATTTGACATAGTGTAATAATATAATGCATGGAACCCGCATGGATAGAGGTAACTGAATTGTCAAACCAATGAACCTCATATTTCAGTGTGATCTCAATACAACAATCAAAGCCAGTATCCTTAACAACATCAACTCCAATCGATTGTAGTTATGCATGCACACCTCATATAATCAATTATATCCTTCATACAAAATCCACATAATATGTAGTAGAATTTTCTAAAGATCTTGTATTTCACATGACTTTCAACCAACACGTTACATAACTATACTCCAATAAGTATAGATGTCATCAATTTTTTCAAGAAATTCAGACTCGCCTTAAATCATATTTAAAATTCAGAGGGAATTCTCTCTGAGTTCAGTTTGAAAGTTTTTTTTAGGACTCTAGTATAAAGTAATGCGAGGATCTATGATCACCGATCACGGTATTAAACAGAACATAATGCAAGGCCGTGCAACATGGAAATAATAGTGGACATTGAAATCTTTCCGGACAGACATGAGCACAATGCCTGTGTCGCTCAACCATCTATCCTGCATGACAACTTGTCAATGTAAATAATTCATCAAAGCTTGAAAGCAGAAAAGGTTGACCAGAAATCTTACACCTGCTCGACTAATCTGATGTAGCCCAAAGAAAAAGTGGTAGATGAACCTACAGCCGAAAACAGTTCAGTAAGAAGAATCAAGTACACCTGATATCAAACAATCAGACAAGCTACTATCCTAGTGATAACATCTCTTTTTATTGAACTTCATATCATGTGCCAGGAAAATGTTGTTGGTGCCTGAGCTCAAAATGGAAAGGAATATATTTGGAGAAATAGAAGAATGCATAACTGCTATCAATGGATTGAACCAAACAAACACTCGTACATAAGCTGGTAGAAAAACTAATGACCTGCAGCCTGCAAGATACAATGCAGATTACCATAGCCTTCATTAACATATTTTTGGTAAGTTGGATTTTCTGCTATCCGTTTTGGTAAGTTTGGTTTTCTGCAATCTCAGTAAAGTATTGTGATTACATCTGACAGGCTTGAGTGCCTATTTGCCATAAGAAAGAACTTGTCAACTTATTCAGCACTTACGAAAAGAACAGAAGATAATGAGAAAAACTCAAGCTCACTTATCTTTCCTTCGGTTCATAATGTCTGATAGACGTTGTTAGTCACGCACGGGGACAATACCTCTACGATCGGTTGCACTTCATCACCATCAGAACGAATCCTGTAGATGCTGGCTTGTTGGCATCCGGTTTCCGTGCATTGACGGGACAGCCGGACTCGGCGTGAGTTGTTAGCCTCGGCTGGGAGAAGGCGGCCTGAGCACGCGGCTGGGCGGGCGGTCTGGGGAGCGCGTGGACAACTTGATGCTCCGGCCGTCGGGGTTGTCAGAGTCATCTTTGCCCGTGCCGACCGAGAAACCAGTGGAGGCTCTGCCTATGAGCAGGCCTAGATCCGGTCCAGGCGCGCCGGGGCCGGCTTCAGCGGGACTCGACACTCGACAGAGGCTGTGGAGCTCTCCCGCTCGGTGGCCGCCTCCTGCTTCTCCTTGGACGTGCACCCCGCAGAGGGGCGGACGACGCTCGTGGAGCAGTGTTGCGTCACCGGCCACGCCCAACGCCAGCAACTCCGACAAACGGATTATTTTCCTTGTGATGCTCCCGCTCGATCAATCTGGGAAGAATATGTCAGGCCAGACCGCCGGAAGAGGGTGGGGCTGGGGCTGGGGCTGGGGCTGGACGTCGATGGGTGGGATGAGTGAGGGCGTCGTGCCTCGTGCGGGTTTGCGGGATGCGAGGTATGCGACGGCGTTCAGTTGTGAATTCCGATCGTGGTGCGTCCCTTGTTTGCGGAAAAAGAGGAGACGCCGAAGGCGGGGAGGCGAGCAGTGGGGTACGCATAGAGCTAATTTTTCGGCAGAACATGTTGTGCCAAGGTCGACAGGATGAATCTGGGCCATTAAACTGTTTATGATACGATTAGATCGTTACGGACTGTTAGATTTTATTAGGTGGAAAAGATCTGATGGCGGTGGTCGACCTGTGTACGTTTGTGGTGTGTGGCTGTAGCAAAGATAATGTTCGGCCTTTTATAAGTGGTGGAGATTACATGTTTTTTGTGTTTTGCATAAGTTGTTACCCCCCCAGACATTGATGTTTTCCGCAATTTTTTCAATGATTATGTAATTTTTTTTCCAACAATTGGTGTGGTGTGGAATTGCAAAAACCTCTTAAAAAGAAGACGTGATATCTTTTGTCTAAACGGCCCTTTGTCAATCTATCAGGTACTAATAACTCGTAAAAAATTCAACCAAATCCGAGCCCTCCCAAAAACGCCATTGAACACTCTTTATTTTAACGGTGGTCACATAATTCAGTTGGGCTTATTTAGGGTTGCGAAGTGCATGCAAAAACGGCAAAGTCATTTCAATCACTCCATTTACTTGGGCGTCCTTTAGATTAAACCTCTCAAGGATCCATGATCTGTTCTTGTACCACGCATGCGCAGGCACGTTTTGTTAATCCTAGGCACGTCGTCCGGTCGTCCGAGCCCTGAACCAGCCATCCCAGCTACGACTCTGTCTATGTTCTCTCGCGCGCGCTCACGATGTTCTTATCCAGGCAAGCCGTGACCAGGGCGAGCAAAGTACTGTGAGCCACTCACCAGGCACGACCACCTCCGCTGGCAATTATGGTTACGCGATGGTTCCCTTGCCTGCCGTGGAGGCTCTCCCGTTCCCAGGCCACGTGTGTCTCTCCTCCCGGCCCGGAAATCCTTGCGCTCGCCATCAACCAATCTTGATCGACGTGGACTTGTTGTTGCGGGTGTACGTAAAATAACTTGAACCAACAACGTCTTTTTGCAACGGAAAAACTTGAAAGAACAACTTTGCAAGAGAGACGAAAGCAAATATTTGAGCCAGATGGTAACTAATTTGGACCCGCTCTCGGTCGACCGAGGATTAAGATAGTGATCGGTCGATGGGACCTCCGACCTTCTTCTTCCCCCCGTAGCTACCACTGGGCTAACCGTCGTCGTTCTCGCCCGCGCTGCCTCGCCGCCCCGTCCTGTGACAAGCTCCTCCTGTTCACCGTCACCTCGACCATCCCTATAAATTCCTCCATCACCGGTCTTATCTTCTCCGACGACAGTACCCCCAGCTAAGTACCTTACGCGCCACCGCTCCGCCGTCGATCCGCTCGATTCCCCGCCCTCCGGCGGCCGCTCCGGCGGCGGGAGGACGGGGAATCGACGGATCTGTGCATAGCTACGTAGGTGTGAGTGGGGTTTCAGTCGACGTCGCCATGGAGGAAGGGGCGGAGCCGGTGGTGTTTTTGCAGGTGGAGGTCTTCTTCTTCTTCGGCGGCGGCGCTCCACGGAGTTCTGACGCTGAGCTTCCGCCGCGCCCGTGCTCGCAGCTCTCCGGAGTTGCCGTGCGCGGTCTCCCCTTCGCCGGATGCCGCGGGACGGCGGATCCGGCGTCGACGACTTCTGTGCAGGAGGCTGATGGATTCAGTTCGCCGACGGCGACGTCCGCTGGTGTAGGTCCTCTGCGGCCGGCGATCGGCGACTTCCCGTCCGCTCGGGGATGCTCTCGTTCCAAGGTCAAGGAGAGCAGGAGCGGCGGCGCGCCACCGACGGCGCCAAGGACGAAGGCGAAGTCGAGTTGCAGTAAGGTTTGGACTATAATTTTGATCTTTCTGTGGACCTTTCTGTAATTGCTGAATTTGCATTCAGCCCATTGTACTCGCAAAAAAAAAAGGTACCTTACGCGCATCCACCGCCTCCACAACAGCCGGCCGCGGTGTTGGCGGCTCCGGCTCACTCCCATCCTCATCGCCGTCACCTACGAGGAGCTCCCCCTCTCGTTTTGTCTGTGCGGAGATTGGCGGGGCGCTAATCACATTCTCGGTTAACCGAGAGTTAGCTACTAATTTTTGGACTTAATCATACGTGTATGTGGCAGATCGAGACCAAATGTGCACATGGGTAGCCACCTCTCACGGTGGGATCAAGTCTAGACTAGGAGCATGGATCTCACAGCGTGTGCTACAGGATCACGTGGTGCGCGCGTGATCGATCGTGCTCGCGTGTTTCCTGTAAAAAAAAAATCCGTAGAGACAAGACAAAAAGCCTGTGCAAAAAAAAAAGACAAGACAAAAAGGAAACACGGCTCAACATATAATTGAAAAATAAATCTGGAGAAAAAAATCGGCACGAATAAATTTTGAAAAACTTGAAAGAAAGTCAATGTGATTCCGGAACAAGTGGAGAGATAAAATTCATTCGAAACCAAATCGGTGGTTCGCTCGCCGCGAGGCGCAACACACAGAGAGAGTCCGGCTAATGAACGGCCGACACCTGCTGAGTTGTCTGGCGACCCGGCTAAACTAATCTCCTAATTCATCAGTAGGCCCACGCGTCAGACGAAATATCGTGGCCCCCTTCTTCATCACCACCTCTTCCTTCCTTGTCCAGCCAGCCAGATCGAGCGCGAGACCCGTCTCTCTCTTCGCCCCCTCTCTCTCTCTCTACCGCACCCCCCGTGATCTCATCTGAGACGCCCGCCGGGCCGACGACCCACCTCCACGCCGGCCGCCATGGCGCACGGCGACCGCATGACCACCTTCGAGGAGAGCGAGAGGGAGAGCGAGTACGGATACGTCCGCAAGGTATGCATCCCCTCTCCTCCTCCTGTCCCTGTCCCATCCTCTACACCGGCTGGATCGCGAGACCGCGTCTCGTGGATCTCCGATGCGTAGCCTCGGTTGGAATCAGGGTGTTTCTAGATCTCTCGAGTGCGCGCGCGCGCGCTCTGCTCGCCTCATCGCGAGGGAGTGCGCGCTGTGGTGTCCGCTCGTCTGAATTGGGCTGGATTGGTGGGGTAGATTCGTTGAATTGGGCGGTTTGGCTTGGGATTATGATGGGGTGTTCGGATCGTGAGATGCGCGTTCACATTATCGGGTCAATGGGGTGCGATGAGAGGGTGTTCTCAGCTACCCGGGACATCCTGGAACCAGTGTGCTCCGTTGGGTCAGATCGCGAGATCGTGCCCCGATTCGCTTGTAACCGTGTGGTCGTGTGATGTGATCCGTTAGTCAGTACCGCGGTCTTCTTACTGCTTCATTCATGAATCATGATGCATTGTCTCACCTTAATGCCGTGCTCTTCTAGGTCTCTGGGCCTGTGGTCGTCGCCGATGGCATGGGTGGTGCTGCCATGTACGAGCTCGTCCGTGTCGGTCACGACAGCCTCATCGGGGAGATTATTCGTCTCGAGGGCGATTCAGCTACAATTCAAGGTATGATTACATCAATTCTGCCTCACATTTGCACGTTGAGTTTTCTCCAGATGGATACTGTAACCAAGATCTAACCAATTTTATCTGTCACTACTGTATGCAGTTTATGAGGAACAGCCGGCTAATGGTCAACGACCCCGTGTTGAGAACAAAGAAGGTGAAATGCGTTCTGATGTCGCTGTGCATTACACGAATAAGTCTTGTTTTTACTCCACTTTAACACACCGTCGCTATTTTTATGCAGCCTCTTTCATGTGAATTGGGACCTGGTATTCTCGGAAACATCTTCGATGGAATCCAGGTAAGATAAATCCAGCAAACGGCACGCACATTTATCACGCTCACAGAATTTTCGTTCTGATGGTCTGACTTCATACATAATCTTCTCATCGCAGCGCCCTCTGAAAACCATTGCTATCAAATCCGGAGATGTCTACATCCCACGTGGTGTTTCAGTCCCTGCCCTGGATAAAGATACGCTGTGGGAATTCCAGCCAACTAAGTTTGGTAATTTACGCGACAACATGCTATAAAAGATAAACATGCTGTTAACATTCCTCTTCTCAAGGTTTGCTCTGTATATAACGATCAATAATTGGGTCTTTTGTTTCAGCTGTCGGAGATGCCATCACAAATGGAGACATATATGCTGTGAGTTAGCTGGATATTGTTCCCTCTTTTATCATTTACTATCTTGTGTTCTTGCCTAAGGGTTTTTGTGTTTCGCAACCTGTGGACGCATGTTGTTAACTTCTATATGTATCCTTATATTGTTTTACTGCCTTGCAGCTTGTACCTGAGAACACACTGATGACACACAAGGTTGCGCTGCCTCCTGGTGCTATGGGAAAGATTAGTTACATTGCCCCTGCGGGCCAGTACAGCATACAGGTTAGTAAATGCTACGTCAAGACGTGCTACTTATTTCTTGTTAGCTTCATTTGACGACCTATTAATGTTTATGCAGGATACGGTGCTGGAATTGGAGTTTCAGGGCATCAAAAAGGAGTTCACTATGCTCAATGTAAAGGCTTTTCCCTTCATAAAATTTGAATATGTCACGATTACAAATCTTTGAACGGTTGTCATATTTCTTCTCTGCAGACATGGCCTGTGCGGACACCAAGGCCTGTTGCGTCAAAACTCGCTGCTGATACGCCTCTTCTAACAGGACAGGTACATGAGATAGCTACTCAAAGCCATGTCCTCCATATAAAAAATATATTTTGTATCAATGTCAACATTTATTTGCCGAATGCAACAAACATGGGATGTTTCCTGCGCTACTCCATTGATTCTTGATGCATCTCACATGTATTGTGAATTTGTTTCAGCGTGTTCTTGATGCACTTTTCCCCTCGGTGCTTGGAGGAACATGTGCTATTCCCGGAGCTTTTGGTTGTGGAAAAACTGTCATTAGTCAGGCCCTCTCAAAGGTCTTATATTCACCTCTTGTTTTGTACAGTAACTGCTATTTTTGTCCAGCTCTGGTTGTTAGCCGTCAAGTGACTCAACTTTGTTAATTCGTACTGATTAATGTACCTTATACAGTATTCCAATTCCGACACTGTGGTTTATGTGGGCTGTGGTGAAAGAGGAAATGAGATGGCTGAGGTCCTTATGGACTTCCCACAATTGACAATGACATTGCCTGATGGACGTGAAGAGTCAGTCATGAAAAGAACAACACTTGTGGCTAACACCTCCAACATGCCTGTCGCTGCTCGTGAAGCCTCCATCTATACAGGTAACACATAATCGTCGATGTTTTTCTGTTTGTATTCCAGTAATATTACAGGCATGACTTTCTATCTTATGCAGTTCCTTTTTCAACTGCGCTGTGTTGCTTGCTTTACTAAAAAGCGTACTTATCTATATGTAATCATGGCGTGGAATAGTTGCAAGCTTGTGGTTTACCCATTTGTATCTATATCTTATCTATGTACGATTGTAGATACCGGTTAGTTTAATAATTTCTGGGGATCCATAGCACAGATTTGGAAAAAACACAACATATAAAAGAGTAAAAGCAGCAACCACAGGCAGAGACAGGCATCTGGGGCTCCATGGCAGAAGTTTGTCATTAGTTTTTAGTAGAACATTGGGGATATATGGATCTTATATTAGCATTGATTGCTGTGATTTATACTACTTTGTTTTAGATTTATGGTTTGGTTTTCTTGGAAACTTGGTAGCCTAGATCTTGTAGTGCAAGAGCCTAAGTGATCCAGCTTGTCTGATTTCCTGCTAATTTGCTAAAGACCCATTGCTTTTTATGCTTTAGAGCTGATGTTGACAATCATGTGTTTTATTCCTCTAATCCAGGAATTACGATTGCTGAATACTTCCGTGACATGGGCTATAATGTTAGTATGATGGCTGATTCCACGTCCCGGTGGGCTGAAGCATTGCGTGAAATCTCAGGACGTTTGGTATGATGCTTCTTCCCCGTCTCTCAGTTTTCATTTATTGCCATTTTTATATCTTATGTTCCCTGCTGCATATTTATGTGCTCTGGTGCAAAACGGAAGTTCCTTATTTATTTCTAAAGTTCGGCACTTGCTATTCAGCGTTAGGTTTGCGACTTACTATTGATTTCAGTACTTTTTACTTTTTTCCTTTTACTAAGTTCATTGTTATTAAGGAATCCGATGGTAGCTGACAGTTCTTTTAGTTTCACGAATATCATTGCAGATGGTCGAACAATTTAAAATCTACAACACATCAAATATGAAATACTTACTGCCAACACATTTAACTACTAGGGTATTATATATTGATTACTGCATACTAATGTGATCCTTTGAACTAACGGTGTGCTCAATATGCTGTAGGCTGAAATGCCTGCTGATAGTGGTTACCCTGCGTATTTGGCTTCACGTTTGGCATCCTTTTATGAGCGTGCTGGGAAGGTGCAATGTCTTGGCAGTCCAGACCGGACAGGCAGTGTCACAATTGTTGGGGCTGTCTCTCCTCCTGGTGGAGATTTCTCAGATCCTGTTACCTCTGCAACCCTTAGTATTGTGCAGGTAAGGATACTGTTTGATTACTACAACCTTTTGGTCCGAGCATACCGACAGAATCTCCATTGCTTTGACACTATCAAGTACTAGTATTAATTAATTGCTCTGAAATTACAGGTCTTCTGGGGATTGGATAAGAAGCTGGCTCAAAGAAAGCATTTCCCTTCTGTTAATTGGCTCATTTCTTACTCGAAATACTCCACGGTTAGTCTCTAACTTGCCTATGATGTCAATCCAATTATTGTCTTCTCTGAATCCTCTACAGTAAAACAAAAATTGATGAAAAAACCCAACAGACTTGGTAGATGATGTAAACACTTCCATATGCACAAAGGATAGATCAGATGAACTCCGACTGTTGTATATCAATCGTTTTTATGAGTGATTGGAAGTTGCATTGGATGATTTAGTAGGTTTAGATAAATTAGGAAATTGCTATCTCTTAGATCTTGTACAACTGATATCTGACTGATTCCTGGCAGTCTGACACTGTTCACATCCCATACTTATGGTGCATCATGTATAGTTGCCAAGAATTACGAGTCGACGAGTCGACGAGTCGATCTGGAGTAGCGACTGGTAGACTAGTCGTGACTAGTCATGACTCATGTTGACTAGTCGACATGAGTATACAGTAATATTTGCTATAAAATATCATATTATATTACTTATAGTAGTATAATACAAGCACTAATATGTGCAAATAAAATGCTGGGGACAGGGGAGTGGGTGAAAACCTGGGCAATTCCAGGGAAATATGACATGTGGGGCATGAGTCAAAGCAATATTGGAAAAAAATATGACATGTGGGGCCTTTTCTTTAGTCGATCGACTGAACAAGTGCGACTAGTCAAGATAAGTCACGACTAGTCGATCGAGTCGAGCGACTCGCCCAACCAGTCGAGTCGACAGTCCGAGTCGACCTCCAGGTAACGACTCGTCGACTAGTCGTCGACTAGTCGTGATTAGTCGAACGACTCGTAATCCATGATAGTTGCAAATGTACTACAGTATTACTTGGTGGGAGAGTGTAGTCAGGAGAAGCTACTCATATTGTATTTCTTCTTATACCTTGTATATCGAAGTCTATTTCCGTAAAAAAGTTCCCATTTCATTTGTTATGGGCATGCATGTGCTGACAGGACACTTAATTGATGTTTATTTCTGAGATGTTAAACTCCAGGGATTTGTGTTACACTAACACATTATCTTCTGCACTGTAGGCTTTGGAAGGATTCTATGACAAGTTTGATCCCGGCTTTATTGAAATGCGAACAAAAGCACGTGAGGTGTTGCAGAGAGAGGATGATCTAAATGAAATTGTCCAGGTATTCATATTCACCTTGTGTCTCACTTTGATGCTGAGGATTCCGTTCCAAACTTTTGCTGCCGTACTTTAGTATTATAATTTTTCCATATGAGCAACAGTTGAAACACTTAAAATCGGTGATTTTGTTTCTTGGGCCATTTCTCATTTATCTTGGTCTGTTGATTAATATTCTGGAAAGTTCCATATATGGAGAGAATGGATTGGTGCTCTGTGGTTTGCATAATGCAAGGTGCCGCGTGCACATCATCACTGGACTAATATTTTGCCAACTTGTCAGCTTGTTGGTAAAGATGCACTGGGAGAAGGTGACAAGATTACGTTGGAGACAGCCAAGCTTCTGAGGGAAGATTATTTGGCGCAGAACGCATTTACCCCGTGAGTGATAAAAGTCTGATTTATATGGATATCTTTTAAATGCCTAAACCATTTTTAACTGAGAACTAATATTTGTTGAAACAGATATGACAAGTATTGTCCATTCTACAAATCTGTTTGGATGATGCGCAACATTATTCATTTCAACACATTAGCGAATCAGGTAATCCCTCGTTTATGACTTTTTTTAGTCCTTAAAGCTTAGGTTGCACAAACAGTTTAGACGTTTGAACTTTAAAGTATGGATCTTTAAATGATGCATGCCTGTCGTGTAAAGTTTGATATTGCTGAATCTTTATCTAGGGACCTACTGCAGAAATAGTTGAACCTAGGTGTTTCCATGGTTCCATTATCTTTAACTCAGCAGTATCTATTTCATTACTTGTGAGTTATATCAAGTAGGGCTGAAATGGAAACTGTTAGTCACACTTAACCCAGCTGTTTATGCACCATACGCCACTTGCAGAAAATCCAGGTCAAACCGAAAGTTCCACTTGACAAATGATTCACCTAACCACTAGTCTGTTTGATCTGTCTTCCCTGCCTCACCCGTTTGGTTTGGACTTTGATGTGCCCTCATCATGTTAACTTAACACTCGCGCTGTGACAGTCATGATCATCAGACCTTAGCTTAAGTAAACCATTTATGCTAAGCCTATGGCTAGATGCGTGCAACTTTGTCCTAAAGTATTCTTTTGGTAATTGCACAAACTTTTAGTTAAGTGTAATTTATTCAAAGTAAAATGTTAGCTTTGGCCAGCGTGGCAACGAGCTGGAACTTAAAGCAGGCGTCAAAAGACTTGTTGTTCTGGGGAAATTAGTCGCGATAGTTGCTGTATCCATATTATTCCGATATATAAACTGTTCAGACCCATCTGTTGTATAATCCATTCTCATTTACTGGAACTAGGTTACTTGTAGTAGTATTAGTAGTGAAGGGTGGAGGTGTATAGGAAATATCTAAACGGTTTTGCTAGTTCTCAATCGCATGAGAATTAGCTTAGTTCTCAATCGCATGACGTCATCAGTTGCAAGTGGAGTTGCAACTGATTCGGACCACTTGATTTGCTTCGTGATTCGTGCACCAGTTGCAAGTCAACTTGCAACTGGGATTTGATGACGTCATGCGATTGAGAATTAAGTTAGTTCTCATTCGCCTGAGTTGCAAGTGGACTTGCAACTGCTCCACACCGTTCGATTTGCTTCGTGATTCGTGCTAATTATGAGTTGCAACTTGACTTGCAACTGAGATTGATGACGTCATGCGAATGAGAACTAAGCTAGTTCTCATTCGATTAAGCATTAGAGAGACCCATATCTAAAGATCTTACTAAATGTATGTTTGTTTTGCAGGCTGTGGAGCGAGCAGCTAATGCTGAGGGACACAAGATTACATACAGCGTTGTAAAGAGTCGCATGAGTGATCTATTTTACCGCCTTGTGTAAGTATTTCAGTTCATATTCAAACTGATACGTATCGATATTTCTACTTGAATATTCATCAAAAATAAAAACTAATACATTTATTTCATACGAAAACAGGTCTCAAAAGTTCGAAGACCCTGCAGAAGGCGAAGACGTTCTGGTCGCCAAGTTCCAGAAACTATACGACGACCTTACCACCGGATTCCGCAACCTAGAAGACGATTCTAGGTAAAATCATTGTGTAAGCCGCCGCCATGTAAACAATAAGGAGCACCAAATGCTGTGAACGACTTGCGGGCAATTTGCTTTTGCTTCCACCAGAGTTTGTAGATGCGAATTACGTTTCAGGGTTTTCATTTTTTGCGACGAACACACTTGTTTTTGAAGGATCACATTGTTGGGTCTCCAGTGCTATGGATGCACGCGTTATTCTTTTTTGATGTACCATTATTTGTTGTAAGATACTGGTGGGCATGTCCATAGTTGAATAAGCACGACATCCATCTACTTGAACATGATCAATAATGTCTATATTTATTTGCCATTATCCCCCACCTGTCATTTTTTCTTCTTCAGTTTGGAAATAGATTAATGTTTTCCATTTTCCTTTTTATCTGAAAAGTATTTATATTTTTTTCGTGTGGTGTCATATATTCATACAAAAGAAATGACACAATAATTTATCCAAAAAAGATAGCAAAGTCATGTATTGCCAGCTGTTATTGTGCACCAATTAGGGTGGATTAGTTGTTGAAATGCCACTGGTTATTATTACCCTACCTTACCCCTATACCAGTTCCACGCAACGTGGAACCCACACCAGTGGGAGACAACCCGAGAGATGCCTCGCCATGAACGGAAATCGTGGAAGGACATGATCCTCCAGGAGGAACCGGAGACGATTGATTGGGAGCAGCAGCAGCGGGCGGAAGATCCACCCACCGACCAGGCCAGCCCACCCAGCTTTGTCTCCACCTACAGCCCTGCTTGCTTGGGACGCTTGCCTGCTAGTGGAGCAGCCGGAAGCCACTTTCGTTGGTTCGTTTTCTGGTTGTGCTGAGGATGTTCTGGCAGTGCAGTGGAATGTTTATCAGTCTTGGACGCTTGCTTGATTCAAAGCAAAATCATAGGATTCTTGGAGGACACGTGCCCGGATTGCTCTCTTGGAATTCATTCGATGCAGAAAATGGAGTTGAAACGATTTTTTTGCAGTCCGGATTGCTCTTTTGTTGGTTTTTGTTTGATACGTGTGACGAGCTAAATTATGAAATACTGTACAGATGTAATTTTCGATCCTTCCCACGCGTTTGTAAGGTGAAAGAAAGTAATCAGGGCACGTGTCTATTAGGCAGTGTGGGAATATGCCCCTGCATCTTAGCCATCTACCCGCTTTTGTACTCTTTTGCAGTCAGTACTCACCGTGCATGTGTACTTTTCCTACCAAAGGTACCAGCGAAAGACGAGTAGTAAAGCAAAGTTGTTCATCTTTTGATTGCAGTCAAAGTTACCAGGTACAAATATGAGGATACCATTCTTTTGCATAAGATAATAGTAGATGGTAAGCAACGGTGTATTCTCTCTTTTTTCTAGATCAACAAACGGTGTATTCTAAAGTGGAAAGCATTCCACATCATGACAACTTATAATCTTTTGCATAAGTCACGTTGGCAGGAGTATCGGTAAGACCTAGTTACTCCAAGAACCTAAGGCTCCTTTGATTCAAAGGAAAATCATAGGATTTTTGGAGGATTTTATCCTATAGGGAATTTTCCTACGTTAGTCGTTTGATTCATAGGATTAGTTCCTTTAGGAATTTTTTTCATAAGAATCTTTGTACTACAACCCATAGGAATTCTAACATTCACTCCAAACTCTTTTTACAATTCCTTTGCCATCAAACACAAAGTACTCTTCCTATAGGATTCAACTAGACATGACATTTCAATCCTATAAGTTTCCTATTCCTACACTTTTCCTATCCTATGAATCAAAGGAGACCAATCTGGAGCCTTGACCTATCCAGTGATGCCGACATGTACACTGGTATAATTTCTTTTTAAAAAAGTCAAGTTCCGATGATGCTGCTCGATCGACCATTTTATCCTACATAATATCATAGAAAATAAAACAAGCAAACGCCAAAGAAGAAACAATGAAGGAAGCTCCAAACGGACAAAACACGGAGCCTGCCACAAAAGACAAGGGATGAAGATGCAAAATCACACATCCATGCACCCAAACAAATATCATCGTCTCACAAAAAGTAGAAATATATACGCCTCTCGGCCGTCTCTCCTACATAATTTTATCACGGAAAATAAACCGAGCAAACTCCCAAGGAAGAAAAGCTCCAAATGGATGAACACGGTCTCCCCGCGAACCACGTAGGAAACAAACAATGAGTTGTTTTGGCTCATGAGAGTCGGTGATTTTGCTATTTAAAAAATAAAAAATAATATTGTGGTTTAAAAATTCCATTGATATGGTTTACATACATATGCTATCTACATGTAAGGTTGTATTATAGACCTCCCAAAAATCACAAAATCATGAATCTAAAAAGACAAAAAAGAACTCATTTTTTCTTGCAACGTCCGTCTTTTTTGTGCAGATTACATATGAAAACATATTTAGATGCAAAACTTGTTCGTACACACTAAACATGCCATGTACTTTTTTTTTTCAGAATTTTTGATACACAAAATTGAACATTTCTATATATACTTATAAAAAAGGATCCCCGGTGCTCATGCGGGAAACAAAAGATAAGGGTGAAAGTGCGAGATCACACGTCTCGTCCCTCACAAACAAATATCATTTCTCTCTTCTATTCTCCTTTGCGTCCAAATGGAAAGAGAGTGGAAGCTCCGCGTTTCAAGTCCTCACATGTCACAATTAGTGCCGCTTCCAGCTTAATTACTCTAGTAGTTAATCCCATCTTTGTTTGTTTATTATACCTCTCTCCCTCCTCATCTCCACCTCCACCTCTGCTGGCTGGCTCCGGGCCAATCCGATCCCATCGCCGCCTTCCGCCGAGCTCGCTCCAGATCCGCCGCCGAGCTCCAGCACGGTAACCCCCTCTCCGAACTCACCCGCCTCCCCCGCTCCTCCATTCGAACGGAGCTCGGAGACCGCGTCCCTGCTCTGCTGCTCCTCGCATTGCGCCGGCTCCGTAGCTGGGCAGCTGGGAATCTCCGTGCGATTCGGCGTGTTTGTTTTCCCTGCTACCCCTGGTGCGTAGCTAGCTCCGAATTCTGTGTGGGCTTCGGGAGCGAATTCCGGTGATTTCGGTTTTGGCTGTGCGGCCGGGTGCTGGGGATTGGATCGAGCTCGTAATGCGGCGGGCGGGATCGGGCGACGGCTCGGTCAGAGTTTGACTTTCTCCGAGCCGCCGCCGTGAAAAGACTTTCCGCCCGCGCTGGCTTTTCTCTCTTAGGAATTCGCCTGATTTGGACGTGTAGATCACCTACCGCGAGCCAATTCCACGCGCCTTGCTTGGCCATTTGAAGAGTTCGCCTAGGCTTTTGTTTTATTACTCGAAGTCGAAGTGGCTTTGGTTCAGGACTTGCCATATCTGAATCAGGGACACATGCGTTCGCATCGGAATCTGTGCTAGAGCAGCCACCAGGCAACTGGGCTGCTGCTGGTCCGTACTCTGAGGACCCGAATCCTGGTAGATAGCCATAGAATGTCTGTCACTAGAGGAGCTGATGATTGATTACCAGCTTGCTTGATTGCTGTTTTATGACATGATCTCTTGGGTTGAGTTACTCCTGTGCTTACCTTGTACTGTTGCAAATGCAGGGGAAGTCTCACCAGGCCCTGGTGGCGTGGTAGCCTTCACAGCAAAATAACCAGCATTTTTAGATGATCCCGAGATGGTGAGGAGCTGAAAGTGCCTGGAGAGCGTGACACTGGGGGGCAGCAGCAAGGACATGACTGTCATGCCACCTGTGCGCCACCGGGCTGCGGCCAAGAAGCCCATGTGGATCATCGTGCTCCTGTGCATGGTCTGCGTCGTGCTGATCGGGGCGTACGTGTACCCACCGCACCACTACTCGCAATGCTACCTCTCCGCTTCTAGTGTCTGTACGCCCTTCAAGGACTGGCTCCCTTCCATCGGCCGCCGGGAGCGTACCGATGAGGAGATTATTTCAGCCGCGGTTATCAGGGATATCCTCGGGATGCCCATGTCCGTGTCGAAGAACCCGAAGATCGCTCTTATGTTCTTGACACCTGGTTCGTTGCCCTTCGAGAGATTGTGGGAGAAGTTTTTGCAGGTTGCCTGATTTCACCTCTTGTCCTTGTGCAATTTAAGGAGTATAGATCATTTAAGGTTTCGTTGGGTTCATTATTGCCAATGAATCATCGATATTTTTCAGTTTTAAATATATAGAGACACAATTTACTTGGGTTGCTGAGAATTAACCTAGTGGCTGATACTTACTATTATTTACAAAATTAATGCATATTGTTGGAAATTATTAGCTTACTGTAAGCATTCATCTTCGACCGTGAAACATTGAGAGATTCCTTGTCTGCATAAATAAAACTAATCTTGACCAAGCCAATAACACTATCCTGCTAGCATGCACTTGTCACTGTAACTGTAATCTCCTTCCTCCTTGTTACTAACCCTCTCTGCATGTCTACATAATGTAATATTCTCAATTGTTTATATAATTCACGTGAACTTAAAGAAATCACTTTGACAGGGTCACGAGGGGCGATACTCCATCTATGTGCACGCGTCGCGTCAGAAGCCTGTGCATTCTAGTTCTCTCTTTGTTGGTCGAGATATTCATAGTGATGCGGTAAGAACTCTCATCTGCCCGTCAGTCCTCCGTAGGTTTGCATGGTTGCTTTGCCTGTACTTCATACTTTCTGAGATTTGTCAAGTAAAATATGTCTGTTATATTTTCAAAGCTTATGTTTAGAAGAAAGTTCTCTCTCTCAGTGAGAGATCAATGTGTTAATGGCTAACGTAATATATATATTGGTGCCATCAGAAACTTCCGTTTCCACCAGGGTAGGAGCAATGGCTAAACAGTCGTTACACCCCACGACATAGCAGTGAGCTCATATTGATTTATTGAGAACACAAAGATCATGTTCGCTTGCATTTAAGAGCATTATTACCAATCCCAATTGCTCATGGCGTGCTATATCAGAGATAGGGTGTAACATACAGTTCTTTCTGCAAGTAGTGTGTTGCATTAGTTGTATCCTCAAGGTTAGGCCAGTACTCGTATCATGAGGTACTGCTCTTCAGAAATCCAAGAAGACCACTATTAGCAGTTGGATTGAGATGCCTAAAAATCTGAATCTACTATTTGCAAATCGAAGGGCTTCTTGTAATGCATCTATTTTTGTAGGTTTCTCTTCTAGCGACTATTATATTGATTTGTGTTGCATGCTCGCGGTTGAATTTGAATAGCGTATGTAATTGCTATGCAGGTTGTATGGGGAAAGATTTCAATGATAGATGCAGAGAAGAGGCTATTAGCAAATGCACTGGAAGACACTGATAATCAATTTTTTGTCTTGCTTTCTGATAGGTTTGGATTCCTGATTATGGACTACTTCCTTTTTTATCAATTCTTTCACCATACTGAAACCAGTATTCTCTTTCTGTCACAGCTGTGTTCCGCTGCATTCATTTGACTATGTCTATAATTACCTGATGGGAACCAACATTAGTTTTGTTGATTGGTAAGAACACTAAAACTTATATTTCATTACCATTTTGAAAATAAAGGAAGTAAAGGAGAATGACTGAAATAAGTGGTGTTGGCCAATAACACTAGGGCGTCGTTGATTAGTTTTTACACCGTGTTATCACTTACAGATGTCCATGTCCGAGTATTTTGAAATTTTCCTGTCTATCATTTGTAGCTTCCAGGATCCTGGTCCACATGGAAATGGAAGGTATTCTCTTGAGATGCTTCCTGAAATAGAAGAGAGAGACTTCAGAAAGGGTGCCCAGGTACAGATTTTTCTGAAGAATTCTGTTTATTTTTGCTGTGATTAGTATTAATTTGCTTGTTATATAATACTTGCAGGTCCAACTTTCGTCATTTCAGTTGTATATTATTTGTTATCAGTTTTTCCATGATATCAAGTTGACATGTTCAGAAATCATCTACTGAGTATTAGACTCTTATCTCACATGCTTTCTTGTGTAATTTTGCTCTTATAGTGGTTTGCAATCACGCGGAGACATGCTTTAATGATTCTGGCAGACAACCTTTACTACAAGAAGTTCAAGCTATATTGCAAGGTGTGTTTCTTTTCTAGAGTTGCAATCTTTGGTTTATGGAATAGAGATATACCAGGTATTTCAATAGGAAATATGGATATGATTGTAACTGTATTTATACTTTGTTTCACCGCAAGGTTGACTGTGAAATCTGTATGTATCTTTTAATATAAAGTCGAGAATAAGTAAGACTTTAGTATAGAAATTCAGTAATTATCTCTAATTAGAAAATGGTCTTTCATGCCCTTCCAACTGCCTGACAAATAGGCCATAGTGAACTGAAGAATAGTTTTTATAACCACTTCCATAAACATTAGAAAGTTAATGTGTAAACTTCGTTGCAAAGCAGTCTTTATTTTTCTTTTGTTAGCAATAGGTAAAATATTATAACTGGAATACATTACCTACTGAGATGTATTTGAGCGATTACGCCTGCTCTTATAGTCATCATACCTGAAATCTGTACCAATACCTGTGATTTTACTTTTCTTGTTTTCTCTGTCATTTTTCTGGTAAGTTGATTTTTGGAAAGTAATTTATCTATATCATCTGATTTGCAGCCAGCAGATGGGCGCAATTGTATTGCTGACGAGCATTATTTGCCAACCCTGTTCAATGTCAGTATTTGCAATCTATGGAAGTTGCATTTACATCTTTTTTCTTCGAGTTACTTTCTAACTGCTAAGTCCTTTTACGAAACATCAGATGGTAGATCCAGGTGGAATATCTAATTGGTCGGTTACACATGTGGATTGGTCCGAGGGGAAATGGCATCCAAGGTCATATGCAGCCACTGATGTCAGCTATGATCTCTTAAAAAATATAACAGTATGTTCTTGCCTTGCTTGACTTCTTTCCCGAGATAAATCTTTACATGGTTTTCTGTTTAGTTGCAGAATCCTTAGATTGATGTATTGTAATGTAAATTACTGTTATGCAGGCTGTTGATGAGAACTTCCATGTAACAAGCGATGACAGGGTATGGGCAACAATTCGTGATCAATATTTGACTATGAAAGAACAACGAATAAATTTTACTTGCCTGTTTATTTTTTCATGGATTATCTGCTACATATTTAAAATGATTTGTTTTGCAATACTTTCCCGTTTAACGCAAACTCGTAATTTATACTGGTATGATTTTTACATAAGATACTGAAACTTGCAACTTTAAACATCCTATCCCTTTATTCTGTCATGTCTTAACAATTAATATGAGGTACTAATTTATTGTTTTTATCCTCTTTACAGAAACTTTTGACACAGAAGCCATGTTTGTGGAACGGATCAAAGAGTCCATGCTATCTTTTTGCTAGAAAATTCTATCCCGAAACACTTGACAACTTACTGAAGATATTCACCAGTTACACATCGGTTTGACTTCCGACCTCATTCTTTGCCCTCAACACATGGTTCAACTACACGAGCATGCCCTCTCTCTCTCTCCATGTAAAAATTGTGAAGTCAGTCAATACTTAGCCTCGTGACGTGGATCTGGACCTTGGGAGAAAGGTTGCTGCTGCAACGATTGTGACGATCGACCTGTAGTGTTCAGTCCATGGTAGGGATGCGGCGATATTGATGGCAATAATACTGTCCCTCGTTGTAATCTATTGTGCTTTCTGTATGTTTCCTCCAGTCCTTCACCCCTTCTCTGTCTTAGTCTCATTAGTTCCTGGCTCCTGGAGATCATATTTTTGTCAATATGTTGTTATTATATGATCCATTCTTTTGTAGACACAAAGAGATGACTGAGAAGTACCACATATCTTTATAGCCTTCAAATTGTTTTTGGGGTACCACATATCTAAAGATCTTGTAATTGTTTTTGCCTACTAACTGTTTAGTTTTCTTGGAGGTTGAGCTTATGTTAGGATGATGAACTTTATTTGACAGAGTTATTGGATTGTATCGGCGTTTCATCATGTGGAACACACAAATTTCCTAAAACGTATAAGCAGATAAACTTTTCTTTTTATCCCCATCCCAATTTTCATAAATGTAAAAAGTGATAATGACGGGCCTAATTCATATTGTCTACCAATGCGTCTAAATTAACAGCGGACACTGATATGTATCATATACCTACTAAAGTTCAAATCCTGATGATCGTATCTACTATGCATATGTACACTCCAATTGAAGATTTCTGAGATTTACAGATTCATGCTTGTTTTTCATGCAATTAGCAAAGGAGCTCTAATTTGTGAAACGTGTTTCAAGTGGATTCGAAAAATAAAAATAGATTATGTTGTGATTTGTAGGACGTGTGAACAATATTTTGGCTACTATTTGCAGTATGATTTAGCTTTTTGTTTGCCAACCCATGTTTCCACTTTGAACTCAAATTTTTGTTACATTGTATGCTTACCGTGTGTTAACCCATTCACAGTTTTGGAAATACTTCTAGGTGTCTGTGTTTTGCTACGGACCAATGAATATGTTTAATGTCTTTGTGTCACTCACATATCAGAAATAATATTCAAAGGGGTATTTCAATTAACGTGAATAGAACTTTCCGGCCATAGTTGTATGCCTATTAAAAAGAAAACACATATAATAAAAGATAAATATTAGTAACGACCATATATAACTCTGAAATAATATAGGGAATAATGACTACATGTAATCTTCGTACCAAGGGCATTCATAGGGTAAGTGGAAAGGGGACGCTTGCGACATTTTCAAAGAAGTAAAAGTCGGTACCAAAGATGACCATACGACTATGCATTCTTCTAGCAAATTTTGGGTCCACTGTCTCCACCTTGAGCGAGTCTAGGCTTGGCTCGTCGGCCCTACCGCTGTGCCACCTATGGCACCGATGGTGAAGGTAAAGAGATGACTACATTAGTTTTTTTTTAATTTTTATATTTCTTGTAAGTCATGATAGATTGGTAGCCTCCGCTCGAGCGACATGATATGGGCAAGGTGACCTCAGAGCAACGGGGGAAGGTACATGTAAGTCGGGAGGAGGGGGGCACATGCCCCCCACTACCAGATTGCCCAACCCATTTGTCCAAGAGAGCCGCCCACTACCAATAATCATTGTTCGGGAATTCGTTAACTGGTAACGGCTCGGTCGGCCACTAAATAGAAGTTAATCGGCGAATCGGCCGATTAACTGAATTAATCGGTCGAGCATTATTCGGTCGAGAAAACAGGCCATGACAATATTTTGGCAACTTATATAGTTTTTCTGTGTTACTTCATACTCCCATGTTACCAGCTATGTAACTATACTGAAATATGGCATACAAAATGGCAAAAAGAACAGCCAAGAAGTGTAGAAATGGTACCTGGGCGCTCTGGTCTTGATGACTTGATGCATCCAAACCGAGAGGCAACAAACCTACAAAACAATAAACATACGCATTAGTGTGTGCTCTAAACTTGTCAAGATAAATGACAGCCACAAATTGGCAAATTGGTAACACAATGACAAGCAAGATAAATGAGTAAATGACAGCCACACCAACATAGATAATGACAGCCACACCAACACAGATAATGACAACCAAATGGGTAACAAGGTTCACATGTCACAGACCACAAATAGCTCTCACAACTCACATAGTCTCCACAAACAAAGTAGCAAACTAAAGTACCAAACCAACCAGCTGCAAGCAACACATCACAAGCAAGCAAAATAAGGTCTTATGGTAGGTTATGGGATGCTAATAGACGACTCAATCACTCAAGACTGCTGGGTGTCCTCCTCCTCCTCATCATCGTCTTTGGTTGCCATCACACCATCATCATCGGACTCGAACTCAATGTCTTCATCATTGCCCATGCCATGGTCATTAGATTCATCATCGGAAACAAATTCTTCAACTTCATGGAGCTCTCTCACTCTTGCACTCCTACGACGCTCCGTAGCTTCGGTTGCCCCCATTGCTTCATCAATGATGTTGTATGACAGCCCCGTTATAGGATCAATCTCCTCATCAGCATATGCACCTTCAACAATCCAATCTTGTGCTCGTGATGCATCTACACCAAGAAGAGGATCACTAGAAGAGGATAACTTGCTTCTTTTGTCCATCTTTGGAAATTTTCCTTTGAGCATCTCCTTTGCTCCCATGTTGTTGGAAGCATTGTCCGTGACAACTTGCACCCCATTGTCAACACCTACAATCAATGAAGATGAAAAGTCAGCAAGTATTCACATCATGGAAAGCAATAAATAAAAGCAAAGTTGAGAGTTCATGTAAAATCAGCACCTACCAATTTTCTCAATGCACTCAACTACATACTCATAGATGTAAAGACTAGTGTGTGCATCAGCCGACGCCTCCTTTGATCCAATAAAGGCAGTCCCTAACTTGCAATGCACACACAAGTTCATTATACTTCTCCTTTTCTTGTCGGTCCAAGCATCGGTCATGATTGAGCACCCGGTAGCCACCCTCTCAACTTCATGTGGCTTCATCAACTCTTTTGTTCTTTCAACCTCTTGCAGCAACATCTTCTCTCGCAGCATATATTGGGAGGGTGGCTTCCACCTAGGACCAAACCGACCAAGGGCTTCACAAAATGCCTTGAAGTCATCATCATTCACGGCATTGAAAGGGATATTTTTCTTATAGATCCATCTAGCCAAATATTGGCCTACTTTGTAAGATCTCTCCTTGTCAATTGCATCATTTATGTTCTGCTGGAACTTCTTCAATGGGATGGAAGGATCAATTGGCATCACAAATTTGTCCATAGGCCCTGCATTGCGAGCTTCACCACCTCCAATTGCATCAAGATCTTCATCATTTTTGTCTTCGTTCTCCTCAATTTCAATGACAACACTAGCTGCCACTTCTTTATCATGTTTTTCTTTAGCCTTCTTCCTCCGCTTTGGTTCCTCATAAGCGTCCTTACACCTTTTCTTCTGATCTTCATTAGCTACCATGCAGGGAGAGACTTGCCCCCTAATCCCAGCAATATGTTGCTTCATCCGATTGATCCCTCCATGCATTTCCTTTCCACACAACTTGCACTTCACAGCCTGTGGATCTAGAGGATCACATAGTTGTGCAAACTCCCACCCCATATCATCTGAATTTCTTTTCAGAGCTTGAGAACTACTAGTAGTGGTAGAACCCATTGCTGTAGACCCCTGTAAATATGATGCACAACAAGTAAATCAACATGACAACAAAAATTAACAACTTTTCAGTGCAAAACAATAGCAAGAACTATCAATACATTACTAGTAGCCTAGCAATAAGGAGATCAAGCCATCAATCACATCCAGCAACATATATCTACTCATGTACAGAAACTAGAGCAACAAAAAACCTACAACAACATAGAGAGAAAAGAGGGAGGCTTTACCTTGCTAGCTGGTGAAGCCATGGTGGAGGAGCTGCTGCAGCACGCAGGTCGGAGGAGTCCTGCAGGTCGAGGCGCAGGTCGGGGCTGGAGGAGTGGAGGGCGCAGATCGGGCTGGAGGGCGACGGGGAGGCGCTGGATGGGAGGGAATGGGAGGGAGAAGGAGGCCGGCGGTGGCTGGAGCTCCGAAGATGGCCGGCGGTGGCTGGAGCTCTGGCGGTGGCCGGCGGTGGCTACAGCCGCCGGAGAAGCGGGAGTGTCGAGCGGGAGCTGCCGCCGCCAGGGGCGTTTAGGGTTTGGGTGTGTCGAGCGGGAGGTGGTCACGGGCTAAATATGGTGTGGCCCAAATACCCCTTCAGTTAATCGGTCTGGCCCATTATTCGGTCTGACAGCCGATTAACTGCCAGTTAATCGGGGTGACCAGTTAACTCGCCGAATATGTGCTTTTTCGCTTCGGTGACCCTCCGAGCAGCGATTAACTGGCCAGTTAATCGGCGATTCGGCCGAATTCCCGAACAATGCCAATAATAATATTAAACTATTTGAGGCACATGCCCCCCCCCCCCCCCCCCCCCACCAGACCACTCAAACCCATTTGTGCAAGCTTATAATATTAGGGTGTAATAGTCGATGTGTGTGTGAGTTTCATACATCATATATAATGTAGCTTAATTAAGTACAAATAGAAATCTAGGTATGCACCAGCACGACAAAGAGAAGTACGAGAAAATGAGAGTGCAAAGTAGATGAGAAATATCTCGGTCTCCATCGGCGCAAAGGAGTGTCTGCTACATCCGGGGTCCAAGTCACATGTTGGCGAACTGTGGCCACACACACAAGATGCTACTGGCCCTCTAAAAGATTGAGATGTCTCCTAGGTGGGATTGAATATGAGTTTTAAAACAATTATTGATTTGACTCGAATAAATGAGGATATAAGCTAATTGTTAGTTTTCAACACAAATCGTAAGTACGCTAGGCTCAACCTGATATTTGATGGAGGGGCCAGATTTCTGGATCGTGGAGGTTTCGGGGTACTTTCGAGCCAACATATACGGGCTATCGAGGGAGTTGTGCCTTGAGCTACCATGTATGACGCACTGGATAGCCTGGAACTTTTGCCGAGAAGTTCCGGACCCATATGTTTTGGGGTGAACCCCCAAATTCCGAGCCGGGAAAACATGCTTTGACAGAAATGATATTGAACCATGAGAAAGCTAATGGGTGCATATGTGATGTTTCTTTTGTACGTGTTTGATTTCATCCGACCCCTTTTGATTGTTCGAATTATCCAGCAAATCAAATAAATGAAATTTGATGGTATGCGTCTCTTTTCTCTTTTTTTTGTCTTGGGGTCTCTAACCATCAATGCTTCCTTCCATATGTGTCTAGGTACCAAATCACATGGTTAGTCCGCTAAGCATGCTATTATTAGCACTAAAATTCACTTAAGTAAGGAAATGCTTTTTCACCCCATAAACACACGATATAGACTCACGTGTACATACACATATATCTCCTTTCTATAGTAAAAAAAAAACGTTTGTGAGGCAACTTCCATCCCTAATACGAGAGCATACTGGCACCAGGGTCCACCACGAACCTACCCTGGCCCACATTATCCAGCACCAATATATGCAGGCTCACATTCATCCACGTAACACCACTCATCTCACCCCACGTGGCACTCCTCCCCACTCTTCCCTCCACCTTCCTCCGGCCACCATCTTCCAATCGCCCCCTCAACTCTCAAAACTCTCACCTCCCGGTCCACAGAATGCTCCACCTCCCTCCCACCGCCCAATTCCTCCTCCTCCCCAGACAATTCGCCAGCCGCTTCCTCCTCGCCATGACCGACGCCGCCGCGACCTCGAGCTCGCCCTCTATCCGCCCCACTCGCGGCGCGGCGGCCGCAGTGCCTTCCCTGGGCGCGGAAGAGACCGGCGCGGCGGCCGACGAGGCCTTCCGGCGGCACACCTCGCCGGGGATGCGTAGGGGCGGCGGCGCGGGAGGCGTGGCCGTCGTGTGGTTCAGGAGCGACCTCCGGGTTCTCGACAACGAGGCGCTGCTGCGCGCGTGGGCGGCCTCGGAGGCCGTCCTCCCCGTGTTCTGCGTCGACCCCCGCGTCTTCGGCGGCGGCACTCACAGCTTCGGGTTCCCCAAGACCGGAGGTGAGATATTTTGGTCTCTGCTGCATTTTGGGCTGGAGGCTGGCCAATTTTTTTGCCCCTGACCGATAGGCTTGTTTTAAGCTGGAGCTTTCCCAAATTGGAACTTAGGCGATTTGTGGGTTTTGATCAATGGCATTTGATCCTGCTCTTTGATTGTTTCAGCATTGAGGGCACAGTTCCTGATTGAGTGTCTGGAGACCTGAAGCAGAATCTGCGGAAGCGGGGCCTCGACCTGCTCGTCCGGCACGGCAAGCCTGAAGACATCCTCCCTTCAGTTGCCAAGGCTGTCAGTGCACACACAGTGAGTCCATCTGCACAACCATATATCAGTGAGCCAGTTGATTCAGTTTTACACTGTGAATTCCCGGTCTGGAGTAGATTAAGACATCAAGTGCTGTTTCTTCAGGTCTATGCTCATAAGGAAACCTGCAGCGAGGAACTCCTCGTCGAACGCCTCGTGCGCAGAGGCTTGGAGCAGGTGGTTATCCCTCAAGTTGGAACATCTAACCAGAATAAAACTCTCAGCCCCAAGCTTCAGCTTATCTGGGAGGACGATGTACCATGTCGATGATCTGCCGTTCCCCGTCAGCAACTTGCCAGACGTGTACACGCAGTTCAGAAAGGTAGGAATTCCATTCATCTTGACCGCTCTGTAAATTGTAATCGTCATGGTAATTGTTGATGCAATGGTTTAGACAGGCCGTCGAGTCGAAGTCCTCAGTTCGGAGCTGCAGCAAGCTGCCTCCTTCGCTCGGGTCGGCCCCTAGTTCCGGTCTGGATGAGATTGGAGGGTGGGGGTCAGTACCTACACTGGAGTCACTAGGTCTAAGTGACAAAGGCAGGTTCAGTCAACTGTATGTACTCATT